>OY776128.1:18606672-19856672 GCA_963675135.1 Galeopsis tetrahit
ATAAAATAATAAATTTTTTTATTAAAAACGGTTCAATCACTCTTCATATTTATTCGATCAATTAACTAATCAAACTTTGTTGAAAGATTTTACATTTTTTTTATTAACAATTACTAAAACTTCTTTAAGTAAAGTTTTTTAAATTATTGTAGAATACACTCACTCTCTAATTTTTTTTATCGACAATTACTAAAAAATTCTATAAAAAATTCCACAATAATATATATATATATATATATATATATAAAGTTTTAAAAATTATTTTAGAATACATTCACGCTTCTTGATGATTGGAATGTATATAAAGAAAATACATCTTCGTTCATTTATGAAGAAAATTAACAAAATAAATACATGCCCGTCCATGTATATTATAAATAATTATTTAAATAAAATAGCCCGTCCATTTATATTATAAATAATTATTTACATAAAATTCAAAATTTATAATATAAAAATTGAAATTTGCTTTTCAATATTTAAAGTCGTGAAAATTTATTTTTCTTTAGTTAACAATTTATTTGCACAAAATATTGCAAAAAATATTTAATTTATTTAAAGATAAGTATGCAATAATATGGAAGAATGGATCTTTGGTATCTTCAGAAGAAAGAACGAAATTTATCCAGTCATAAAATTTAATATTTAACTGTGTGTGAAAAACAATGACATTTAAAATTTATTTTTATTTAAAATGTATATTTATTAAAGAGTATTTATAAATAAATTAAAAAATTAGTATAATAATTTGATAAATATTAAATATATAAAAAAATATTAATAATAAATAAAGAATAAATACAGTGAGATGGGTCATTGAGCGAGTGGTGAGATAGCGGTTTGCTAGGTGCAACGGTAATTGTGTAAGTAAGGTAGCCCGGACAAACAGAACGCAAAGCGGTAACCAAAGAGTTGATAGAGCCGCCTCTAGGTGTTGTGAGTTGCATTTTCGTCTCAGTCTTTTGAATTCAAAAGTTTTATAATTCCTTTTATCGTCTTTTGTGATGATCTTTCTAGCCGCTTATCCGCCTAGCGCGATCTTGTTTTATTTATTCTTGTTTTATCTTAATTGTCGAATGTTCATTTATTCAATCCTAGCCGATAGCTCAGAGAGCTTTATGGGCTGTTACTAATGATGGTAAAGCATTCTTAGATGAAACGACCCGCTTACCTGTTCCTTTTATACCGGACTAAAAAAGCGTTGTAAAGTTTTCTTTATACATTTTTTATCCAACTATATCACCAACATAATTACTCTATTTCAATCGCCTCTTTTTAAATTCTTTGCTTTATTTTTTCATAAATTTTTATTTTAAATTTTAAATAATTATCTTATAAACCATTTTATAACAATTTTATATATTTAATTATTTTAAAATTTAAATAATTACATTATTTTCTCAACTAACTCAACATCCCTTTTTATGCGTTGTCACTAATTATAAATACACCATTCTTCATTTAAGTTTTCTAACGATTGTCAATTATATTATCACAAATATATAATATTAAGATAACAATAATATAATAAAAAAATTAAAATATTATTTATAAAAGAAATCACTATTAACTAATTTTTATTTATTATATACAGTAGAAAATTATCTATTTATTTATTATGATATAAAGATTTGTAGTGAATAAGCAAAAATTTATTATAGGAATGATATAAAAGATTTGTAGTGAATAAGCAGAAGTAGTATTATACATTATGACATTAAAAAAAAAAAAGAACAAAAAAAAATTGAAAATACAGAGGAAAAGGAAATTGTAAAAAAGTAAATGAAAATTGAAGAAAGTTGTAGAGAAGGGAAAGGAGAGAGAACTTAAACAATTATTTAAAAAAAAATATAAAAGATCGAAATAGTTGTAGATGTTCTGAGAGCATAAATTTACCGTCATATAAAACGCAAGCTAAAACATCATAGTCTCATATAGACTAACTGAAGCAAACAAATTAAGGTAGAAGGTAGATGAAAATTACTGATAATCTTAAATTTAAATATTCAAAATTAAATTTGTTAATAGGATTTTTTTTTTTAAATCCTTCAAGAATCTTCTGTTCCTAAAATTTTTGTTACATATATATTTAGTTTAATATTTAATATATGTATAACTAATTTATAAATTTTAATATTTAAAATTAATATTTAAAAGTGAATTTAGAAGATTGGATTAAAATGATTTTTTAATCCGTTGCATAGATTAAGATTAATGAAATAAAATAAAATAAGAAGAAGAGTTTTTGAAATAAAATTAATTGAGAAGAGGGGGACTGATATCACTAAAATCAAAATTAGATAATATTTAATTAGAATAAATTTTAAAATAGGAGAAATAGAAAATTTTAATAAGAATGCTTGACGGGATTTTGAAATGGAAGAATTTGAAGGGGAGAGAGATTAAAAATAATAATTATAATTTAAAATTTTGAGATTAAAATAGGAAAATGGATCAGAATGACTGAGAACCGTCGCAACTCGCAAAGGATTCAACAGTGATGAGTTCTCCTAAAAAATTGCCAAAAATCACCCCAATTTTACATTAATGAATAATTTAATGATAATTCCTAAAAAAAAAAAAAAATTATAATCAACACGTAAATGAGAATTTTGCAAATAAAACGAAAACATTGATGTTGATTAGAGAAAAAAAAATTGCAAAACGAAAGCGTTGATATTGATTAGAGAAAAAAAAATTTACAAAACAAAAAAACAATATATTGTTTAGAGAAAAATATACAAAACTAAACATTGATATTGATTAAAGAAAATAATAATGTAAAACGAAAACATTGATATTGATTAGAGAAAAAAATTCTACAAAACAAAAAACAACGTTGATATTGATTAGAGAAAAAAATTCTGCAAAACCAAAACAATATATTGATTGGAGAGAACAAAAAAAAAAAAAATAGAATAGAGAGCAAATGAAAGCATAGCCTGTGTTCATTTAAATTTATATACAAATTATGTTTCATTTAAATTTTGAATATTCGTCTATTCAAAATATGCGATTTAAATTTATATACAAATTTTGTTTCATTTAAATTTTAATATTCTCTATTTAAAATATGAGATTAAAAAATGTACAGTTAAGATTAATAAAAAAAATTAATAAATGTGAAATTAATAAGAAAAAAGAAATTTTGAAATAGAGTGATTTCAGAAAAAATAGACTGAAATAGATCCATCATTTTGTAACATGTGGCACTTAAAATGTTTGCAAATATATGATAATTAAGATATAAAATTAAAATTAAATTAAATTTTAAAATAGGAAAATTAGAAATTTTTAATAAGAATGCCTGACAATATCCAAATTTTGAAATGGAAGAATTTGAAGAGGAGAGAGATTAAAAATAATAATTATGATTTAAAATTTTAAATTATTATTTTGAGATTAAAATAGGAAAAATGAATATTTTTAATCAAAATGCATGAAAATGCAGGGATTTTGAAATAGACGATTTTGGTGAAGAGAGAGATTGAGTGATAAAATTGTGACACGTGTCCCATTATATTCTCACAAATATAGAGTATTAAGATTAAGATATATATTTTCTATTTTTCAATTTGAATTTTCTGTACATTTAAATTATTTTTCAAAATTTACTTTTGTATTTATATTTATACAAAAAAAAAATTCTTTAAAATTCAAAATTTACATTAAATTATTTTTCAGTAATTTTATATTATAGTCGAATTCTATACATAAAAAAAAGAATTCCTTCTTTGACTTTTAGGGAATAGCTTTATGTATTCTCGTATAGTGGAGTTGATAACGAAAGTCGTCAAAAGAGCTAACCGACATAGTTCATAAATCGACTAACCAACTAGTTTCTAGTTTACGGGCAGGGGTGCTAAACTCATAGGCAACTCGACTAAGCAGCTTTCCCGGGAAACAAACCCCGTATAGCGACTTTGCACTTGAACCTCGTAGTCCCCTAAGTAAGGGTAACCCTACAAAGCGGTTTCGCTTCCGAAGCTTACCTCATATGAAGATGAAGGGATATAATTATACTATAATTAGTGAAATTTCAAAATTTATAGTAAAAAAATTAATATTCTAAATTCAATTTATTTTATTTTTTAATCTACAAAATTAATTATCAGCTTGAAAAAGTATTTTTGTATTTTTTAATTATAATTACTTTTTTAATATATTTTGGTCAACTAAAGGTTGGATAGATAATTATTTTAAATTAAATGGATAAGTGAATTGATATTTTTAAATGGATAAGAGAAAATAATTATATTTAATGTTGTATATTATTATATTGTTGTGAATTGAAAATTAGAATTAATTTAAATGATGTGATTAGAATAAATTTAAATGTATAACTGAAAATAATTATACTCAATGTTGTATGTAATGATATTGTTGTGAATTGAAAATTAGAATGAATTTAAATGTTGTAAATTGAAGATTAGAATAAATTTAAATAGTGTGAATTGATATTTTTAATCAACCTAATTAAATTATTTAATTTGAAACACATAATTTAGGTAATTCTCATTTAGAAATAAATATGATATGCTTTCACAATTTAATAAACAACAATTAAAGTTAGAATGAATTGAATTAAAGAATTAAAACTAAAATTAAATTGTATATATATTAATTGCATTCACAACATGTCGACTAAAGCTCCTAGCCTAAACGGCACACAGAGGGCGCCCAAAAGCCTTCGTGACCGAGAGGTCCCGTGTTCAAACCCTGCCTGAAGCAAAAATCGCGAATATTGTGAAAATTGGGGTGGCATTTTTTTAAAAATGATAAAAAGGCCACGACCAAAATGGCAACGGATGTGGGCCCGTTGCGAAAAGGCAACGGCCTGCACGCACTTGCCAAAAGGAAATTGCCACCTGCCTTTGCAAAAAGGCAACGGATTCCCAAAATCTGTTACCTTTTAAATGGCAACGAACATATTGGCAACGGGGGAAATCTGTTGCCTTTGTCGTTACCTTGATGATTAGTGAGGAGGAATCCGTTGCCTTCCCCCTCGCCATTTGACCTTTTTTTTGTGGTGAACTCTCTAAAATAATAAATTTTTCAGGTCCCGACTTGGGCCTTTGTAAAAAATCATCAAATTCGATAAGATAATGAGTTTAATTATTAGGAAGGACAATCCTACAGACTCATTTTCAAACAAAGGAAACAAATTAAAACAATTCAATTAAGGTCAAATTGATGTGTTAATACCCGATTATGCCCCTTGATCTTAGAAAACAATATTAATTCATTAATATAATTAATTTCGAAATTGAAATACCATTTTCCAAGCATTAGATGATAATTAATTAAAACTCTAAATCTATTATCTAAGAAGCGCAACAACTCTTCCCCTCCCCACTGCAGCAGCGGCGCCGCAACGACAACAACTCTTCCCCTCCCCACCGCGGCAGCGGCACCGCAGCGACGGTATCTGCCCAACCTGCCTCCGCGATCGGCTCGATACCTCTGTCTCAATTGCTGCAAATTTCGTCCCTGTTCATGCGTCTCTTCCTCCTCCTCTTTGGGCAGCGACCTCTGCCGCTCCAGATCCTTCGTTTTTTGGTGTATAGATGAGGTTGACCATTAGTTTTTGGGAAATTCTTCCATTTACACCTTGGTCGGCTCTTAAGACATTAAAAAATGCCTCCGTGAACATCTTCGCTACATCTTGGTCGGCTCTTGAGACATTAAAAAATGCAGGCATCTACATTAAGATGATTGAAAATTAATGTTAAGTTAGATATTTACTTCCTCTTTATTGTGTCTTTGAAGCTTTTTTTTTTAGTTACATTTTATGCAATAATCCTACCCTATTCATTGTGTTGCCATTTGGTGTTGCACAATGTATTCTGTTGAAGTATTACAAAATGGTGTTTTTTCTTTCTTAAAGTGGATAAGTAAAAATGGAGATAATTGAATGTATTGATGATCTATTTGTCAAAAATAAAAAATAAAGAGTGATGCATATGCGGAACTTCTTCAGTGTGTGTGTGCGCTTTTGTTTGCAGATTAGCTGCTATATTATTTCTTGTTGTGTTTTTTCTTTTTATTGTTATTTCTTGTTGTGTTTAGGGAATGAAATTGGATAGTTTCTGAAGTATGCTTGAGCATACAATTAACCTTTATAGTTCAACTCAGTTGTTTGTAGAATGTCCCTAAGAATATTTGTTGTCTTCTCTCCATTGAAAAACACACTTTAAAATATATTATGCTGTCTTTTAATTTGGAACAACTAAATCTAATTATAGACAAAGAGTTTGCACAACCCACTCACACTGCAGGAATAAACCTATTGCATGATTTCTGCATGATTAAACCTATTGCATATATTGCCTGTATGAGACACGGCCATTCAAGCCACCTTACAAAATTTATCTGTCTCCTAGAGAGTGTATTCTCCTTTATCCATTTTGTTATCTTCTTGATCAAAAAATTGATGTAGGTTTCTATTATATCTATTATCTGGTAATGTTTACTTCGGTATTTGCATAAATGTGGTAAATGCGAAGCATTACAATTCTGGGATTGAGAGAAAGGATAGTGCTTTAATTTGGCACTTCGTAGATGAATTATTGGCATGTTTGAAGAATCTATAGGATTGTCCTTTCTAATAATTAAACTCAATCTATTAATTATTTGGCACTTCGTAGATGAATTATTGGCATGTTTGTGGAAGGAAGACATGCTGGTTACTTAGCTTCTACGAATATGTTTTGTGGTGAACCTCCATTTACAGGCTATGTTTTACATCATTTTGTAGTGATTGCATGTTAGTGTATGTTTCTTTGATTTTTGTTTCATTTTAAAGGGGAGAAGGACGTGTTGGGGGAAAAATGGGATGTGAAATGGAGACGAATCACCAATCGAAGGAGATGGAAGTCGTCATGTCTTCGATGTGGCCCGAAGACATAAATGAAGTCGGGAGGCAATTCAACGCAGAAAGGCCTGGAGGTGATCAGGACGTGTTTGAGGAGATCACAGTCGAGAAAGAGCCTAATATAGTCAATTTTAAGTATATATTTGTATGTATAATGCATATTCTGATTTTTTTTAAATAAAATTAATATTTTAGAACATCTTATTACAGATATATTATTCTATTGCATATTATGAAATATTTTAAGTTATATGCAACATATTTTTGCATTTCACAGAGAATATGCAACAATTTTAATGTATATGCAATAAATATTTTGCATATCATTGAAAATATTATTAACAATATGAATATTTTTGCATATCATTGAAAATATGCAACAATTTTTAATGTATATGCAATAAATATTTTGCATATATATTATAAATATGTATTTTTAGTTGCATACACATTTTTTTATTATGGAGAAAAATTCATTTTACGTCCTGTAACTTAGGCCTAATCCAATTTATATCCTTTAAGTTTTCACTTTTTCGATTTACATCCTTTTTGGTCCAATTTACATCCTTTTTACCGGAAAATTTTCAAACACACCGGAATGTGAGAAATAAATTGGGATTCCGGTCAAACAGTCCAATTTACGTTCTTTAAATTTTAAAATTAAAATTTAATAAATAAATTTTCTAAAAATATCATTAAAAATTTTAAAATATTATTAAAAATTAAAAAAATATAAAATGTGTAAAATAAAATTAAAAATATCTTATTTAATTTTTTAAAAATATCATTAAAAATTATAAAATTTGTAAAATAAAAATAAAAAAATTTACAATTCAAAAAATCGAAAATGTTTAACTTAAAATTAAGAAATTCAAAAATCTCATTAAAAATTCTAAAAATCTCTTTAATTTTTTTAAAATGTGTAGATTAAATATTAAAAATTCTAAAAACCCAATAAGAATAATAAAAATTATTAACATTTCATTAAAAATCAGATTTGATTCGAACTCATCCACCATTTTTTTAGTTTTAATTTATAGATTTTTTATATTTAGAATTTTATGTTTTTATGAGATTTTTAGATATTTTTTATTTTTAATTTACAAATTTTTAGAATTGTAGATTTTTTAATTTTTATTTTAAAATTTTTAATTTTTATTTTACACAATTTATAAATTTTAATGATATTTTTAGTTTTTAATGAGATTTTTAATTTTTTTCCAGAATTTTTTAATTATTAATTTCTAATTTTCAAACTTGAAGGATGTAAATTGGACTATTTGACCGGAATTCCAATTTTCCGGCGAAAATGATATAAATTGGACCTAAAAGGATATAAATTGGACACCCTAAGACGTAAATTGAAAAAGTGAAAACTTAAAGGATATAAACTGGATTTGACCTAAGTTACAGGACGTAAAATGAAATTTTCTCTTTATTATGCATATTTAAATTGGAAATTAGAATTTATTATATATAAAAATAATATATATTCAGTTAAACCATAAATTTCTAATTTTTTTGTTTAAGATTACTGATGCGCATATTTGGATGAAGAAATAATTTGATTAGTTGACTTATAAATAATAATGATATTTGAATTTTAATTTCGAATTCAAAATGCAATTTTAGAATTTCGAAATTAATGGGATTCTCCTCTCAACTTAAATGTGTCAATTATTATTTCAAATATGGAAACGTCATTAATTCGCGGAATTAAATGTTTGATTTACATAATTAGTTTTAAAAATGGGTGACTACTTACTTAATTAAAGAATTATTTTTGAATTTATTAATTAGAAGGGCAGTTTAGTATATTTATCACTCAGACCTTATTTGAATTAAAAATAAAACTTGTCTTTCTATGTTTTTTTTATGTGTGAAATGGTCTTATGAGAAACTACCCCTAAGATAATAAGATAATAATTTTTTCGGAAAATCCCTTTATAAATATTAGGTCCCATTAAAACTTTAAATTAATAATTCATAAATATTAAAATTATAAATATTATAAATATTAAAATTCATATTGAGATTTATATGGTATATGTTTCATTCATCATGCATGAATATATTTAGTTGGCTAAAATACTTATTTAAGTGCAATGAATTAATGTAAACATGTATATTTAAGTAATTTCAATGAATTGATACATGCGTCCATGAATATATAATAGTTAATTGTATACAATGAATTAGTTGATGCATGAATATAATCAATGAAAAATATATAAATTCATTTATTTTCAATACATACATATGTACTAAATTTACTGAATTTAAAAAGTTTCTCTTTTAATTAATAAAATATTAATATATCGATAATTTAATATCTCTTTAAATTAATAAAATTTCATAGTCCCAAGATTGGGTAATCATAGATTTCATTAATGGTCTTCTTGATGGGAAAGCATATTGGACTTAGCAATTGGTTTTGGAGTAGTTGTAGGCGAGTGGTTAATAACGGTAGGTATACAAAATTTTGGCACAATAGATGGGCATGGGACAAGACGTACTTTAAAAGATTTGTTTCCTCGTCTATTTATTATTCATCTTGACCCTAATTGTTTCATTTAAGATAAAATCTATTGGCATAGAAACTGGTAGAAAGTTGGTAGAAAGTTGTTCGAGGAGATAAAATCTATTGGCATAGAAACTGGTAGAAAGTTTCATATAAGATAAAATCCATTTTGAAATTGGTAGAAAGTTGTTCGAGGAGATATGAACGGAGAACCTGCTTGCCATATATCTGAAGAAGATCACTACAAAAAAATGTCTAAAAGGTAACGGATATTAGCAAGGGCAGGAATTGGCAACTGCCAAAAAAAAAAGGCGACACATGTTGTCGCGGTCCCCTTTGGGCAATGGAAAAGGCAACGGCGTGTGTTGCACTCGCCAACATGATATATATTAAAAAATTTATAAATTTATAACCTTAAATTGTTGTCAAAACCTTAATGACATATATTAAAAAATAGATGGAGTACAAACATTTTTATAAATAGAACTATCTAGCTGCTACCTAGTACTATTGAAACGACTCTATATATATAACTGGAATATATAGTATCTCTGATTAATGTGAAAAATGCTTGAAATTGTTATGTTTAATTTATATAATTTCATTGCATTAATTATTTACATTTATATTGACTAATTACACTTGATTTAAAGAAAAAGCGAGGTTTGTTATTTTTATAGGAATTTAGGATTTTTGGAGCAAAACACACTTTAATTGTTTTATGACGTCAAGTGAAGGGGTGAGAAGAGATTGAAGCCAAAACGAAAAAAAGTATGAATGGAGGAAGGTATTTGGGCCAACAATTAAATTATTTGGCTCATCTAATTAAAAGCAGTGGTCCATTTGCAAAATCAAATTGGAAGCAGCCCATTTTACTCGTTTCTATTACATGAAATTGGGAAAGGATGAAGCATGGGCCACACCACCTCCTTCTGTTATAAAGGAAGCAAATTGGGCCTCAATCCTTTTATTTTGGGCCAGGCTATATACCCCCATACTATGCACTCCCCTCAAAATGATTATGTTAGATTTACTTTCCCAAATTACCAATTATACAATTTCTTTCTTAAATTTGATTCGCATACATATACCCCCTAACCCTAATTTTTTCGTCATTTTCTCCCACATTATTCTTCCTCACCACTCCACCCTTCCGTCGCGCCCTCGCCCCTTCTTCTTCTTTTTCTTTTCTTCACCCAAGAGATCCGCCCTACGCGGTCTCCCCTCCTCCCCACACTTAGAGCCGCTGCCCCCTCCTTCCCCCACTCAGATCTGCCGCCATCGCTGCTCCATTTTTTTTTATTGCTTCTACATCCAAGTCTAGGACATCCGCCGCCTTCGACCACTCCTCACGGCCGGCCACCACATAACCAAAACTTTATCTTATAATTCAACCCTATATATATATATATATATATATATATATATATATATGTCGAAAATCCCAATCCGCCGCTTAAGTTATTTTCACAAGTGAGGGCATGTTCAAGTTTCGATCTTCAGGCAGTCAGGTTAATTCGTCTTCTCATTTTCTCCGTAAGTTAAAACCTTCTGATTCCCTTTTCATTTGTGTTTTATTAGAATTGATCAATTGAATATTCATTTCCTGCAAGTAGAAATGATAAATAAGATTCCAACTTTTTATAATGTTAAACTGGTAATTTCTTTTTCAAATGTTAATTTTAATCTTAGTTTTTTGTTAAATTACATCGAAATGGTACGTGTTTTTAGTGTGCAAGATCTTGATTTAATTTGAATCCCTTATTGTTGTGGCTCTTTAGGACAATTTTATCATAAATTTTAGAGCAATTTTATTGTAATTTTAAGATTAAATAGTTTGGTCCTTTTTAATTAAGGAAAAAAATCATTTTGTGTTGTGTTGCAATTTGGAATGATCTGGAGTACTTATTATCATGTTAACCATTTTGGGCTCCCATTTTAATTTGTAATACTTTAAAATGTAAAATAACATAAAATTGAAGAAAAATTATAAAGTTACCATTTATAAATCTTTGATTTTGAGCATTCTCTTTCAAACTCCCATCTCTACCTAATCAAATTTTCTTAAAAAAATATTTTAAAAAATTCCTATCTTCTTTCTAACCTTTTATTTAAAGGCACGTTACGTGTTCTAGAATACTCTAACCCTAATTTATTCTTAGCCGTCGTCGTGTGTTCCTCCCCTCCCTACCCCTCTCACAAAGTCGATCAACTTTCGATCTTCAGGTAATTCTCATTTTCTCCCTAAATTAAAACCCTTGTGTGTTTTCCTTTGATTTGTTTTTAATTAGTGTTAATCAATTGAATTAATACTGAAAATTATGTTTTCAGGACCGCAACTTAGGGGTGTTAGCAAAAAGAGGACCGTAACTTTACGGGCTGGCAAAATTAGGCCCGTAACTTTTTTTTTCGCAATTTCAGGACAAATTAGCCCAATCAACCCAATTTCGGGCTAATTGAAGCCCATTTTTTGGGCCACATTTATTTATGGCAAAAAGAGGACTATAACTTTTTTAATGCAATTTTAAGCCCAATATAAATATATAATTTTTAAAATTTACTCTACCTCATATTCACTTCCTCAATTAGATCTTATTTTAATTATACAAATATTTTCTATAAAATTTAGAATCTAATATTTAAAATATATATATATATATATATATATATATATATATATATATATAACAATAATAAAATGGAGTATTCAAATTTTATTTATAATATAAATCAATATAAGAAATTACAATATATGAAAAGTATGAAAATTTTTGTGGGACAAATAGCATATGTAGTAAAACTTAAAAAATTAATCTAAAAATATTTTTTTTAACTAAAATCTTAATCTTAAAAAATAAAACTTAAATGTAGCTACGATCCACTATATCACAAAAAATGTTAAATAAACTATTAATTTAATTTATTGAAAACGATATGCTAGAACAAATTAATAAAACAATAATTTTATTATCCACTATGATATAAGACATGAGAATGGATCTAATTGATGAAGGGAGAGTATATTTTAAAAATAGTGGAAGACCCACACGTGGGATTAAAGATAATTTATTATATTAATATTTTGACAAAAAAATTATAAGACGGACTCATACATATTTTTAACACTAAAGATGAAAGTGGCTCCTTTCTCCAACAATGCACACATGGGCTTGGCTATCTTTGAAAAGTCCTTGATAAATCTTCTATAAAACCCGGCATACCCAAGGAAACTTCTAACCGCCTTCTCATTGGTTGGTGGAGGTAGCTTCTCAATTGCCACAATCTTTGCTCTATCAACCTCAAGTCCCTTAGCCGAAACCTTGTGCCTAAGCACAATCCCTTCCTTCACCATGAAGTGGAATTTCTCCCAATTGAGCACCAAGTTAGTATCTATGCATCTTTGTAAAACACAAGAGAGGTTACGTAGACATGTATCAAAACAATAACCAAATACGAAAAAATCATCCATAAACACCTCCATTATGTTTTCAATCATGCCATGAAAAATAGCCATCATACATCGTTGGAAGGTGGCGGGAGCATTGCACAATCCAAATGGCATTCTCCTAAAAGCAAAAGTACCATAAGGGCAAGTAAAAGTTTATTTCTCTTGGTCCTTAGGATCAATCAAAATTTGATTGTATCCCGAGTAACCATCAAGAAAGCAATAATACTCGTATCCCGCCATCCTATCCAACATTTGATCAATAAAGGCAAAGGAAAATGATCTTTTCTAGTGGCATTATTCAACACACGATAATCAATGCATACTCTCCATCCTACGGTGGTCCTAGTAGCGATTACCTCTAAGGCGTCGGTTGTAACAATAGTCATGCCCCCCTTCTTAGGTACCACTTGTGTTGGACTCACCCACTCATTATCACTTATGGGAAAAATTATGTCATTATCTAGCCACTTCAACACCTCTTTTCTCACTACCTCTTGCATTATGGGATTCAATCTTCTTTGACCTTGGGCTTTAGGCTTAATAGACTCATCTAGTCTAATTTTATGCATGCGAATATGAGCCGGTATACCCTTCAAATCCGAAATATCCCAACCAATAGCCGATTTATAAGTTCTAAGCACCCTAAGTAATTTTTCTAACTCAAGCTCATGCAAGTGTGAAGAAACAATAACCGGAAAGAGGTCACCTTGTTCGAGATAAGCATATCTCAAGTGCTCCGGAAGTGGTTTCAAGTCGAGCTTCCTCCCCTTCTCTTGAGCTTTTGGTTCCTCCTTAACTCCATCCTTTTGTGCTTCCAATGAGTAACAAGATGGCCAAGTGTCATGATTTTTATTAGGAAATCTTTGACACTCTTCAAGTAAAACCCCCCCAAACTTGGCTTCGTATCTCCATGAATTTCTCTTCCTTCTTGATTGGGAGCTCCTTCAAAACATCAAGAGAAGACATGTATTCAAACAATTCTATATCATTAAGCTCATAAAAATTGAAATCAAAAGGAATAGAAGAGAGTGAAGTAAGAGAGTTTCTTATGCAAAGGTCAAGTGGATCCTTTGAGTTGCTCTTTTCCATGTGCATATCCACACAAGCTTGCACACTATTGATCATGTTGCAATCAAAGACCTCATCCTCATCATCTCTGAACTTGATGGCCTTGTAGATGTTGAACAACACTTTCTCATTGTTCACTTGAAGCTCTAACTCCCCTTTCCTCACATTTATGATGGCCCCAGTGGTTGCTAAGAATGGCCTTCCCAAGATGAGTGGAATGTACTTATCCTCCTCCATATCCAACACCACAAAGTCAACCGGAAAAATGAATTTGTCGACCTTAACCAACATATCCTCTACTATACCCAATGGGTATGTCATGGATCTATCCGCCAATTGAAGGCTCATTGTGGTTGGTGTGAGCTTTCCCAAACCAAGAGACTTGAAAATGGATAGAGGCATAAGATTAATGCTTGCTCCCAAATCACACAAAGCTCTAAATGTACCTCCATCTCCAATGACACATGGCAAGGTGAAGGATCCGGGATCTCTAAGCTTTTGAGGTAGCTTGTCTTGGATTATAGAGCTACATTCCTCGGTCAAGTGTACCGTTTCGAACTCCACCATCTTCCTCTTGTTTGACATGATTTCCTTCAAGAACTTGGAATAATGGGGCATTTGTTTTAGAGCCTCGGCAAAGAGGATATTGATGTGGATCTTCTTGAACATTTCCACAAACTTGGCAAATTTGTTGTCCAAACCCTTCTTCTTCAACCTTTGAGGGTATGGGAGAGGTACCACATTCTTGCCTTTGTCTTGAGGAGGGATTGCCTCCTCACTCTTCTTCTCCTCTACTTTCTCTTCTTCCCTCACTATCTCTTCTTGCCTTTCTTTCTCATGCCCTTCTTCTTTGTCAACATCCTCGGGTGCCATTACCATTTCCTCTTCTTGTGACATCTTTGGCCCCTCGTAGCTTGTCCCACTTCTTAGCTTTATAGCCTTGCAATGCTCCTTGGGGTTAAGCTCCGTGTTTGAAGGAAATTGCCCCGGAGTGTGTTGACTTCCAATGACATTAGAGAGTTGGCTCATTTGCTTTTCCATGGCCTTCATGTTGTTTGCCACATTCTTGATCATTTCCCCTTGTTCATCAAGTCTTTGCCAAGTCTTGGTTGCATTATCCCTAGCCTCTCTCATGAAGTTTTTGGTTTCCCCCATAAATGCTCCAAACATGTCTTCCAACGACGGTTTTGATGAAGACTCCACAATTGCTCCATCTCTCACATTGAAATTCGGAGGTGGTATGATGGCATTCCTTGTATTTGCATAAGAGAAGTTCTCATGTTGCCTCAACCCGGGATGGTAATGATTCGGATTAGGAGGGTTTTGCCTCTCATTCCAACCTCTTTCTCGAAAATGACGGTCCCTTTGATTATTCATATAGTGGGCCTCTCCATATTGATCGTCACTCGGTCCCACTAATGACTTGGCCGCCATCATCGAAGTCAATTTATCCATCTTGTTGGATAGAGTAGCAAAATCTTCCGATTCTCTTGTGGAAGCAACTTTCCGGGTTTGCCTTCTCTCGGATGGCCATTGGTTCCCGTTCTTTGCCATCTCCTCCAATAGCACATAACCCTCTTCCGTTGTCTTACCCAACAAAGAACCTCCACCAGCCGAGGCATCCACCATCCCTCTCGTACGATGGTCCATCCCGTTATAGAAATAACAAATCAATTGATCCCTTGAAAACCCGTGTTGAGGACAATTTCTTATGAGATCCTTAAAGCGCTCCCAAGCCTCGGCTAACGACTCATCATCGTCTTACATAAATGAAGAAATCTCCCCTCGTATCTTGATGGTTTTGCTTGGGGGAAAATACTTCATTAGGAAAGCATCTACAAGGTCGGCCCAATTTTCAATCGTCCTTAGATCAAGAGACATGTACCATTGTTTTGCACGATCACGGAGGGAGAATGGGAACAATTGGAGACGAATGTAGTCTTGAGGGACACGGTTGATCTTAACCGTTCCACTTATCTCTAGGAATTGAGATAAATGGAGGTTAGGATCCTCTTTCGATAATCCTCCGAATTGGCTGTTTTGGACCATCATGATTAGTGTCGGTTTGAGCTCAAAGTTATGAGCGTCTACGGGTTCCCTACCCGCTTCTCCATATGGTCTTGGAATGGGACGGAAGTGGTCTCTCAAGACTCTTTGATTCCCGTTTTCCTCATTCTCCCGTTGCTCTCTATCTCCTTCCATATTGACATTCTCTTCAACCCTCCGGTTGAGATTATCTCTCACAACCCCTTGTGGTCGGTTACCACCATTCCCATTTAGCTCTACTACGCCTCCAACATCTTTTTGGTTCCTTTCTTCTTCCACTATCGGATTTTCCCTTCGATTCATGGCTTCTAATTCAATCCTTCTTCTTTCGGCGTTTTGTCTTCGACAACGAACTTCGATTCCCATTTAGCTCTACTACGCCTCCAACATCTTTTTGGTTCCTAATTAATCCTCTCTCGAGATCATAATAATATGGGGTTGCATGCTTGCATACGATTAATGGAATAAATCTTTCAATACTATCCCAATTAACAATGAATTAAGCAAATCATCATGGCCAATAACAACATGCTTCCAAGGAATAATTAAGCATACAAATAAGAGACAAACACCAATTAAAGCAAGAAATTAATCATAAACTTCAATCCAAGTATTTACAATGCCTTAGAACCACAAATGTTCTAGCCAATCAACCACATATTCAAATTACAAATAAAACTAAGATCAAAGCAATAAAAAGTGAAAGGAAAAGAAAGCTTAGACTATTGTAGGGTGAGGAATGAAATTCCCAAGCTAATGGTGGCCTCCTTGCATGAATTGATGGAGAATTGAAGAGGTGGATGATGGAAAACCTCCAAGTGTGTGTGATTGTGTGTGAAGATGCTTGAAGGAGAGGTAAGATGGTTTATAATTTAAGAAGTGAGGTATTTATAGTGTTGGGGTAGGGTTTGAGTGTGAAAATTGCAAGTTGATCCTTTGAAAATGGAGAAATTTCACGTTTGGCACCGAAAATAGGGTGGCCCGGCCGGGTGGAGTGTTGGCCGAGCAAAAAAGAAAACAGGGGCTGAGTCGCCCGGCCGGGCGGGTGAAGTGGCCCGGCCGGGCCAAAGGTTCGTAAGTTGGGGGTTGATTTAGGGCATTCGGCCGCTCGGCCGGGCGAGTGATGTCGCCCGGCCGGGCCAAACCTTCGACTTGGGCGCAATTTCTGGTACGCGACCGCCCGGCCGGGCCAAACCTTCGACTTTGGCACAATTTTCTGGTGCTTGACCGTCCGGCTGGGCGAGTGATGCCACCCGGCCGGGCCAAACCTTCGACTTTAGCCCTGTCCTTCGTTTTCGTCCACCAACTTCGTCCCTCCGTTTCTTGAGCTTCCGACCTCCGATCGACTTGATTCTTTTGGCTATTCCACTCCATTTTTCTAGCCGAATCCAATGGTGCACTCCTCTTTCTGGTCCGATCACTTGTGGTATGTGTTTTGCTCCTAAATTCCATCGTTTTACCTACAAAATCGACAAAACACTACCTTTCTCTCATTTTGGCTAAATCAATCATATTCAATGCATAAATCAATGAAATCCACATCAAAATATACTTCACATGTACCTCTAAAACGTGTAAATTCCACCCGAATCAGGCATTTTTTAAAAAATGATAAAAAGGCGACGGCCAAAATGGCAACGAATGTGGGCCCCTTGCGAAAAGGTAACGGATGTGAGCCAAATTGGCAATGGGCAACTGCCACCTGCCATTGCAAAAAGGCAACAGATTCCCCAAATCCGTTACCTTTTAAATGGCAACGAGCATATTGGCAACGGGGGAAATCCGTTGCCTTTGCCGTTACCTTGATTATTAGTGAGGGGGAATCCATTGCCTTCCCCCTCGCCATTTGACCATTTTTTTGTGGTGAACTCTCTAAAATAATAAATTTTTCCGGTCCCGATTAGGGCCTTTGTAAAAAATCATCAAATTCTATAAGATGTAAGATAATAATTTTTCGGAAAATCCCTTTATAAATATTATGTCCCATTAAAACTCTAAATTAATAATTCATAAATATTACAATTATAAATATTATAAATTCATAAATATTACAATTCATATTAAGATTTATATGGTATATGTTTCATTCATCATGCATGAATATATTTAGTTGGCTAAAATAGTTATTTAAGTACAATGAATTAATGTAAACATGTATATTTAAGTAATTTCAATGAATTGATACATGCGTCCATGAATATAATAGTTAATTGTATACAATGAATTAGTTGATGCACGAATATAATCCATGAAACATATATAAATTCATTTATTTTCAATACATATGTACTAAATTTACTGAATTTAAAAAGTTTCTCTTTTAATTAATAAAATATTAATTTATCGATAATTTAATATCTCTTTAAATTAATAAAATTTCATGGTCCCAAGATTGGGTAATCATAGATTTCATTAATGGTCTTCTTGATGGGCTGCATAAGTTAAGCATATTGGACTTAGCAATTGGTTTTGGAGTAGTTGTAGGCGAGTGGTTAATAACGGTAGGTATACAAAATTTTGGCACAATAGATGGGCATGGGACAAGACGTACTTTAAAAGATTTGTTTCCTCGTCTATTTATTATTCATCTTGACCCTAATTGTTTCATTTAAGATAAAATCTATTGGCATAGAAACTCTTTCAATCCATTTTGAAATTGGTAGAAAGTTGTTCGAGGAGATATTAACGAAGGACCTGCTTGCCATATATCTGAAGAAGATCACTACAAAAAATTGTCTAGAAGGCAACGGATATTAGCAAGGGCAGGAATTGGCAACTGCCAAAAAAAAGGCTACAAATGTTGTCGCGGTCCCCTTTTGGCAATGGAAAAGGCAACGGCGTGTGTTGCACTCGCCAACATGACATATATTAAAAAATTTATAACCTTAAATTGTTGTCAAAACCTTAATGCATATATTAAAAAATAGAGGGAGTACAAACATTTTTATAAATAGAACTACCTAGCTGCTACCTAGTACTATTGAAACGACTCTATATATATAACTGGAATATATAGTATCTCTGATTAATGTGAAAAATGCTTGAAATTGTTATGTTTAATTTATATAATTTTATTGCATTATTTACATTTATATTGACTAATTACACTTGATTTAAAGAAAAAGCGAGGTTTGTTATTTTTATAGGAATTTAGGATTTTTGGAGCAAAACACACTTTAATTATTTTATGACGTCAAGTGAAGGGGTGAGACGAGATCACTACAAAAAACGCGCGGTTTACCGACGGACCTACCGACGGAATTGTGGTCGGTAGGCGTGGTTTCCGACGGAATTACTGACGGAATAATTCAGTCGGCTCTAGACTCGTCGGTACGGTTTACCGACGGAATATTTTTTTCCGTCGGTAGTCCCGACGGATTCCCGACGGAATAAATCTGTCGAGTCTACCGACGGATCTCATTCCATCGGTACGTACCGACGGAACTGCCGACGGATCTCGATTTTATATTTTTTAAATTCGGAATTATATTCAGTCGGTGTCCGTCGGGGGTTCCGTCGGTAGTGCCGACGGAATTATCCGTCGGCAAGTCAACCCAAAAAAAAAAACTGGCCAGGATCGGACCCGACCGGGCCCGGCCCCAACTCGGCCCGGCCCGACCCGCGATCTGTTATTAAGGCCACCATTTATTCTGGCCTTGCTAGGAATCGAACCCGGGTGTGTGGGCGCCTAGTGAGGGGCGCCTACCACTCGGACAGGTGTGTTACTTGTTCGTAATTGTAATATTAATTGTATATGTACTCATTTTCGACCCATTTTTTTTTTTAAAATTCACAAAATTAATTTCTTTCATATATATCAAATAATTAAATTTGAAATCTATAATTTATATTTTTATAATTTATATATTTTAAAATACTAAAATATTCATATTTTAACTAAAATACTAATATTTTTTTAGTAAAAAATCATTTTTTTGCTAATTATTTTTTAAAAAATTTCATAAAATTAATTTCATTCACATAAATTAAATAATTAAATTTGTAATATAATTTATATATTTTTAAATACTAAAATATTCATTTTTTTTACTAAAATATTCATTTTTTTGCTAATTATATTTTAAAAAAATTCAAAAAAATAATTTCTTTTCACAATTTTTAGTTGTAACTTAATGATAAATAAATATTTTTAAATTGTACATCTAATAAAATAATTAGCTTACATTATATAATTTATTCTTCATCTTCTTCATCTACATTTTCATTATTTGTCTCATCTTCCTCCTCTTCATCATCATCCTCCTCCTCCTCCTCCTCCTCTTCCTCTTCATTTTCATCATCTTTCTCATTTCCATTATCGTTTTCAATTTCGATCAATTGTGAATTTCCAACCGTCAAGTCTACGTGGATATTCAAATCTCCCGTAAAGACTTCAGTTCTAGCCTCTATTTGTTCCGTTTGAAACGGAGAATCATCTTCATCACTCTTGTCCTTTGTATGGACTTCTACCATTGATCTTGCCTTTACTTTGCAAACAGCGTGCCATTCAATTTTACTACGTGATCGTACTGGATACTTGCAGTAGTATACTTGAGATACTTGATGGGCAAATACAAATGGATCATTCCCGATATAGCTCCTTTTCGGATTAACATCGACGAGTTTGTACTCCGGATGAATCCTTGTTCCTGAAGGGCCTGAATCAAACCAATGACACTTGAACAACACTACAGTCTTTGCTGGATATCCCGGATATTCTACTTCAACGACTTCGTGCAACACCCCATAGTAGTCACTTGCATCTGCATTGTAGTTTGCACTGCTAATGCAAACACCACTGTTGGTAGTCGCTTTTCTTGATGCATACTCGGATGTATGAAATCTGTAGCCCTTCACAATATAACCGTTGTAAGTCTTTACACGACGTAGTGGTCCTTTGCTGAGATCCCTTAAGAATCGATTCTCAAAATCGTTTGACCGTCCCTATACAGTTCAAATAATTAATATTAATTATGAATCATATTTATTCACGTAAAATTTAAGGAAATGGTACTCACACAACGTTGGAACCATCGGGCAAAATCACGTTGAAGACGAGCATCTATATCCGTATCTGAGTTGTTTTGTTCTGTTCGTCTTAGTTCTTGAGTATACATCCTAATTCACAACATCCAATCACAATTAATATTAAATTACATAAATGAAGTAATGATAAAAATATGAAATACTTACTCAATGTAAGGCTGAACTTCATCACAATTCAATAACACATACGTTTGTGCTATTTCTGCCTCTCTGTTCGACTCCCACTCTCGTTCTGTGAATTTTCCTATTGGTCGTCCCTTAGACTTGAATATAGACAGCATTCCATCGACCTCTTCACCGATATTGTCTGTATCTCTACCACCGTAGTTACGTGGTTCACTTCTCAACCGAGTGTTGACATGGTCCTCAAAATAATAAGAACAAAACATGCCAACCTCTTCATTCAAACCTAGCCTCACATTCCTCGGTTCAGAAGAAAAATTGGGATACACGTTGTCAAGGTGTTTCCAGGCCTCCGAGTCCGCCGGATGTCGCATCTCCCTAGACTCGGTCGAAGACGAATCTGTTGCATGCCACGTCATGTGTTGTGCTGTGGCAGTAGATTGATACAATCTCATTAAACGAGGAATGATTGGAAGATAATACATCTTCTTGTGTGCCACTTTCTTCTTCGATGGCTTCGATTGACCAGCGGGCCCCTTCTGACGTGGCTCTTTGTAACGAGGATGACCACACATCCTACACATTTTCAGATTGCTATCTTCATCACCCCAATATAACATGCAACCGTTTATACAACAATCAATCTTCTCGACCGGCAATCCCATATTTTTCAGCATTTGCTTGCTTTGATGATACGTTGTAGGCACCTTATTCTCAGGAGGGCAGATCTCACTGCATAATTGTGTCATTTGCTCATATGCCCTGTTAGAAAGCTTGTTCTCGGTCTTGATAGCCATAAGTCGGGCATTAAATGACAGTTGAGAGTGTGAATCACAACCCGGATACAAATCTTGATCGAGAAATTTGAGCATTTCATAAAATCGAAATGCTTCATCCGTCGGCTCCTCTTCTACATTTGAAAAACCGGCTTCCATTATCATTGTTTGATACATATTGGGTTCTCCCTCCCCAAGTTTTTTCTTCCCCACCAAACTGTTGTTCCCCACCAAACTGTTGTTCCCCACCAAACTGTTGTTCCCCACCAAATTGTTGTTCATTACTCGTGCCGGCTTGATTACCATATATTTGTCTTTCATAGATACCAGCAGTGTAATAGTATAAAACTTGATCAAAGTTATAATGTCCAATTATAATAATTAACAGTGAAACCATTCTTCAGAACATGTACCAAAACCTCATCAATCGACTTAAATATTTTATTCTGACATTTTTTGGCATTACACGGACACTTGATACAATCCCCATGCATGTAATGTGGGTGGAGCTTTGCAAATTCAACAAATGACACAAGTTCATTGTAAAATTCACTATTCACATTTCCTAAAATGAACCTAGGAGTTTCATACATCCATCGACGATCCGGCAAATCCATCTGTTAAACATTTAACATAAAATTCTTACAAACATCCAGAAAAATGCACAACTAAACTAAACTACACATATATAAAATGCACAATTAAAATACACAACTAAACTACAAACAATATAATTAAAATACACGACTAAACTACAAATATATAAAATGCACAACTAATTAAACTATAACAATATAAAATGCACAACTAAACTACAAAATTTAACCAAGTAAAAAAGGAAAACGTACCGAAATTTGCTTGCTCTCATACAATTTCCACAATTTTTTTCGACTGAGTGAGAAAGGGGAAAAAAGCCTCTGTAAATATTACGCGCTACCGACGGATTTTGAAATTCCGTCGGTGCGTACATTTTGAATCTACCGACGGATTCTGAAATTTCGTCGGTAGGGTGCCGCCCAAAATTTCGTCGGTAGAGTACTTGGCCGACGGAATATCCGTCGGCAGACCTTACCTCCGACGGAGTTTTTATTTCCGTCGGTAATATTGGCGGAATAAAAAAAAATCAAAAAAAAAATTAAAAAATACTTTACTTTATACCAAAATCTAACGAAAAATTATGTATTATGTATAAATTAAAAACAATAACATAAATAAACAATCCATTGACAAACAAGCATCAACCGAAATAAATATGTCCAACAGAATAATAAATAGTTCGACAGAACATTAAATAGTTTGACAGAAAAATAAATAGTTCGACAGAAAAATAAATAGTTCGACAGAAAAATAAATAGTTCAAACATCAACCATTATACGGTGCAAAAAAGTCATCACCACCAATGAAATCCAAGCCGTCTGCGGCTGCATCTGGATCTGGATTTGGATCTCGAGCATTGAAAGGGGGAACTGAACCAACCGGAGCATCGAAAGGCGGAGGGGGAAATGGACCAACCGGAGCATCGAAAGGCGGAGGGGGAACGCTCATCGCCTGTGCAAAGCATGTATCTATTTGATCAGCAGACATCCCCAACGATCGACCCATAGTGTCAGTTAGCTGTCGGAAGTAGTGGTTCATCATGTGTACTACGTTCGGGTCCGGAACAGCAGTGGAGGATACAGAGGCCTACGATGCACGCTGGGACGAACTGGACGACGCAGCTCTCACTGAGCGGCTCATCCGGCCAAGGCCAAGGACCCGTCCTCGATCAGCCGGGGCCTCCTCCAGGTAAATCCGGTTAAGATCAGGCGGAGGGGCGGCGCTGGGCCCGGCTTCAGCAGAAGCCTGTGTCGTCTCCTCTTCAATCCTTCGGTTCACATTCAACTACATAATTACAAAAATATTAAATTAATACATAGTTCAATACATTTAATTAATTAAATATTAAAAAACACATCACAATTTAATTAAACTTACGTGAAGCTCAGTAGTGCGTCCATATGTGGACGTCTGCGAATCTCGATCAAACGGATGAAGAACGTTCAACCGATCCACGTGTGTGGGTTCACGCCCAAGATACCGCTCCTATTTTGTACCAAATGAGCATATAAAAATTATTTTATATAATATTATAATATAAATAATTGAAAATAAATTTAGTGAACACTTACTAGAGCAATTGAGTGCTCATACGCGGATCGAGCCCCCCCCCCCCCCCCCATGCCTTGACATCCCACCTCCCCCATCACTTCTACGGTTGGCTCGAGCAGTTGCACACTTCCGCACGTACTCCGGGCTACTCCAATACGTGGTCAACGTGTTCCACACGTTGACTCCATTTTCGTCCTCCCCCAACGTCTGCACCACGCCACGACTACGCCAAGCAGTCCTCCAGGTGTACATTATCTCATTATACCTAGACTGACATGAAGATTGCCAGTGCATGTGGATATCGTTGTCCGAAAAAAACTCCCTATGCCAATAAGCATGTTTCTGCACATATTCGATCAGCATATTTATCAAATAATATATATAATAAATTGTTTATTAATATTTAATTGAATGCACTCAAATACCTGGAATTCCTCCCAGTATTCATCCTTTTTCGTCTGCGGCACCTTCAGCCAAGAGTAGGCATTCGCAGCAATCTTGCACTTAGTAATCACCTCAGTGCAAATCTTCGATATCTCATTACCAGGAAGTAAGCTGTGACATTATATATTAAGAAACAAACACATTATAAATTAAAAAACGTACAAAAATTGATGCTATTAAATATTGTTAAACCTTAAAATTATTTAATTAATTACTTACTGTACATCTTCAATCCATATTCTCAGTCTGGTTTCTCGGGCCCGCGTGGGATGTCGACGAGCTGTCGACGACTGAGATGACGGCGGCGAATGCTGTGGAACGGATGCCGATGACGTCAACGTAGCAGGCTCAACAGGCCTAAGTGAGGTTCTCCTACGTCGAGATCCTGAGGCCCCACTAGCATCTTGACTCATCTATTTTAATAAATAAAATTTAAAAGTATAATAAATTAATCAATAATTAATCAATAATTAAATGAAATCAATAATTTTCTATTTTAATTAATAACATTTTAGTAATTTAAGTCAATAATTTCCTAATTTAATCAATAACAAAATCATGTTACTCATGAAATCAATAATTTACCAAACTAATTAATAATGACTTAATTTAAACAATAACAATAATTACTATATTAATCAAACCGTACAACACCCCTACTTATAAGAATAATTACTAATTTAATCAACAATAATAACCTAGTTTAATTATAAGAACGAACTAACAAGAAAACTACACTACATATTTGAACTAACATACATTAATTAATTACAATTAATCAATAAAAAATATATAATCCACGTACTAACATATATTTGAATTAATTATACATATATATTCATCAACTACGTACATGAAATTTTATAATAATTAACATGCAATTTATAATAATAACAGTTTTATAATAATTAACATGCAATTTATAATAATAACAGTTTTATAATAATTAACATGCAATAACTAATACAATAACTTAATTAAAATTAATTAAGAATTTATAAAACGTACCGTTTAAATTGAAGAAAATTGGAGTACATAATCTTTATGCTCTTTGTCGATCAATCCACGCACCACGCACAAGAAAATCCAATCCAAGAACCGAGGAGAGAACAGGGAGCAAATTGGGCCTCAATCCTTTAATTTTGGGCCTGGCTATATACCCCCCATACTCTGCACCCCCCTCAAAATGGATTATGTTAGATTTACTTTCCCAAATTACCAATTATACCATTTCTTTCTTAAATTTGATTTGCATACATATACCCCCTAACCCTAATTTTTTCATCATTTTCTCCCACATTATTCTTCCTCACCACTCCACCCTTCCGCCGCGCCCTCGCCCCTTCTTCTTGTTTTTCTTCTTTTTTCTTTTCTTCACCCAAGAGATCCGCCCTACGCGGTCTCCCCTCCTCCCCACACTTAGAGCCGCTGCCCCCTCCTTCCCCCACTCAGATCTGCCGCACTCTTCTCCTCCCACTCAAATCCGCCATCGCTGCTCCATTTTTTTTTTTATTGCTTCTACATCGAAGTCTCCTAGACCGCACATCCGCCGCCTTCGACCACTCCTCACGGCCGGCCACCACATAACCAAAACTTTATCTTATAATTCAACCCTATATATATATATACCCTATATATATATATATACCATAATCAAGATTACCAATGCTAATTATTTTGATTTTTTAATTAATCAAGATTAATTATTTTAAGATTTTTTTAAATTATTTATTAACGAGTTTTATTATCAGTATATAATTATTAAATTAAAAAAACACCATACATTTATATATATAATTTTTTTAATAACAAAAAAATTAAGATTAAAGCTATAAAAATAATTAATTGAAAAATAATGACTACATTTATTAAACTAAATCATAAACCCTAAACTCTAAACCCTAAACCCTAAAAAAATCATAATTTTCAATTTTAGGGTTTCAGGGTTTAGTGGTTTAGGGTTAAGAGGTTTAGGGTTTTAGGATTTTAGGGTTTAGGGTTTTAGAGGTTTAGGGTTGAGAAAGTTATAAAAAAAAAAATGAATTAAAAAATAATGACTACAGTAATTTATTTATTCTTAAACCTCTAAAACCCTAAACCCTAAAATCCTAAACCTCTAAACCCTGAAACTCTAAAATAAAAAATTATGAATTTTTTTAGGGTTTAGAGTTTGGAGGTAATTTATTAATTAATAAACATTTGTTGTCCCTTATAATTCGTCAACCCTATTTCCCAAACAAAACACTCTTGAAATACTCAAGTCCCCATATTACCCAAATTAATTCTGTTCCAATGGACTCGAATTGGTCTGAATTGTTGAACCACCCTACTTTATATATCCAGGGTTATGAATGAAATGGTGGTCCAAATCTTCTTGTCTCAGATAAAATAACTAAATACGACTATTCTCAACACTCCCCCTCAAGTTGAAGTGTGAAGATCATGAACGCTCAACTTGCCCCGAAGAAAAACAAATCAATCAGTCCCTAGTGCTTTCGTGAAAATGTCTGCCACTTGGTTTGTAGTCGAAACTTCAGTGGGATGGATATCACCATTGGCTACTCATTCACGAACAAAATAGCAATCCATCTCAACGTGTTTGGTTCGTTCATGAAACACCGGATTCATCGCAATGTGACGAGCAGCTTGATTTTCACAAAGGAGAGGTGTGGGACCAGATTGTAAGAAGCCAAGATCCTTCAACATCCATTTGAGCCATACAATCTCGCAGGTGGTCGTAGCTATTGCTCGGTACTCCGCCTCGGCTGAAGAGCGCGCCACTACAGACTGTTTCTTGGTACGCCAAGATACCAAAGCGTCTCCAAGTGTTATGAAGTATCCAGTGACGATCTACGGGTGAACGGGCAGCCTGCCCAGTCGGCGTCGCAATGTCCCCTAAGAGAGAAACCTCCCGCCGCTGGGAGAAATAAACCTTGTCCAGGGGCGTGTTTCAAATATCGGAGAACTCGTTGTGCAGCGTTCATATGTGCTAGACGAGGGTGGCTAAGAAATTGGCTCAACTGGCTCACTGCATCGACGATATCCGGGCGCGTGACGGTTAGGTAGAGAAGGCGGCCGATGAGACGTCAGTACTGTGATGCAGCCACTAAAGGACTGGAATCGTCATGATCCAACTTCAGGTTTTGTTCCATCGGGAAGAGACTCGGGAGACATCCTTGGAGTCCACTTTCCTCCAAGATGTTCAAGGCGTATTTTCGTTGACTCAAGACGAAGCCTTCGGGTGAAAGGGCGACTTCGATGCCCAAGAAGTACTTCAAGGGTCCCAAGTCCTTGATGCTAAATTTATTGTCTAGGTAACGCTTCACAAAGGCAATGTGTGAGGAATCGTTTCCAGCAAGTATTACGTCGTCTACATAGATCAAGGCAGCGACAAGGTGGTCTTTCGTCGGAATGTGAACAATGAATGATCTGCATGTGATTGACGAAATCCGATGGCATTTAGTGCTTGGGTAAATTTCTCATACCAATTATGTGACGCTTGGCGAAGGCCATATAGGGACTTTTGAAGCTTGCAAACTCTTGTGTCGCCATTTTTAGCAAAACCCTGTGGAATGCTCATGTACACATCCTCATGAAGATCACCATGAAGGAATGCGTTGTTGACGTCCAACTGGTGAACCTCCCAATTTCGTTTCACAGCAACCGATAGTAAGCATCGGACCGTAACTAGCTTAGCGACTGGAGCAAAAGTCTCATGAAAGTCCACACCTTCAATCTGAGTGAAACCTTTCGCGACGAGTCGTGTTTTGTACCTCTCAATATCACCATTAGGTTTATATTTGATCTTATAAACCCACTTAGATCCCACCACTTTCTTTTCGGGGGGGAGTGGTGCCAAAAACCCATGTTCCATTACTTTCCAATGCACGAACCTCTTTGGCCATGGCCTCACGCCATAATAGATCTTTAATCGCCTGGGCGAAATATTTGGGCTTATCGCGCGAGGTGATGGCCGCTAGGAATGCAGTGTGAGCTTGAGAAAATTTCTTGTCTGAAACATAATTAGAAAGCGGATATACCATCGAAATTATCGATTGGATAGTAGGTTGTCCATGATCGATGGAAGGCGGCAAATATACTTCATAGGCTTCCATGTGCTTCGGTTGTGTTTTGGTTCGACCACTGACGCGCGAAAAAACATCGCCCGCGGGGGCAGGGATTGGCGCAGCATCTGAGCGTGAATGTGTGGAGTTGTGCGGCAAGGGCACATTATTTCCAGCATGTGAGACATCCGCTTCAATCCCAGTGGGTCAACTAACAGTGTCGTTGACGACAGGTGTCGCAGCCTCGTGGATGAAAGGGCGAGAAGAGACCATCTCGCGCTCAGGGCCCTTGGTAAGTGAGTGCTCCCCTCGGACGTTGGCTTGCGCTGTATGCGTGGCATCAACTAGATCCATGTCGTTGCATCCTTTGAACGGGAATATGTATTCGAGGAATGTGACGTCTCTTGAGCTGTAAAATTTGTGGGTGCCTAGATCATAGACTCGGTATTCCTTCTGTCCACTTGGATAACCAATAAAGACGCATGCGCTCCCCCTCTCGTCAAATTTATCCTTGCGCCGATTTTCATGAGCATAAACTAAGCAGCCAAAGGTTCGAAGATGCTCATATTCGGGACTTTAGTTGAACAAAATCTCGAAGGGTCTCTTGTTGTTAAGTGCCTGTGAGGGTAGACAATTAATTATATAAACGGCCGTCAAAATACATTCACCCCAGAAATCAATTGGTAATCCTGATTCAAAACGGAGAGCCCGCGCAACTTCTAATATATGTCTATGCTTCCATTCTACAACTCCATTCTGCTGTGGCATGTATGTGCAAGAACTCTCGACTAATATTACACGGTTGCTGTAATAATCAAGTAAGGTGGCTATTTGAAATTCGACTCCGTTATCGGAGCGGACTCGTTGGACATGCAACTTGAATTGAGTGCCAATCATATTGCAGAATTGAATTAAAAATTTTGAAACTTCAGACTTTCTGTGAATAAGAAAAACCCACACTCCCCTGCTATAATCATCCACAATAGACAAGAAATAACGAGCACCTAACAACGAATCACATCTATAGGGGCCCCATACGTCGCAATGAATTAACTCAAAACACGCAGAAGTTTTAATATGGCTAACAGGGAAAGGTAAGAGAGTTTGTTTTGCACGAATACACGAATCACAAAAGTCAGGTTCTCTTATAAATGAACCCAGGCTACTAACATGCTTTAATTTTCTATACGATGTATGGCCTAAGCCACGATGCCATAAATTTGAGTCTCCAAAAGCAGCTAAAATAGCCCTGTTACTCTTCGATGGTTCAAGGTAATATAGGCCATAGAGACACCTGCCCACTCCAATCAGCTTCTTCGAGTGTGAGTCATGTATCTCGCAGAAATCACGAAAAAATATGAAGGTGCAGTTTAACTCAGTGATGAGTCGACTAACAGAAATCAAGTTACAATGGAATTGAGGAATAAATAGGACGCGACTGAGATTCAGTCCATGTCCCAAACTGATTTGCCCGATTGAGTGAACGGAGATTACTTCTCCATTAGGAATTTTCACTGGTGGTTCGAATGCCGCAAGCCTTTTATCGATTAACGCCTCATCTCGATACGAGATGTGTTCACTCGCACCCGAATCTATGATCCAAGATTGGGAAAATTTTAGTACCGTACCTGCCATATGAGCTGTTGGTGTTGATGGTCCGTCCGAATTGCCGTGAAATTCAGTCCAGACGAATTCTGTGAGCCGCGCCATCTGTTCGGCGCTTAGCTCAGGTATTGCAGTTCCCTCAGGCGCCACCTGCGCGGTTAGCGACTGCCCAGTTCGCTTGGAGTTCTGGCTTCGTCCGTCACGCCTCCTATATTGTCCGCGGTGATTCCATGTTGGTGGATAACCAATTTTCTCAAAAAAGGTGTCGACGTTATGGTTGGTTTTCTTGCAATGAGTGTAGTATCGACCCTCCTTGGGAGCCGATTGCCTATGATCAACCTCCCTCTTGGCCTAGGTCTGAAACGCAACAGCTTCGACACTGGATCTTCGCGCGGATGAAATCGAACGGTGCTGTTCATCCTCCGAGACAAGATGGTATGCCGAACTAAGTGTTGGGACGGGCCGTGATCCAAGAATCTGTGTTCGTATAGAGCAATAAACATCGTCTAACCCCATGAGAAAATCGTATAGTCGATGTTGATCTCTCGTTGTGGCCAACAACTTGACTATATTGCACGAGCATCCTACGCACGAACATGAGGTAACCGGAGAGATTGAACTAGCTTCATCCCATATCCTACGAAGTTTGCTGTAGTACGCAGCAACAGAGGTGCCCTCTTGGCGGATTTGACTGATTGCTCGTCGTAATTCATATGCCCTAGGGCACTTTCCTTACCAAATCGTTCCTTTAAATCTTCCCATATTTCTTGAGTCGTTCTGAATTTTACGGACTGCCGTATCTCCGGCGCCATGCTATTAAGCAGCCATCCCTTCACAATGGCATTAGCCCTCATCCAATGTGATAAGTACGGATCGTCCGCCGTCGGCATCGGAATATTACCATCAATGAACCCAAATTTTTTCTTGGCATAAAGAGAATTGGTCATATCATCGACCCAATCACCATAGTTGTAATCTTTTAGCATCGACCCGACGAAGACGTCTCAAGGTTTATCAGAGGCGTGCAAGTAATACGGGGACATCGAATCTATCACGACGGGCGTCGACTTGGAACCCTCACCGACTTCTTTCTCGATCGTCTTGTCGTTGCCGATCATGTTTGATTGCAGCGGAAATAGTATGTTATTGAATTGAGCGAATCAACTAGAATAGTCGCTCTGGTACCATGATAAAACTAATATACGAAAGGAATCATAAGAAACTGCTTCTTGAATTGATTAGCAAAGAATAACTACTTGAATGGATTGTAGGTTACATACGGCTTATATATATCCGCATAAACAAGATACGTATCAATATAGGTCCTATAAGTATGGGCCTAAATAAAGAAAAGGAAGTGGGCCGAAAAAATAATACAAGCCCAAGATAAAATAACTAAATACGACTAAATACGACTATTCTCAACAAGCGGCTAGAAGAGACTATGTTTTGAAAGGATTAATCTTCGATCCATTAATTAGAAATGAATTTTAAATTAAAGTATCCGATTAAACCTTAACAATTGAATTTTATTTGCAACATTTAAAGAAAACAAATTAAAATAATGACATTTATTGTTTTTATCGAACTTATTCTTCTAGAATATTCTAACTTATTATTTAAAGGCACTATGAACCCTAACCACCCTAATTCATTCTTGGCAGCCGCATCGTGTTCCTTCCTTCCCCTCCCCTAATTTAGTTTTAGCAGCCGCAGCGTCTCCTAATTTGTTTTTAGCAGCCGTAGCGTGTTCCTCACCTCCCCACCCCTCGCACAAACTCTCTTCAGGTAATTAATTCTCGTTTATGTGTTTCCCTTTGATGTGTTTTCAATTGAATTAATACTACTCATTTGCAGCAAGTAGAAATTAAGGATGGCGAAGAAGATTCCATCTTTTATAAGCTTTTTCGATGCTGAAGAAGACAAACTGGTAAATTTCATTTTCAATCTTTCTCTAATTACTTCAAATTCAAAATGGTATGCAATTTGTGGAGCTTCTTTTTCGATAGAGGGGGCAGATCTAGCTGTGTCACTATTATTTTGCTCTACGGCAGATCTATTTTTTTATTATTGCAATTTTGAAAAAATCCCATAATCTAAAATAGATTGTTTGTTTAATAAACAGGAAATTCCGATAGTATTTACTCAATGTATGGATGACCCATACCCACAGAGAGTGTACTTGAGGGATTGGCACAAGCACCAATGGGCTGTTAGGGTCAAACAAATTGGTGACCTATGCTATTTCGTTGATGGTTGGGACAAATTTGTCCAAGACAACTCATTGACAACTGGAGATCTATTAATGTTTGCATACGTCCAAAGGGATGTATTTATGGTCAAAATTTGTGACACAAGTGGGATTGAGAAGAACACAATTCAATCGTCTGAGATCTACGTGCAACCACCCAAGGACGAGGAAGTTGATGATGCTCACGACAACAATGACCAAGAGCGGAACCAAGTTAACGTGGGGAATGCTAACAATGGTATATATGTTTCCTACATTATTTGGTAATATTTTTGAAAAAATTTCATGCAATGACTTTTTTCTTTTTTGTGTGTGCCGAAGCTGGTGGTAATCGCAGATGTTATGGTAGGGAGATATTTTATGCCGGAATTGCACCAAGGCCTATAAATCCTTATTTCGTCGCAAAATATAGTACCAAACGAAGTTCTTCGTTGGTAAGTGTTAAAATTAACTTTACTGCACCAATCTTTAAAGTGTTATAATATCTTGGTACTTATGTATTTCGGTTTCTTTGATGATGATAGTTTATCCCAGATTGTACAGTCAAAGATTTCAATCTCACCATCAAACCAGAGATTACTCTGGTGGACCCTGAGATGAGAGAATTCCAGTCAGAAGTGAGACGGTGGAGTACTGGGAGGCGTGTAGTGGCAAGAGGATGGAGTCGGTTATGTAGAGTGAATGCAGTTAATGATGGCGACAAATGCATCTGCGAGTTCGTGCAAAGAGAAGGTGATCGTCGCCAATATCTTCATATTAGTTTTGTTCGTGGTAATATATAATTCAGCGTTGTTTGACCTGGATTTGAGAAATTGTTGTTTTTATAAATCAGACAAATAGCTGTTCATATTTGACCTTTTCTATGTATGCGACTTCTGTAGTAGCTATTGTGTCTAGCTGTTGATTGATGGGGTAGTTAATATATAGGACATTTCACCTATAGAGTTTAAAAATAAGAACAACTTATTTAAAAGTTAGAAAAAAGGACAATTGAGTTTATAAATGTACAATTATACCCTCCCTTTTAATTAAATTCGAAAGTTGGATATTCAATTAATATAAAATATTATATTCAAATTAGGATTTGTTAAAAACAGTAATAATCGGAAATCGCGGTCATTAATACTCTCGAAAGTTCAAACATTCCTAAAACAGAGCTGGAGTATTGGAGAAGCTAATTTACATAATTTTCGGAAGAGATGTGCAGAACGTGTTATCCAACTATTAACTAAGACTTTTTCAACTCTGGATATTTTTAAACTATTATTATTCAATAATAAATATATGCAATACTTTATAGAAAAATATACAATAATGCGTTCAAATATTAGATATAATAATTTATAATTATATAGAATAAATATTAATGATTGTCATATTAATGATAATTGTAACTTCTCCACTAAATTAAAATGACTTAATGTTATCTTTAGGAGAACTAAAAAAACGGTTTAAGCACCCGAATAGACAATATTAAACAATCTGGATGGAAAACCGTAGAAAAAATAAATAAAGAAATATATACGATGTAATTACTTAAGTAATGTGGAACAGAATATATGCTTGTGTATATGCAAAAACAATATGCACATTGTAATATGTGTCGTTCATATGCAAAATACACCGGTTTTATCTATTTTTATGATTACTATGATAATCATAGTATTATTACGTAAATGATGGTTTTATCACCTAACCAAAATATATAATATAATATAAAAAAAACCTAAATATTCGGCAAAAATAAAATTGTTCCACAAAATTTACATTTGTTTATAGATTTTATATATAAAAAGAGTTATTATAACATTGACGTGTACATATTATGCAAAAGTGGATATCAAAATAAAAAATTAATTTTAGAAATTGTAATATATAATATTATTTATATAAAAATCACCATTGAATATCACTATATTTGAAAAGGTCAAATATAAATTGTTGGTTTGGACTACGTGAAATAATTGTGGGGAGTAGTGGATATATTTAAAATTAATAATATTATATTAATGATGATTGAATTAAAACTTGTGGATTGTAACTTTCCATGAAATGTAACTGGTAATAACTGCCCATAATTATGATTGGTAAATTAAAATCTTTTAATATTAATTTTATATTTGTATGCATTATTTTAATATGAGATTCATTATTCTGATATTATATTAATGATGATTGAATTAAAACTTGTGGATTGTAACTTTCCATTAAATGTAACTGGTAATAATTGCCCATAATTATGATTGGTAAATTAGAATCTTTTAATATTAATTTTATATTTGTATGCATTATTTTAATATGAGATTCATTATTCCGGTAATGAAGATATATCTAATTAATGCATATATGCTAAATTGTTACGTATTCTTCCCGACATATGCAAAAATATGTTGCATATAACTCAAAATACGTGATAATATGCAATAAAACAATATATTTGTAATAAAATATTAATTTTATTTAAAAAAATTAATATAGAATATATAATTCGATAATTACATATCATTAGTGATAGAGATGATTATTTGGGTTTAAACGAGTCAATTTAAATCGAGTGTTGGTGTGATGTGATTCAGATGATTATTTGAGTTTGAACTATTATAAATAAAACTAATAATATAATATTACTTCACAGTTTATTTATATTTTTAAAATAATTATTTCAGTTTGAACTGATCAATATAATATTATATTATAAATAAAATTAATAATATAATGTCATCTATATAAAATATGCAAAATATATAAGCATATATGTAAAAAAATTGTTGCATATGGTCAATAATATATGCAAATATTTTGTTGCATATGGGATTTGAATGTTTTGAAATGAGAAATGATACGAGGGAGAAGTGGAGGATTTCCTCCATGTCAGCCGCGGAGAGGGCGCACGCTGGAGGTGAACAGAGATTTGTGAGGCCATGGTTGGTGCGTGAGGAAGAAGATCGGCGGCGCCCTCGACCGGGAAGGGGCGACAATCGGAAGTGGAACGCCGGAAGGTCAACGACCGGCAGTCTGAGGAAGAAGACGGTGTTTGACAAAGTTCAGTTCCCCGGTCCCCGGGAAACTAAATCTGCATCCATCGCAAACTCGAAACAATCACCGACGGCGAACAACTGAATCGCAAAATCAGATCGCAGAAATGAACAACCACCGGAAATGCATTCACCGCAGACGAAGAGCGTGAGAAAGCTAACCGCCGCCGACGAGCAAGCTGATCGACAACGAGAACCAAGATTAGAGAACCAATATCCCTCAAATCGTTGGATGAAAGTAATGGAGCGATTAAATGTGTGAATCAATTAAATCAAATTTGAAAAGGAAAGTGAATTAGATTAAATCAATTTCTGCATTTTAAGGAAGTTTCGAAATTGAAGGACAAGTGGAATTTAAATTTCAATTATAATTTAAATTTCAATTTGAATAACAAATGCGTGGAAAATGGTATTTCAAATTCGAAATTTATTATATTAATGAATTAATATTGTTTTTTAAGACAAATGGGCATAATTGGTTATTTGGTTATGAATTTGACCTTAATTCTAATACTATAATTTTTTGTCTCTATTTTTAATTGGGTCTATAGGAATGTCCCTTATACTAGTTAAACTCTTGATTGATTCTGGGTTGTTTGTATTAACCTGTGTAGGGATACTCCTCTTTTTTGTTTATTAATGATAATCTTTGCTTTCTTCAAAATAAATAAATCTGAAAAATAGCTTTAGATTTTTATTCTAAACACAACTAGCTAGCATTAATGCAGCAAGTGTATGTACCCGGCCCATTGGCTTTCAGGCACAAAGGGTTTTAGGAGAATCTAAGAATTAAACTAATCAAGCAGTTGATTTAATCTCAATTTAGTTCATTTAAATAAACAAAATACTTAGCATCATAAATGAACTAACACTTATCAAGGTGTCTTCATCATAAATACTAGTTGTCATCTGAATCTTTAGATCTTCTTGACTTTAATGCTTCTTTAGGCTTCTTGTAGACAAGATCAGGTGAGCTCATATCTGTTGAATGGTCTTCTGACCTTCAATGCAGATTATCATATAGTTACATTCGGTCTATAAGGTATACAACAACTTTTAGGTCCGATTTTACTAATGAGTATTTGATGTCTTCTAGTCTTTAGTCTTCTTCTCTTTAAGTCTTGAGCGAGCGCGTGTTAAAACAGATGAGTAATCAACTGATATACATACAACTGATTCCTTAGACTTAGACTTAGACAAATTCAACACTTCTAAGCTTTATACAACAACTTAGGTAACTTAGTTCAAGATTACATATTATTATTTTAACCTACTGATCTGATTTTGGCCATCAAAACTAAACTTATAAATTGCAATCAAATTAGGGGTTGGATGAATATCCCAACAAGCAACACATGATTATTCATTGGGAAGGAGCCCACACTGCAGCCCAAGACGGAGGCCATTTCTCTTTGCATCTCAGTACTGTCAACATTAATCCTGAATAGAGGCAGCACTTGGAGTAGTTAATTTTGAGACATGAAACAAGTTTAAAATTTAAATTTTTTTTTTTTTACCATTACATTTAGAGTATTTTTTTTTTAGAGAATCTAACATTAAAAGGAAAATTACATTTATTAAAGAAAATAAAAATACTGAAATTAAATTTTTTTTTTTACATTGAATGTTACTTATAACATTAAAAAATGAAAAAATAAATAAAAGGAAAATTATATTTATTAAAGAAAATAAAAATGAAATTTATTGTTTTTACCTTTACATTGAATGTCTTGTGCAGTGTCTAAAATAAAACTGAAATTTAATTTTTTTTTTTACCTTTACATAATGATATATATTTAGAGAATCAAACATTAAAAGGAAACAAATATATTTGGGAAATTAAATTACATTTATTGTTTTTATCCAGCCATAGTTATACATAGGAAAAATAGCACTTTTAGTCAGATTGAATGGTCTTCGAAAATGGTCCTCTTTCCACCATTTTTAGTCATGTATGATATGTATGTTAAATGCCTAAAAATATTGATGTGTGAGATGCACGCTCTATTAACATAAGCGATTTAAAGAAAAAAAAAATCTAAAATTAATATTAAAAAAAATTGTTCTAAAATTAATTACAACTTCAGCGTGACTGTATGGGATGCTCATTATTGCCAGCGAGTTTTCCGTTCGGCAGTAAATTCCAGCAGCTTCCATTGTCACCCCGTCACCAACACAAAAAATCAGAAAAAAAAGTTATTGAAACTGTCAAAATTTGCTAAAAATTACGATGAAAATTAGTGAATCGGATATGGAGGAGAGATCGAAATTTGAAATATACAAGGGGCTTTAATTCCTATCAATGAGATGAGGCTAGAGTGGTTAGCTCAACAAATTCCATGGCTGAATTCAAATTTGGTAGCCGAATTTTACATGACGTTGTTTGGAAGAATATGGGGATAACAGTGGTGGCGGCGGTGTGATGGAGGCTAGATGGCAAGGTGACGAAAAAGCTTATAAAAGATTGTCTTCTTCAGCATCGAAAAAGCTTATAAAAGACGGAATCTTCCTCGCCATCCTTAATTTCTACTTGCTGCAAATTAGTATTAATGCAATTGATCGATTAACACTAATTGAAAACAAATCAAATGGAAAAAAAGAAAGGTTTTAACTTAGGGAGAAAACTAGAATTACCTGATGATTGAAAGTTGAGGGGAGGGGAGGGGAGGAACACGCTGCGGCTGCTAAGAATAAATTAGGGTTATTTAGGGTTATGGTTCATAGTGCCTTTAAATAATAAGTTAGAATATTCTAGAATAATAAGGTCGATAAAAACAATGAATGTAATTTTCCTCATTATTTTAATTTTTTTTCTTTAAATGTTAAATTCTGCAAATAAAATTCAATTGTTAAGGTAAAAACATTAATTTAATCGGATACTTTAATTAAAATGTAATTGAAAAATCGTTTCTAATAAATTGAAGATTAATCATTTCAAAACATAGTACTCTCTCCGTTTTTTATTAAATGTCACTTTGCCTTTTTCAATATTTTTTAAATAAGTGTCATTCTACACTTTTTTCTTCAAGTTTGACAATTTTACCCTTGTACATTGTACTCCCTCCATTTTCTTTACCTTGATTTAAGTTTTTTTTCCTTTTGAATATAGTACTATAACATAAATCATGCATAAACCTTAATTATTGTATACATGAATATCATCTACAATATTGACCACATTCATTACTAAACATAAATTTAATATTAAAATTAGTTATCATTAATGAAAGGTAAAATTGTCCATAATTATATATCTTAATATGTTGAAAATTGTTAAAATGACACTTATTTAAAAGTGGAGGAAGTATTTTATTTTCTGCAAATGTAGAATCTTATTATTTATGGACGTCCTAGAAAAAGGCCCAGCTTGAGAGGCACTCTAAAACCTAGAATACTCGTAAAACCTAAGACGGTCGTATGTTAACGCGAACGGGTGTGTGGAAAATGAGGCTTACTTCATAACCTTCTAATCTAGCTCAATCCCTGGATGAAGTATGGAGTTTCAACAATTCAGAATACCGGCCTGTCTCAGCCCAATTCGATTCCATTGGAACAGAGTTTGGGTGAGGAAACTTAATTGGGTAAGTTGGGATACAGTTTTGTTTGGCAAATAGGGTTGGCGAATTATAGGGGGCAACAAATATTTATTAATTAATTCAGTGATCTAGTAGAAATATGGGGACTTGTCGGATTGTGTTGCGAGTAATTAATTCACTACAAAAAATTGGTCAAAAGACAACGGATTTTAGCAAGTGCAGTGTACCGTTGCCAATTGACAACGGATTTGGCAACGGACAGAAAAAAGGCAACGGATGTGGATGCCCTTGCCTTTTGGCAACGGAAAAGGCAACGGCGTGAGTTGCACTCGCCAAAAGACGACAGATTATAACGCCCTTGCCTTTTGGCAACGGCAAAGACAAGGGCGTGTTCTGCACTCGCCAAAAGGCGACGGGAGTGGGCCCGTTGCGAAATGGCAACGGGACCCCACTCGCTAAAAGGCAATGGCAGTGGGCCCGTTGCCTAAACCGTCGTTAGAGAGCCAGTTTATTTACTAGAAGAATGTTTGATCATATATGTAGGAGGCTACTGAGAGTTTTTGAATATTAATATATTGAGAGTTTTTTAATACTCCATTAATATATTTTGCTATTGTTGCTGAAATTTCATTAATGCTGAGCTTCGATTTCACGCTTCTTATCAATCTTTCGGGGTCCCTTTTATTTTTTTTTAGGAAAAGTCTTATATGCACCATACACACCAAATGATGTGGTGCAATCACTTTTTTTTAACCGCTTTTTTTCTATTTTTTTTTTAATTCCTTTTTTTTTTCAGCTTTTTTTTTTAATCGTTTTTTTTCTGCTTTTTTTTTTTTATCCGTTTTTTTCTGCTTTTTTTAACCGTTTTTTTTCTGTTTTTTTTATCCATTTTTTTTCTCGTTACCTAAAACAATAAGTGATGGCATGTCTTAATACTAACTTAATTGAACTAATAACATGTCTTATATCTCTTACAGAATCTTAAAATAAATTAATCCGTATAATATTTATTAGTATGAGTACTCGACTTGAAAATGTTTATATAAATTTATCACTACTAATATAACAATAATTATTTACTAACTAAATTAACAGTAATGTAAATGTTAAATGAAGAATATTTTTATATAATATAAAGGTTTGGTCAACAGGAGTTATATTAAGAAAATGCATGTGTTGGCCATTTTCTTTTAAAAAGACAAAAATTTACGGAACAACTAAAAGCATTAGAATTAAAATTATATTCTTAAGAAGTATTTGGAAATTAACTCGGAAGGAGTTGAGTATTTAAATTTTCGGAATACATAAACTAAACCAATGTGTAACAGAATATAGATTAAAATCATTTGGATTGACGTGGAAAGCAATTTATAATTAAGCAGTAGATTTGTTTTGAAAACGTAGATTTTGACAATTGAATAAACAAGAGGAATAAGAAAGATACGTTACTTCTTTCGAGCTAGAGTGCCGCTACTACTTCTGATCCAGAAAGGAGGAAACTAGCTATATCACATTTAAATGTGTTGTGGGAGAAGAGATTTATCTTCTGTGATTGTTTTGAGAAAATTACCGTATAATAAAGTAAGAGTGGAAGAGATGGAATTTGTTGAGAAGAATTTGGGATTTAGAAGCGTAGAAATAGGCTCTCAAGTTTGAATTTAGATATAACAAAATTTGAGAAACTTGAGCTTAAAGGATTTGGCGTATAAAACTTTTAAATAATAATACTAGTAATTAATAATAAAAATCTGATTTTACATATATATATATATATATATATATATATTATATGCACGCATTTGTGTATTTAAATAAAATATTATATATAAATATTTCAATTAAATCAAATATATATAAACATATACTATCATTTTTTTTTTAATATTAAGAAAAATATTATCTTATGCATTTTTAATAACTTATTGTGATTGAAAAATTTGCGGGTGTTACATCCTACCCTCCTTAAAATAAATTTCATCCTCGAAATTGGTTACGTACCTCGATTATGCTGTCCCATGGCAACAGTTCGAGCTCTACCACCGGATCCCGCATTTGGTCCTTTTGCACCAGCTCCACGTTTCGTCTTTGGGCATTCAGCTATCACATGTCCTTGTTCCTTGCACCAGTAACAACGATTTTGGCCCAACAAACACTCACCATTATGATTCTTCCCACATTGCGGACAAGTACGTCTCTCAGGTATTTTATTACCTCCTGCATCACCATTAACTCTCACTCGCTTGTTACTTTCATCATCCCCTTCACTTGATCCTTCTCTCTTTATTTTTCCAAAATTTTCAGTTGGCCTTCGACTGTTCTTGTCAAGTTGTTGACTTGCTGCAATTTCCCCTGCTCTCTTCACCAGATTACTAAAAGGCATGTCCCCGTGACTAGCAAGGATACTGCGTATCTCATGACGTAGTCCCTTCTTGAATTTCTGGGCTTTCTTTCGTTCGGTATCTACCATGTGTGAGGCAAAACGGGCTAACCGACTGAACTCTCTCTCATACTCCTCCACAGTTAAGCCTCCCTATTGAAATTCGAAGAATTCCGACTCCATCTGCTCCAGATAGGTCTCGGGGTAAAACCTTTCCATGACAATCTCCTTAAATCCATTCCATTCTAGTATGTTACGTTCTTCGTCTGTTCTTGATCTCCAGTAGCCTTCCCACCAATGGTTAGCGTCCTCCACTAGTTGGAACTTAGCGCAAGTCACACATTGATGGTCTGTGCATCCGAGAAGGCGAAAACGCGCTCAAGATCTCGTAACCACTCCTCGACTGCCGTAGGTCCATCACGTCCGTTGAAGGTAGGTGGTTTATAACGACGAAACTGCTCCACGATGCTAGCATTAGATCGTAAGTTCTGAGGCTCATTGTTGGCTTGATTCTGGTTTTCCTCCCCTTGATTTTGAATAGGTTGTCGACGTGGCGGCATCGTTTCTATTTCTACTAGTCATTATCAATATAGTAACAAGTCATTATCTCCTTTTATAAATCTTTAAAAATAAACACTTAAGCCTTGTACTATGTGTTCATCTCTCAATAATCAATATCAAATGAATTACATATCATACCATATTTGAGTTGAAGCGGTGGGCGGTGGTGGATGCCATAACTTATACTAGATAATACATGATCTTTTGCAAAAAACACAGTTTTTTTTTTTTTTACAAGTCTACAAGAACGTAGACCTGATCTGATACCACTCTGTCACATCCCGATTTTAGGGCCTAGATGAAAACATATTTTGAGTGATAATGAAATTCGAATTTATGAATTTATAAAAGATTTTGCAGCGGAAGATTAAATAAAACTCAAATTTCTTAAAGAAAATTATTACCAAACTTTAATTCTTCAAGTAAGGCTCAAAAGTTGGTTTCAAAGAAATCGAATAGTGCATTAGTGAACAATTAAGTCTAACTCGAGATGCAACTAATTAATTAAAAGCAAAAATAATATAAGGAAAAACATTGCATGACTAGACATCCACTTCCACCGTCCCTCCACCGCAACTCCGTCAATCTGTAAAATATTAAATTAATTGGGGTGAGCAAACAAATAGCTCAGTGGGATCCTCTTTGTCACAGTTAAATATCAATGCAAATAAAATCATAAACTCACAAACATGCGTACATAAGTCTTCCATATATTGACCAAGTAAATTGGCCAATCTGTATACGGTGGAGTTGCCCCCAAGGATCTTACCATCCCGGACCGTAGTCCCCGCTAGCTATAACGACCTTTCCGTCGAAATAACCCATAATAAACATTCTTCCATATATTGACCAATTAAATTGGCAAATCTGTATACGGTGGAGTTGCCCCCAAGGATCTTACCATCCCGGACCGTCGTCCCCGCTAGCTATAACGACCTTTCCGTCGAAATAACCCATAATAATCATAAACATAGGATCATGTAGCTAAGCAACAATTAAATTCACAAATAACATTTAAGGGTGACAAAGTGAATACGTAAGTAAGAAAACCCCACCTTAAAGTCTTGATTAATCTCGTAATTATATAGCTTGACTTATCACGAATGTCTCTCGTTACCTAAAATAATAAGTGTCTCACGTTACCTAAAACAATAAGTGATGGCATGTCTTAATACTAACTTAATTGAACTAATAACATGTCTTATATCTCTTACAGAATCTTAAAATAAATTAATCCGTATAATATTTATTAGTATGAGTACTCGACTTGAAAATGTTTATATAAATTTATCACTACTAATATAACAATAATTATTTACTAACTAAATTAACAGTAATGTAAATGTTAAATGAAGAATATTTTTATATAATATAAAGGTTTGGTCAACAGGAGTTATATTAAGAAAATGCATGTGTTGGCCATTTTCTTTTAAAAAGACAAAAGTTTACGGAACAACTAAAAGCATTAGAATTAAAATTATATTCTTAAGAAGTATTTGGAAATTAACTCGGAAGGAGTTGAGTATTTAAATTTTCGGAATACATAAACTAAACCAATGTGTAACAGAATATAGATTAAAATCATTTGGATTGACGTGGAAAGCAATTTATAATTAAGCAGTAGATTTGTTTTGAAAACGTAGATTTTGACAATTGAATAAACAAGAGGAATAAGAAAGATACGTTACTTCTTTCGAGCTAGAGTGCCGCTACTACTTCTGATCCAGAAAGGAGGAAACTAGCTATATCACATTTAAATGTGTGGGAGAAGAGATTTATCTTCTGTGATTGTTTTGAGAAAATTACCGTATAATAAAGTAAGAGTGGAAGAGATGGAATTTGTTGAGAAGAATTTGGGATTTAGAAGCGTAGAAATAGGCTCTCAAGTTTGAATTTAGATATAACAAAATTTGAGAAACTTGAGCTTAAAGGATTTGGCGTATAAAACTTTTAAATAATAATACTAGTAATTAATAATGAAAATCTGATTTTACATATATATATATATATATATATGTAAGATCAGATATATATATATATATATATATATATATATATATATATATATATATATTATATGCACGCATTTGTGTATTTAAATAAAATATTATATATAAATATTTCAATTAAATCAAATATATATAAACATATACTATCATTTTTTTTTTAATATTAAGAAAAATATTATCTTATGCATTTTTAATAACTTATTGTGATTGAAAAATTTGCGGGTGTTACATCCTACCCTCCTTAAAATAAATTTCATCCTCGAAATTGGTTACGTACCTCGATTATGCTGTCCCATGGCAACAGTTCGAGCTCTACCACCGGATCCCGCATTTGGTCCTTTTGCACCAGCTCCACGTTTCGTCTTTGGGCATTCAGCTATCACATGTCCTTGTTCCTTGCACCAGTAACAACGATTTTGGCCCAACAAACACTCACCATTATGATTCTTCCCACATTGCGGACAAGTACGTCTCTCAGGTATTTTATTACCTCCTGCATCACCATTAACTCTCACTCGCTTGTTACTTTCATCATCCCCTTCACTTGATCCTTCTCTCTTTATTTTTCCAAAATTTTTAGTTGGCCTTCGACTGTTCTTGTCAAGTTGTTGACTTGCTGCAATTTCCCCTGCTCTCTTCACCAGATTACTAAAAGGCATGTCCCCGTGACTAGCAAGGATACTGCGTATCTCATGACGTAGTCCCTTCTTGAATTTCTGGGCTTTCTTTCGTTCGGTATCTACCATGTGTGAGGCAAAACGGGCTAACCGACTGAACTCTCTCTCATACTCCTCCACAGTTAAGCCTCCCTATTGAAATTCGAAGAATTCCGACTCCATCTGCTCCAGATAGGTGTCGGGGTAAAACCTTTCCATGACAATCTCCTTAAATCCATTCCATTCTAGTATGTTACGTTCTTCGTCTGTTCTTGATCTCCAGTAGCCTTCCCACCAATGGTTAGCGTCCTCCACTAGTTGGAACTTAGCGCAAGTCACACATTGATGGTCTGTGCATCCGAGAAGGCGAAACACGCGCTCAAGATCTCGTAACCACTCCTCGACTGCCGTAGGTCCATCACGTCCGTTGAAGGTAGGTGGTTTATAACGACGAAACTGCTCCACGATGCTAGCATTAGATCGTAAGTTCTGAGGCTCATTGTTGGCTTGATTCTGGTTTTCCTCCCCTTGATTTTGAATAGGTTGTCGACGTGGCGGCATCGTTTCTATTTCTACTAGTCATTATCAATATAGTAACAAGTCATTATCTCCTTTTATAAATCTTTAAAAAATCTTCATTCCTTGGAAAACAAAATAAACACTTAAGCCTTGTACTATGTGTTCATCTCTCAATAATCAATATCAAATGAATTACATATCATACCATATTTGAGTTGAAGCGGTGGGCGGTGGTGGATGCCATAACTTATACTAGATAATACATGATCTTTTGCAAAAAACACAGTTTTTTTTTTTTTTTTTACAAGTCTACAAGAACGTAGACCTGCTCTGATACCACTCTGTCACATCCCGATTTTAGGGCCTAGATGAAAACATATTTTGAGTGATAATGAAATTCGAATTTATGAATTTATAAAAGATTTTGCAGCGGAAGATTAAATAAAACTCAAATTTCTTAAAGAAAATTATTACCAAACTTTAATTCTTCAAGTAAGGCTCAAAAGTTGGTTTCAAAGAAATCGAATAGTGCATTAGTGAACAATTAAGTCTAACTCGAGATGCAACTAATTAATTAAAAGCAAAAATAATATAAGGAAAAACATTGCATGACTAGACATCCACTTCCACCGTCCCTCCATCGCAACTCCGTCAATCTGTAAAATATTAAATTAATTGGGGTGAGCAAACAACTAGCTCAGTGGGATCCTCTTTGTCACAGTTAAATATCAATGCAAATAAAATCATAAACTCACAAACATGCGTACATAAGTCTTCCATATATTGACCAAGTAAATTGGCCAATCTGTATACGGTGGAGTTGCCCCCAAGGATCTTACCATCCCGGACCGTAGTCCTCGCTAGCTATAACGACCTTTCCGTCGAAATAACCCATAATAAACATTCTTCCATATATTGACCAATTAAATTGGCAAATCTGTATACGGTGGAGTTGCCCTCAAGGATCTTACCATCCCGGACCGTCGTCCCCGCTAGCTATAACGACCTTTCCGTCGAAATAACACATAATAATCATAAACATAGGATCATGTAGCTAAGCAACAATTAAATTCACAAATAACATTTAAGGGTGACAAAGTGAATACGTAAGTAAGAAAACCCCACCTTAAAGTCTTGATTAATCTCGTAATTATATAGCTTGACTTATCACGAACGTCTCTCGTTACCTAAAATAATAAGTGTCTCTCGTTACCTAAAACAATAAGTGATGGCATGTCTTAATACTAACTTAATTGAACTAATAACATGTCTTATATCTCTTACAGAATCTTAAAATAAATTAATCCGTATAATATTTATTAGTATGAGTACTCGACTTGAAAATGTTTATATAAATTTATCACTACTAATATAACAATAATTATTTACTAACTAAATTAACAGTAATGTAAATGTTAAATGAAGAATATTTTTATATAATATAAAGGTTTGGTCAACAGGAGTTATATTAAGAAAATGCATGTGTTGGCCATTTTCTTTTAAAAAGACAAAAGTTTACGGAACAACTAAAAGCATTAGAATTAAAATTATATTCTTAAGAAGTATTTGGAAATTAACTCGGAAGGAGTTGAGTATTTAAATTTTCGGAATCCATAAACTAAACCAATGTGTAACAGAATATAGATTAAAATCATTTGGATTGACGTGGAAAGCAATTTATAATTAAGCAGTAGATTTGTTTTGAAAACGTAGATTTTGACAATTGAATAAACAAGAGGAATAAGAAAGATACGTTACTTCTTTCGAGCTAGAGTGCCGCTACTACTTCTGATCCAGAAAGGAGGAAACTAGCTATATCACATTTAAATGTGTGGGAGAAGAGATTTATCTTCTGTGATTGTTTTGAGAAAATTACCGTATAATAAAGTAAGAGTGGAATAGATGGAATTTGTTGAGAAGAATTTGGGATTTAGAAGCGTAGAAATAGGCTCTCAAGTTTGAATTTAGATATAACAAAATTTGAGAAACTTGAGCTTAAAGGATTTGGCGTATAAAACTTTTAAATAATAATACTAGTAATTAATAATGAAAATCTGATTTTACATATATATATATATATATATATGTAAGATCAGATATATATATATATATATATATATATTATATGCACGCATTTGTGTATTTAAATAAAATATTATATATAAATATTTCAATTAAATCAAATATATATAAACATATACTATCATTTTTTTTTTAATATTAAGAAAAATATTATCTTATGCATTTTTAATAACTTATTGTGATTGAAAAATTTGCGGGTGTTACATCCTACCCTCCTTAAAATAAATTTCATCCTCGAAATTGGTTACGTACCTCGGTTATGCTGTCCCATGGCAACAGTTCGAGCTCTACCACCGGATCCTGCATTTGGTCCTTTTGCACCAGCTCCACGTTTCGTCTTTGGGCATTCAGCTATCACATGTCCTTGTTCCTTGCACCAGTAACAACGATTTTGGCCCAACAAACACTCACCATTATGATTCTTCCCACATTGCAGACAAGTACGTCTCTCAGGTATTTTATTACCTCCTGCATCACCATTAACTCTCACTCGCTTGTTACTTTCATCATCCCCTTCACTTGATCCTTCTCTCTTTCTTTTTCCAAAATTTTCAGTTGGCCTTCGATTGTTCTTGTCAAGTTGTTGACTTGCTGCAATTTCCCCTGCTCTCTTCACCAGATTACTAAAAGGCATGTCCCCGTGACTAGCAAGGATACTGCGTATCTCATGACGTAGTCCCTTCTTGAATTTATGGGCTTTCTTTCGTTCGGTATCTACCATGTGTGAGGCAAAACGGGCTAACCGACTGAACTCTCTCTCATACTCCTCCACAGTTAAGCCTCCCTATTGAAATTCGAAGAATTCCGACTCCATCTGCTCCAGATAGGTCTCGGGGTAAAACCTTTCCATGACAATCTCCTTAAATCCATTCCATTCTAGTATGTTACGTTCTTCGTCTGTTCTTGATCTCCAGTAGCCTTCCCACCAATGGTTAGCGTCCTCCACTAGTTGGAACTCAGCGCAAGTCACACATTGATGGTCTGTGCATCCGAGAAGGCGAAACACGCGCTCAAGATCTCGTAACCACTCCTCGACTGCCGTAGGTCCATCACGTCCGTTGAAGGTAGGTGGTTTATAACGACGAAACTGCTCCACGATGCTAGCATTAGATCATAAGTTCTGAGGCTCATTGTTGGCTTGATTCTGGTTTTCCTCCCCTTGATTTTGAATAGGTTGTCGACGTGGCGGCATCGTTTCTATTTCTACTAGTCATTATCAATATAGTAACAAGTCATTATCTCCTTTTATAAATCTTTAAAAAATCTTCATTCCTTGGAAAACAAAATAAACACTTAAGCCTTGTACTATGTGTTCATCTCTCAATAATCAATATCAAATGAATTACATATCATACCATATTTGAGTTGAAGCGGTGGGCGGTGGTGGATGCCATAACTTATACTAGATAATACATGATCTTTTGCAAAAAACACAGTTTTTTTTTTTTTTACAAGTCTACAAGAACGTAGACCTGCTCTGATACCACTCTGTCACATCCCGATTTTAGGGCCTAGATGAAAACATATTTTGAGTGATAATGAAATTCGAATTTATGAATTTATAAAAGATTTTGCAGCGGAAGATTAAATAAAACTCAAATTTCTTAAAGAAAATTATTACCAAACTTTAATTCTTCAAGTAAGGCTCAAAAGTTGGTTTCAAAGAAATCGAATAGTGCATTAGTGAACAATTAAGTCTAACTCGAGATGCAACTAATTAATTAAAAGCAAAAATAATATAAGGAAAAACATTGCATGACTAGACATCCACTTCCACCGTCCCTCCACCGCAACTCCGTCAATCTGTAAAATATTAAATTAATTGGGGTGAGCAAACAACTAGCTCAGTGGGATCCTCTTTGTCACAGTTAAATATCAATGCAAATAAAATCATAAACTCACAAACATGCGTACATAAGTCTTCCATATATTGACCAAGTAAATTGGCCAATCTGTATACGGTGGAGTTGCCCCCAAGGATCTTACCATCCCGGACCGTAGTCCCCGCTAGCTATAACGACCTTTCCGTCGAAATAACCCATAATAAACATTCTTCCATATATTGACCAATTAAATTGGCAAATCTGTATACGGTGGAGTTGCCCTCAAGGATCTTACCATCCCGGACCGTCGTCCCCGCTAGCTATAACGACCTTTCCGTCGAAATAACACATAATAATCATAAACATAGGATCATGTAGCTAAGCAACAATTAAATTCACAAATAACATTTAAGGGTGACAAAGTGAATACGTAAGTAAGAAAACCCCACCTTAAAGTCTTGATTAATCTCGTAATTATATAGCTTGACTTATCACGAACGTCTCTCGTTACCTAAAATAATAAGTGTCTCTCGTTACCTAAAACAATAAGTGATGGCATGTCTTAATACTAACTTAATTGAACTAATAACATGTCTTATATCTCTTACAGAATCTTAAAATAAATTAATCCGTATAATATTTATTAGTATGAGTACTCGACTTGAAAATGTTTATATAAATTTATCACTACTAATATAACAATAATTATTTACTAACTAAATTAACAGTAATGTAAATGTTAAATGAAGAATATTTTTATATAATATAAAGGTTTGGTCAACAGGAGTTATATTAAGAAAATGCATGTGTTGGCCATTTTCTTTTAAAAAGACAAAAGTTTACGGAACAACTAAAAGCATTAGAATTAAAATTATATTCTTAAGAAGTATTTGGAAATTAACTCGGAAGGAGTTGAGTATTTAAATTTTCGGAATCCATAAACTAAACCAATGTGTAACAGAATATAGATTAAAATCATTTGGATTGACGTGGAAAGCAATTTATAATTAAGCAGTAGATTTGTTTTGAAAACGTAGATTTTGACAATTGAATAAACAAGAGGAATAAGAAAGATACGTTACTTCTTTCGAGCTAGAGTGCCGCTACTACTTCTGATCCAGAAAGGAGGAAACTAGCTATATCACATTTATATATCACATTTAAATGTGTGGGAGAAGAGATTTATCTTCTGTGATTGTTTTGAGAAAATTACCGTATAATAAAGTAAGAGTGGAAGAGATGGAATTTGTTGAGAAGAATTTGGGATTTAGAAGCGTAGAAATAGGCTCTGAAGTTTGAATTTAGATATAACAAAATTTGAGAAACTTGAGCTTAAAGGATTTGGCGTATAAAACTTTTAAATAATAGTACTAGTAATTAATAATGAAAATCTGATTTTACATATATATATATATATCTGATCTTACATATATATATATATATATATATATATATATATATGTAAGATCAGATATATATATATATATATATTATATGCACGCATTTGTGTATTTAAATAAAATATTATATATAAATATTTCAATTAAATCAAATATATATAAACATATACTATCATTTTTTTTTTAATATTAAGAAAAATATTATCTTATGCATTTTTAATAACTTATTGTGATTGAAAAATTTGCGGGTGTTACATCCTACCCTCCTTAAAATAAATTTCATCCTCGAAATTGGTTACGTACCTCGATTATGCTGTCCCATGGCAACAGTTCGAGCTCTACCACCGGATCCCGCATTTGGTCCTTTTGCACCAGCTCCACGTTTCGTCTTTGGGCATTCAGCTATCACATGTCCTTGTTCCTTGCACCAGTAACAACGATTTTGGCCCAACAAACACTCACCATTATGATTCTTCCCACATTGCAGACAAGTACGTCTCTCAGGTATTTTATTACCTCCTGCATCACCATTAACTCTCACTCGCTTGTTACTTTCATCATCCCCTTCACTTGATCCTTCTCTCTTTCTTTTTCCAAAATTTTCAGTTGGCCTTCGACTGTTCTTGTCAAGTTGTTGACTTGCTGCAATTTCCCCTGCTCTCTTCACCAGATTACTAAAAGGCATGTCCCCGTGACTAGCAAGGATACTGCGTATCTCATGACGTAGTCCCTTCTTGAATTTCTGGGCTTTCTTTCGTTCGGTATCTACCATGTGTGAGGCAAAACGGGCTAACCGACTGAACTCTCTCTCATACTCCTCCACAGTTAAGCCTCCCTGTTGAAATTCGAAGAATTCCGACTCCATCTGCTCCCGATAGGTCTCGGGGTAAAACCTTTCCATGACAATCTCCTTAAATCCATTCCATTCTAGTATGTTACGTTCTTCGTCTGTTCTTGATCTCCAGTAGCCTTCCCACCAATGGTCAGCGTCCTCCACTAGTTGGAACTCAGCGCAAGTCACACGTTTATGGTCTGTGCATCCGAGAAGGCGAAACACGCGCTCAAGAGCTCGTAACCACTCCTCGACTGCCGTAGGTCCATCACGTCCGTTGAAGGTACGTGGTTTATAACGACGAAACTGCTCCACGATGCTAGCATTAGTTCGTAAGTTCTGAGGCTCATTGTTGGCTTGATTCTGGTTTTCCTCCCCTTGATTTTGAATAGGTTGTCGATGTGGCGGCATCGTTTCTATTTCTACTAGTCATTATCAATATAGTAACAAGTCATTATCTCCTTTTATAAATCTTTAAAAAATCTTCATTCCTTGGAAAACAAAATAAACACTTAAGCCTTGTACTATGTGTTCATCTCTCAATAATCAATATCAAATGAATTACATATCATACCATATTTGAGTTGAAGCGGTGGGCGGTGGTGGATGCCATAACTTATACTAGATAATACATGATCTTTTGCAAAAAACAATTTATTTTTTTTTTACAAGTCTACAAGAACGTAGACCTGCTCTGATACCACTCTGTCACATCCCGATTTTAGGGCCTAGATGAAAACATATTTTGAGTGATAATGAAATTCGAATTTATGAATTTATAAAAGATTTTGCAGCGGAAGATTAAATAAAACTCAAATTTCTTAAAGAAAATTATTACCAAACTTTAATTCTTCAAGTAAGGCTCAAAAGTTGGTTTCAAAGAAATCGAATAGTGCATTAGTGAACAATTAAGTCTAACTCGAGATGCAACTAATTAATTAAAAGCAAAAATAATATAAGGAAAAACATTGCATGACTAGACATCCACTTCCACCGTCCCTCCACCGCAACTCCGTCAATCTGTAAAATATTAAATTAATTGGGGTGAGCAAACAACTAGCTCAGTGGGATCCTCTTTGTCACAGTTAAATATCAATGCAAATAAAATCATAAACTCACAAACATGCGTACATAAGTCTTCCATATATTGACCAAGTAAATTGGCCAATCTGTATACGGTGGAGTTGCCCCCAAGGATCTTACCATCCCGGACCGTAGTCCCCGCTAGCTATAACGACCTTTCCGTCGAAATAACCCATAATAAACATTCTTCCATATATTGACCAATTAAATTGGCCAATCTGTATACGGTGGAGTTGCCCCCAAGGATCTTACCATCCCGGACCGTCGTCCCCGCTAGCTATAACGACCTTTCCGTCGAAATAACCCATAATAATCATAAACATAGGATCATGTAGCTAAGCAACAATTAAATTCACAAATAACATTTAAGGGTGACAAAGTGAATACGTAAGTAAGAAAACCCCACCTTAAAGTCTTGATTAATCTCGTAATTATATAGCTTGACTTATCACGAACGTCTCTCGTTACCTAAAATAATAAGTGTCTATCGTTACCTAAAACAATAAGTGATGGCATGTCTTAATACTAACTTAATTGAACTAATAACATGTCTTATATCTCTTACAGAATCTTAAAATAAATTAATCCGTATAATATTTATTAGTATGAGTACTCGACTTGAAAATTTTATATAAATTTATCACTACTAATATAACAATAATTATTTACTAACTAAATTAACAGTAATGTAAATTGAAAGTGTGCGGTGTGGTATGTAAGTGTTTAAGTTTAAGTAGAATAATGTTGTACTAAATGTTGAGACAATTGGTACAACACTGACTCTAACAGAATATCAGAAATTATGATTTACACAGCGGAAGACTCGAAACACTAAAAACAAACGTGACACAATGGAAATAATTTTTAACATAGATTTTATAAATAAAAATCTATGCTAGCCTTACGGCGAAAAACAATACTTATCTTCAAGTACAAATGTTGTGTGAAATGTTACAACATTAACATTCACAACAGAAACTACAAACGAGGCAGGTGCCTTGTTCTAAAAACGAACTAAGTGTATAAGGTATACACTGTCGAAATGCCTAGTCTATCTAATGATTACACTCTCAATAGATAAGAAGACACACAGCCATACGGGTGGGATACGAACGTATGATCTAAAAGGTAGTTCTACTGGCCACAATTCCTAACAGGGATATACGCTCGGTCTAGGAAGTTGATCGAGTAGAGTACACTGATTTGAGAAGCCTTCCATCGGTATTTATAGTAGTGGGGTGCTGATTCTAGAGGCTTCCACAATGAGGTCCTATTTTTTAGGAACTCAACTTCCATGATCTTTCTAGATCCTTCTTGAATGCTCCAGGTCGTTCCAAATGGTTCCAGGCCGTTCTAGCATGTTCTCCAATGTTCTGGAATCTTCCAGGTTCCAGATCCTTGTAGAAGCTTCTAGATCCTGCCAGAAATGCGACAACATTTAGATCAACATTTAATGTAGCATTTCAGAAAAGACTTAGAAAAAATCTCGGAAGGTCAAATTAAGATGTTGTTGATAATGTTAAGGCATTTAAGGATTAACAACATCTACAATCTCCCCCAATTTGACCTTTCGACTACAACACACCTGATGCACATATATTTCTATACATACTCAGTATTATGTACTTAGTTGAGGTTAACATCATTGCTAAGCACTAGTCAAGACAATACCTGTTGTAACCGTTGGATCAAATCGAATGAAGATCAAAGATAATTTTACAATGATCCGTGCCATAAGATCAAGATAAATTTTATCCAAAATAGAACAAGTATAAACACTATACTTATTCACAACATAAGTAACTTTTACTAAGATCATAAGTTGAACTGGAAGAATTAACTTAGAATCTAAGTAAGACACTAACAAAAAAACAAACAACAAAAAATCAGAGCAAAACATAGTGTAAAAAGAATATAAACAAAAACAGACACTAATACTATACACAACCTGCTATAGTAGACACATGACAATCTGCAAACAAATTAAGCAAGGCAGTAAACAAATATCAAGTGGAAGTTGCAGTAATAAACATCCTATCATCTAGAAAAATAAACAACAAGTGTATCAGAATTTCAGAATTTCAACTTAAACATTAATTACAAAGGTAGAACTGAACAAATGGCTTATATTGTTGTGGTAACAGCTGCAACATCATCTTCCTGCACCATAGCCATTGTGGAATTCAGATCTCCCCCTGTCTAACAGCTTTCTCCAGGAAGATCACCATACAAGGTGTCCATCTCAGCAGCATCATCATCATCTCCTTCATCAACAAAGTAAGTAGATGCATCAGGTCCATCACCAGCATCAGCAGCAGTTGGAACTCCATCTTCATGTATCTCCTCAATGACTACACTGGAGTTGGATGGTGGTGGTACTCCCCCTGTTGTAGGTGAAAGGAGGTTGGTCCACCTGTCCTTCAGGAACTGAAGTTCATCTATTGTTTCCTGCAAGTGTTGGAGTTGGAGTTTGATGAATTCCTGTGAAAGATACACATTACCAGAAATGTTGATACGGATGTTCTCAACATTTGGGGTTGCATTTCTGTGTCTTGGTCTGGATGATTCAGGATGATCAGTAGTAGAGGGTCTGGTTGGTTCTGGTTGAGCAGAAGTAGAGGGTCTTTGCTGATGTTCAGTACCAGGAGCAAGCAAGGGCAGATCAATTACTCTATCCCCAGTGAGTAAGGCAGGAGCTATGGCCAACAGTGGAACTCTCCCCCTCAACACATCAGTGTTCTTGGCAACAAATCCATGATGCCTCAAGTAATTAGAAATCAGAACAGGATAGGGTAAATTGCCTTTTTCAGAAACTCTCCCAGTAAATCTCATCATATGTTGGAATATTGTGAGACCCAAATTAAACTTCTTAAGCACATAAATCCTATATATCAAAACAGCTTGATCCTTAGTGATCTTGGTAGTATTTGTGGTGGGAATCCAATTGTAGATGATGAGTTTGTATAACACAGAGTGTAGAGAAGTGAGGTCTTTGGCTAGCATGTGTCTAGTCCATTTAACTACCCTACCAGCAGTTATAGCAGAAATGACCACATCCATGTCAGGTTCTTCATCAACCTCAACATTGGGAATTTCTAAAAACTCATTTATCAATTCAGGAGTAAAAGGTACATCCCTCCCCCTAAAATTAACAGTCCCATACCACTTAGAAGATCTCCTACCAGTGCTCTTTTTCAAACATGCATAGAATTCATATGCCCAATTTGTCAAGAAAGATTCACCAAAATTCACAGCATGCATCAAATTCCTTTCTTCTAAGAAACTAACCATGCCTTTACTATCAAAGTCAGGTATATTAATCCTTTTCTCTATCAGTAGTTTTCTCTTAGAATAAATGGCCAATCTATTCTCTAGAGTATCAAGAGAATCAGAAATACCTTCCTCTTCAGAAGCAGGGTCATCTGAGCTTGGTGTAGAGCTTTTAACAGAGCTCTGTTCAGGGCTGCTTGCTGCACTGGAAGAGCTATCCCCACTGCCACCATCTTCAGGTTCTGGTGCAGCTTCCTTTGCAGCAGCATAGTGCTCAACATTTTTCTTAAGAGACTTCAGAATGTCTCTCAAGCAACTTTCAGAATCAGAATTGGATTCTGACTCAGCTGGTTCATCTTCAGTGATCATCTTTTCTTTGCCTTTTGGTTCAGCAACAGACTTTCCTTTCCCTTTCTCTTCAGCAACAACCTTCTTTTTGGATTTTTCAACAGCAACAGTCTTAGCCTTCTTTGGTTTCTCAGCAACAACAGGAGCTTCATCTTCAGAATCTGTGAACACTTGGATAGGTTCACCAGCATCAGCTCCAGCCTTCTTCTTCTTCCTCATGGATTCAGAATAATCCACACGAGTAAAAACGCAGTTTGATCTCCTCCTTCTTTGTACAGGGCTTCTCTGTCTTTTCCCTTTTTGTGCATTCTTCTTAAGAGGAATGGGGGCAGACTCATCTGAAACAGAGAGTGAAGAGTTTGTACCTTCAGAAATGTTTGCATCCTCCATTTCAACGTCTTCAGGGTCAGACGTGGCAGTGGCTTCTTCTTGAACAGAAGCTTCAATGTTCTCAGTTTGCGGTTCGTGAACAGAGGGTGATTTGGGGCTTTTTGAAGCAGAAGCCATTTGGGCAGTTTGCTCAGCCAAATAGCTCGAGATATCCATCGTGATACCTCCAAAAGTCATCACGGGCAGATGGCCTGTAGTTCGAAGAGTATCAGACACCTCTTCGATCGCCCTAGTGACCTGTTCAACGGTTGCATCTTGAGGGAAGTTTGTTTGAGGAGCAGTTTGAGGAGTGGTTTGAGGAGTGGGAATAGTTGTTGATGGTGTTGTAGAGACATTCGAGTCAGCATTTGAAGCGGTAGAGTTTTGTGAAGCCATGGAAGCAAGGATTTCGAGAGGATTTGTGTGAGAGTGAGATGAATATTTCGAATCAGAGTGAGATTGTGAGTGGGATTGAGGTTGGTTTCCAGCCATTTAAGGGACAGTTGGATTTTCAAGGTAGGTTTGAGGAGTGTATACACAAACTTTGAGAGATTCACGGCCAAAAAACAATTTCTTCAAACTTAGTACTCAACAAAATCAAAAATTACAATTAGCAAATAAATGACATCTTATGTTTGATATTTATAGAGAGAGTAATGTAGTTGGAGGTTAAGAAAATAAAACAGAAGAATTAATCTAGAATTTTCGAAAGTGCTCCACATTTTTAGCCACAACTTAGATCATGGTTAATTAGTGGAAAAAAAATTAATTAATTAAGATAATTAAATTAATTTAAGAAGCTTCCAGAATTAATTAAACTCGCATAATCTGAAAAAAAAAAAAAGATGTGGGTCAGTAATTAATTAAATAAATAAAAATGAATCTCAACAAATAATTAAATAATTATACAGATAAAAATAAATTTGAATCAGGCAATGTTGTGCTAAAAAATGTTACAAACACCTCAACACGGTTTTTACATGAATTTGCTTCATTTGTGTTGCACTATATTTTTTCTTTTTGTGTTATAGCATCTAATTTGTATTGATCCATTGTTCCTGTAGAGTACATCGTAGTAGCGAACTCCGTGCCCCATACTTACTTAATGGATTACAAATATGTTGATGTTTTTACCAAATATCACCTTTTGAAAAGAAGGCATCGTAGTAGTGAACTCCGTGCTCCATAGTTACTCAGTGATTTGGTACATCTTTTAGTATGCTAATAACATTCTCATTTTTATGCATTTGAGAGGTGTAAGACGTTTATTTTTGCACTCCAAGGTTCTTAGATTCGTAGATATTTTACAAAGGAATTATTTAACTAAGTAAGAAATAAATTCAACTTATAAAATTTATACAACCCATGATGTTGTCCCAAATGCTGACGCATTTGTGACAACATCCATCCGAATTATTTTCAGATAGTGCTCATGCCAAGAGATTTCCTCAAGAGAGAGAATCTCTCATGGTCTAAGGCTTTAGTAAAGATATCAGCATTCTGTTTTTCAGTAGGTACATACTCCAACTTAACAATATTCTTCTCTACTAAATCTCTCATAAAATGGTGTCTAATGCTAATGTGCTTTGTGAGTGAGTGTTGTACAGGATTTTTAGAAATGTTAATGGCACTAGTATTATCACAAAAGATAGTAAGTATACCATTCTCAATACCATAGTCATGGAACATCTTGCTCAGCCACAAGAGTTGTGTGCAACAGCTTCCAGCAGCAATATACTCAGATTCTGCAGTGGATTGTGAAACACAATTCTGTTTCTTGCTGTGCCATGATACAAGATTGTTTCCCATGTAGAAACATCCTCCACTCGTACTCTTTCTATCATCTATGTCTCCAGCCCAATCAGCATCACTATAACCAATCCAAATGTTGTTGGTGTCCTTAGTATACCAGATTCCAAGGTCACTTGTTCCTGAAACATACTTGATGATTCTCTTCACAGCATTCAGGTGTGATTCCTTTGGATTTGCTTGGTACCTAGCACAAACACACACACTGTACATAATATCTGGTCTACTAGAGGTTAAATATAGTAAACTACCTATCATGGATCTGTAAAGTGTTGGATCAACATCTGTTCCAGCACTATCTTTGCAAAGTTTCAAAGTGGATCCCATAGGAGTTTTCATTGGTTTTGAATTCTCAAGACCAAATCTTTTAACCAAGTTCTTAGCATACTTACTCTGGGAGAAGAAAATACCATCACTGCACTGTTTGATTTGAAGACCTAGAAAATAATTCAAGTCTCCAACCATACTCATTTCAAATGTTGCAGTCATTGCCTCAACAAAATTACTCAACATTTTATCACAAGTAGAACCAAACACAATGTCATCAACATATATTTGTGCAATAAGTAAATCTCCTTCAGTGTGCTTAATGAACAAAGTTCTACCAGCTTCTCCTCTAATAAATCCATATTCTAAAAGAAAGTCAGTAAGCCTACCATACCATGCTCTAGGAGCTTGTTTAAGACCATACAATGCTTTCTTAAGTTTATATACATGATCAGGATATTGTGGATCTTCAAATCCTTTAGGTTATTCAACATATGCTTCTTCATTCAATATGCCATTTAGAAATGCAGCCTTTACATCCATTTGATGAAGTTTAATATCAATAAAACATGCAATAGCTAGCAGTAATCTAATAGATTATATCCTAGCAACAGGTGCAAAAGTCTCATCAAAATCAACTCCTTCAACTTGGGTGTAACCTTGTGCTACTAACCTAGCCTTGTTTCTAACAATATTACCAGATTCATCAGTTTTATTCTTGAATATCCACTTTGTTCCAATGACATTAGTATGACTAGGTCTTGGAACAAGTGTCCATACTTCATTTCTTTCAAACTGACCAAGTTCTTCATGCATAGCATTGTTTGATCTTACTCTTCCTCTTGTTTGCACTCCAACTGTAGCATCACCTATGATCTGGTCAGAAGGATGACTTTTACCTATTCTTGAAGAAGGATTCGTTTTGGGAATGTACTGGTCATTCTGTGAAGTTACGACTGTCTGTTCTGTCGATGTTGACCCAGATGTGTTAACATTTGGTGCAACATTCTCAGACTTCAGTGTATTCTCAGAAGTGTCAGTAACCTGTGATACATCTTCTTCATCTTTGTCATCTGTAAGACCTTTATCATCATCAAACACAACATTAACAGATTCTTGAACAATGTTAGTTCTAAGGTTATATACTCTATAAGCTTTACTATTTCTAGAATAGCCTAAAAAGAAACCTTTATCACTTTTAGAATCGAACTTATGAAGTTGATCCCTATCATTCAAAATATAACACACACAACCAAATATTTCACACTTGGTTTTCTGTTGTTCAAAATCTCATATGGTGTTTGACTTGTGCCAGAACGAATAAAAACCCTATTAATAATATGACATGCAGTATTCAATGCTTCTCCCCAAAATTTCTTAGCAAGACATTTGGATGTTAGCATAACTCTAGCCATTTCTTGTAAAGTTCTATTCTTTCTTTCAACAATTCCATTTTGTTGTGGAGTTTTAGGAGATGAATATTCTTGCAAGATACCCTTTTTATCACAAAAATCATTAAACATGCTGTTTTCAAATTCCCTACCATGATCAGTTCTAATACGGCCAACTTTCAAGTTAAACACATTTTTGAACCTCTTATAAAGAATTTTAAATGCAGCAAATGCTTCAGATTTGTCTCTTAAAGACTCTACCCAGGTATATCTAGAAAAATCATCTACCACAACTAAGGAATACCTCTTTCCTCCAATGCTTTCAGTTTCCATAGGACCCATCAAGTCCATGTGCAGTAATTCAAAACATCGATGTGTAGTACAATGTGACAGCATTTTGTGCGACATTCTTACCTGCTTACCTTTTTGGCATGGTCCACATACAGTGTTGTTGTGAAGATTTAGTTTTGGAATTCCTTTTACTACATCTGCTTTGATTAGTCTATTCATTGCTCTGTAATTTGCATGACCCAATCTTTGATGCCATAAGACATTTTCATCATATTTTGACAAGTTGCACATATTTGTTCCAATAAGATAGCAATTATCAGCTGACCTAGTACCAGTCATAACACAAACTTCATCTTTATTAAGAACATAACATGAATCTTTATCAAATTTCACATGCAAATTATCATCACAAAGTTGACTAATGCTAATCAGATTTGCAAGTAAGCCATCAACATGTAAGACATTTTTAAGCTTAGGAAAACCTTTAACATTCAAAGTTCCTTTACCAAGAATCTTTCCTTTAGAACCTCCACCATATGTAACATTACCACTATTCAAGGTCACATAATCAGATAAGAAATCAGTACGACCTGTCATATGTCTAGAACAACCACTATCAAAATACCAAGAATCAGGTAGACATGCTTTTAAGGAGGTATGAGCAACATTACAGGTAGTTTTTGGTTTCCATGCAGATCTCATAAACTGTTTAGCAGAATGTGACAGTTTTTTATGCAGCATTTTCAAAGTTTTCTGTTCTTCAAACAATTTTATACAGTAAGGACGAATATGACCAACTTTGGAACAGTAATGACAGATATACTTCCTTTTAACCTTGTGAGGATCTGATTGTGCAGATGTTGCATCAGATGTGACAACATTTGCCTTCACAAATTTCACAGGTTTTCTAAATTTCTCAGAAATAGAAGCAGTAGTACCATCATAACCTAAACCATGAGTATTAGACTTACCAGTAGCTATAGCATTATTTACCTCAGAAGCACTCTTGGAATATTTCTTGAAACATAAGGTGGAATTTATCAATTTCTCCTTTAAGTTACAGATTTCCAGATCTCTTTTGGTAAGAATAACCTCTAGCTTGGTGATTGTGTCTTTCAGATCCTCATTCTCTTTATTCAAGGAATTAAGAGTGAGTTTCTGATTGTTCCAATCATCTAACAGCTTTTGGTATTCATTGTCATCTGTCCTTTTTCCTGCATCATCAACCAAACCATTAAAACAGTTCAAATCTGGGTGACTCTGTTCTGATGTTGCTGTAGATGTTGAAGCATCAGGTACAGCATCAGAATCTGTTTCATCCAGATCATCATCTGAGGAATCATTATAATCAATTCTGGTAAAATTAGAATATTCATTCTGATTTAAATCATCAAGATCATCATCATCAGATTTATCACTCAAGGTAGCACTAAAATTCAGCTTTTGCTTAAGTCTAGTATTGGCACATTCATTTGCATAATGGCCATAACCAGAACAAGCATTGCATTGAACTGATTTTCGAAATTCAGGATCATACCTTGGTTTACCTTCACTCTTTGATGGTCTTGGTGTGAATTGACCTTTCCTCCTTTCTGGTTGAGGTGTTGATGTATTGATTTGAATCTTAGGCTGAATGTTTCTAGATTTGTTCACAGATTTCTTAAGAAACTTATTAAAGTGCTTAGTGAGCAAGGCAACATTGTTAGGATTTTTGAGGCATACATCAAGCAATTCTTCATCAGTGTCAACTTCAGTAATGATGGGTTGAACTTCAGAAGTGTTTGATGTTTCCCCTTTAAAAACCACAACTTTTTTATCGGCATTAGCTTCATCATCTTGATTAGTGTTTATCTCATAAGTTCTAAGAATACTCACTAACTCATTTTGACTTGACTTATCTGTATCTTTTGCCTCTTCAATAGCACAAATTTTAGCATCAAATCTTTTAGGAACAGATCTTAAAATCTTATGAACTACTCTAACATTAGAAATAGGGTCACCAAGAGAATGTGATTCATTGATAATCTCACTTAACCTTTCATTGTAGGCTGTAATTGTTTCATCTTCCCTCATTCGGAGATTCTCAAATTTTGTCCCCAACATTCGAAGCTTAGTCCTTCGAACACTTTCTGAACCCTCACAATGCTCTTGTAACCTGTCCCATGCATCTTTAGAAGTAGAACAGTTAGATATAATTTTAAACATTGAAACATCAACAGAAGTAAAAATAGCATTTAAAGCTTTAGAATTGTAGCTCGCTGTTGTTATTTCATCAGCCGTCCAGTCAACTTCTCTCTTGAGTTGTATTTCACCATCTGCGTCTGCTGGTCTTTTTGGAGCTTCCCAACCTGTAAGAACAGTCCTCCAAGCACGTTCATCAACTGACTTGATGTACATACGCATCTTAGGCTTCCAATAAGCGTAATTCGAACCATCTAAAATGGGTGGCCTAAGTGCCGTGGATATGTGATGTGTTTCCATTGCTAACCTACACTAAAAACACACTTGACCAAAGATCTAACCTAGTGTCGTCAGGTATCAGCTCTGATACCAACTGAAAGTGTGCGGTGTGGTATGTAAGTGTTTAAGTTTAAGTAGAATAATGTTGTACTAAATGTTGAGACAATTGGTACAACACTGACTCTAACAGAATATCAGAAATTATGATTTACACAACGGAAGACTTGAAACACTAAAAACAAACGTGACACAATGGAAATAATTTTTAACATATATTTTATAAATAAAAATCTATGCTAGCCTTACGGCGAAAAATAATACTTATCTTCAAGTACAAATGTTGTGTGAAATGTTACACCATTAACATTCACAACAGAAACTACAAACGAGGCAGGTGCCTTGTTCTAAAAACGAACTAAGTGTATAAGGTATACACTGTCGAAATGCCTAGTCTATCTAATGATTACACTCTCAATAGATAAGAAGACACACAGCCATACGGGTGGGATACGAACGTATGATCTAAAAGGTAGTTCTACTGGCCACAATTCCTAACAGGGATATACGCTCGGTCTAGGAAGTTGATCGAGTAGAGTACACTGATTTGAGAAGCCTTCCATCGGTATTTATAGTAGTGGGGTGCTGATTCTAGAGGCTTCCACAATGAGGTCCTATTTTTTAGGAACTCAACTTCCATGATCTTTCTAGATCCTTCTTGAATGCTCCAGGTCGTTCCAATGGTTCCAGGCCGTTCTAGCATGTTCTCCAATGTTCTGGAATCTTCCAGGTTCCAGATCCTTGTAGAAGCTTCTAGATCCTGCCAGAAATGCGACAACATTTAGATCAACATTTAATATAGCATTTCAGAAAAGACTTAGAAAAAATCTCGGAAGGTCAAATTAAGATGTTGTTGATAATGTTAAGGCATTTAAGGATTAACAACATCTACATAAATGTTAAATGAAGAATATTTTTATATAATATAAAGGTTTGGTCAACAGGAGTTATATTAAGAAAATGCATGTGTTGGCCATTTTCTTTTAAAAAGACAAAAGTTTACGGAACAACTAAAAGCATTAGAATTAAAATTATATTCTTAAGAAGTATTTGGAAATTAACTCGGAAGGAGTTGAGTATTTAAATTTTCGGAATCCATAAACTAAACCAATGTGTAATAGAATATAGATTAAAATCATTTGGATTGACGTGGAAAGCAATTTATAATTAAGCAGTAGATTTGTTTTGAAAACGTAGATTTTGACAATTGAATAAACAAGAGGAATAAGAAAGATATGTTACTTCTTTCGAGCTAGAGTGCCGCTACTACTTCTGATCCAGAAAGGAGGAAACTAGCTATATCACATTTAAATGTGTTGTGGGAGAAGAGATTTATCTTCTGTGATTGTTTTGAGAAAATTACCGTATAATAAAGTAAGAGTGGAAGAGATGGAATTTGTTGAGAAGAATTTGGGATTTAGAAGCGTAGAAATTGTCACGCCCCAATTTTCATAAATGTAAATTTGGTAAAAAGACAGGCTAAATCGAAGTAAAGGGGCATGAACTAAAATTTTAACTAAAGAAATGAGATTTTCGAACATATTTATTAATTAAAATTACTTGAATAACAGCGGAAGACTCGATGAAATAAACAACATCTCAAAAGGAATTTAATTTATAACATCAATCATGTCTAAACTAGAATATCTCCTAAAAGTCACAATAGTGAAACACTTAAAAATTTGTAATGTTCTTATAATAAATTGTGACAAATTAATTGACATCCACCACCTCTCCTCGCCACCAGCTCTTCAACCTGGAATTGTTAAATGTTGGGATGAGTATGCAAGCACACTCAATGGGGCATAATTATTCTAAATTAAATACTAAAAATAAATGAACAAGATGTCGATGTTAATTGAATAACAATCACATAAACCTTGTCATAGATACTTTGCCACACTTTGTCTTTAATACTTGTCATTTAGTATTGTGGACCCTCCCAAAGTTCGTTCTAAGAACTGAGGTATTCCCACACGTGGAGTTTGTGGACCTTCCCAAAGTTCGTTCTAAGAACTGAGGTATTCCCACACGTGGAGTTTGTGGACCTTCCCTGTAGCCGAGTCTAACGACTTAGGTATTTCCACATATAGAATTTAACTTCGCATTGGAGCACGGCGGGAAGAACCCGAAGATCCGTCGGCCCCGGACCTTATTTGGCCCCTGGCTATTAGAAACTTTGTCATTTGAATAACATAGGAACAACTCATATAGCAGACAACTCGAAATTTATTGAAAGCATTTAATAAAGAATAAACATGCAATAAATCACTACCAAACCACTGTAGGAATTAAAGCAATTAAACCCCACCTGAAATTAATGTCTTGGATGCAAATGGATGAAATGGAAATAACTTTAATACTCGTCACCTAAAATAGATTAAATAATATTTCATTTTAGAATTTATAAATTAATAGGATAACGATTATGTATTATACTAACTAAACAAATCAATAGCATACTCGATTACCAACCCAAACTAACTAAACAATTGATAGAAAACTAATTTTGATCTAGAAAGGGGTGTTGGCTTGAAAGACTCTAAAATAAATATTGACATTTCAAACTTTGGTCTCATAAATGAATTTGGGTAAATAAAGTGGTTGATCCAGTTTCCAAAACAATGTACAGAAATAAAAATAAATCTGTGATTTATAAATTTGGAATTTTGGCCGCAAGATTTATTTACGGCTTTCGGCAAATTTTGAAATACAATAAAATATCACAAATACCCATTGAACAGAAGAAATCGATAAAATTCTGCAACACAGTTGACTAAATCTTTAACAATAAATAAAGAGGAAATAGTTGATTTGGAAGGGAGAATTTAAATACAAAATAGCACTATAATTTAAATAAACTAAGCATAATTGATTTGATAAAGTAAAGTTGTATAAGTTTTCACACTCACAGAGATTGTAATAGGGAAAAGAGAGACGATGCGGCACCCATTTTTGATAGTATAGAAAACTCAAGTTCCACCGTAAAAATATTTTATGTCATCTAGGGCTAAAAAAATCTTATATATATTATTATATTAGGGTTTGGGCTTGAACTTGAGATAAGGCCTAATGTTTAAAAATTTAAAAACAGGTATAAATGGGCTTTAAATATTTATCTTAAATGATTAATTAAATATATATATATATATATATATTTGTATTAAAAATTACATATATTACATTCTTCTCCCCTTAAAATATTTTCGTCCTCGAAAATCAGAATATGTTTAATAAAAATATTTTCGTCCTAAAAAGTCAAAATATGTTTAATAAAAATTACGGATATTACATTCTTCTCCCCTTAAAATATTTTCGTCCTCGAAAATCAGAATATGTTTAATAAAAATATTTTCGTCCTAAAAAGTCAAAATATGTTTAATAAAAATTACGGATATTACATTCTTCTCCCCTAAAAATATTTTCGTCCTCGAAAATCAGAATATGTTTAATAAAAATATTTTCGTCCTAAAATTCAGAATATGTTTAATAACTATGCATGCACGTGGAACATAATCATAACATAGTCTTGCCTCGTAACATAGAATGAAATTAATAATGTACATACCTCGTAGAGTTGAAGCGGGAGGCAGTGATGGACGACCTTTACATTTTAAAATATTTTGCTAAACAAAACTATTTTTTTTTTTTTACAAGTCTACAAGAATGTAGACCTGCTCTGATACCACTCTGTCACGCCCCAATTTTCATAAATGTAAATTTGGTAAAAAGACAGGCTAAATCGAAATAAAGGGGCATGAACTAAAATTTTAACTAAAGAAATGAGATTTTCGAACATATTTATTAATTAAAATTATTTGAATAACAGCGGAAGACTCGATGAAATAAACAACATCTCAAAAGGATTTTAATTTATAACATCAATCATGTCTAAACTAGAATATCTCCTAAAAGTCACAATAGTGAAACACTTAAAAATTTGTAAAGTTCTTATAATAAATTGTGACAAATTAATTGACATCCACCACCTCTCCTCGCCACCAGCTCTTCAACCTGGAATTGTTAAATGTTGGGATGAGTATGCAAGCACACTCAATGGGGCATAATTATTCTAAATTAAATACTAAAAATAAATGAACAAGATGTCGATGTTAATTGAATAACAATCACATAAACCTTGTCATAGATACTTTGCCACACTTTGTCTTTAATACTTGTCATTTAGTATTGTGGACCCTCCCAAAGTTCGTTCTAAGAACTGAGGTATTCCCACACGTGGAGTTTGTGGACCTTCCCTGTAGCCGAGTCTAACGACTTAGGTATTTCCACACATAGAATTTAACTTCGCATTGGAGCACGGCGGGAAGAACCCGAAGACCCGTCGGCCCCGGACCTTATTTGGCCCCTGGCTATTAGAAACTTTGTCATTTGAATAACATAGGAACAACTCATATAGCAGACAACTCGAAATTTATTGAAAGCATTTAATAAAGAATAAACATGCAATAAATCACTACCAAACCACTGTAGGAATTAAAGCAATTAAACCCCACCTGAAATTAATGTCTTGGATGCAAATGGATGAAATGGAAATAACTTTAATACTCGTCACCTAAAATAGATTAAATAATATTTCATTTTAGAATTTATAAATTAATAGGATAACGATTATGTATTATACTAACTAAACAAATCAATAGCATACTGGATTACCAACCCAAACTAACTAAACAATTGATAGAAAACTAATTTTGATCTAAAAAGGGGTGTTGGCTTGAAAGACTCTAGAATAAATATTGACATTTCAAACTTTGGTCTCATAAATGAATTTGGGTAAATAAAGTGGTTGATCCAGTTTCCAAAACAATGTACAGAAATAAAAATAAATTTGTGATTTATAAATTTGGAATTTTGGCCGCAAGATTTATTTACGGCTTTCGGCAAATTTTGAAATACAATAAAATATCACAAATACCCATTGAACAGAAGAAATCGATAAAATTCTGCAACACAATTGACTAAATCTTTAACAATAAATAAAGAGGAAATAGTTGATTTGGAAGGGAGAATTTAAATACAAAATAGCACTATAATTTAAATAAACTAAGCATAATTGATTTGATAAAGTAAAGTTGTATAAGTTTTCACACTCACAGAGATTGTAATAGGGAAAAGAGAGACGATGCGGCACCCATTTTTGATAGTATAGAAAACACAAGTTTCACCGTAAAAATATTTTATGTCATCTAGGGCTAAAAAAATCTTATATATATTATTATATTAGGGTTTGGGCTTGAACTTGAGATAAGGCCTAATGTTTAAAAATTTAAAAACAGGTATAAATGGGCTTTAAATATTTATCTTAAATGATTAATTAAATATATATATATATATTTGTATTAAAAATTACATATATTACATTCTTCTCCCCTTAAAATATTTTCGTCCTCGAAAATCAGAATATGTTTAATAAAAATATTTTCGTCCTAAAAAGTCAAAATATGTTTAATAAAAATTACGGATATTACAGAAATAGGCTCTCAAGTTTGAATTTACATATAACAAAATTTGAGAAACTTGAGCTTAAAGGATTTGGCGTATAAAACTTTTAAATAATAATACTAGTAATTAATAATGAAAATCTGATTTTACATATATATATATATATATATATATATATATATATATTATATGCACGCATTTGTGTATTTAAATAAAATATTATATATAAATATTTCAATTAAATCAAATATATATAAACATATACTATCATTTTTTTTTAATATTAAGAAAAATATTATCTTATGCATTTTTAATAACTTATTGTGATTGAAAAATTTGCGGTGTTACAGTTAATAATAATAGTTTTAAAATTAATTTATTTAAAATGCATATATAAATTGTTGACGCATAGTAACCATTTCACCCATGTCTACTTTGTGTAAACTTTCTGTCTTTCTAAATAATAAGGGTTGACTAGTGGCATAGTGTGCACGGTGCACACTACACACAAGAGACCAACTCTTTTTTTTAATGTATTTAAAGTAATTTAAAATTTTAATATTATATTTCACGATACACTTGAAATATTATTTTATATCCAACAAAAAGCTTAAATATAGACAACTAATTTAAAAAAAAAAAAAAATTTACCCCACCGTAGCGGATACAAAGAAAAATCTGTCAAATTTTTAATATACACACTCATACAATCTTTTCGGATAATATTAGATCATTTCGAAATAAGTTAAAAGATATTTGAAAATATGTCAAATCATTATATAGCTCTATCTCTATCTGTATAATATATGTATACGGAAATGATATAGAGCCCACCAATTGTGCCCACCAATTTTGCCCACCGCCTATGTGGCATTACCACGTCAATAAATTCTTATTTATATTTAATTTAAACTTAAACTTAATCTAATATCAATATTTTATTTTTTATCCATATCAATATTTTAAAAAATCTTTTTTTATATTTAATTTAATATTATCTCTATCAAATTACGCTAACTAACCACATAAATCTTTTCTCAAATCTTTCCATCACCATTAATTTTTCTCCACAAAAAAAAATTAAAGAAAATAAAAAATAATCTTATTGTCATAACAAAAATTAACTAAATGTCAACCAATGAAAGAAATATAAAAATTCAAAAATCCAGCAACATGCAAAAGAAACACAAATAATAAAAAAACTCAGAAAACATAAAAAATTGATGGTAATGTGTAAGATGCTCCCGTAAAAGTTGATACTTGTTCATTAGTTCCCTTGCGTACATTGTTCTTCTACTTGTGACCTATTACAAATCATGAAATAGTCGTGTTAGCTTAAAAAAAAAAGTTAAAAAAAAAAAAAAAAAAAAAAACGTACTTCTTAGGGTCTAGAGTGGGACAAGTTCGTTTATCATGGCCGCTTCGACTGCAAACACTGCATGTCCTGCTGCTTTGTGCCATTGATATCTCCTTTGATGATTTAAGTCGTTTGCCACATCCTTTAGTACGAACAGGAAGTGGGTCTTGAACACCATGTGAAAACTCACGACTCACATTTATTTCTCTATTATTTTTACCATCCTCATCAATTTCTGCTATCTTTTTCTTCAGATTTTGTAGTTCTTCAATTAAAAAATCGGTGCGAGTCTCTGTTAAAGAACATTCATCAACTAAATGCATTGCAACTTGGGCCAATGACCTACGTCTTGAAATGAAAGATTGGTCTTCCACAGAGGCTGGTACGTGTTAACCCATCGACTATAAATTTTTTTGCCTTCTTAGTCCATCTATGCACAATATACTTATCTGACAACATCATTACTTGAGTAACCCGCATCCAACAAAGCATATGACGACATGGATATCCTTCAAAATTAAATAACTGACAACTACATGAAACTAAATCAGATGACAAATGATGTGTTAACTTACGTTGTCGGTTAAAAATTTTGTTGGGATCAAAACGTTGCACTGTGTATGTAAGAGTTTCATCTGTGTTCGAAATCGGTTTGCAAATATATATCATACTGTCCAATAACTCCTTTTGAAACAATAAAAATATTGTTTTTGTATAGATTGAAGACATTTGTTGCTCCATAAACAATCTTGTAGCCATGCGTGGTACTTCATTGCAATCAGTATGATTTGCAATTAACTCTTCGTGCCTCTGGTGAACAATTGCTCTATTGAAACGAGTAATAAAATCTACCAAAGAATTTTTATGGTTAACATAGCGCTTAAAAAAAGAATGGTTACTTTCAACTCTCTGGCTACTAGACATACCAGCAGCAAAGACATGTCTATAATATGCAGGCACCCATCGACGTCGAATTTCATACATATTACTCAACCACTCATTACTTTTCAACTCAGTAGAATTCATCAACTCCAACCACCGATTTTCAAACTCATCAGCTGATTCCGACTCCTTAGTAATATTTAATAGTTTGTGATAGTAATCCTTGAATACACGAGCGTTCAATTTCTCAGAAAACTTGTTAAGTATATGCCATAAACAAAATCGATGCATCGTGTTAGGAAACACAACTGAAATGGCTCGTGATATTGCTGCATCCTGATCAGTAATAATCACACGTGGATGTGTCTAGGTTGGCATGCACTCTAAGAACTTAGAAAATAACCATGTAAAAGAATCTATCTTCTCATCACTTAACAATCCACAACCAAACATAGTAGTTTGACGATGATGGTTGACTCCAATGAAGGGGGCAAACACCATGCTATACTTATTTGTATTATAAGTTGTATCAAAGACTATTGTATCACCAAAATATGCATATGATCTTCTTGAATCATCATCAGCCCAAAAACATCTGAGAAAAACCCCTGCATCATCTGTTTCATAAGCAAAATAAAAGTTGGCATTTTTCTCTTTTTCCATCTCAAAATGTTGAACTAATGTTTCAGCATCATGCCCAAAAAACTCACTTTCAACCCTTCTTTTATGATTCCTAATATCCCTTTCCAAACAACCAATTTGTGACGGACCTCCAGCATCTATCTCTAACAACCGTACTTGCTGACATACGGGTATATTAGCTTCTGAAAGTTGTTTAGTAAGATCTTTTTGAACCGTAGATATTTTTCGATGAGATTTTAAAAGATGAACTCTACTAGGAGTCGTCAAAGCATGGTTATGTTGCTCAATAAAGTAACTAATAAGCCACGTATTATCCTCCTTAGATCTCTTAACTGTCATTTTTGCTTGACACTCACATCGAGTAAGTCCTCGGTTCCTTTCCCCTGTCGGTGCCACATCATTTTTCTTTCTATGACTTTCATTTGTCTTTCCTTCCTTTGAGCACACAAACATTTTCCAACAAATATTACCTGTATCCCTATCCTTCTTACTATTCCCGATACGTATGCTAAAGCCTCCTCCTTTCGCATATGCATTATAAAATTCAAATGCTTCTTCTGATGTTTGAAATTCCTGTCCAATTTTTGGAATAAAATTAGTTGCAACCTGTGGGATAAACACTGCATCATCTTGTTCTTCTTCCATTCCTGTATATAGATATAAGGTTTCAAATAATGCAAATTGGAGAGAAGAGATTCTGAGAGTTTCTACCGTGGTGGAGAAGAGTCTGAGAAAAAATCAAATGGTTCATAGAAAGATTTAAGAAAAGATTAATGGGTTAGTTACGCATAAAATAAAATATTGATATGAGATTTGAGAAAAAATTAATGGTGATGGAAAGATTTGAGAAAAGATTTATGGCGTTAGTTTAGCGTAATTTGATAGAGATAATATTAAATTAAATATAAAAAAAGATTTTTTAAAATATTGATATGGATAAAAAATAAAATATTGATATTAGATTAAGATTAAGTTTAAATTAAATATAAATAAGAATTTATTGACGTGGTAATGCCACATAGGCGGTGGGCAAAACTGGTGGGCACAATTGGTGGGCTCTATATCATTTCCGTATATGTATATACACAATTTATAGATTTTCATTCTAATAATATATTTTATAAATTTTATTTTATTTTTTGGTATTTTCAGTTATATCCTGATTTTTTGTGGGGTTAAAAATTACTTTTGAGATTATATGTAAACTAGCTTTATACCCGCGTTTTACGCGGGGTCGATTTATTAAAATAATAAATATTAAATATTATATTAGGGTTAGATTTATTAAAATAATAACTCTAAATACTATATTAATTTTTATATCTTTTTCATGAGTCTATGAAAGTTAAACTTTTTTTTATTCTAATATATTTAGGGAAAATTGCACTTTTAGTCCTCTAAGAATGTGTTCAAATCACTTTTGGTCCTTTTTACTACACTTTTGGTCCTATAATAAATTTCTGTCAATTTTAACGGATGGAAAATGTTGTGTTATACACGAGCCGGTAAAACGTATAGAAAAAAAAAGGCCAAATTGCTGATTAAAAAAACCTTCACAAAAAATCACAATAAATCAAACTCAAATTCCACCCCAAATATCAAACTCAAATCGCACAAAAAAATCGAACCCAAATCTTCCAACCTTTCATTTTCTTACAAAATCGCAGAATGGAGGATGGGTACCAAAAATTGAAGGTTTATAGAGATGGAGCAACCCTCCATATCGGTGGTAGTCGTAACCCTTACTTCCGCCTAGCACCGCCTCCGTATTACCTCAATTAAAAAAATGAATACGCTACTCGTCGCCGGTCCTCTTCCACGGTGGTGCTACCCTGCTCGTAGCCCTTCCCTCTGTCTTGCGCCGCCGTTGAATCGCATCTGAAAGGATATTGGGTTAAGATGGTGGGTGACTTAGGTGGTGGGTCTTTTGATTTTAGTGAAGGATGTGAGTTTAGAGGGTGAGTTGATTTTTTACTATTTTAAATCTCCCGTTAAGTATTATTTAGAATATTTAAAGTATAATTCATTTTCATTTCTGATTTAAATTATTTTTATTAGATATTTAAGAATTAATGTATTATTTGGTTATAAGGTATTTTTTATTTGACTTTTAAAAATAATTATAGTGTTTTCTTGTTTTTGAGAACTTTAAATTTAAGTTGAGAAAATTTCATTTTACGTCCGGTAACTTAGGCCTAATTCAGAATATATCCTTTAAGTTTTCACATTTTCAATTTACGTCCTAGGGTGTCCAATTTACATCCTTTTTGGTCTAATTTACGTCCTTTCCACGGGAAAATTGAAAATCCGGTCAAATAGTCCAATTTACATCCTTTATGTTTGAAAATTATAAATTAATAATTAAAAAATTCTGAAAATATCATTAAAAATTAAAAAATCTCATTAAAAACTTATAAAAGGTGTAAAATAAATATAAAAAATCTAAAAAAAAATTATAAATTCTACGATTCAAAAAATCTGAAAATGTGTAAATTTAATTTTTTTTTTTGTCTAAAAACTCATAAAAATAAAAATAAAATCTATAATTTCTACAATTCAAAAAAATCTGAAAATGTGTAAATTTAATTTTTTTTTTTAAAATGTTTAAAATTAAAAAAATCTATAAATTAAAATTTTAAAAAATTTTAAATTAAAAATTGCACAATTTTAAAAATATCGTGAAAATGAATTTGGGACGGTTCCAAAATCGATCAAGGTGTGGAACTTCCACTCAACCTCCACGGTGAGTTGGAAAATCTCGTGGGGCCCAAAAATTTTAATGACAGACGAGTATGAATCAAGTTTGATTTTTAATGAAATGTTAATAATTTTTATTATTCTTATTAGATTTTTAGAATTAGTAATTTTTCATCTACAAATTTTTAATAAATTAATGAGATTTTTTTAGTTTTTAGAAATTTTAATGAGATTTTGAATTTCTTAATTTTTAAATTACTCATTTTCCATTCTTTGAATTGTAGAATTTTTTATTTTTGTTTTACACATTTTATAATTTGTAATGATATTTTTCAAAATTTTATTGATATATTTTGAATTTTATTTACACATTTTATATTTTTTAATTTTAAGGATATTTTTGGATTTTAATGATATTTTAGATTTTTTAAATCTTTAATAGGATTTTTAGAAAATTTTAATTATTAAATTATAATTTTCAAACTTAAAGGACGTAAATTGGACTATTTGGCCGGAATCCCAATTTATTCCTCACATTCCGGTGAGTTTTAAAATTTTCCGGCGGAAAGGACGTAAATTGGACCAAAAAGGACGGCAATCGAAAAAGTAAAAACATAAAGGATATAAATTGGATTAGGCCTAAGTTACCGGACGTAAAATGCAATTTTCTCATTTAGGTTTCAATGTAGATTTTTAATTCATAAATTATTTAGAGTAATTTCAAAAAATTTATTAAATTATTATTTGGTTTTAAAAATAAATAAATTGTATTCAGATTATATATAGTTTTTTTAAATTTTTTCAGTTTTACATAAATTATTATTTTGTTTGAAAAAAAAACCCTTTCATTTTCAAATAATATTTAAGTTAAATATATAAATTTTCAATTAATTTATAATTTGAGAATATATTTAATTATATAATTTATGTATTTGTAATATTACTTTTCAAACTAACGGTCAAACTAACGTTTCCATCCGAAAATTATCTTATAGGACCAATTGTGCATGAAAAAGGACCACTTTCAAATTTCAGGACCAAAAGTGATTTAAAAATATTCTTAAAGGACTAAAAATGCAATTTTCCCAATATATTTATAATATATATATTTCCACAAATTTGAATCTATATTATTGTATTTATATTTTTATATATTTTAATATTTTTTTAATATATTAATCATTAATAAAATTGTGATTTTAATTGTAAAATTAAAAAAAAATTGATAAGTAAGGGTATTATAAAATAATTTTATTAATAAAAAAATATAAAATTATAAATTTCTAAAAACATCAAAGAGTTTGTATGTTTATAATGACAAAATACAATAAAATAGATTTTGAAAATTTTAAAATCTGAATTTCAAAATCTAGTAGATTTTGAAATTTTAATGACGTATATGTTTTATGTTTGTTTTGAAATTTAAGTAGGGTATCATTTAACTTTGGCAAATACTTGTATACACTTGGTTGCACCATGCCCCCTACCTATGAGTTTCCAGCTATTGGGCCTTTCTTGGGACTGGGCCTCAAATTCCAGTCACACACCCATCTGTTTACTCAGTTCACCCATTTTTTATTTATATTTTATCTGCACCCACTAATTTAATGAGTTCACCTCCTAATCATATTTTTACAACAGTTATCTACACCCGCTCATTTTATGAGTTCACCCCAAATTATTTTTTACCACAGTTATCTATACCCGCTCATTTTATGAGTTCACCCACAAATTATTGTTTTACCACGATTATCTGCACTCGCACATTTTATGAGTTCACCCCAAAATATTTTTAGGAAAATAATCACATTTAAAAGAATATATTATCCTTTTATTAATGTACACAAAATATAATAAAATAAACTCTAAAAAATCGATTCACCACCAAGTCACCCATATTTTTTTAAAAAATTGTAAAAATATAATTAATAAAAAAAATCGAAATTAGCCATAAATCTCGATTTTTTTCTTTTTAATTTTCCTTTCCCCTACTCTTTTTCCATTTTTAATTTTTTTTTTCAAATTTTTTATTTCTTCATTTTTTTTCCTTCTCCTTTTTTATTTTAAATTTTCCTACATTTCTTTTACATTTTTTGCATGTGTATTTTTTAAATTTTAATACAATATAATATTATAGGCATGATTTTATTATAGTCGATCGGCAGTGGACTTGAATTTCAATTTTAATTTGATGAGTAAAGGACCTACCGAAAATTCATGCCGATCGGCGGGTGACCCAACCACCACCATGCCCGACCACCCCCTTGACGGCGACGGCGGCACTTCCGTCCCGGCCGCTGAAGCCCAAGACCCATATTCGAATCGCAATCGCGATTCTTCACTTCCATGACAATCGACATCATCTTCCATCTCGACAACGATCCATGGCGGCCGAAATTCTCTTCTCATTTCGACCACTGACGCGACTACTTCGATCAATCTCCCTTGTATTCGCGATCCAGGAGCTTCTTCGGCATCAATGGCACTCGCCTGCAACACTCGGATCGACGCCGCCTCTCTCTCGTCGTTCATCTCTGCCTAAATCGAAGCTATATTGCTTTGTCCGTCTTCTTCATCATGCTATTGTGCATCCTCTTCCTCCGGCTGACGGCAGCCCGACGGAGGAATGTGAGTATGTTGCCGATGGATCTCTAACCGGCCGACACTCAAAGCTGGTGACCTTGCTGATGAAATCTCAAACGACGACTGCTGACCTAGGGTGCCCTCCCATTGGGCTAGGGTTCCCTTCAATTGGGTTTGGTAATGTGCACCCCCTATTTTCTTCAGTACACCCCGATTTGCACTCCCTCCACTTTTTTTTTATGGTATTACGTAGTATTAGTTATTGGTACTGGTATTACTATTTATTGATTGTAGTATTACTATTAATATACAAATGAATTAAAATTAATGATTACTGATTACGGTATTATTAATTATTAATTGTCGTATTACTGGTTATTGTTTGTGGTATTACTGATTGTGTGAAATTATTTATTATTGTTTAAGACATTACTGATTATTATTATTATTTTTTATGGTATTACATATTATTGATTATGGTATTACTTAATATAATTAGATTTGTGGAATTATTTATTATTGTATAAGATATTACTGATCAATGTTCATTATATTACTAATTACTGTTCATTGTATTACTGATAATTGTTTTTGGTATTATTGAATATAATTGGATGTGTGGAATTATTTGTTATTGTATAAAATTTTATTGATTAATATTAATGGTATTACCGATTAGTGTTCGTGGTATTACTAATAATTGGTTTTAGTATTATTTAATATAATTAGATATGTGTAATTATTTGTTATTGTATAAGATATTTGAGTACTAATTATTTTTAATGGTATTAGTGTATTACTGATTATTACTTATTGTATTATTGAGTATAATAAAATCATACATATAATATTATTTTGTATTAAAATTTTAAAAAATACTAATGAAAAAAATGAAGAAATAAATTTTTTTGAATAAAAACTGAAAATGGGAAGAAAAATTAAAAAGAAAAAAAAATTGAGATTTGTGCCTTATTTTGATAGATTTTTTAAATTATGTTTTTACGATTTTCTTTTTCTAAAATATTAGTGATTTAGTGGTGAATCGACGGTAACTCGACAATGACTCGACTACATATTGTAAATGTATAAATTATGGTTGATTTTATTATTATATTTTTGTGTAAATTAATAAAAAGATAATATAGTATTTTAAATGTAATTATTTAAAAAAAAAAATTGGGGGTGAACTCATAAAATGAGTGGGTGCAGAGAATTGTGGTAAAAAAAATTAGGGGTGAACTTATAAAATTAGCGGGTGTAGAGAACTGTTGTAAAAAAGAAATGATTTGGGGTGAACTCATAAAATGAGCGGGTGCAGATAACTGTAGTATAAATATGATTTGGGGGTGAAATCATAAAATGAGCAGGTGCATATAACTGTAGTAAAAAAATAATTTGGGGGTGAACTCATAAAATGAGCGGGTGTAGATAACTGTAGTAAAAATATGATTTTGGGGTGAACTCATAAAATGAGTGGGTGTAGATATCTGCAGTAAAAATATGATTTAAGGGTGAACTCATTAAATTAGTAGGTGTAGTAAAATATAAATAAAAAATTAAAATTAAAATTAGGGGGTACGGTGCATACGAGTGTACGCAAGTGTGACCCTTTAACTTTATATTATAGAATTATGTGGGTTTATATAGGTTATTATAGGTATCTATATAGAGTGTCCCGTCAAAAAAAGTATATATATAGAGAGTTTGTAGATATGTTGGTCCCAAAAGGAGTATGACACGTGTATGGGGGGGGAATACACGTGTGTGTGTTTTTCAATAAAAACTTTTGCAAGTAATCGACACAAATAATCAGAGTCAAGTAAGTTACACAGTGTGTCAAGTCCTATGAAAATACTAACAGTAGATTCTAAGAATTCTTAACAGTATGCAACTTGTATGCGGAATAAATGATAGGCCCTTTTATACTCCTTAATTAATATGCACTTAGATACTAAGTTATCAAATAGCAAATAGCAGTTATAACAACACAAAAGCTAAAGCAATAAGATAAGTGCAGTAAGTAAGAACACAAGACGTATAGTGGTTCGGAGACTAAACTGCTCCTACGTCCACTCTCCTAATTTAATAGGATAATTCCTTAATCACTTCGGAATTAGCTTGTTTTTACAGTGCTAAGGTGCACTCTACTTCTTCTCCTTCTCTTCTCTTGATTTCTTACAACCTTCTCTAGTATGGGGGTATCAGACTTGTAGACAACTTTTTGAATGGTTGGATCATTCAAATGGGGGGTAGTTTCAACAGCTTTTGGGCTATGACTTGAGGGTTCATTCAAGTCTAGGTTTTCAGATGATACTCTTTCTTCATCATCATCACCTTCATCATCATCATCTGATCCTTCCAGTTCAGCTTGCTCATCAATATCCATTTCCTCTTCAGAAGTATCAACATACTCCTCTTCAGTTTCATCTTCACTAGGGCTAGACATGGCCCTCTTTTTCTTGGACTTTGAGGCTGTCTCAACCTCATTTCCTTTCTTTTCCTTCTTGGCTTTTTCAAGAATACTGATCACCATTTGTGTTGCTTCTTCACTCTTCTGCTTGGTAGATTTAGCTTGCTTCCTTGTTGAGGCTTTTGGTGACTTGATCTCCAGCCCCAATCTTTTCTGAGTTCTCACAGATAATTGTCTGAACAATATCTTGGTGGTGTTGAACTTTACTCCATCTTCAACAATATCCTCAGGTCCATACTTGTATAGGAATGCATCAACTTTTGTACAGAAAGCTAGTGTCTCTTGACAGCTACCCTTCTTACATCCACAATTTTGAACTTTCCTTTCTCTTCAGCAAGTTTCTTCAGAAAATAACCTTTCCAGTTCATTGGCTTCTTTCCTCCATCAATGACAGCTTTCATCAATCTCACCTTGGATCTGCTGATCTGATCATAGCTCCCTGTGGTGCACATCACAGCCTTTGCCACCACATCTAGCAATAGTTGATATTCCTCTTTCAGAACTCTCTTGTGTAGACCAGATTTGAGTAGTACTGGCTTGTTCATCCATTGGTTGGCAACTTCTTGTTCATTGTGCCTCATATACTCTTCAGGATCTTCTCCAGTAGCATTCAGACCAAAGAATTCATCAAAGTTTTCTTCAGTGAACTCAAACTTCCCAGCAGTCTTCTTGGATGTGTCTGGTTCATGAGTCATAATATAACCAGATCCTGAGCTTTTTGGAGTAAAAGTGCCTCAGAACTGAGTTGTTGAAAGTTCCAGGCATGTCTTGGGGATGGCCTCGAGCCATTTTCTCAATCCAGCTTGCTCCAGCCAAGTAACTATTCTTCTTGTGTGTTTATTTGACAGATTGTCAAAGCACACAGTCTGCTCAAAGTGGAGCATGGTTGCTTCACTCAAATAATTCCAGTTGATGTCCAAATCAGGAGCATTGAAGTCAACTAAAGATATAGCCAATATACAGTATTAGTATGGTTTAATAGCACAATATTACTATTAAAACATAAGATTAGGCTATCTTGGAACAGTATCTTGCACTTATGTCTCAGATTTACTGTGGATAGATTTACATAACAAGTTCATAGCATCATAATACCATATCCAACAATGTTTTAAGCTTGTAATCATGTTCTCTAGACATAATATGTGTATGAATCTAACACGTTTTTAAGCATTACACATGTATTTAACAGCATATCATTCAATAAATGACTAATCCGTAAACAGATTCATTTAGAGCTAAAAACAGAGCATGTTATTTTTCTTGAAAGCTTTACAAATATGCATGTCTCTAACAGAAGATTATGAGAAATACTAACCCATTTCCAAAGAAATTTTTGTTAAAGTTCTAGAGCTTTGAGCAAAACTTGTAGATAAGCTTGAAGATTCTTGAGCGATTTAGCTTAGGGCTTTTTCAGAAATTTTGAAAACGTAAATTGTGAAAAATTCTAAGTTATGCTTTTATACCTCCTCAACTGTACAATTTGAAAAGTTTTAGGTGTAGGGCTGAGATTGAATTGATAAGATTTAATGGTTTAGATCAATTCTGTTACACCAAAGGACGCAAATGTCGTGTCCTGCGCACAGTAAGTTGCTTTTTCAGAAAATTGTGCAGTTGATCGTCTTTTAGCAAAAATCTCTTGTTTGTCTGTTATGAGCATTAAATGCGTACTATAAAGATGAACAGAGTTTAACTTTTATGAAAAAGAAAACTTATCTACAGTCAAGTGACAACTTGACTGAAAAATAAATTAATGAACTTTGTATTGTCTCATCAACTTATTCTTCCTAAATCTTCACTCTAAGTTCCCCCTTGGATTAATACTAGTATCTCTGGCATGAGTAAAGTAATTCCTTATACTTTAAACATTCTCTCCAGGATCTAATAAACCAAGTTCCATTGAAAGTTCCTTGAACCTTGTTTCAGCTAGGGGTTTTGTAAGAATATCAGCCTTTTGCTTATCAGTATGAATCTTTTCCATTCTGATGTCCTTTTTCTCTACATGATCTCTTATGAAGTGATGTCTAATATCCACATGTTTACACCTTGTGTGTAACACTGGATTTTGAGTAATAGCTATGGCACTATTATTATCACAATAAATAGGTACATCTTTTGTGACAACTTTATAATCTCTTAGCTGTTGTTTGAGCCATAAGATTTGAGCACAACAGCTTCCAGCAGCCATGTATTCAGCCTCTGTGGTTGAAGTAGCTACAGAAGTTTGTTTCTTGGAAAACCATGAAATCAATTTGTTTCCTAAGAATTGACAAGTGCCAGTAGTTGATTTTCTGTCTATTCTACATCCTCCATAGTCGGCATCAGAATAACCAGTCAACTCAATGTTGTCTTCAGATGGATACCACAATCCTAAGTTCACTGTACCTTTTAAATACCTAAGTATTCTTTTGGTAGCCTCTAAGTGACTTTTCTTTGGATTGGACTGAAATCTAGCATAAACACCAACTGCAAAAGTAATATCAGGTCTGCTTGCAGTTAGATATAATAAAGAACCTATTATTTCTCTATATTAAGTGGGGTTGGTATCTAATCCATCACTGTCAGGATCCATTTTCCAATTTGTATTCATAGGAATCCTAACTGGTTTGCTATTTTCACAGCCAAACTTCTTGATCATTTCTCTAGTATACTTAGCTTGATTGATGAAGATTCCTTTCTCACATTGTTTGACTTGTAAACCTAGGAAAAAGTTCATCAATCCCATCATTGACATTTCAAACTTCCCTTGCATGAGAGTTGAAAATTTCTTGCACATATCCTCATTTCGTGAACCAAAAATGATATCATCAACATATATCTGTACTAACAGAATATCATTTCCTTCACTTATCCTAAATAAGGTCCTATCAACTGTGCCTTTCACAAAACCATTGTCCAATAGGAATTGTGATAGTGTCTCATACCAAGCTCTTGGTGCTTGTTTGAGACCATAAAGTGCTTTCTTCAATCTATACACTCTGTCTCCTTCTTCAAAACCAGGTGGCTGCTCTACATAAACCTCTTCTTTAAGTACACCATTCAGAAATGCACTCTTCACATCCATTTGGTATACCTTGAACTTCATATGAGCTGCATATGCTAAGAACAGCCTAATTGCTTATAACCTAGCTACAGGGGCAAAGGTTTCATCATAGTCTATTCCTTCATGTTGAATATAACCTTTGGCAACTAGTCTGGCTTTGTTTCTAACTATAACATCATTTTCATTCTTCTTGTTCTTGTAAACTCATTTAGCTCCTACAACATCCTGATGTGTTGGTCTGTCTACCAGCTCCCAAACATCATTCCTTTTGAACTGATTTAGTTCCTCTTGCATTGCTGTAATCCAGTTGGAGTCTGTCATTGCTTCTTCAATTGTTGTGGGTTCTGTTTCAGAAAGAAAACAACAAAATAAGGCACTCTCTCCATGTTGTCTCCTAGTGATTACACCACTAGTAGAATCACCAATGATCTGGTCTGAAGGATGAGCATCTAGCCATGTCCTTCTAGACTGATCATTTTCAGATAAGTTAGTCTCATTTGGTTCAACATTTAATTCAACATAGAATTCAGGAAAATTAAAAGCAGGACCAGTTTCATATTCAGGGGTGTTGTCCATGTCATCGACATTGACATTTACAGGTTGAGTTCCCCCTAAATCATTTGATCCTTGTACTCCCTCAGCATTACCAGCTTCGTCATTGGGAGAACTTACCTCAGGTTGAGTGGGTTCATTCAACTCAACATTGCTGTTTTCCTCATGGATCTGTTTTGGGTGTGACAAGCAGTATTGATTGCTTCTGCCCAAAACCTCTTTGGAATCTTTGCTTCTGCTATCATGGTTCTTCCAGCTTCCTTGAGTGTTCTAACTCTCCTTTCTGCTACACCATTTTGTTGAGGTGTTCTAGCTGATGAAGTTTCATGAGTGATTCCATTTGCTTGACAGTATTCATTTATGTAAGAGTTGATGAATTCTGTTCCTTTGTCTGATCTGAACTTTACAATGCTTAAGCCTTTCTCATTTGTAATTTTCTTCAAAAGTTCTGGCAGCTTCTGTTGAGTCTCCTTCTTCTTTAGCATGAATACTACCCAAGTGTATCTTGAGAAGTCATCCACTACTATTAGTGTATACTTCTTCCCACTGATGCTCACAGGGGTAATGGGTCCAAATAAATCCATGTGAAGTAATTGTAATACTCTTGCAGTTGAGATGGCAGCCTTTGTCTTGAAAGATGCTTTGACTTGCTTTCCTTCTTGACATGCTTGACAGATATGTTCTTTTGTGAATACTTCATTTGGTAGGCCATCTACTAAGGAAAATCTTGCAAGTTTGTTCAAGGTCTTAAAGTTCAGATGGTTTAGCCTTTTGTGCCACAGCCAACTGAGATCTTTAGAACCTTTTGCAACTAGGCAGATATCTTCAGGGGATTTGTTCCAATCTGCAAGATAAACATTACCTTTCCTTGACCCAGTTAGTAGTAACTGTTGATTTGATTTGTTCTTAATATAACATAAGTTACTAGAAAACTCAACATCAAAACCTTTATCACAAAATTGGCTTATTGAAAATAGATTGTGTTTCAGACCATAGACATATGAAACATTTGAAATACTTACAGTACCAATTTTGAGAGTTCCATAACCTTTGGTTGTTCCTTGTGAGTTGTCACCAAAAGTTACTTGTGGTCCATCTTGTTCAATGAAATCTGACAGAAGTTCCCTGTTTCCAGTCATATGTCTTGAACATCCACTGTCCAAGTACCATGTAAGTTCTTTAGGACTTCTTTTCTTTGTTGATGGCACCACAGGAACCTGTTACAAATCAAAACTTAGTTACCCTTTGAAATTTGGGTCCTAGAGGGTTAGACATACCTTTTGGAACCCAAACTTGCCTTATTTTCATTACTTGAAAAGGGTTAATTTGTTTTCCATAAACATCTAAATACACAATCTTCCTTTTAAATGCCTTAGGTTGAGATTGAGTATTAGTGTGAATCTTGGATGATTTAGAAGAGTTATATCTATTCTTGTGAATATATCTGCTAAATCTATCTTTTGACTCATGTGCAGCATGCTTGAATCTTTGTGGATAGGCATTCAGATTACTTGATGTCCTTGGCATGTAGAATTCAAGTCTTCTGTACTCATTGTACTTAGGCTGGAAATTCCTTTGATAATTCATTGTAGGCCCTTCTCATTTGAGTTGGTCTTCTTTGAATATCTTGTGATTTTCTTGCCTGAGTCTGAGAGTTTTTCAGGTGAGTTGTCTTCCATTGACCTTTACTCATCTGAATTGTCTCAGGCCTCTGAAATCTTATCTTAGGTCTTGCAACCTTTGACTTGTGATTCAGGATAGTTGGTACAATGGGTTGTTTACCCTTGTCCTTTATCTGTAGCACCTTTGGTTCAACGATTTCAGTCTGAGCCACAGATTTTACAAAGACTCTCTTAGTAATACTTGTTGAAGTATTACTGAGGCATGGTGAAGATATTTTATCTGGATTGTAACCAAGTCCAGATCTTTGAGTCATAGGCCTTTGCATCCCTTGTAGTTCATCTATTGAATTAGATGACTTATACAGGGCAGCCAGTTTAAGTTTCAGACTCTCTTCACTAGATTTAAGACATTCATATTCCTTGAAAAGATGTTCAAACTTTGCCATCAATGCTTGGTAGTCTGAATCCTTACTCTCATGAAGCTTAACCTTTTCTTTCAACATAATAAGTTGTTCAGATGACTTGTCCTTTAGAGTATTCAGCTCCTTAGTTAAGTCATTGCACAACTCATTAGTTCTCAGATCATGTTCAGCTTCAACCTGAGTAATTCTTTCAATCTTAGCATTCAAGACTTTGTTTTCTTCTAAGGTTTGATCATGAATCTCTTGTAGTCTCATGAAGTCTTCCATCAACTTACCAAAGGTAAGCTTCAGGTTGTCTTCATTTGACATCATTGTGCTACTAGAATTGACAGAACTAGAAATAGACTGTACCTCATCATTGTCTTCAATAGCCATTAGACATTCTTCATCACTGCTGTCTGTAAACATCTCAGATGATGAAGATGGAAGTTGATCATCTTCAGAGGTTTCTTCTTCAGCTTTCAATGCTTTCCTCTTTCCATATTTCTTGTCCCTCTTAGCTTGTCTTTCCTTCCTTTCCTTGGAAGTTAGCTCTGGACAATCATATTGGAAATGTCCTGTCTTCTTGCAGTTGTAGCATGTATCCTCATCTTCATCTTTCTTCTTTTCAGCATCTCTCTTCTTGGTTGATGAAGATGGATCTTCTTTGGAGTTGTCCCTTCTGGATCTCCTTTCATCATTCTTCTTCTCAGGTGAGTTGAACCTTCTTCTTCTATCTTGGTAAAACCTTTTGTATTTACCAAATCTAGAATTTAATCTTTCAAATCTTCTAGCCATCATGGCCAACTCATCTGAAAAGTCAGCTTTGGAAGTCCCTTTTCCACTCTTGCTTGATTTGCTGGTTTTCTTGGAATCAGGTTCATTGGATTTGGCCTTCAGTGCAATCCCTTTGCTCTCAGGTTCTTCAGTGTTGTTCTTTCTGTTCAAGTCATATTCATATGCTTTGAGTTCTGAGAACACTTGTTGCATTGGCATTGTTGACAAATCCTTTGTATTCTGCATCATGACAGCATACACATTCCATTTGGTTGTCAAGCTCCTAAGTATCTTCAGAGCCACTTCTCTCTTGGAGTATACTTTTCCAAGTGAATTGATCTCATTCATGATGTCTGTGAACCTTCCATCCAGTTGATCAATGTTTTCATCAGATTTCATCCTAAATTGTTCATACTTTTGAACAACAACTTGAAGTTTGTTTTCCTTGATCTTGTCAGTTCCTTCACACATTAGAGCTAATGTGTCCCAAATCTCCTTTGCAGTTGTGCAGTGAAACACTCTACCCATTATAGCATCTGGAATGGTTTGATATAGGGTGTTCATTGCAACATAGTTGAGATTCTGCTTCTTTCTATCTTCAGGAGTGAGCTCATCATCATCTTTTGGAATTTCTTGTGCTCCAGTTGCTCTTTGGGCTTCTGTAACATTTGTGTTGGATTTCATGAACACAAATGGACCTTTAGTGATCACCCTTAGCATTTCATCATGGAGACAGGCCAAGTGAGCTCTCATCCTTATCTTCCAGAAGTCATAATTCTCAATAGAGAACATGGGCAGTTTCTGGTAAGATATCTTGTTGATGGGGTTGATCCCCATAGTAGTAGGTGGTGGAATAGCTACACCAGAATTCTCAGAAGAAGATGTGTTAGGCATAGTGAATAATCACAAATAATGAATATCACAAAAAGTGCACAAGTAGATCAGTTTAGGTAACCACAGTTGATCCTCAAAGCAGTGGTCTTTAAACCCCTGCTCTGATACCACTTGTTGGTCCCAAAAGGAGTATGACACGTGTATGGGGGGGGGGAATACACGTGTGTGTGTTTTTCAATAAAAACTTTTGCAAGTAATCGACACAAATAATCAGAGTCAAGTAAGTTACACAGTGTGTCAAGTCCTATGAAAATACTAACAGTAGATTCTAAGAATTCTTAACAGTATGCAACTTGTATGCGGAATAAATGATAGGCCCTTTTATACTCCTTAATTAATATGCACTTAGATACTAAGTTATCAAATACCAAATAGCAGTTATAACAACACAAAAGCTAAAGCAATAAGATAAGTGCAGTAAGTAAGAACACAAGACGTATAGTGGTTCGGAGACTAAACTTCTCCTACGTCCACTCTCCTAATTTAATAGGATAATTCCTTAATCACTTCGGAATTAGCTTGTTTTTACAGTGCTAAGGTGCACTCTACTTCTTCTCCTTCTCTTCTCTTGATTTCTTACAACCTTCTCTCGTTGCAATACTCTCAATCTCTACTACGAACTCAACAATACTCTCAATCTATCTCTCAAGGTGAAAGTAGGGTTTTGTTCTAGTACCAACTAATTGTGTGATATCCTTTACAATTTAAGAACGAATATAAAGGATAGGATATCACTGTCTAGGCTTTGGATAATCAACAATAAGTTTGCCTAGTGGGGACTAAAGGTAACACTCACAAATGAATATGCTTAAAAGCTTTTTAATCTCTCGAGTGTTTTGAATGCTTTTGGATGCTAAAACAATTGCTAGAATATGTATGACTTGTAGCTTGATGTCTGTCCCGTCTCTCTTGAAATGATTCAAGATATGGCCTATTTATAGATGAAGTAAACTATCTGTTGGTGGAGATAGTAAAACTTATCCATAAATTTGAACTTTCAAATTGTTCAGGGGCCTGCATGCAAATAGTACATGTATTCACGTCCATTCTGCATTTTGCATTCCAATATCAGAGTTTGTTATGCGCAGTGAAAGGTGGCTCTCACTCCTTGGCTAATTTGGAATAATTATGTCCTTCCCGCTAACGGCATTGTACTGGGTAAGGTGCCTAGTCATTCCTTGTCTTTCTCCATAAGTATGCCAAGTCCAAAGTATATGAATATCCAAATTCATCATACTTGACTTTTGTTGTCCAGCATACTTGTCTTCATGAATCCTTGTCACTTTCTTCATAACACTTCAGCTCCTTATCTTCAATGATACTTGTCTTTTGTGCTTTGTGCTTTCAGGTCATAGATTCAAAGAATAATCTATCTAAAAATTAAAGCTCCCTAACATATATGAGCTTTTCTAACCTGAAAATCTAGACTTGGCAAATCATCATACTTGGGGTTTTACTTAGGGTTTTGGTATCAAATCAAAATCAAATTTTCTTTTATTAATATAAACCATATCCCAACAAGATATTTATAGGGTTGACTTTTGTAGGGTTTATAGTAATTTGTAGAGTAAGATTTTAAAATTCTAAAGTAGAACATGAGTGAAATTTGCCCATCCGAAACAAACCTCTCTTAAAGAAAGAACTGTGACATCTTCCAAGTAACCTATTTTCATAACACAAAGTGGGTGTTTTTAAACACTATAAGGTGCTTAAAAGCACTTTTTTTCCAAATAGAATCACTTTTGAAGTGTTTTCAAACACAACCAAGTGATTAAGTTAATTTGTTAAAAGTGATTTTGGTGAAGCATCCCTCCACCTACTTCTAATAGCTTCTAATCATTATAATAATCAATTTTACAATTTTACCCTCACAATTTAAATAATATTTCATCTTTACACATTACCTATTCAAATGTAATAAGTGTGTTTTTTGTAAATTTATAAAAAAAAAAGTGGTTTGTTTTGTAAACACCACAACATATACACAATTGATTTAAAGTGCTTAATTTTAAAACACTGTCAACTTTTAATTTTATTGCAAAAATCAATTTTAATCCCTTTGAATCATATCTTTAAACATAATAAATTAATATTATATAAACAATAATAAAATATAAAATAATAAATTTTTTTATTAAAAACGGTTCAATCACTCTTCATATTTATTCGATGAATTAACTAATCAAACTTTGTTGAAAGATTTTACATTTTTTTTATTAACAATTACTAAAACTTCTTTAAGTAAAGTTTTTTAAATTATTGTAGAATACACTCACTCTCTAATTTTTTTTATCGACAATTACTAAAAAATTCTATAAAAAATTCCACAATAATATATATATATATATATATATATATATATAAAGTTTTAAAAATTATTTTAGAATACATTCACGCTTCTTGATGATGATTGGAATGTATATAAAGAAAATACATCTTCGTTCATTTATGAAGAAAATTAACAAAATAAATACATGCCCGTCCATGTATATTATAAATAATTATTTAAATAAAATAGCCCGTCCATTTATATTATAAATAATTATTTACATAAAATTCAAAATTTATAATATAAAAATTGAAATTTGCTTTTCAATATTTAAAGTCGTGAAAATTTATTTTTCTTTAGTTAACAATTTATTTGCACAAAATATTGCAAAAAATATTTAATTTATTTAAAGATAAGTATGCAATAATATGGAAGAATGGATCTTTGGTATCTTCAGAAGAAAGAACGAAATTTATGCAGTCATAAAATTTGATATTTACCTGTGTGTGAAAAACAATGACATTTAAAATTTATTTTTATTTAAAATGTATATTTATTAAAGAGTATTTATAAATAAATTAAAAAATTAGTATAATAATTTGATAAATATTAAATATATAAAAAAATATTAATAATAAATAAAGAATAAATACAGTGAGATGGGTCATTGAGCGAGTGGTGAGATAGCGGTTTGCTAGGTGCAACGGTAATTGTGTAAGTAAGGTAGCCCGGACAAACAGAACGCAAAGCGGTAACCAAAGAGTTGATAGAGCCGCCTCTAGGCGTTGTGAGTTGCATTTTCGTCTCAGTCTTTTGAATTCAAAAGTTTTCTAATTCCTTTTATCGTCTTTTGTGATGATCTTTCTAGCCGCTTATCCGCCTAGCGCGATCTTGTTTTATTTATTCTTGTTTTATCTTAATTGTCGAATGTTCATTTATTCAATCCTAGCCGATAGCTCAGAGAGCTTTATGGGCTGTTACTAATGATGGTAAAGCATTCTTAGATGAAACGACCCGCTTACCTGTTCCTTTTATACCGGACTAAAAAAGCGTTGTAAAGTTTTCTTTATACATTATTTATCCAACTATATCACCAACATAATTACTCTATTTCAATCGCCTCTTTATAAATTCTTTGCTTTATTTTTTCATAAATTTTTATTTTAAATTTTAAATAATTATCTTATAAACCATTTTATAACAATTTTATATATTTAATTATTTTAAAATTTAAATAATTACATTATTTTCTCAACTAACTCAACATCCCTTTTTATGCGTTGTCACTAATTATAAATACACCATTCTTCATTTAAGTTTTCTAACGATTGTCAATTATATTCTCACAAATATATAATATTAAGATAACAATAATATAATAAAAAAATTAAAATATTATTTATAAAAGAAATCACTATTAACTAATTTTTATTTATTATATACAATAGAAAATTATCTATTTATTTATTATGATATAAAGATTTGTAGTGAATAAGCAAAAATTTATTATAGGAATGATATAAAAGATTTGTAGTGAATAAGCAGAAGTAGTATTATACATTATGACATTAAAAAAAAAAAAGAACAAAAAAAAATTGAAAATACAGAGGAAAATGAAATTGTAAAAAAGTAAATGAAAATTGAAGAAAGTTGTAGAGAAGGGAAAGGAGAGAGAACTTAAACAATTATTTAAAAAAAAATATAAAAGATCGAAATAGTTGTAGATGTTCTGAGAGCATAAATTTACCGTCATATAAAACGCAAGCTAAAACATCATAGTCTCATATAGACTAACTGAAGCAAACAAATTAAGGTAGAAGGTAGATGAAAATTACTGATAATCTTAAATTTAAATATTCAAAATTAAATTTGTTAATAGGATTTTTTTTTTTAAATCCTTCAAGAATCTTCTGTTCCTAAAATTTTTGTTACATATATATTTAGTTTAATATTTAATATATGTATAACTAATTTATAAATTTTAATATTTAAAATTAATATTTAAAAGTGAATTTAGAAGATTGGATTAAAATGATTTTTTAATCCGTTGCATAGATTAAGATTAATAAAATAAAATAAAATAAGAAGAAGAGTTTTTGAAATAAAATTAATTGAGAAGAGGGGGACTGATATCACTAAAATCAAAATTAGATAATATTTAATTAGAATAAATTTTAAAATAGGAGAAATAGAAAATTTTAATAAGAATGCTTGACGGGATTTTGAAATGGAAGAATTTGAAGGGGAGAGAGATTAAAAATAATAATTATAATTTAAAATTTTGAGATTAAAATAGGAAAATGGATCAGAATGACTGAGAACCGTCGCAACTCGCAAAGGATTCAACAGTGATGAGTTCTCCTAAAAAATTGCCAAAAATCACCCCAATTTTACATTAATGAATAATTTAATGATAATTCCTAAAAAAAAAAAAAATTATAATCAACACGTAAATGAGAATTTTGCAAATAAAACGAAAACATTGATGTTGATTAGAGAAAAAAAAATTGCAAAACGAAAGCGTTGATATTGATTAGAGAAAAAAAAATTTACAAAACAAAAAAACAATATATTGTTTAGAGAAAAATATACAAAACTAAACATTGATATTGATTAAAGAAAATAATAATGTAAAACGAAAACATTGATATTGATTAGAGAAAAAAATTCTACAAAACAAAAAACAACGTTGATATTGATTAGAGAAAAAAATTCTGCAAAACCAAAACAATATATTGATTGGAGAGAACAAAAAAAAAAAAAATAGAATAGAGAGCAAATGAAAGCATAGCCTGTGTTCATTTAAATTTATATACAAATTATGTTTCATTTAAATTTTGAATATTCGTCTATTCAAAATATGCGATTTAAATTTATATACAAATTCTGTTTCATTTAAATTTTAATATTCTCTATTTAAAATATGAGATTAAAAAATGTACAGTTAAGATTAATAAAAAAAATTAATAAATGTGAAATTAATAAGAAAAAAGAAATTTTGAAATAGAGTGATTTCAGAAAAAATAGACTGAAATAGATCCATCATTTTGTAACATGTGGCACTTAAAATGTTTGCAAATATATGATAATTAAGATATAAAATTAAAATTAAATTAAATTTTAAAATAGGAAAATTAGAAATTTTTAATAAGAATGCCTGACAATATCCAAATTTTGAAATGGAAGAATTTGAAGAGGAGAGAGATTAAAAATAATAATTATGATTTAAAATTTTAAATTATTATTTTGAGATTAAAATAGGAAAAATGAATATTTTTAATCAAAATGCATGAAAATGCAGGGATTTTGAAATAGACGATTTTGGTGAAGAGAGAGATTGAGTGATAAAATTGTGACACGTGTCCCATTATATTCTCACAAATATAGAGTATTAAGATTAAGATATATATTTTCTATTTTTCAATTTGAATTTTCTGTACATTTAAATTATTTTTCAAAATTTACTTTTGTATTTATATTTATACAAAAAAAAAATTCTTTAAAATTCAAAATTTACATTAAATTATTTTTCAGTAATTTTATATTATAGTCGAATTCTATACATAAAAAAAAGAATTCCTTCTTTGACTTTTAGGGAATAGCTTTATGTATTCTCGTATAGTGGAGTTGATAACGAAAGTCGTCAAAAGAGCTAACCGACATAGTTCATAAATCGACTAACCAACTAGTTTCTAGTTTACGGGCAGGGGTGCTAAACTCATAGGCAACTCGACTAAGCAGCTTTCCCGGGAAACAAACCCCGTATAGCGACTTTGCACTTGAACCTCGTAGTCCCCTAAGTAAGGGTAACCCTACAAAGCGGTTTCGCTTCCGAAGCTTACCTCATATGAAGATGAAGGGATATAATTATACTATAATTAGTGAAATTTCAAAATTTATAGTAAAAAAATTAATATTCTAAATTCAATTTATTTTATTTTTTAATCTACAAAATTAATTATCAGCTTGAAAAAGTATTTTTGTATTTTTTAATTATAATTACTTTTTTAATATATTTTGGTCAACTAAAGGTTGGATAGATAATTATTTTAAATTAAATGGATAAGTGAATTGATATTTTTAAATGGATAAGAGAAAATAATTATATTTAATGTTGTATATTATTATATTGTTGTGAATTGAAAATTAGAATTAATTTAAATGATGTGATTAGAATAAATTTAAATGTATAACTGAAAATAATTATACTCAATGTTGTATGTAATGATATTGTTGTGAATTGAAAATTAGAATGAATTTAAATGTTGTAAATTGAAGATTAGAATAAATTTAAATAGTGTGAATTGATATTTTTAATCAACCTAATTAAATTATTTAATTTGAAACACATAATTTAGGTAATTCTCATTTAGAAATAAATATGATATGCTTTCACAATTTAATAAACAACAATTAAAGTTAGAATGAATTGAATTAAAGAATTAAAACTAAAATTAAATTGTATATATATTAATTGCATTCACAACATGTCGACTAAAGCTCCTAGCCTAAACGGCACACAGAGGGCGCCCAAAAGCCTTCGTGACCGAGAGGTCCCGTGTTCAAACCCTGCCTGAAGCAAAAATCGCGAATATTGTGAAAATTGGGGTGGCATTTTTTTAAAAATGATAAAAAGGCCACGACCAAAATGGCAACGGATGTGGGCCCGTTGCGAAAAGGCAACGGCCTGCACGCACTTGCCAAAAGGAAATTGCCACCTGCCTTTGCAAAAAGGCAACGGATTCCCAAAATCTGTTACCTTTTAAATGGCAACGAACATATTGGCAACGGGGGAAATCTGTTGCCTTTGTCGTTACCTTGATGATTAGTGAGGAGGAATCCGTTGCCTTCCCCCTCGCCATTTGACCTTTTTTTTGTGGTGAACTCTCTAAAATAATAAATTTTTCAGGTCCCGACTTGGGCCTTTGTAAAAAATCATCAAATTCGATAAGATAATGAGTTTAATTATTAGGAAGGACAATCCTACAGACTCATTTTCAAACAAAGGAAACAAATTAAAACAATTCAATTAAGGTCAAATTGATGTGTTAATACCCGATTATGCCCCTTGATCTTAGAAAACAATATTAATTCATTAATATAATTAATTTCGAAATTGAAATACCATTTTCCAAGCATTAGATGATAATTAATTAAAACTCTAAATCTATTATCTAAGAAGCGCAACAACTCTTCCCCTCCCCACTGCAGCAGCGGCGCCGCAACGACAACAACTCTTCCCCTCCCCACCGCGGCAGCGGCACCGCAGCGACGGTATCTGCCCAACCTGCCTCCGCGATCGGCTCGATACCTCTGTCTCAATTGCTGCAAATTTCGTCCCTGTTCATGCGTCTCTTCCTCCTCCTCTTTGGGCAGCGACCTCTGCCGCTCCAGATCCTTCGTTTTTTGGTGTATAGATGAGGTTGACCATTAGTTTTTGGGAAATTCTTCCATTTACACCTTGGTCGGCTCTTAAGACATTAAAAAATGCCTCCGTGAACATCTTCGCTACATCTTGGTCGGCTCTTGAGACATTAAAAAATGCAGGCATCTACATTAAGATGATTGAAAATTAATGTTAAGTTAGATATTTACTTCCTCTTTATTGTGTCTTTGAAGCTTTTTTTTTTAGTTACATTTTATGCAATAATCCTACCCTATTCATTGTGTTGCCATTTGGTGTTGCACAATGTATTCTGTTGAAGTATTACAAAATGGTGTTTTTTCTTTCTTAAAGTGGATAAGTAAAAATGGAGATAATTGAATGTATTGATGATCTATTTGTCAAAAATAAAAAATAAAGAGTGATGCATATGCGGAACTTCTTCAGTGTGTGTGTGCGCTTTTGTTTGCAGATTAGCTGCTATATTATTTCTTGTTGTGTTTTTTCTTTTTATTGTTATTTCTTGTTGTGTTTAGGGAATGAAATTGGATAGTTTCTGAAGTATGCTTGAGCATACAATTAACCTTTATAGTTCAACTCAGTTGTTTGTAGAATGTCCCTAAGAATATTTGTTGTCTTCTCTCCATTGAAAAACACACTTTAAAATATATTATGCTGTCTTTTAATTTGGAACAACTAAATCTAATTATAGACAAAGAGTTTGCACAACCCACTCACACTGCAGGAATAAACCTATTGCATGATTTCTGCATGATTAAACCTATTGCATATATTGCCTGTATGAGACACGGCCATTCAAGCCACCTTACAAAATTTATCTGTCTCCTAGAGAGTGTATTCTCCTTTATCCATTTTGTTATCTTCTTGATCAAAAAATTGATGTAGGTTTCTATTATATCTATTATTTGGTAATGTTTACTTCGGTATTTGCATAAATGTGGTAAATGCGAAGCATTACAATTCTGGGATTGAGAGAAAGGATAGTGCTTTAATTTGGCACTTCGTAGATGAATTATTGGCATGTTTGAAGAATCTATAGGATTGTCCTTTCTAATAATTAAACTCAATCTATTAATTATTTGGCACTTCGTAGATGAATTATTGGCATGTTTGAAGAATCTATAGGATTGTCCTTTCTAATAATTAAACTCAATCTATTAATTATTTGGCACTTCGTAGATGAATTATTGGCATGTTTGTGGAAGGAAGACATGCTGGTTACTTAGCTTCTACGAATATGTTTTGTGGTGAACCTCCATTTACAGGCTATGTTTTACATCATTTTGTAGTGATTGCATGTTAGTGTATGTTTCTTTGATTTTTGTTTCATTTTAAAGGGGAGAAGGACGTGTTGGGGGAAAAATGGGATGTGAAATGGAGACGAATCACCAATCGAAGGAGATGGAAGTCGTCATGTCTTCGATGTGGCCCGAAGACATAAATGAAGTCGGGAGGCAATTCAACGCAGAAAGGCCTGGAGGTGATCAGGACATGTTTGAGGAGATCACAGTCGAGAAAGAGCCTAATATAGTCAATTTTAAGTATATATTTGTATGTATAATGCATATTCTGATTTTTTTTAAATAAAATTAATATTTTAGAACATCTTATTACAGATATATTATTCTATTGCATATTATGAAATATTTTAAGTTATATGCAACATATTTTTGCATTTCACAGAGAATATGCAACAATTTTAATGTATATGCAATAAATATTTTGCATATCATTGAAAATATTATTAACAATATGAATATTTTTGCATATCATTGAAAATATGCAACAATTTTTAATGTATATGCAATAAATATTTTGCATATATATTATAAATATGTATTTTTAGTTGCATACACATTTTTTTATTATGGAGAAAAATTCATTTTACGTCCTGTAACTTAGGCCTAATCCAATTTATATCCTTTAAGTTTTCACTTTTTCGATTTACATCCTTTTTGGTCAAATTTACATCCTTTTTACCGGAAAATTTTCAAACACACCGGAATGTGAGAAATAAATTGGGATTCCGGTCAAACAGTCCAATTTACGTTCTTTAAATTTTAAAATTAAAATTTAATAAATAAATTTTCTAAAAATATCATTAAAAATTTTAAAATATTATTAAAAATGCGAAACTATCATTAAAATTAAAAAAATATAAAATGTGTAAAATAAAATTAAAAATATCTTATTTAATTTTTTAAAAATATCATTAAAAATTATAAAATTTGTAAAATAAAAATAAAAAAATTTACAATTCAAAAAATCGAAAATGTTTAACTTAAAATTAAGAAATTCAAAAATCTCATTAAAAATTCTAAAAATCTCTTTAATTTTTTTAAAATGTGTAGATTAAATATTAAAAATTCTAAAAACCCAATAAGAATAATAAAAATTATTAACATTTCATTAAAAATCAGATTTGATTCGAACTCATCCACCATTTTTTTAGTTTTAATTTATAGATTTTTTATATTTAGAATTTTATGTTTTTATGAGATTTTTAGATATTTTTTATTTTTAATTTACAAATTTTTAGAATTGTAGATTTTTTAATTTTTATTTTAAAATTTTTAATTTTTATTTTACACAATTTATAAATGTTAATGATATTTTTAGTTTTTAATGAGATTTTTAATTTTTTTCCAGAATTTTTTAATTATTAATTTCTAATTTTCAAACTTGAAGGATGTAAATTGGACTATTTGACCGGAATTCCAATTTTCCGGCGAAAATGATATAAATTGGACCTAAAAGGATATAAATTGGACACCCTAAGACGTAAATTGAAAAAGTGAAAACTTAAAGGATATAAACTGGATTTGACATAAGTTACAGGACGTAAAATGAAATTTTCTCTTTATTATGCATATTTAAATTGGAAATTAGAATTTATTATATATAAAAATAATATATATTCAGTTAAACCATAAATTTTTAATTTTTTTGTTTAAGACTACTGATGCGCATATTTGGATGAAGAAATAATTTGATTAGTTGACTTATAAATAATAATGATATTTGAATTTTAATTTCGAATTCAAAATGCAATTTTAGAATTTCGAAATTAATGGGATTCTCCTCTCAACTTAAATGTGTCAATTATTATTTCAAATATGGAAACGTCATTAATTCGCGGAATTAAATGTTTGATTTACAGAATTAGTTTTAAAAATGGGTGACTACTTACTTAATTAAAGAATTATTTTTGAATTTATTAATTAGAAGGGCAGTTTAGTATATTTATCACTCAGACCGTATTTGAATTAAAAATAAAACTTGTCTTTCTATGTTTTTTTTATGTGTGAAATGGTCTTATGAGAAACTACCCCTAAGATAATAAGATAATAATTTTTTCGGAAAATCCCTTTATAAATATTAGGTCCCATTAAAACTTTAAATTAATAATTCATAAATATTAAAATTATAAATATTATAAATATTAAAATTCATATTGAGATTTATATGGTATATGTTTCATTCATCATGCATGAATATATTTAGTTGGCTAAAATACTTATTTAAGTGCAATGAATTAATGTAAACATGTATATTTAAGTAATTTCAATGAATTGATACATGCGTCCATGAATATATAATAGTTAATTGTATACAATGAATTAGTTGATGCATGAATATAATCAATGAAAAATATATAAATTCATTTATTTTCAATACATACATATGTACTAAATTTACTGAATTTAAAAAGTTTCTCTTTTAATTAATAAAATATTAATATATCGATAATTTAATATCTCTTTAAATTAATAAAATTTCATAGTCCCAAGATTGGGTAATCATAGATTTCATTAATGGTCTTCTTGATGGGAAAGCATATTGGACTTAGCAATTGGTTTTGGAGTAGTTGTAGGCGAGTGGTTAATAACGGTAGGTATACAAAATTTTGGCACAATAGATGGGCATGGGACAAGACGTACTTTAAAAGATTTGTTTCCTCGTCTATTTATTATTCATCTTGACCCTAATTGTTTCATTTAAGATAAAATCTATTGGCATAGAAACTGGTAGAAAGTTGGTAGAAAGTTGTTCGAGGAGATAAAATCTATTGGCATAGAAACTGGTAGAAAGTTTCATATAAGATAAAATCCATTTTGAAATTGGTAGAAAGTTGTTCGAGGAGATATGAACGAAGAACCTGCTTGCCATATATCTGAAGAAGATCACTACAAAAAAATGTCTAAAAGGTAACGGATATTAGCAAGGGCAGGAATTGGCAACTGCCAAAAAAAAAAGGCGACAAATGTTGTCGCGGTCCCCTTTGGGCAATGGAAAAGGCAACGGCGTGTGTTGCACTCGCCAACATGATATATATTAAAAAATTTATAAATTTATAACCTTAAATTGTTGTCAAAACCTTAATGACATATATTAAAAAATAGATGGAGTACAAACATTTTTATAAATAGGACTATCTAGCTGCTACCTAGTACTATTGAAACGACTCTATATATATAACTGGAATATATAGTATCTCTGATTAATGTGAAAAATGCTTGAAATTGTTATGTTTAATTTATATAATTTCATTGCATTAATTATTTACATTTATATTGACTAATTACACTTGATTTAAAGAAAAAGCGAGGTTTGTTATTTTTATAGGAATTTAGGATTTTTGGAGCAAAACACACTTTAATTGTTTTATGACGTCAAGTGAAGGGGTGAGACGAGATTGAAGCCAAAACGAAAAAAAGTATGAATGGAGGAAGGTATTTGGGCCAACAATTAAATTATTTGGCTCATCTAATTAAAAGCAGTGGTCCATTTGCAAAATCAAATTGGAAGCAGCCCATTTTACTCGTTTCTATTACATGAAATTGGGAAAGGATGAAGCATGGGCCACACAACCTCCTTCTGTTATAAAGGAAGCAAATTGGGACTCAATCCTTTTATTTTGGGCCAGGCTATATACCCCCATACTATGCACTCCCCTCAAAATGATTATGTTAGATTTACTTTCCCAAATTACCAATTATACAATTTCTTTCTTAAATTTGATTCGCATACATATACCCCCTAACCCTAATTTTTTCATCATTTTCTCCCACATTATTCTTCCTCACCACTCCACCCTCCCGTCGCGCCCTCGCCCCTTCTTCTTGTTTTGCTTAAGTTATTTTCACAAGTGAGGGCATGTTCAAGTTTCGATCTTCAGGCAGTCAGGTTAATTCGTCTTCTCATTTTCTCCGTAAGTTAAAACCTTCTGATTCCCTTTTCATTTGTGTTTTATTAGAATTGATCAATTGAATATTCATTTCCTGCAAGTAGAAATGATAAATAAGATTCCAACTTTTTATAATGTTAAACTGGTAATTTCTTTTTCAAATGTTAATTTTAATCTTAGTTTTTTGTTAAATTACATCGAAATGGTACGTGTTTTTAGTGTGCAAGATCTTGATTTAATTTGAATCCCTTATTGTTGTGGCTCTTTAGGACAATTTTATCATAATTTTTAGAGCAATTTTATTGTAATTTTAAGATTAAATAGTTTGGTCCTTTTTAATTAAGGAAAAAAATCATTTTGTGTTGTGTTGCAATTTGGAATGATCTGGAGTACTTATTATCATGTTAACCATTTTGGGCTCCCATTTTAATTTGTAATACTTTAAAATGTAAAATAACATAAAATTGAAGAAAAATTATAAAGTTACCATTTATAAATCTTTGATTTTGAGCATTCTCTTTCAAACTCCCATCTCTACCTAATCAAATTTTCTTAAAAAAATATTTTAAAAAATTCCTATCTTCTTTCTAACCTTTTATTTAAAGGCACGTTACGTGTTCTAGAATACTCTAACCCTAATTTATTCTTAGCCGTCGTCGTGTGTTCCTCCCCTCCCTACCCCTCTCACAAAGTCGATCAACTTTCGATCTTCAGGTAATTCTCATTTTCTCCCTAAATTAAAACCCTTGTGTGTTTTCCTTTGATTTGTTTTTAATTAGTGTTAATCAATTGAATTAATACTGAAAATTATTTTTTCAGGACCGCAACTTAGGGGTGTTAGCAAAAAGAGGTCCGTAACTTTACGGGCTGGCAAAATTAGGCCCGTAACTTTTTTTTTCGCAATTTCAGGACAAATTAGCCCAATCAACCCAATTTCGGGCTAATTGAAGCCCATTTTTTGGGCCACATTTATTTATGGCAAAAAGAGGACTATAACTTTTTTAATGCAATTTTAAGCCCAATATCAATATATAATTTTTAAAATTTACTCTACCTCATATTCACTTCCTCAATTAGATCTTATTTTAATTATACAAATATTTTCTATAAAATTTAGAATCTAATATTTAAAAAAAAAAAAAATATATATATATATATATATAACAATAATAAAATGGAGTATTCAAATTTTATTTATAATATAAATCAATATAAGAAATTACAATATATGAAAAGTATGAAAATTTTTGTGGGACAAATAGCATATGTAGTAAAACTTAAAAAATTAATCTAAAAATATTTTTTTTAACTAAAATCTTAATCTTAAAAAATAAAACTTAAATGTAGCTACGATCCACTATATCACAAAAAATGTTAAATAAACTATTAATTTAATTTATTGAAAACGATATGCTAGAACAAAATAATAAAACAATAATTTTATTATCCACTATGATATAAGACATGAGAATGGATCTAATTGATGAAGGGAGAGTATATTTTAAAAATAGTGGAAGACCCACACGTGGGATTAAAGATAATTTATTATATTAATATTTTGACAAAAAAATTATAAGACGGACTCATACATATTTTTAACACTAAAGATGAAAGTGGCTCCTTTCTCCAACAATGCACACATGGGCTTGGCTATCTTTGAAAAGTCCTTGATAAATCTTCTATAAAACCCGGCATACCCAAGGAAACTTCTAACCGCCTTCTCATTGGTTGGTGGAGGTAGCTTCTCAATTGCCACAATCTTTGCTCTATCAACCTCAAGTCCCTTAGCCGAAACCTTGTGCCCAAGCACAATCCCTTCCTTCACCATGAAGTGGAATTTCTCCCAATTGAGCACCAAGTTAGTATCTATGCATCTTTGTAAAACACAAGAGAGGTTACGTAGACATGTATCAAAACAATAACCAAATACGGAAAAATCATCCATAAACACCTCCATTATGTTTTCAATCATGCCATAAAAAATAGCCATCATACATCGTTGGAAGGTGGCGGGAGCATTGCACAATCCAAATGGCATTCTCCTAAAAGCAAAAGTACCATAAGGGCAAGTAAAAGTTTATTTCTCTTGGTCCTTAGGATCAATCAAAATTTGATTGTATCCCGAGTAACCATCAAGAAAGCAATAATACTCGTATCCCGCCATCCTATCCAACATTTGATCAATAAAAGGCAAAGGAAAATGATCTTTCCTAGTGGCATTATTCAACACACGATAATCATTGCATACTCTCCATCCTACGGTGGTCCTAGTAGCGATTACCTCTAAGGCGTCGGTTGTAACAATAGTCATGCCCCCCTTCTTAGGTACCACTTGTGTTGGACTCACCCACTCATTATCACTTATGGGAAAAATTATGTCATTATCTAGCCACTTCAACACCTCTTTTCTCACTACCTCTTGCATTATGGGATTCAATCTTCTTTGACCTTGGGCTTTAGGCTTAATAGACTCATCTAGTCTAATTTTATGCATGCAAATATGAGCCGGTATACCCTTCAAATCCGAAATATCCCAACCAATAGCCGATTTATAAGTTCTAAGCACCCTAAGTAATTTTTCTAACTCAAGCTCATGCAAGTGTGAAGAAACAATAACCGGAAAGAGGTCACCTTGTTCGAGATAAGCATATCTCAAGTGCTCCGGAAGTGGTTTCAAGTCGAGCTTCCTCCCCTTCTCTTGAGCTTTTGGTTCCTCCTTAACTCCATCCTTTTGTGCTTCCAATGAGTAACAAGAGGGCCAAGTGTCAAGATTTTTATTAGGAAATCTTTGACACTCTTCAAGTAAAACCCCCCCAAACTTGGCTTCGTATCTCCATGAATTTCTCTTCCTTCTTGATTGAGAGCTCCTTCAAAACATCAAGAGAAGACATGTATTCAAACAATTCTATATCATTAAGCTCATAAAAATTGAAATCAAAAGGAATAGAAGAGAGTGAAGTAAGAGAGTTTCTTATGCAAAGGTCAAGTGGATCCTTTGAGTTGCTCTTTTCCATGTGCATATCCACACAAGCTTGCACACTATTGATCATGTTGCAATCAAAGACCTCTTCCTCATCATCTCTGAACTTGATGGCCTTGTAGATGTTGAACAACACTTTCTCATTGTTCACTTGAAGCTCTAACTCCCCTTTCCTCACATTTATGATGGCCCCAGTGGTTGCTAAGAATGGCCTTCCCAAGATGAGTGGAATGTACTTATCCTCCTCCATATCCAACACCACAAAGTCAACCGGAAAAATGAATTTGTCGACCTTAACCAACACATCCTCTACTATACCCAATGGGTATGTCATGGATCTATCTGTCAATTGAAGGCTCATTGTGGTTGGTGTGAGCTTTCCCAAACCAAGAGACTTGAAAATGGATAGAGGCATAAGATTAATGCTTGCTCCCAAATCACACAAAGCTCTAAATGTACCTCCATCTCCAATGACACATGGCAAGGTGAAGGATCCGGGATCTCTAAGCTTTTGAGGTAGCTTGGCTTGGATTATAGAGCTACATTCCTCGGTCAAGTGTACCGTTTCGAACTCCACCATCTTCCTCTTGTTTGACATGATTTCCTTCAAGAACTTGGAATAATGGGGCATTTGTTCTAGAGCCTCGGCAAAGGGGATATTGATGTGGATCTTCTTGAACATTTCCACAAACTTGGCAAATTTGTTGTCCAAACCCTTCTTCTTCAACCTTTGAGGGTATGGGAGAGGTACCACATTCTTGCCTTTGTCTTGAGGAGGGATTGCCTCCTCACTCTTCTTCTCCTCTACTTTCTCTTCTTCCCTCACTATCTCTTCTTGCCTTTCTTTCTCATGCCCTTCTTCTTTGTCAACATCCTCGGGTGCCATTACCATTTCCTCTTCTTGTGACATCTTTGGCCCCTCGTAGCTTGTCCCACTTCTTAGCTTTATAGCCTTGCAATGCTCCTTGGGGTTAAGCTCCGTGTTTGAAGGAAATTGCCCCGGAGTGTGTTGACTTCCAATGACATTAGAGAGTTGGCTCATTTGCTTTTCCATGGCCTTCATGTTGTTTGCCACATTCTTGATCATTTCCCCTTGTTCATAAAGTCTTTGCCAAGTCTTGGTTGCATTATCCCTAGTCTCTCTCATGAAGTTTTTGGTTTCCCCCATAAATGCTCCAAACATGTCTTCCAACGACGGTTTTGATGAAGACTCCACAATTGCTCCATCTCTCACATTGAAATTCGGAGGTGGTATGATGGCATTCCTTGTATTTGCATAAGAGAAGTTCTCATGTTGCCTCAACCTGGGATGGTAATGATTCGGATTAGGAGGGTTTTGCCTCTCATTCCAACCTCTTTCTCGAAAATGACGGTCCCTTTGATTATTCATATAGTGGGCCTCTCCATATTGATCGTCACTCGGTCCCACTAATGACTTGGCCGCCATCATCGAAGTCAATTTATCCATCTTGTTGGATAGAGTAGCAAAATCTTCCGATTCTCTTGTGGAAGCAACTTTCCGGGTTTGCCTTCTCTCGGATGGCCATTGGTTCCCGTTCTTTGCCATCTCCTCCAATAGCACATAACCCTCTTCCGTTGTCTTACCCAACAAAGAACCTCCACCAGCCGAGGCATCCACCATCCCTCTCGTACGATGGTCCATCCCGTTATAGAAATAACAAATCAATTGATCCCTTGAAAACCCGTGTTGAGGACAACTTCTTATGAGATCCTTAAAGCGCTCCCAAGCCTCGGCTAACGACTCATCATCGTCTTACATAAATGAAGAAATCTCCCCTCGTATCTTGATGGTTTTGCTTGGGGGAAAATACTTCATTAGGAAAGCATCTACAAGGTCGGCCCAATTTTCAATCGTCCTTAGATCAAGAGACATGTACCATTGTTTTGCACGATCACGGAGGGAGAATGGGAACAATTGGAGACGAATGTAGTCTTGAGGGACACGGTTGATCTTAACCGTTCCACTTATCTCTAGGAATTGAGATAAATGGAGGTTAGGATCCTCTTTCGATAATCCTCCGAATTGGTTGTTTTGGACCATCATGATTAGTGTCGGTTTGAGCTCAAAGTTATGAGCGTCTACGGGTTCCCTACCCGCTTCTCCATATGGTCTTGGAATGGGACGGAAGTGGTCTCTCAAGACTCTTTGATTCCCGTTTTCCTCATTCTCCCGTTGCTCTCTATCTCCTTCCATATTGACATTCTCTTCAACCCTCCGGTTGAGATTATCTCTCACAACCCCTTGTGGTCGGTTACCACCATTCCCATTTAGCTCTACTACGCCTCCAACATCTTTTTGGTTCCTTTCTTCTTCCACTATCGGATTTTCCCTTCGATTCATGGCTTCTAATTCAATCCTTCTTCTTTCGGCGTTTTGTCTTCGACAACGAGCTTCGATTTCCGGGTCTAGAGGTAGCAAAACTTGTTGATCTCTCCTAGCTCGGGTGATCATATGCCATGTCTAGCCAAAAGTTCAAAAGAAAGTAAGAATTGCAAGTGGAATCAAGGTAAAACACAAAAAAAAATTTGGATTTTTGCAAATAAAGAAAGCAAGCAAAATGTCTAAACTAAAACTCTATTAACCTACACTCTAGAGCTATAAAACCTCCACGGCAATGGCGCCATAAACTTGATTCACGTGTTATACAACACTAAAATAAACAACTGCAAGTGTATGGCGTCTATCGTAGCGTGATAAGCACGAGGTCGATCCCACAAGGAGGTATAGCGTAAAAGTGTATTTTGCTAACAGAGTTCTAAATAGACGTGATCGATAACGTGAATGGTGAATTACCCCTAAGTTTGCCTACCAATGTGTCACGAATAGACAATGAAAAGAGTAAATAAAGAAATCAATCAACCAGCGTGCAATATCAAGAAACGAAAGTAAGACGAATGAAAACTCAAAGAGAGAAGGTGGGTTCCAAGGCAATTGTAACACTTAGATATCCGTTTATGAATTGCAACTCGTTCAAATGGCCATTAAGGTTGTCTTCGTATAGGGTGATCACACAAGAAGAATTAATCGATCTCTCGATACAACTAATTCAAAGGAGCATGCAACAATAGGTTCGTATTTCTACATCACAAACGTCACATCGCCTAAAATTGCTCCTAAGATCATTTACTTCCCTCTCCGATAATTAATCCTCTCTCGAGATGATAATAATATGGGGTTGCATGCTTGCATACGATTAATGGAATAAATCTTTCAATACTATCCCAATTAACAATGAATTAAGCAAATCATCATGGCCAATAACAACATGCTTCCAAGGAATAATTAAGCATACAAATAAGAGACAAACACCAATTAAAGCAAGAAATTAATCATAAACTTCAATCCAAGTATTTACAATGCCTTAGAACCACAAATGTTCTAGCCAATCAACCACATATTCAAATTACAAATAAAACTAAGATCAAAGCAATAAAAAGTGAAAGGAAAAGAAAGCTTAGACTATTGTAGGGTGAGGAATGAAATTCCCAAGCTAATTGTGGCCTCCTTGCATGAATTGATGGAGAATTGAAGAGGTGGATGATGGAAAACCTCCAAGTGTGTGTGATTGTGTGTGAAGATGCTTGAAGGAGAGGTAAGATGGTTTATAATTTAAGAAGTGAGGTATTTATAGTGTTGGGGTAGGGTTTGAGTGTGAAAATTGCAAGTTGATCCTTTGAAAATGGAGAAATTTCACGTTTGGCACCGAAAATAGGGTGGCCCGGCCGGGTGGAGTGTTGGCCGAGCAAAAAAGAAAATAGGGGCTGAGTCGCCCGGCCGGGCGGGTGAAGTGGCCCGGCCGGGCCAAAGGTTCGTAAGTTGGGGGTTGATTTGGGGCATTCGGCCGCTCGGCCGGGCGAGTGATATCGCCCGGCCGGGCCAAACCTTCGACTTGGGCGCAATTTCTGGTACGCGACCGCCCGGCTGGGCCAAACCTTCGACTTTGGCACAATTTTCTGGTGCTTGACCGCCCGGCTGGGCGAGTGATGCCACCCGGCCGGGCCAAACCTTCGACTTTAGCCCTGTCCTTCGTTTTCGTCCACCAACTTCGTCCCTCCGTTTCTTGAGCTTCCGACCTTCGATCGACTTGATTCTTTTGGCTATTCCACTCCATTTTTCGAGCCGGATCCAATGGTGCACTCCTCTTTCTGGTCCGATCACTTGTGGTATGTGTTTTGCTCCTAAATTCCATCGTTTTACCTACAAAATCGACAAAACACTACCTTTCTCTCATTTTGGCTAAATCAATCATATTCAATGCATAAATCAATAAAATCCACATCAAAATATACTTCACATGTGCCTCTAAAACGTGTAAATTCCACCCGAATCAGGCATTTTTTAAAAAATGATAAAAAGGCGACGGCCAAAATGGCAACGGATGTGGGCCCCTTGCGAAAAGGCAACGGATGTGAGCCGAATTGGCAATGGGCAACTGCCACCTGCCATTGCAAAAAGGCAACATATTCCCCAAATCCGTTACCTTTTAAATGGCAACGAGCATATGGGCAACGGGGGAAATCCGTTGCCTTTGCCGTTACCTTGATTATTAGTGAGGGGGAATCCATTGCCTTCCCCCTCGCCATTTGACCATTTTTTTGTGGTGAACTCTCTAAAATAATAAATTTTTCCGGTCCCGATTAGGGCCTTTGTAAAAAATCATCAAATTCTATAAGATATAAGATAATAATTTTTCGGAAAATCCCTTTATAAATATTATGTCCCATTAAAACTCTAAATTAATAATTCATAAATATTACAATTATAAATATTATAAATTCATAAATATTACAATTCATATTAAGATTTATATGGTATATGTTTCATTCATCATGCATGAATATATTTAGTTGGCTAAAATAGTTATTTAAGTACAATGAATTAATGTAAACATGTATATTTAAGTAATTTCAATGAATTGATACATGCGTCCATGAATATAATAGTTAATTGTATACAATGAATTAGTTGATGCACGAATATAATCCATGAAACATATATAAATTCATTTATTTTCAATACATATGTACTAAATTTACTGAATTTAAAAAGTTTCTCTTTTAATTAATAAAATATTAATTTATCGATAATTTAATATCTCTTTAAATTAATAAAATTTCATGGTCCCAAGATTGGGTAATTATAGATTTCATTAATGGTCTTCTTGATGGGCTGCATAAGTTAAGCATATTGGACTTAGCAATTGGTTTTGGAGTAGTTGTAGGCGAGTGGTTAATAACGGTAGGTATACAAAATTTTGGCACAATAGATGGGCATGGGACAAGACGTACTTTAAAAGATTTGTTTCCTCGTCTATTTATTATTCATCTTGACCCTAATTGTTTCATTTAAGATAAAATCTATTGGCATAGAAACTCTTTCAATCCATTTTGAAATTGGTAGAAAGTTGTTCGAGGAGATATTAACGAAGGACCTGCTTGCCATATATCTGAAGAAGATCACTAGAAAAAATTGTCTAGAAGGCAACGGATATTAGCAAGAGCAGGAATTGGCAACTGCCAAAAAAAAGGCTACAAATGTTGTCGCGGTCCCCTTTTGGCAATGGAAAAGGCAACGGCGTGTGTTGCACTCGCCAACATGACATATATTAAAAAATTTATAACCTTAAATTGTTGTCAAAACCTTAATGCATATATTAAAAAATAGAGGGAGTACAAACATTTTTATAAATAGAACTACCTAGCTGCTACCTAGTACTATTGAAACGACTCTATATATATAACTGGAATATATAGTATCTCTGATTAATGTGAAAAATGCTTGAAATTGTTATGTTTAATTTATATAATTTTATTGCATTATTTACATTTATATTGACTAATTACACTTGATTTAAAGAAAAAGCGAGGTTTGTTATTTTTATAGGAATTTAGGATTTTTGGAGCAAAACACACTTTAATTATTTTATGACGTCAAGTGAAGGGGTGAGACGAGATCACTACAAAAAACGCGCGGTTTACCGACGGACCTACCGACGGAATTGTGGTCGGTAGGCGTGGTTTCCGACGGAATTACCGACGGAATAATTCAGTCGGCTCTAGACTCGTCGGTACGGTTTACCGACGGAATATTTTTTTCCGTCGGTAGTCCCGACGGATTCCCGACGGAATAAATCTGTCGAGTCTACCGACGGATCTCATTCCGTCGGTAGTCCGAATGACCCGTTTTGAAACCGGGTCTGATATCTGTCGGCAATTCCGTCGGTCCGTCTGTCGGTAGTACCGACGGACCTACCGACGGAAATTTATTTTAGCATTTTTTTTAAGAAAAATATATCCGTCGGCTTCTGTCGGGAATTCCGTCGGTACATACCGACGGAACTGCCGACGGATCTCGATTTTATATTTTTTAAATTCGGAATTATATTCAGTCGGTGTCCGTCGGGGGTTCCGTCGGTAGTGCCGACGGAATTATCCGTCGGCAAGTCAACCCAAAAAAAAAAAACTGGCCAGGATCGGACGCGACCCGGCCCGGCCCGGCCCGACCCGCGATCTGTTATTAAGGCCACCATTTATTCTGGCCTTGCTAGGAATCGAACCGGGTGTGTGGGCGCCTAGTGAGGGGCGCCTACCACTCGGACAGGTGTGTTACTTGTTCGTAATTGTAATATTAATTGTATATGTACTCATTTTCGACCCATTTTTTTTTTTTAAATTCACAAAATTAATTTCTTTCATATATATCAAATAATTAAATTTGAAATCTATAATTTATATTTTTATAATTTATATATTTTAAAATACTAAAATATTCACATTTTAACTAAAATACTAATATTTTTTTAGTAAAAAATTCATTTTTTTGGTAATTATTTTTTAAAAAATTTCATAAAATTAATTTCATTCACATAAATTAAATAATTAAATTTGTAATATAATTTATATATTTTTAAATACTAAAATATTCATTTTTTTTACTAAAATATTCATTTTTTTGCTAATTATATTTTAAAAAAATTCAAAAAAATAATTTCTTTTCACAATTTTTAGTTGTAACTTAATGATAAATAAATATTTTTAAATTGTACATCTAATAAAATAATTAGCTTACATTATATAATTTATTCTTCATCTTCATCTTCTTCATCTACATTTTCATTATTTGTCTCATCTTCCTCCTCTTCATCATCATCCTCCTCCTCCTCCTCCTCCTCCTCTTCCTCTTCATTTTCATCATCTTCCTCATTTCCATTATCGTTTTCAATTTCGATCAATTGTGAATTTCCAACCGTCAAGTCTACGTGGATATTCAAATCTCCCGTAAAGACTTCAGTTCTAGCCTCTATTTGTTCCGTTTGAAACGGAGAATCATCTTCATCACTCTTGTCCTTTGTATCTTGCCTTTACTTTGCAAACAGAGTGCCATTCAATTTTACTACGTGATCGTACTGGATACTTGCAGTAGTATACTTGAGATACTTGATGGGTAAATACAAATGGATCATTCCCGATATAGCTCCTTTTCGGATTAACATCGACGAGTTTGTACTCCGGATGAATCCTTGTTCCTGAAGGGCCTGAATCAAACCAATGACACTTGAACAACACTACAGTCTTTGCTGGATATCCCGGATATTCTACTTCAACGACTTCGTGCAACACCCCATAGTAGTCACTTGCATCTGCATTGTAGTTTGCACTGCTAATGCAAACACCACTGTTGGTAGTCGCTTTTCTTGATGCATACTCGGATGTATGAAATCTGTAGCCCTTCACAATATAACTGTTGTAAGTCTTTACACGACGTAGTGGTCCTTTGCTGAGATCCCTTAAGAATCGATTCTCAAAATCGTTTGACCGTCCCTATACAGTTCAAATAATTAATATTAATTATGAATCATATTTATTTACGTAAAATTTAAGGAAATGGTACTCACACAACGTTGGAACCATCGGGCAAAATCACGTTGAAGACAAGCATCTATATCCGTATCTGAGATGTTTTGTTCTGTTCGTCTTAGTTCTTGAGTATACATCCTAATTCACAACATCCAATCACAATTAATATTAAATTACATAAATGAAGTAATGATAAAAATATGAAATACTTACTCAATGTAAGGCTGAACTTCATCACAATTCAATAACACATACGTTTGTGCTATTTATGCCTCTCTGTTCGACTCCCACTCTCGTTCTGTGAATTTTCCTATTGGTCGTCCCTTAGACTTGAATATAGACAGCATTCCATCGACCTCTTCACCGATATTGTCTGTATCTCTACCACCGTAGTTACGTGGTTCACTTCTCAACCGAGTGTTGACATGGTCCTCAAAATAATAAGAACAAAACATGCCAACCTCTTCATTCAAACCTAGCCTCACATTCCTCGGTTCAGAAGAAAAATTGGGATACACGTTGTCAAGGTGTTTCCAGGCCTCCGAGTCCGCCGGATGTCGCATCTCCCTAGACTCGGTCGAAGACGAATCTGTTGCATGCCACGTCATGTGTTGTGCTGTGGCAGTAGATTGATACAATCTCATTAAACGAGGAATGATTGGAAGATAATACATCTTCTTGTGTGCCACTTTCTTCTTCGACGGCTTCGATTGACCAGCGGGCCCCTTCTGACGTGGCTCTTTGTAACGAGGATGACCACACATCCTACACATTTTCAGATTGCTATCTTCATCACCCCAATATAACATGCAACCGTTTATACAACAATCAATCTTCTCGACCGGCAATCCCATATTTTTCAGCATTTGCTTGCTTTGATGATACGTTGTAGGCACCTTATTCTCAGGAGGGCAGATCTCACTGCATAATTGTGTCATTTGCTCATATGCCCTGTTAGAAAGCTTGTTCTCGGTCTTGATAGCCATAAGTCGAGCATTAAATGACAGTTGAGAGTGTGAATCACAACCCGGATACAAATCTTGATCGAGAAATTTGAGCATTTCATAAAACCGAAATGCTTCATCCGTCGGCTCCTCTTCTACATTTGAAAAACCGGCTTCCATTATCATTGTTTGATACATATTGGGTTCTCCCTCCCCAAGTTGTTCTTCCCCACCAAACTGTTGTTCCCCACCAAACTGTTGTTCCCCACCAAATTGTTGTTCATTACTCGTGCCGGCTTGATTACCATATATTTGTCTTTCATAGATACCAGCAGTGTAATAGTATAAAACTTGATCAAAGTTATAAGGCCAACGTACTTCGCCGTGAAATGTCCAATTATAATAATTAACAGTGAAACCATTCTTCAGAACATGTACCAAAACCTCATCAATCGACTTAAATATTTTATTCTGACATTTTTTGGCATTACACGGACACTTGATACAATCCCCATGCATGTAATGTGGGTGGAGCTTTGCAAATTCAACAAATGACACAAGTTCATTGTAAAATTCACTATTCACATTTCCTAAAATGAACCTAGGAGTTTCATACATCCATCGACGATCCGGCAAATTCATCTGTTAAACATTTAACATAAAATTCTTACAAACATCCAGAAAAATGCACAACTAAACTAAACTACACATATATAAAATGCACAATTAAAATACACAACTAAACTACAAACAATATAATTAAAATACACAACTAAACTACAAATATATAAAATGCACAACTAATTAAACTATAACAATATAAAATGCACAACTAAACTACAAAATTTAACCAAGTAAAAAAGGCAAACGTACCGAAATTTGCTTGCTCTCATACAATTTCCACAATTTTTTTCGACTGAGTGAGAAAGGGGAAAAAAGCCTCTGTAAATATTACGCGCTACCGACGGATTTTGAAATTCCGTCGGTGCGTACATTTTGAATCTACCGACGGATTCTGAAATTCCGTCGGTAGGGTGCCGCCCAAAATTCCGTCGGTAGAGTACTTGGCCGACGGAATATCCGTCGGCAGACCTTACCTCCGATGGAGTTTTTATTTTCGTCGGTAATATTGGCGGAATAAAAAAAAATCGAAAAAAAAATTAAAAAATACTTTACTTTATACCAAAATCTAACGAAACATTATGTATTATGTATAAATTAAAAACAATAACATAAATAAACAATCCATTGACAAACAAGCATCAACCGAAATAAATATGTCCAACAGAATAATAAATAGTTCGACAGAACATTAAATAGTTTGACAGAAAAATAAATAGTTCGACAGAAAAATAAATAGTTCGACAGAAAAATAAATAGTTCAAACATCAACCATTATACGGTGCAAAAAAGTCATCACCACCAATGAAATCCAAGCCGTCTGCGGCTGCATCTGGATCTGGATTTGGATCTCGAGCATTGAAAGGGGGAACTGAACCAACCGGAGCATCGAAAGGCGGAGGGGGAAATGGACCAACCGGAGCATCGAAAGGCGGAGGGGGAACGCTCATCGCCTGTGCAAAGCATGTATCTATTTGATCAGCAGACATCCCCAACGATCGACCCATAGTGTCAGTTAACTGTCGGAAGTAGTGGTTCATCATGTGTACTACGTTCGGGTCCGGAACAGGAAGTAATCACCTCAGTGCAAATCTTCGATATCTCATTACCAGGAAGTAAGCTGTGACATTATATATTAAGAAACAAACACATTATAAATTAAAAAAACGTACAAAAATTGATGCTATTAAATATTGTTAAACCTTAAAATTATTTAATTAATTACTTACTGTACATCTTCAATCCATATTCTCAGTCTGGTTTCTCGGGCCCGCGTGGGATGTCGACGAGCTGCCGACGACTGAGATGACGGCGGCGAATGCTGTGGAACGGATGCCGACGACGTCAACGTAGCAGGCTCAACAGGCCTAAGTGAGGTTCTCCTACGTCGAGATCCTGAGGCCCCACTAGCATCTTGACTCATCTATTTTAATAAATAAAATTTAAAAGTATAATAAATTAATCAATAATTAATATAGTAATGAAATCAATAATTTTCTATTTTAATTAATAACATTTTAGTAATTTAAGTCAATAATTTCCTAATTTAATCAATAACAAAATCATGTTACTCATGAAATCAATAATTTACCAAACTAATTAATAATGACTTAATTTAAACAATAACAATAATTACTATATTAATCAAACCGTACAACACCCCTACTTATAAGAATAATTACTAATTTAATCAACAATAATAACCTAGTTTAATTATAAGAACGAACTAACAAGAAAACTACACTACATATTTGAACTACGGAAATGATATAGAGCCCACCAATTGTGCCCACCAGTTTTGCCCACCGCCTATGTGGCATTACCACGTCAATAAATTCTTATTTATATTTAATTTAAACTTAATCTAATATCAATATTTTATTTTTTTATCCATATCAATATTTTAAAAAATCTTTTTTTATATTTAATTTAATATTATCTCTATCAAATTACGCTAACTAACGCCATAAATCTTTTCTCAAATCTTTCCATCACCATTAATTTTTTCTCAAATCTTATATGTGGCGTGAGTTTAATGTAATATTAATATATTATCAAATCTTAATTGAATCTTAGGGTTTACGGTTTTAGGGTTTAGGATTTTAGGGGTTTAGGGTTTAGGGGGTTTAGGGTTTAGGGTTTTAGGGGTTTAGGGTTTAGGGGTTTTAGGGTTTAGGGTTTTAGGGTTTATGAGTTTAGAGGTTTAGAGTTATGTAAATTAGTGTAGTCATTTTTACGGAAATGATATAGATATAAGATGGTGATAGAAAAGATTTAAGAAAAGATTAATGGGTTAGTTACGCATAAAATAAAATATTGATATAAGATTTGAGAAAAAATTAATGGTGATGGAAAGATTTGAGAAAAGATTTATGGCGTTAGTTACGCATAAAATAAAATATTGATATAAGATTTGAGAAAAAATTAATGGTGATGGAAAGATTTGAGAAAAGATTTATGGCGTTAGTTAGCGTAATTTGATAGAGATAATATTAAATTAAATATAAAAAAAGATTTTTTAAAATATTGATATGGATAAAAAAATAAAATATTGATATTAGATTAAGTTTAAATTAAATATAAATAAGAATTTATTGACGTGGTAATGCCACATAGGCGGTGGGCAAAACTGGTGGACACAATTGGTGGGCTCTATATCATTTCCAATTTAACTAACATACATTAATTAATTACAATTAATCAATAAAAAATATATAATCCACGTACTAACATATATTTGAATTAATTATACATATATATTCATCAACTACGTACATGAAATTTTATAATAATTAACATGCAATTTATAATAATAACAGTTTTATAATAATTAACATGCAATTTATAATAATAACAGTTTTATAATAATTAACATGCAATAACTAATACAATAACTTAATTAAAATTAATTAAGAATTTATAAAACGTACCGTTTAAATTGAAGAAAATTGGAGTAGATAATCTTTATGCTCTTTGTCGATCAATCCACGCACCACGCACAAGAAAATCCAATCCAAGAACCGAGGAGAGAACAGGGAGACGAAGGCCAAAAAATTTTTTTCCTCAAAGAGGAACTGCCTTCGGCAGTTCTTATAAAAAAAAAATTTAAGGCTACCGACGGATATTTCCGTCGGTAGCACGCGAATATTAATAACACGCGTCTTTTCATGCGTATCCGAGGCGGTGGTCAAAGCGGGCGGCAGCCGAATTTTGAACGTCCGACGGAAAAAATCCGTCGGGAAGCAAGGCTAAACGACACCGTTTAGCCGCGGAACTGAATTCCGTCGGAAAGTCCGTCGGACGGTCCCGACGGATCTTGGATTCCGTCGGCAGTCAGTCGATTCGAATATTCCGTCGGCGATCCGTCGGGGCGGCCGACGGAATAGATTCCGTCGGTAGCCTTCCGTCGGCAAACTCCGCGTTTTTTGTAGTGGATTGAAGCCAAAACGAACAAAAGTATGAAAGTAGGAAGGTATTTGGGCCAACAATTAAATTATTTGGTTCATCTAATTAAAAGCAGCAGCCCATTTGCAAAATCAAATTGGAAGGAGCCATTTTACTCGTTTCTATTACATGAAATTGGGAAAAGATGAAGCATGGGCCACAGCACCTCATTCTGTTATAAAGGAAGCAAATTGGGCATCAATCCTTTAATTTTGGGCCTGGCTATATACCCCCCATACTCTGCACCCCCCTCAAAATGGATTATGTTAGATTTACTTTCCCAAATTACCAATTATACCATTTCTTTCTTAAATTTGATTTGCATACATATACCCCCTAACCCTAATTTTTTCATCATTTTCTCCCACATTATTCTTCCTCACCACTCCACCCTTCCGCCGCGCCCTCTCCCCTTCTTCTTGTTTTTCTTCTTTTTTCTTTTCTTCACCCAAGAGATCCGCCCTACGCGGTCTCCCCTCCTCCCCACACTTAGAGCCGCTGCCCCCTCCTTCCCCCACTCAGATCTGCCGCGCTCTTCTCCTCCCACTCAAATCCGCCATCGCTGCTCCATTTTTTTTTATTGCTTCTACATCGAAGTCTCCTAGACCGCACATCCGCCGCCTTCGACCACTCCTCACGGCCGGCCACCACATAACCAAAACTTTATCTTATGTGGTGGCCGGCCGTGAGGAGTGGTCGAAGGCGGCGGATGTGCGGTCTAGGGATGTCTCCTTCGATTGGTGATTCGTCTCCATTTCACATCCCATTTTTCCCCCAACACGTCCTTCTCCCCTTTAAAATGAAACAAAAATCAAAGAAACATACACTAACATGCAATCACTACAAAATGATGTAAAACATAGCCTGTAAATGGAGGTTCACCACAAAACATATTCGTAGAAGCTAAGTAACCAGCATGTCTTCCTTCCACAAACAAAAAAGAAGAACAACTCTTATCATGATAAAACAGATTATCACATTAATAGATTGAGTTTAATTATTAGAAAGGACAATCCTATAGATTCTTCAAACATGCCAATAATTCATCTACGAAGTGCCAAATTAAAGCACTATCCTTTCTCTCAATCCCAGAATTGTAATGCTTCGCATTTACCACATTTATGCAAATACCGAAGTAAACATTACCAGATAATAGATATAATAGAAACCTACATCAATTTTTTGATCAAGAAGATAACAAAATGGATAAAGGAGAATACACTCTCTAGGAGACAGATAAATTTTGTAAGGTGGCTTGAATGGCCGTGTCTCATACAGGCAATATATACAATAGGTTTAATCATGCAGAAATCATGCAATAGGTTTATTCCTGCAGTGTGAGTGGGTTGTGCAAACTCTTTGTCTATAATTAGATTTAGTTGTTCCAAATTAAAAGACAGCATAATATATTTTAAAGTGTGTTTTTCAATGGAGAGAAGACAACAAATATTCTTAGCGACATTCTACAAACAACTGAGTTGAACTACAAAGGTTAATTGTATGCTCAAGCATACTTCAGAAACTATCCAATTTCATTCCCTAAACACAACAAGAAATAACAATAAAAAGAAAAAACACAACAAGAAATAATATAGCAGCTAATCTGCAAACAAAATCGCACACACACACTGAAGAAGTTCCGCATATGCATCACTCTTTATTTTTTATTTTTGACAAATAGATCATCAATACATTCAATTATCTCCATTTTTACTTATCCACTTTAAGAAAGAAAAAACACCATTTTGTAATACTTCAACAGAATACATTGTGCAACACCAAATGGCAACACAATGAATAGGGTAGGATTATTGCATAAAATGTAACTAAAAAAAAAAGCTTCAAAGACACAATAAAGAGGAAGTAAATATCTAACTTAACATTAATTTTCAATCACCTTAATGTAGATGCCTGCATTTTTTAATGTCTCAAGAGCCGACCAAGATGTAGCGAAGATGTTCACGAAGGCATTTTTTAATGTCTTAAGAGCCGACCAAGGTGTAAATGGAAGAATTTCCCAAAAACTAATGGTCAACCTCATCTATACACCAAAAAACGAAGGATCTGGAGCGGCGGAGGTCGCTGCCCAAAGAGGAGGAGGAAGAGACGCATGAACAGGGACGGAATTTGCAGCAATTGAGACAGAGGTATCGAGCCGATCGCGGAGGCAGGTTGGGCAGATACCGTCGTTGCGGTGCCGCTGCCGCTGCCGCGGTGGGGGGGGGGAAGAGTTGTTGTCGTTGCGGCGCCGCTGCTGCAGTGGGGAGGGGAAGAGTTGTTGCGCTTCTTAGATAATAGATTTAGAGTTTTAATTAATTATCATCTAATGCTTGGAAAATGGTATTTCAATTTCGAAATTAATTATATTAATGAATTAATATTGTTTTCTAAGATCAAGGGACATAATCGGGTATTAACACATCAATTTGACCTTAATTGAATTGTTTTAATTTGTTTCCTTTGTTTGAAAATGAGTCTATATGATTGTCCTTCCTAATAGTTAAACTCATTATCTTATCGAATTTGATGATTTTTTACAAAGGCCCAAGTCGGGACCGGAAAAATTTATTATTTTAGAGAGTTCACCACAAAAAAAAGGTCAAATGGCGAGGGGGAAGGCAACGGATTCCTCCTCACTAATCATCAAGGTAACGACAAAGACAACAGATTTCCCCCGTAGCCAATATGTTCGTTGCCATTTAAAAGGTAACGGATTTGGGGAATCCGTTGCCTTTTTGCAAAGGCAGGTGGCAGTTGCCTTTTGGCAAGTGCGTGCAGGCCGTTGCCTTTTCGCAACGGGCCCACATCCGTTGCCATTTTGGTCGTGGCCTTTTTATCATTTTTAAAAAAATGCCACCCCAATTTTCACAATATTCGCGATTTTTGCTTCAGGCGGGGTTTGAACACGGGACCTCTCGGTCACGAAGGCTTTTGGGCGCCCTCTGTGTGCCGTTAAGGCTAGGAGCTTTAGTCGACATGTTGTGAATGCAATTAATATATATACAATTTAATTTTAGTTTTAATTCTTTAATTCAATTCATTCTAACTTTAATTGTTGTTTATTAAATTGTGAAAGCATATCATAGTATAATTATATCCCTTCATCTTCATATGAGGTAAGCTTCGGAAGCGAAACCGCTTTGTAGGGTTACCCTTACTTAGGGGACTACGAGGTTCAAGTGCAAAGTCGCTATACGGGGTTTGTTTCCCGGGAAAGCTGCTTAGTCGAGTTGCCTATGAGTTTAGCACCCCTGCCCGTAAACTAGAAACTAGTTGGTTAGTCGATTTATGAACTATGTCGGTTAGCTCTTTTGACGACTTTCGTTATCAACTCCACTATACGAGAATACATAAAGCTATTCCCTAAAAGTCAAAGAAGGAATTCTTTTTTTTATGTATAGAATTCGACTATAATTTAAAATTACTGAAAAATAATTTAATGTAAATTTTGAATTTTAAAGAATTTTTTTTTGTATAAATATAAATACAAAAGTAAATTTTGAAAAATAATTTAAATGTACAGAAAATTCAAATTGAAAAATAGAAAATATATATCTTAATCTTAATCTTAATACTCTATATTTGTGAGAATATAATGGGACACGTGTCACAATTTTATCACTCTAAGCAATCTCTCTCTTCACCAAAATCGTCTATTTCAAAATCCCTGCATTTTCATGCATTTTGATTAAAAATATTCATTTTTCCTATTTTAATCTCAAAATAATAATTTAAAATTTTAAATCATAATTATTATTTTTAATCTCTCTCCTCTTCAAATTCTTCCATTTCAAAATTTGGATATTGTCAGGCATTCTTATTAAAATTTTCTAATTCTCCTATTTTAAAATTTAATTTAATTTTAATTTTATATCTTAATTATCATATATTTGCAAACATTTTAGGTGCCACATGTTACAAAATGATTCATCTATTTCAGTCTATTTTTTCTCAAATCACTCTATTTCAAAATTTCTTTTTTCTTATTAATTTCACATTTATTAATTTTTTTTATTAATCTTAACTGTACATTTTTTAATCTCATATTTTAAATAGAGAATATTAAAATTTAAATGAAACAATTTGTATATAAATTTAAATCTCATATTTTGAATAGACGAATATTCAAAATTTAAATGAAACATAATTTGTATATAAATTTAAATGAACACAGGTTATGCTTTCATTTGCTCTCTATTCTATTTTTTTTTTTTTGTTCTCTCCAATCAATATATTGTTTTGATTTTGCAGAATTTTTTTCTCTAATCAATTTTTTCTCTAATCAATATCAATGTTTTCGTTTTACATTATTATTTTCTCTAATCAATATCAATGTTTAGTTTTGTATATTTTTCTCTAATCAATATCAACGCTTTCGTTTTGCAAATTTTTTTTCTTTAATCATTATCAATGTTTTCATTTTATTTGCAAAATTCTCATTTACGTGTTGATTATAATTTTTTTTTTTTTTTAGAAATTATCATTAAATTATTCATTAATGTAAAATTGGGGTGATTTTTGGCAATTTTTTAGGAGAACTCATCACTGTTGAATCCTTTGCGAGTTGCGACGGTTCTCAGTCATTCTGATTAAAAAAATCTATTTTTCTATTTTAATCTCAAAATTTTAATTTATAATTATTATTTTTAATCTCTCTCCCCTTCAAATTCTTCCATTTCAAAATCCCGTCAAGCATTCTTATTAAAATTTTCTATTTCTCCTATTTTAAAATTTATTCTAATTAAATATTATCTAATTTTGATTTTAGTGATATCAGTCCCCCTCTTCTCAATTAATTTTATTTCAAAAACTCTTCTTCTTATTTTATTTTATTTTATTAATCTTAATCTATGCAACGGATTAAAAAATCTTTTTAATCCAATCTTCTAAATTCACTTTTAAATATTAATTTTAAATATTAAAATTTATAAATTAGTTATACATATATTAAATATTAAACTAAATATATATGCAACAAAAATTTTAGGAACAGAAGATTCTTGAAGGATTTAAAAAAAATCCTATTAACAAATTTAATTTTGAATATTTAAATTTAAGATTATCAGTAATTTTCATCTACCTTCTACCTTAATTTGTTTGCTTCAGTTAGTCTATATGAGACTATGATGTTTTAGCTTGCGTTTTATATGACGGTAAATTTATGCTCTCAGAACATCTACAACTATTTCGATCTTTTATATTTTTTTTTAAATAATTGTTTAAGTTCTCTCTCCTTTCCCTTCTCTACAACTTTCTTCAATTTTCATTTACTTTTTTACAATTTCATTTTCCTCTGTATTTTCAATTTTTTTTTGTTCTTTTTTTTTTTTAATGTCATAATGTATAATACTACTTCTGCTTATTCACTACAAATCTTTTATATCATTCCTATAATAAATTTTTGCTTATTCACTACAAATCTTTATATCATAATAAATAAATAGATAATTTTCTATTGTATATAATAAATAAAAATTAGTTAATAGTGATTTCTTTTATAAATAATATTTTAATTTTTTTATTATATTATTGTTATCTTAATATTATATATTTGTGAGAATATAATTGACAATCGTTAGAAAACTTAAATGAAGAATGGTGTATTTATAATTAGTGACAACGCATAAAAAGGGATGTTGAGTTAGTTGAGAAAATAATGTAATTATTTAAATTTTAAAATAATTAAATATATAAAATTGTTATAAAATGGTTTATAAGATAATTATTTAAAATTTAAAATAAAAATTTATGAAAAAATAAAGCAAAGAATTTATAAAGAGGCGATTGAAATAGAGTAATTATGTTGGTGATATAGTTGGATAAATAATGTATAAAGAAAACTTTACAACGCTTTTTTAGTCCGGTATAAAAGGAACAGGTAAGCGGGTCGTTTCATCTAAGAATGCTTTACCATCATTAGTAACAGCCCATAAAGCTCTCTGAGCTATCGGCTAGGATTGAATAAATGAACATTCGACAATTAAGATAAAACAAGAATAAATAAAACAAGATCGCGCTAGGCGGATAAGCGGCTAGAAAGATCATCACAAAAGACGATAAAAGGAATTAGAAAACTTTTGAATTCAAAAGACTGAGACGAAAATGCAACTCACAACGCCTAGAGGCGGCTCTATCAACTCTTTGGTTACCGCTTTGCGTTCTGTTTGTCCGGGCTACCTTACTTACACAATTACCGTTGCACCTAGCAAACCGCTATCTCACCACTCGCTCAATGACCCATCTCACTGTATTTATTCTTTATTTATTATTAATATTTTTTTATATATTTAATATTTATCAAATTATTATACTAATTTTTTAATTTATTTATAAATACTCTTTAATAAATATACATTTTAAATAAAAATAAATTTTAAATGTCATTGTTTTTCACACACAGGTAAATATCAAATTTTACTGCATAAATTTCGTTCTTTCTTCTGAAGATACCAAAGATCCATTCTTCCATATTATTGCATACTTATCTTTAAATAAATTAAATATTTTTTGCAATATTTTGTGCAAATAAATTGTTAACTAAAGAAAAATAAATTTTCACGACTTTAAATATTGAAAAGCAAATTTCAATTTTTATATTATAAATTTTGAATTTTATGTAAATAATTATTTATAATATAAATGGACGGGCTATTTTATTTAAATAATTATTTATAATATACATGGACGGGCATGTATTTATTTTGTTAATTTTCTTCATAAATGAACGAAGATGTATTTTCTTTATATACATTCCAATCATCATCAAGAAGCGTGAATGTATTCTAAAATAATTTTTAAAACTTTATATATATATATATATATATATATATTATTGTGGAATTTTTTATAGAATTTTTTAGTAATTGTCGATAAAAAAAATTAGAGAGTGAGTGTATTCTACAATAATTTAAAAAACTTTACTTAAAGAAGTTTTAGTAATTGTTAATAAAAAAAATGTAAAATCTTTCAACAAAGTTTGATTAGTTAATTCATCGAATAAATATGAAGAGTGATTGAACCGTTTTTAATAAAAAAATTTATTATTTTATATTTTATTATTGTTTATATAATATTAATTTATTATGTTTAAAGATATGATTCAAAGGGATTAAAATTGATTTTTGCAATAAAATTAAAAGTTGACAGTGTTTTAAAATTAAGCACTTTAAATCAATTGTGTATATGTTGTGGTGTTTACAAAACAAACCACTTTTTTTTTTATAAATTTACAAAAAACACACTTATTACATTTGAATAGGTAATGTGTAAAGATGAAATATTATTTAAATTGTGAGGGTAAAATTGTAAAATTGATTATTATAATGATTAGAAGCTATTAGAAGTAGGTGGAGGGATGCTTCACCAAAATCACTTTTAACAAATTAACTTAATCACTTGGTTGTGTTTGAAAACACTTCAAAAGTGATTCTATTTGGAAAAAAAGTGCTTTTAAGCACCTTATAGTGTTTAAAAACACCCACTTTGTGTTATGAAAATAGGTTACTTGGAAGATGTCACAGTTCTTTCTTTAAGAGAGGTTTGTTTCGGATGGGCAAATTTCACTCATGTTCTACTTTAGAATTTTAAAATCTTACTCTACAAATTACTATAAACCCTACAAAAGTCAACCCTATAAATATCTTGTTGGGATATGGTTTATATTAATAAAAGAAAATTTGATTTTGATTTGATACCAAAACCCTAAGTAAAACCCCAAGTATGATGATTTGCCAAGTCTAGATTTTCAGGTTAGAAAAGCTCATATATGTTAGGGAGCTTTAATTTTTAGATAGATTATTCTTTGAATCTATGACCTGAAAGCACAAAGCACAAAAGACAAGTATCATTGAAGATAAGGAGCTGAAGTGTTATGAAGAAAGTGACAAGGATTCATGAAGACAAGTATGCTGGACAACAAAAGTCAAGTATGATGAATTTGGATATTCATATACTTTGGACTTGGCATACTTATGGAGAAAGACAAGGAATGACTAGGCACCTTACCCAGTACAATGCCGTTAGCGGGAAGGACATAATTATTCCAAATTAGCCAAGGAGTGAGAGCCACCTTTCACTGCGCATAACAAACTCTGATATTGGAATGCAAAATGCAGAATGGACGTGAATACATGTACTATTTGCATGCAGGCCCCTGAACAATTTGAAAGTTCAAATTTATGGATAAGTTTTACTATCTCCACCAACAGATAGTTTACTTCATCTATAAATAGGCCATATCTTGAATCATTTCAAGAGAGACGGGACAGACATCAAGCTACAAGTCATACATATTCTAGCAATTGTTTTAGCATCCAAAAGCATTCAAAACACTCGAGAGATTAAAAAGCTTTTAAGCATATTCATTTGTGAGTGTTACCTTTAGTCCCCACTAGGCAAACTTATTGTTGATTATCCAAAGCCTAGACAGTGATATCCTATCCTTTATATTCGTTCTTAAATTGTAAAGGATATCACACAATTAGTTGGTACTAGAACAAAACCCTACTTTCACCTTGAGAGATAGATTGAGAGTATTGTTGAGTTCGTAGTAGAGATTGAGAGTATTGCAACGAGAGAAGGTTGTAAGAAATCAAGAGAAGAGAAGGAGAAGAAGTAGAGTGCACCTTAGCACTGTAAAAACAAGCTAATTCCGAAGTGATTAAGGAATTATCCTATTAAATTAGGAGAGTGGACGTAGGAGAAGTTTAGTCTCCGAACCACTATACGTCTTGTGTTCTTACTTACTGCACTTATCTTATTGCTTTAGCTTTTGTGTTGTTATAACTGCTATTTGGTATTTGATAACTTAGTATCTAAGTGCATATTAATTAAGGAGTATAAAAGGGCCTATCAATTATTCCGCATACAAGTTGCATACTGTTAAGAATTCTTAGAATCTACTGTTAGTATTTCCATAGGACTTGACACACTGTGTAACTTACTTGACTCTGATTATTTGTGTCGATTACTTGCAAAAGTTTTTATTGAAAAACACACACACGTGTATTCCCCCCCCCCCCCCCCATACACGTGTCATACTCCTTTTGGGACCAACAAGTGGTATCAGAGCAGGGGTTTAAAGACCACTGCTTTGAGGATCAACTGTGGTTACCTAAACTGATCTACTTGTGCACTTTTTGTGATATTCATTATTTGTGATTATTCACTATGCCTAACACATCTTCTTCTGAGAATTCTGGTGTAGCTATTCCACCACCTACTACTATGGGGATCAACCCCATCAACAAGATATCTTACCAGAAACTGCCCATGTTCTCTATTGAGAATTATGACTTCTGGAAGATAAGGATGAGAGCTCACTTGGCCTGTCTCCATGATGAAATGCTAAGGGTGATCACTAAAGGTCCATTTGTGTTCATGAAATCCAACACAAATGTTACAGAAGCCCAAAGAGCAACTGGAGCACAAGAAATTCCAAAAGATGATGATGAGCTCACTCCTGAAGATAGAAAGAAGCAGAATCTCAACTATGTTGCAATGAACACCCTATATCAAACCATTCCAGATGCTATAATGGGTAGAGTGTTTCACTGCACAACTGCAAAGGAGATTTGGGACACATTAGCTCTAATGTGTGAAGGAACTGACAAGATCAAGGAAAACAAACTTCAAGTTGTTGTTCAAAAGTATGAACAATTTAGGATGAAATCTGATGAAAACATTGATCAACTGGATGGAAGGTTCACAGACATCATGAATGAGATCAATTCACTTGGAAAAGTATACTCCAAGAGAGAAGTGGCTCTGAAGATACTTAGGAGCTTGACAACCAAATGGAATGTGTATGCTGTCATGATGCAGAATACAAAGGATTTGTCAACAATGCCAATGCAACAAGTGTTCTCAGAACTCAAAGCATATGAATATGACTTGAACAGAAAGAACAACACTGAGGAACCTGAGAGCAAAGGGATTGCACTGAAGGCCAAATCCAATGAACCTGATTCCAAGAAAACCAGCAAATCAAGCAAGAGTGGAAAAGGGACTTCCAAAGCTGACTTTTCAGATGAGTTGGCCATGATGGCTAGAAGATTTGAAAGATTAAATTCTAGATTTGGTAAATACAAAAGGTTTTACCAAGATAGAAGAAGAAGGTTCAACTCACCTGAGAAGAAGAATGATGAAAGGAGATCCAGAAGGGACAACTCCAAAGAAGATCCATCTTCATCAACCAAGAAGAGAGATGCTGAAAAGAAGAAAGATGAAGATGAGGATACATGCTACAACTGCAAGAAGACAGGACATTTCCAATATGATTGTCCAGAGCTAACTTCCAAGGAAAGGAAGGAAAGACAAGCTAAGAGGGACAAGAAATATGGAAAGAGGAAAGCATTGAAAGCTGAAGAAGAAACCTCTGAAGATGATCAACTTCCATCTTCATCATCTGAGATGTTTACAGACAGCAGTGATGAAGAATGTCTAATGGCTATTGAAGACAATGATGAGGTACAGTCTATTTCTAGTTCTGTCAATTCTAGTAGCACAATGATGTCAAATGAAGACAACCTGAAGCTTACCTTTGGTAAGTTGATGGAAGACTTCATGAGACTACAAGAGATTCATGATCAAACCTTAGAAGAAAACAAAGTCTTGAATGCTAAGATTGAAAGAATTACTCAGGTTGAAGCTGAACATGATCTGAGAACTAATGAGTTGTGCAATGACTTAACTAAGGAGCTGAATACTCTAAAGGACAAGTCATCTGAACAACTTATTATGTTGAAAGAAAAGGTTAAGCTTCATGAGAGTAAGGATTCAGACTACCAAGCATTGATGGCAAAGTTTGAACATCTTTTCAAGGAATATGAATGTCTTAAATCTAGTGAAGAGAGTCTGAAACTTAAACTGGCTGCCCTGTATAAGTCATCTAATTCAATAGATGAACTACAAGGGATGCAAAGGCCTATGACTCAAAGATCTGGACTTGGTTACAATCCAGATAAAATATCTTCACCATGCCTCAGTAATACTTCAACAAGTATTACTAAGAGAGTCTTTGTAAAATCTGTGGCTCAGACTGAAATCGTTGAACCAAAGGTGCTACAGATAAAGGACAAGGGTAAACAACCCATTGTACCAACTATCCTGAATCACAAGTCAAAGGTTGCAAGACCTAAGATAAGATTTCAGAGGCCTGAGACAATTCAGATGAGTAAAGGTCAATGGAAGACAACTCACCTGAAAAACTCTCAGACTCAGGCAAGAAAATCACAAGATATTCAAAGAAGACCAACTCAAATGAGAAGGGCCTACAATGAATTATCAAAGGAATTTCCAGCCTAAGTACAATGAGTACAGAAGACTTGAATTCTACATGCCAAGGACATCAAGTAATCTGAATGCCTATCCACAAAGATTCAAGCATGCTGCACATGAGTCAAAAGATAGATTTAGCAGATATATTCACAAGAATAGATATAACTCTTCTAAATCATCCAAGATTCACACTAATACTCAATCTCAACCTAAGGCATTTAAAAGGAAGATTGTGTATTTAGATGTTTATGGAAAACAAATTAACCCTTTTCAAGTAATGAAAATAAGGCAAGTTTGGGTTCCAAAAGGTATGTCTAACCCTCTAGGACCCAAATTTCAAAGGGTAACTAAGTTTTGATTTGTAACAGGTTCCTGTGGTGCCATCAACAAAGAAAAGAAGTCCTAAAGAACTTACATGGTACTTGGACAGTGGATGTTCAAGACATATGACTGGAAACAGGGAACTTCTGTCAGATTTCATTGAACAAGATGGACCACAAGTAACTTTTGGTGACAACTCACAAGGAACAACCAAAGGTTATGGAACTCTCAAAATTGGTACTGTAAGTATTTCAAATGTTTCATATGTCTATGGTCTGAAACACAATCTATTTTCAATAAGCCAATTTTGTGATAAAGGTTTTGATGTTGAGTTTTCTAGTAACTTATGTTATATTAAGAATAAATCAAATCAACAGTTACTACTAACTGGGTCAAGGAAAGGTAATGTTTATCTTGCAGATTGGAACAAATCCCCTGAAGATATCTGCCTAGTTGCAAAAGGTTCTAAAGATCTCAGTTGGCTGTGGCACAAAAGGCTAAACCATCTGAACTTTAAGACCTTGAACAAACTTGCAAGATTTTCCTTAGTAGATGGCCTACCAAATGAAGTATTCACAAAAGAACATATCTGTCAAGCATGTCAAGAAGGAAAGCAAGTCAAAGCATCTTTCAAGACAAAGGCTGCCATCTCAACTGCAAGAGTATTACAATTACTTCACATGGATTTATTTGGACCCATTACCCCTGTGAGCATCAGTGGGAAGAAGTATACACTAATAGTAGTGGATGACTTCTCAAGATACACTTGGGTAGTATTCATGCTAAAGAAGAAGGAGACTCAACAGAAGCTGCCAGAACTTTTGAAGAAAATTACAAATGAGAAAGGCTTAAGCATTGTAAAGTTCAGATCAGACAAAGGAACAGAATTCATCAACTCTTACATAAATGAATACTGTCAAGCAAATGGAATCACTCATGAAACTTCATCAGCTAGAACACCTCAACAAAATGGTGTAGCAGAAAGGAGAGTTAGAACACTCAAGGAAGCTGGAAGAACCATGATAGCAGAAGCAAAGATTCCAAAGAGGTTTTGGGCAGAAGCAATCAATACTGCTTGTCACACCCAAAACAGATCCATGAGGAAAACAGCAATGTTGAGTTGAATGAACCCACTCAACCTGAGGTAAGTTCTCCCAATGACGAAGCTGGTAATGCTGAGGGAGTACAAGGATCAAATGATTTAGGGGGAACTCAACCTGTAAATGTCAATGTCGATGACATGGACAACACCCCTGAATATGAAACTGGTCCTGCTTTTAATTTTCCTGAATTCTATGTTGAATTAAATGTTGAACCAAATGAGACTAACTTATCTGAAAATGATCAGTCTAGAAGGACATGGCTAGATGCTCATCCTTCAGACCAGATCATTGGTGATTCTACTAGTGGTGTAATCACTAGGAGACAACATGGAGAGAGTGCCTTATTTTGTTGTTTTCTTTCTGAAACAGAACCCACAACAATTGAAGAAGCAATGACAGACTCCAACTGGATTACAGCAATGCAAGAGGAACTAAATCAGTTCAAAAGGAATGATGTTTGGGAGCTGGTAGACAGACCAACACATCAGGATGTTGTAGGAGCTAAATGAGTTTACAAGAACAAGAAGAATGAAAATGATGTTATAGTTAGAAACAAAGCCAGACTAGTTGCCAAAGGTTATATTCAACATGAAGGAATAGACTATGATGAAACCTTTGCCCCTGTAGCTAGGTTATAAGCAATTAGGCTGTTCTTAGCATATGCAGCTCATATGAAGTTCAAGGTATACCAAATGGATGTGAAGAGTGCATTTCTGAATGGTGTACTTAAAGAAGAGGTTTATGTAGAGCAGCCACCTGGTTTTGAAGAAGGAGACAGAGTGTATAGATTGAAGAAAGCACTTTATGGTCTCAAACAAGCACCAAGAGCTTGGTATGAGACACTATCACAATTCCTATTGGACAATGGTTTTGTGAAAGGCACAGTTGATAGGACCTTATTTAGGATAAGTGAAGGAAATGATATTCTGTTAGTACAGATATATGTTGATGATATCATTTTTGGTTCACGAAATGAGGATATGTGCAAGAAATTTTCAACTCTCATGCAAGGGAAGTTTGAAATGTCAATGATGGGATTGATGAACTTTTTCCTAGGTTTACAAGTCAAACAATGTGAGAAAGGAATCTTCATCAATCAAGCTAAGTATACTAGAGAAATGATCAAGAAGTTTGGCTGTGAAAATAGCAAACCAGTTAGGATTCCTATGAATACAAATTGGAAAATGGATCCTGACAGTGATGGATTAGATACCAACCCCACTTAATATAGAGAAATAATAGGTTCTTTATTATATCTAACTGCAAGCAGACCTGATATTACTTTTGCAGTTGGTGTTTATGCTAGATTTCAGTCCAATCCAAAGAAAAGTCACTTAGAGGCTACCAAAAGAATACTTAGGTATTTAAAAGGTACAGTGAACTTAGGATTGTGGTATCCATCTGAAGACAACATTGAGTTGACTGGTTATTCCGATGCCGACTATGGAGGATGTAGAATAGACAGAAAATCAACTACTGGCACTTGTCAATTCTTAGGAAACAAATTGATTTCATGGTTTTCCAAGAAACAAACTTCTGTAGCTACTTCAACCACAGAGGCTGAATACATGGCTGCTGGAAGCTGTTGTGCTCAAATCTTATGGCTCAAACAACAGCTAAGAGATTATAAAGTTGTCACAAAAGATGTACCTATTTATTGTGATAATAATAGTGCCATAGCTATTACTCAAAATCCAGTGTTACACACAAGGTGTAAACATGTGGATATTAGACATCACTTCATAAGAGATCATGTAGAGAAAAAGGACATCAGAATGGAAAAGATTCATACTGATAAGCAAAAGGCTGATATTCTTACAAAACCCCTAGCTGAAACAAGGTTCAAGGAACTTTCAATGGAACTTGGTTTATTAGATCCTGGAGAGAATGTTTAAAGTATAAGGAATTACTTTACTCATGCCAGAGATACTAGTATTAATCCAAGGGGGAACTTAGAGTGAAGATTTAGGAAGAATAAGTTGATGAGACAATACAAAGTTCATTAATTTATTTTTCAGTCAAGTTGTCACTTGACTGTAGATAAGTTTTCTTTTTCATAAAAGTTAAACTCTGTTCATCTTTATAGTACGCATTTAATGCTCATAACAGACAAACAAGAGATTTTTGCTAAAAGACGATCAACTGCACAATTTTCTGAAAAAGCAACTTACTGTGCGCAGGACACGACATTTGCGTCCTTTGGTGTAACAGAATTGATCTAAACCATTAAATCTTATCAATTCAATCTCAGCCCTACACCTAAAACTTTTCAAATTGTACAGTTGAGGAGGTATAAAAGCATAACTTAGAATTTTTCACAATTTACGTTTTCAAAATTTCTGAAAAAGCCCTAAGCTAAATCGCTCAAGAATCTTCAAGCTTATCTACAAGTTTTGCTCAAAGCTCTAGAACTTTAACAAAAATTTCTTTGGAAATGGGTTAGTATTTCTCATAATCTTCTGTTAGAGACATGCATATTTGTAAAGCTTTCAAGAAAAATAACATGCTCTGTTTTTAGCTCTAAATGAATCTGTTTACGGATTAGTCATTTATTGAATGATATGCTGTTAAATACATGTGTAATGCTTAAAAACGTGTTAGATTCATACACATATTATGTCTAGAGAACATGATTACAAGCTTAAAACATTGTTGGATATGGTATTATGATGCTATGAACTTGTTATGTAAATCTATCCACAGTAAATCTGAGACATAAGTGCAAGATACTGTTCCAAGATAGCCTAATCTTATGTTTTAATAGTAATATTGTGCTATTAAACCATACTAATACTGTATATTGGCTATATCTTTAGTTGACTTCAATGCTCCTGATTTGGACATCAACTGGAATTATTTGAGTGAAGCAACCATGCTCCACTTTGAGCAGACTGTGTGCTTTGACAATCTGTCAAATAAACACACAAGAAGAATAGTTACTTGGCTGGAGCAAGCTGGATTGAGAAAATGGCTCGAGGCCATCCCCAAGACATGCCTGGAACTTTCAACAACTCAGTTCTGAGGCACTTTTACTCCAAAAAGCTCAGGATCTGGTTATATTATGACTCATGAACCAGACACATCCAAGAAGACTGCTGGGAAGTTTGAGTTCACTGAAGAAAACTTTGATGAATTCTTTGGTCTGAATGCTACTGGAGAAGATCCTGAAGAGTATATGAGGCACAATGAACAAGAAGTTGCCAACCAATGGATGAACAAGCCAGTACTACTCAAATCTGGTCTACACAAGAGAGTTCTGAAAGAGGAATATCAACTATTGCTAGATGTGGTGGCAAAGGCTGTGATGTGCACCACAGGGAGCTATGATCAGATCAGCAGATCCAAGGTGAGATTGATGAAAGCTGTCATTGATGGAGGAAAGAAGCCAATGAACTGGAAAGGTTATTTTCTGAAGAAACTTGCTGAAGAGAAAGGAAAGTTCAAAATTGTGGATGTAAGAAGGGTAGCTGTCAAGAGACACTAGCTTTCTGTACAAAAGTTGATGCATTCCTATACAAGTATGGACCTGAGGATATTGTTGAAGATGGAGTAAAGTTCAACACCACCAAGATATTGTTCAGACAATTATCTGTGAGAACTCAGAAAAGATTGGGGCTGGAGATCAAGTCACCAAAAGCCTCAACAAGGAAGCAAGCTAAATCTACCAAGCAGAAGAGTGAAGAAGCAACACAAATGGTGATCAGTATTCTTGAAAAAGCCAAGAAGGAAAAGAAAGGAAATGAGGTTGAGACAGCCTCAAAGTCCAAGAAAAAGAGGGCCATGTCTAGCCCTAGTGAAGATGAAACTGAAGAGGAGTATGTTGATACTTCTGAAGAGGAAATGGATATTGATGAGCAAGCTGAACTGGAAGGATCAGATGATGATGATGAAGGTGATGATGATGAAGAAAGAGTATCATCTGAAAACCTAGACTTGAATGAACCCTCAAGTCATAGCCCAAAAGCTGTTGAAACTACCCCCCATTTGAATGATCCAACCATTCAAAAAGTTGTCTACAAGTCTGATACCCCCATACTAGAGAAGGTTGTAAGAAATCAAGAGAAGAGAAGGAGAAGAAGTAGAGTGCACCTTAGCACTGTAAAAACAAGCTAATTCCGAAGTGATTAAGGAATTATCCTATTAAATTAGGAGAGTGGACGTAGGAGCAGTTTAGTCTCCGAACCACTATACGTCTTGTGTTCTTACTTACTGCACTTATCTTATTGCTTTAGCTTTTGTGTTGTTATAACTGCTATTTGCTATTTGATAACTTAGTATCTAAGTGCATATTAATTAAGGAGTATAAAAGGGCCTATCATTTATTCCGCATACAAGTTGCATACTGTTAAGAATTCTTAGAATCTACTGTTAGTATTTTCATAGGACTTGACACACTGTGTAACTTACTTGACTCTGATTATTTGTGTCGATTACTTGCAAAAGTTTTTATTGAAAAACACACACACGTGTATTCCCCCCCCATACACGTGTCATACTCCTTTTGGGACCAACATATCTACAAACTCTCTATATATATACTTTTTTTGACGGGACACTCTATATAGATACCTATAATAACCTATATAAACCCACATAATTCTATAATATAAAGTTAAAGGGTCACACTTGCGTACACTCGTATGCACCGTACCCCCTAATTTTAATTTTAATTTTTTATTTATATTTTACTACACCTACTAATTTAATGAGTTCACCCTTAAATCATATTTTTACTGCAGATATCTACACCCACTCATTTTATGAGTTCACCCCAAAATCATATTTTTACTACAGTTATCTACACCCGCTCATTTTATGAGTTCACCCCCAAATTATTTTTTTACTACAGTTATATGCACCTGCTCATTTTATGATTTCACCCCCAAATCATATTTATACTACAGTTATCTGCACCCGCTCATTTTATGAGTTCACCCCAAATCATTTCTTTTTTACAACAGTTCTCTACACCCGCTAATTTTATAAGTTCACCCCTAATTTTTTTTACCACAATTCTCTGCACCCACTCATTTTATGAGTTCACCCCCAATTTTTTTTTTTAAATAATTACATTTAAAATACTATATTATCTTTTTATTAATTTACACAAAAATATAATAATAAAATCAACCATAATTTATACATTTACAATATGTAGTCGAGTCATTGTCGAGTTACCGTCGATTCACCACTAAATCACTAATATTTTAGAAAAAGAAAATCGTAAAAACATAATTTAAAAAATCTATCAAAATAAGGCACAAATCTCAATTTTTTTTTCTTTTTAATTTTTCTTCCCATTTTCAGTTTTTATTCAAAAAAATTTATTTCTTCATTTTTTTCATTAGTATTTTTTAAAATTTTAATACAAAATAATATTATATGTATGATTTTATTATACTCAATAATACAATAAGTAATAATCAGTAATACACTAATACCATTAAAAATAATTAGTACTCAAATATCTTATACAATAACAAATAATTACACATATCTAATTATATTAAATAATACTAAAACCAATTATTAGTAATACCACGAACACTAATCGGTAATACCATTAATATTAATCAATAAAATTTTATACAATAACAAATAATTCCACACATCCAATTATATTCAATAATACCAAAAACAATTATCAGTAATACAATGAACAGTAATTAGTAATATAATGAACATTGATCAGTAATATCTTATACAATAATAAATAATTCCACAAATCTAATTATATTAAGTAATACCATAATCAATAATATGTAATACCATAAAAAATAATAATAATAATCAGTAATGTCTTAAACAATAATAAATAATTTCACACAATCAGTAATACCACAAACAATAACCAGTAATACGACAATTAATAATTAATAATACCGTAATCAGTAATCATTAATTTTAATTCATTTGTATATTAATAGTAATACTACAATCAATAAATAGTAATACCAGTACCAATAACTAATACTATGTAATACCATAAAAAAAAAGTGGAGGGAGTGCAAATCGGGGTGTACTGAAGAAAATAGGGGGTGCACATTACCAAACCCAATTGAAGGGAACCCTAGCCCAATGGGAGGGCACCCTAGGTCAGCAGTCGTCGTTTGAGATTTCATCAGCAAGGTCACCAGCTTTGAGTGTCGGCCGGTTAGAGATCCATCGGCAACATACTCACATTCCTCCGTCGGGCTGCCGTCAGCCGGAGGAAGAGGATGCACAATAGCATGATGAAGAAGACGGACAAAGCAATATAGCTTCGATTTAGGCAGAGATGAACGACGAGAGAGAGGCGGCGTCGATCCGAGTGTTGCAGGCGAGTGCCATTGATGCCGAAGAAGCTCCTGGATCGCGAATACAAGGGAGATTGATCGAAGTAGTCGCGTCAGTGGTCGAAATGAGAAGAGAATTTCGGCCGCCATGGATCGTTGTCGAGATGGAAGATGATGTCGATTGTCATGGAAGTGAAGAATCGCGATTGCGATTCGAATATGGGTCTTGGGCTTCAGCGGCCGGGACGGAAGTGCCGCCGTCGCCGTCAAGGGGGTGGTCGGGCATGGTGGTGGTTGGGTCACCCGCCGATCGGCATGAATTTTCGGTAGGTCCTTTACTCATCAAATTAAAATTGAAATTCAAGTCCACTGCCGATCGACTATAATAAAATCATGCCTATAATATTATATTGTATTAAAATTTAAAAAATACACATGCAAAAAATGTAAAAGAAATGTAGGAAAATTTAAAATAAAAAAGGAGAAGGAAAAAAAATGAAGAAATAAAAAATTTGAAAAAAAAAAATTAAAAATGGAAAAAGAGTAGGGGAAAGGAAAATTAAAAAGAAAAAAATCGAGATTTATGGCTAATTTCGATTTTTTTTATTAATTATATTTTTACAATTTTTTAAAAAAATATGGGTGACTTGGTGGTGAATCGATTTTTTAGAGTTTATTTTATTATATTTTGTGTACATTAATAAAAGGATAATATATTCTTTTAAATGTGATTATTTTCCTAAAAATATTTTGGGGTGAACTCATAAAATGTGCGAGTGCAGATAATCGTGGTAAAACAATAATTTGTGGGTGAACTCATAAAATGAGCGGGTATAGATAACTGTGGTAAAAAATAATTTGGGGTGAACTCATAAAATGAGCGGGTGTAGATAACTGTTGTAAAAGTATGATTAGGAGGTGAACTCATTAAATTAGTGGGTGCAGATAAAATATAAATAAAAAATGGGTGAACTGAGTAAACAGATGGGTGTGTGACTGGAATTTGAGGCCCAGTCCCAAGAAAGGCCCAATAGCTGGAAACTCATAGGTAGGGGGCATGGTGCAACCAAGTGTATACAAGTATTTGCCAAAGTTAAATGATACCCTACTTAAATTTCAAAACAAACATAAAACATATACGTCATTAAAATTTCAAAATCTACTAGATTTTGAAATTCAGATTTTAAAATTTTCAAAATCTATTTTATTGTATTTTGTCATTATAAACATACAAACTCTTTGATGTTTTTAGAAATTTATAATTTTATATTTTTTTATTAATAAAATTATTTTATAATACCCTTACTTATCAATTTTTTTTTAATTTTACAATTAAAATCACAATTTTATTAATGATTAATATATTAAAAAAATATTAAAATATATAAAAATATAAATACAATAATATAGATTCAAATTTGTGGAAATATATATATTATAAATATATTGGGAAAATTGCATTTTTAGTCCTTTAAGAATATTTTTAAATCACTTTTGGTCCTGAAATTTGAAAGTGGTCCTTTTTCATGCACAATTGGTCCTATAAGATAATTTTCGGATGGAAACGTTAGTTTGACCGTTAGTTTGAAAAGTAATATTACAAATACATAAATTATATAATTAAATATATTCTCAAATTATAAATTAATTGAAAATTTATATATTTAACTTAAATATTATTTGAAAATGAAAGGGTTTTTTTTTCAAACAAAATAATAATTTATGTAAAACTGAAAAAATTTAAAAAAACTATATATAATCTGAATACAATTTATTTATTTTTAAAACCAAATAATAATTTAATAAATTTTTTGAAATTACTCTAAATAATTTATGAATTAAAAATCTACATTGAAACCTAAATGAGAAAATTGCATTTTACGTCCGGTAACTTAGGCCTAATCCAATTTATATCCTTTATGTTTTTACTTTTTCGATTGCCGTCCTTTTTGGTCCAATTTACGTCCTTTCCGCCGGAAAATTTTAAAACTCACCGGAATGTGAGGAATAAATTGGGATTCCGGCCAAATAGTCCAATTTACGTCCTTTAAGTTTGAAAATTATAATTTAATAATTAAAATTTTCTAAAAATCCTATTAAAGATTTAAAAAATCTAAAATATCATTAAAATCCAAAAATATCCTTAAAATTAAAAAATATAAAATGTGTAAATAAAATTCAAAATATATCAATAAAATTTTGAAAAATATCATTACAAATTATAAAATGTGTAAAACAAAAATAAAAAATTCTACAATTCAAAGAATGGAAAATGAGTAATTTAAAAATTAAGAAATTCAAAATCTCATTAAAATTTCTAAAAACTAAAAAAATCTCATTAATTTATTAAAAATTTGTAGATGAAAAATTACTAATTCTAAAAATCTAATAAGAATAATAAAAATTATTAACATTTCATTAAAAATCAAACTTGATTCATACTCGTCTGTCATTAAAATTTTTGGGCCCCACGAGATTTTCCAACTCACCGTGGAGGTTGAGTGGAAGTTCCACACCTTGATCGATTTTGGAACCGTCCCAAATTCATTTTCACGATATTTTTAAAATTGTGCAATTTTTAATTTAAAATTTTAATTTATAGATTTTTTTAATTTTAAACATTTTAAAAAAAAAATTAAATTTACACATTTTCAGATTTTTTTGAATTGTAGAAATTATAGATTTTATTTTTATTTTTATGAGTTTTTAGACAAAAAAAAAAATTAAATTTACACATTTCAGATTTTTTGAATCGTAGAATTTATAATTTTTTTTTAGATTTTTTATATTTATTTTACACCTTTTATAAGTTTTTAATGAGATTTTTTAATTTTTAATGATATTTTCAGAATTTTTTAATTATTAATTTATAATTTTCAAACATAAAGGATGTAAATTGGACTATTTGACCGGATTTTCAATTTTCCCGTGGAAAGGACGTAAATTAGACCAAAAAGGATGTAAATTGGACACCCTAGGACGTAAATTGAAAATGTGAAAACTTAAAGGATATATTCTGAATTAGGCCTAAGTTACCGGACGTAAAATGAAATTTTCTCAACTTAAATTTAAAGTTCTCAAAAACAAGAAAACACTATAATTATTTTTAAAAGTCAAATAAAAAATACCTTATAACCAAATAATACATTAATTCTTAAATATCTAATAAAAATAATTTAAATCAGAAATGAAAATGAATTATACTTTAAATATTCTAAATAATACTTAACGGGAGATTTAAAATAGTAAAAAATCAACTCACCCTCTAAACTCACATCCTTCACTAAAATCAAAAGACCCACCACCTAAGTCACCCACCATCTTAACCCAATATCCTTTCAGATGCGATTCAACGGCGGCGCAAGACAGAGGGAAGGGCTACGAGCAGGGTAGCACCACCGTGGAAGAGGACCGGCGACGAGTAGCGTATTCATTTTTTTAATTGAGGTAATACGGAGGCGGTGCTAGGCGGAAGTAAGGGTTACGACTACCACCGATATGGAGGGTTGCTCCATCTCTATAAACCTTCAATTTTCGGTACCCATCCTCCATTCTGCGATTTTGTAAGAAAATGAAAGGTTGGAAGATTTGGGTTCGATTTTTTTGTGCGATTTGAGTTTGATATTTGGGGTGGAATTTGAGTTTGATTTATTGTGATTTTTTGTGAAGGTTTTTTTAATCAGCAATTTGGCCTTTTTTTTTCTATACGTTTTACCGGCTCGTGTATAACACAACATTTTCCATCCGTTAAAATTGACAGAAATTTATTATAGGACCAAAAGTGTAGTAAAAAGGACCAAAAGTGATTTGAACACATTCTTAGAGGACTAAAAGTGCAATTTTCCCTAAATATATTAGAATAAAAAAAAGTTTAACTTTCATAGACTCATGAAAAAGATATAAAAATTAATATAGTATTTAGAGTTATTATTTTAATAAATCTAACCCTAATATAATATTTAATATTTATTATTTTAATAAATCGACCCCGCGTAAAACGCGGGTATAAAGCTAGTTTACATATAATCTCAAAAGTAATTTTTAACCCCACAAAAAATCAGGATATAACTGAAAATACCAAAAAATAAAATAAAATTTATAAAATATATTATTAGAATGAAAATCTATAAATTGTGTATATACATATACGGAAATGATATAGAGCCCACCAATTGTGCCCACCAGTTTTGCCCACCGCCTATGTGGCATTACCACGTCAATAAATTCTTATTTATATTTAATTTAAACTTAATCTTAATCTAATATCAATATTTTATTTTTTATCCATATCAATATTTTAAAAAATCTTTTTTTATATTTAATTTAATATTATCTCTATCAAATTACGCTAAACTAACGCCATAAATCTTTTCTCAAATCTTTCCATCAACATTAATTTTTTCTCAAATCTCATATCAATATTTTATTTTATGCGTAACTAACCCATTAATCTTTTCTTAAATCTTTCTATGAACCATTTGATTTTTTCTCAGACTCTTCTCCACCACGGTAGAAACTCTCAGAATCTCTTCTCTCCAATTTGCATTATTTGAAACCTTATATCTATATACAGGAATGGAAGAAGAACAAGATGATGCAGTGTTTATCCCACAGGTTGCAACTAATTTTATTCCAAAAATTGGACAGGAATTTCAAACATCAGAAGAAGCATTTGAATTTTATAATGCATATGCGAAAGGAGGAGGCTTTAGCATACGTATCGGGAATAGTAAGAAGGATAGGGATACAGGTAATATTTGTTGGAAAATGTTTGTGTGCTCAAAGGAAGGAAAGACAAATGAAAGTCATAGAAAGAAAAATGATGTGGCACCGACAGGGGAAAGGAACCGAGGACTTACTCGATGTGAGTGTCAAGCAAAAATGACAGTTAAGAGATCTAAGGAGGATAATACGTGGCTTATTAGTTACTTTATTGAGCAACATAACCATGCTTTGACGACTCCTAGTAGAGTTCATCTTTTAAAATCTCATCGAAAAATATCTACGGTTCAAAAAGATCTTACTAAACAACTTTCAGAAGCTAATATACCCGTATGTCAGCAAGTACGGTTGTTAGAGATAGATGCTGGAGGTCCGTCACAAATTGGTTGTTTGGAAAGGGATATTAGGAATCATAAAAGAAGGGTTGAAAGTGAGTTTTTTGGGCATGATGCTGAAACATTAGTTCAACATTTTGAGATGGAAAAAGAGAAAAATGCCAACTTTTATTTTGCTTATGAAACAGATGATGCAGGGGTTTTTCTCAGATGTTTTTGGGCTGATGATGATTCAAGAAGATCATATGCATATTTTGGTGATACAATAGTCTTTGATACAACTTATAATACAAATAAGTATAGCATGGTGTTTGCCCCCTTCATTGGAGTCAACCATCATCGTCAAACTACTATGTTTGGTTGTGGATTGTTAAGTGATGAGAAGATAGATTCTTTTACATGGTTATTTTCTAAGTTCTTAGAGTGCATGCCAACCTAGACACATCCACGTGTGATTATTACTGATCAGGATGCAGCAATATCACGAGCCATTTCAGTTGTGTTTCCTAACACGATGCATCGATTTTGTTTATGGCATATACTTAACAAGTTTTCTGAGAAATTGAACGCTCGTGTATTCAAGGATTACTATCACAAACTATTAAATATTACTAAGGAGTCGGAATCAGCTGATGAGTTTGAAAATCGGTGGTTGGAGTTGATGAATTCTACTGAGTTGAAAAGTAATGAGTGGTTGAGTAATATGTATGAAATTCGACGTCGATGGGTGCCTGCATATTATAGACATGTCTTTGCTGCTGGTATGTCTAGTAGCCAAAGAGTTGAAAGTAACCATTCTTTTTTTAAGCGCTATGTTAACCATAAAAATTCTTTGGTAGATTTTATTACTCGTTTCAATAGAGCAATTGTTCACCAGAGGCACGAAGAGTTAATTGCAAATCATACTGATTGCAATGAAGTACCACGCATGGCTACAAGATTGTTTATGGAGCAACAAATGTCTTCAATCTATACAAAAACAATATTTTTATTGTTTCAAAAGGAGTTATTGGACAGTATGATATATATTTGCAAACCGATTTCGAACACAGATGAAACTCTTACATACACAGTGCAACGTTTTGATCCCAACAAAATTTTTAACCGACAACGTAAGTTAACACATCATTTGTCATCTGATTTAGTTTCATGTAGTTGTCAGTTATTTAATTTTGAAGGATATCCATGTCGTCATATGCTTTGTTGGATGCGGGTTACTCAAGTAATGATGTTGTCAGATAAGTATATTGTGCATAGATGGACTAAGAAGGCAAAAAATTTTATAGTCGATGGGTTAACACCAGCCTCTGTGGAAGACCAATCTTTCATTTCAAGACGTAGGTCATTGGCCCAAGTTGCAATGCATTTAGTTGATGAATGTTCTTTAACAGAGACTCGCACCGATTTTTTAATTGAAGAACTACAAAATCTGAAGAAAAAGATAGCAGAAATTGATGAGGATGGTAAAAATAATAGAGAAATAAATGTGAGTCGTGAGTTTTCACATGGTGTTCAAGACCCACTTCCTGTTCGTACTAAAGGATGTGGCAAACGACTTAAATCATCAAAGGAGATATCAATGGCACAAAGCAGCAGGACATGCAGTGTTTGCAGTCGAAGCGGCCATGATAAACGAACTTGTCCCACTCTAGACCCTAAGAAGTACGTTTTTTTTTTTTTTTTTTTTTTTTAACTTTTTTTTTTAAGCTAACACGACTATTTCATGATTTGTAATAGGTCACAAGTAGAAGAACAATGTACGCAAGGGAACTAATGAACAAGTATCAACTTTTACGGGAGCATCTTACACATTACCATCAATTTTTTATGTTTTCTGAGTTTTTTTATTATTTGTGTTTCTTTTGCATGTTGCTGGATTTTTGAATTTTTATATTTCTTTCATTGGTTGACATTTAGTTAATTTTTGTTATGACAATAAGATTATTTTTTATTTTCTTTAATTTTTTTTTGTGGAGAAAAATTAATGGTGATGGAAAGATTTGAGAAAAGATTTATGTGGTTAGTTAGCGTAATTTGATAGAGATAATATTAAATTAAATATAAAAAAAGATTTTTTAAAATATTGATATGGATAAAAAATAAAATATTGATATTAGATTAAGTTTAAGTTTAAATTAAATATAAATAAGAATTTATTGACGTGGTAATGCCACATAGGCGGTGGGCAAAATTGGTGGGCACAATTGGTGGGCTCTATATCATTTCCGTATACATATATTATACAGATAGAGATAGAGCTATATAATGATTTGACATATTTTCAAATATCTTTTAACTTATTTCGAAATGATCTAATATTATCCGAAAAGATTGTATGAGTGTGTATATTAAAAATTTGACAGATTTTTCTTTGTATCCGCTACGGTGGGGTAAATTTTTTTTTTTTTTTAAATTAGTTGTCTATATTTAAGCTTTTTGTTGGATATAAAATAATATTTCAAGTGTATCGTGAAATATAATATTAAAATTTTAAATTACTTTAAATACATTAAAAAAAAGAGTTGGTCTCTTGTGTGTAGTGTGCACCGTGCACACTATGCCACTAGTCAACCCTTATTATTTAGAAAGACAGAAAGTTTACACAAAGTAGACATGGGTGAAATGGTTACTATGCGTCAACAATTTATATATGCATTTTAAATAAATTAATTTTAAAACTATTATTATTAACTGTAACACCGCAAATTTTTCAATCACAATAAGTTATTAAAAATGCATAAGATAATATTTTTCTTAATATTAAAAAAAAATGATAGTATATGTTTATATATATTTGATTTAATTGAAATATTTATATATAATATTTTATTTAAATACACAAATGCGTGCATATAATATATATATATATATATATATATATATATATATGTAAAATCAGATTTTCATTATTAATTACTAGTATTATTATTTAAAAGTTTTATACGCCAAATCCTTTAAGCTCAAGTTTCTCAAATTTTGTTATATGTAAATTCAAACTTGAGAGCCTATTTCTGTAATATCCGTAATTTTTATTAAACATATTTTGACTTTTTAGGACGAAAATATTTTTATTAAACATATTCTGATTTTCGAGGACGAAAATATTTTAAGGGGAGAAGAATGTAATATATGTAATTTTTAATACAAATATATATATATATATTTAATTAATCATTTAAGATAAATATTTAAAGCCCATTTATACCTGTTTTTAAATTTTTAAACATTAGGCCTTATCTCAAGTTCAAGCCCAAACCCTAATATAATAATATATATAAGATTTTTTTAGCCCTAGATGACATAAAATATTTTTACGGTGAAACTTGAGTTTTCTATACTATCAAAAATGGGTGCCGCATCGTCTCTCTTTTCCCTATTACAATCTCTGTGAGTGTGAAAACTTATACAACTTTACTTTATCAAATCAATTATGCTTAGTTTATTTAAATTATAGTGCTATTTTGTATTTAAATTCTCCCTTCCAAATCAACTATTTCCTCTTTATTTATTGTTAAAGATTTAGTCAATTGTGTTGCAGAATTTTATCGATTTCTTCTGTTCAATGGGTATTTGTGATATTTTATTGTATTTCAAAATTTGCCGAAAGCCGTAAATAAATCTTGCGGCCAAAATTCCAAATTTATAAATCACAAATTTATTTTTATTTCTGTACATTGTTTTGGAAACTGGATCAACCACTTTATTTACCCAAATTCATTTATGAGACCAAAGTTTGAAATGTCAATATTTATTCTAGAGTCTTTCAAGCCAACACCCCTTTTTAGATCAAAATTAGTTTTCTATCAATTGTTTAGTTAGTTTGGGTTGGTAATCCAGTATGCTATTGATTTGTTTAGTTAGTATAATACATAATCGTTATCCTATTAATTTATAAATTCTAAAATGAAATATTATTTAATCTATTTTAGGTGACGAGTATTAAAGTTATTTCCATTTCATCCATTTGCATCCAAGACATTAATTTCAGGTGGGGTTTAATTGCTTTAATTCCTACAGTGGTTTGGTAGTGATTTATTGCATGTTTATTCTTTATTAAATGCTTTCAATAAATTTCGAGTTGTCTGCTATATGAGTTGTTCCTATGTTATTCAAATGACAAAGTTTCTAATAGCCAGGGGCCAAATAAGGTCCGGGGCCGACGGGTCTTCGGGTTCTTCCCGCCGTGCTCCAATGCGAAGTTAAATTCTATGTGTGGAAATACCTAAGTCGTTAGACTCGGCTACAGGGAAGGTCCACAAACTCCACGTGTGGGAATACCTCAGTTCTTAGAACGAACTTTGGGAGGGTCCACAATACTAAATGACAAGTATTAAAGACAAAGTGTGGCAAAGTATCTATGACAAGGTTTATGTGATTGTTATTCAATTAACATCGACATCTTGTTCATTTATTTTTAGTATTTAATTTAGAATAATTATGCCCCATTGAGTGTGCTTGCATACTCATCCCAACATTTAACAATTCCAGGTTGAAGAGCTGGTGGCGAGGAGAGGTGGTGGATGTCAATTAATTTGTCACAATTTATTATAAGAACTTTACAAATTTTTAAGTGTTTCACTATTGTGACTTTTAGGAGATATTCTAGTTTAGACATGATTGATGTTATAAATTAAAATCCTTTTGAGATGTTGTTTATTTCATCGAGTCTTCCGCTGTTATTCAAATAATTTTAATTAATAAATATGTTCGAAAATCTCATTTCTTTAGTTAAAATTTTAGTTCATGCCCCTTTATTTCGATTTAGCCTGTCTTTTTACCAAATTTACATTTATGAAAATTGGGGCGTGACAGAGTGGTATCAGAGCAGGTATCAGAGCAGGTCTACATTCTTGTAGACTTGTAAAAAAAAAAAAATAGTTTTGTTTAGCAAAATATTTTAAAATGTAAAGGTCGTCCATCACTGCCTCCCGCTTCAACTCTACGAGGTATGTACATTATTAATTTCATTCTATGTTACGAGGCAAGACTATGTTATGATTATGTTCCACGTGCATGCATAGTTATTAAACATATTCTGAATTTTAGGACGAAAATATTTTTATTAAACATATTCTGATTTTCGAGGACGAAAATATTTTTAGGGGAGAAGAATGTAATATCCGTAATTTTTATTAAACATATTTTGACTTTTTAGGACGAAAATATTTTTATTAAACATATTCTGATTTTCGAGGACGAAAATATTTTAAGGGGAGAAGAATGTAATATCCGTAATTTTTATTAAACATATTTTGACTTTTTAGGACGAAAATATTTTTATTAAACATATTCTGATTTTCGAGGACGAAAATATTTTAAGGGGAGAAGAATGTAATATATGTAATTTTTAATACAAATATATATATATATATATATATTTAATTAATCATTTAAGATAAATATTTAAAGCCCATTTATACCTGTTTTTAAATTTTTAAACATTAGGCCTTATCTCAAGTTCAAGCCCAAACCCTAATATAATAATATATATAAGATTTTTTTAGCCCTAGATGACATAAAATATTTTTACGGTGGAACTTGAGTTTTCTATACTATCAAAAATGGGTGCCGCATCGTCTCTCTTTTCCCTATTACAATCTCTGTGAGTGTGAAAACTTATACAACTTTACTTTATCAAATCAATTATGCTTAGTTTATTTAAATTATAGTGCTATTTTGTATTTAAATTCTCCCTTCCAAATCAACTATTTCCTCTTTATTTATTGTTAAAGATTTAGTCAACTGTGTTGCAGAATTTTATCGATTTCTTCTGTTCAATGGGTATTTGTGATATTTTATTGTATTTCAAAATTTGCCGAAAGCCGTAAATAAATCTTGCGGCCAAAATTCCAAATTTATAAATCACAGATTTATTTTTATTTCTGTACATTGTTTTGGAAACTGGATCAACCACTTTATTTACCCAAATTCATTTATGAGACCAAAGTTTGAAATGTCAATATTTATTTTAGAGTCTTTCAAGCCAACACCCCTTTCTAGATCAAAATTAGTTTTCTATCAATTGTTTAGTTAGTTTGGGTTGGTAATCGAGTATGCTATTGATTTGTTTAGTTAGTATAATACATAATCGTTATCCTATTAATTTATAAATTCTAAAATGAAATATTATTTAATCTATTTTAGGTGACGAGTATTAAAGTTATTTCCATTTCATCCATTTGCATCCAAGACATTAATTTCAGGTGGGGTTTAATTGCTTTAATTCCTACAGTGGTTTGGTAGTGATTTATTGCATGTTTATTCTTTATTAAATGCTTTCAATAAATTTCGAGTTGTCTGCTATATGAGTTGTTCCTATGTTATTCAAATGACAAAGTTTCTAATAGCCAGGGGCCAAATAAGGTCCGGGGCCGACGGATCTTCGGGTTCTTCCCGCCGTGCTCCAATGCGAAGTTAAATTCTATATGTGGAAATACCTAAGTCGTTAGACTCGGCTACAGGGAAGGTCCACAAACTCCACGTGTGGGAATACCTCAGTTCTTAGAACGAACTTTGGGAAGGTCCACAAACTCCACGTGTGGGAATACCTCAGTTCTTAGAACGAACTTTGGGAGGGTCCACAATACTAAATGACAAGTATTAAAGACAAAGTGTGGCAAAGTATCTATGACAAGGTTTATGTGATTGTTATTCAATTAACATCGACATCTTGTTCATTTATTTTTAGTATTTAATTTAGAATAATTATGCCCCATTGAGTGTGCTTGCATACTCATCCCAACATTTAACAATTCCAGGTTGAAGAGCTGGTGGCGAGGAGAGGTGGTGGATGTCAATTAATTTGTCACAATTTATTATAAGAACATTACAAATTTTTAAGTGTTTCACTATTGTGACTTTTAGGAGATATTCTAGTTTAGACATGATTGATGTTATAAATTAAATTCCTTTTGAGATGTTGTTTATTTCATCGAGTCTTCCGCTGTTATTCAAGTAATTTTAATTAATAAATATGTTCGAAAATCTCATTTCTTTAGTTAAAATTTTAGTTCATGCCCCTTTACTTCGATTTAGCCTGTCTTTTTACCAAATTTACATTTATGAAAATTGGGGCGTGACAATTTCTACGCTTCTAAATCCCAAATTCTTCTCAACAAATTCCATCTCTTCCACTCTTACTTTATTATACGGTAATTTTCTCAAAACAATCACAGAAGATAAATCTCTTCTCCCACAACACATTTAAATGTGATATAGCTAGTTTCCTCCTTTCTGGATCAGAAGTAGTAGCGGCACTCTAGCTCGAAAGAAGTAACATATCTTTCTTATTCCTCTTGTTTATTCAATTGTCAAAATCTACGTTTTCAAAACAAATCTACTGCTTAATTATAAATTGCTTTCCACGTCAATCCAAATGATTTTTATCTATATTCTATTACACATTGGTTTAGTTTATGGATTCCGAAAATTTAAATACTCAACTCCTTCCGAGTTAATTTCCAAATACTTCTTAAGAATATAATTTTAATTCTAATGCTTTTAGTTGTTCCGTAAACTTTTGTCTTTTTAAAAGAAAATGGCCAACACATGCATTTTCTTAATATAACTCCTGTTGACCAAACCTTTATATTATATAAAAATATTCTTCATTTAACATTTATGTAGATGTTGTTAATCCTTAAATGCCTTAACATTATCAACAACATCTTAATTTGACCTTCCGAGATTTTTTCTAAGTCTTTTCTGAAATGTTATATTAAATGTTGATCTAAATGTTGTCGCATTTCTGGCAGGATCTAGAAGCTTCTACAAGGATCTGGAACCTGGAAGATTCCAGAACATTGGAGAACATGCTAGAACGGCCTGGAACCATTGGAACGACCTGGAGCATTCAAGAAGGATCTAGAAAGATCATGGAAGTTGAGTTCCTAAAAAATAGGACCTCATTGTGGAAGCCTCTAGAATCAGCACCCCACTACTATAAATACCGATGGAAGGCTTCTCAAATCAGTGTACTCTACTCGATCAACTTCCTAGACCGAGCGTATATCCCTGTTAGGAATTGTGGCCAGTAGAACTACCTTTTAGATCATACGTTCGTATCCCACCCGTATGGCTGTGTGTCTTCTTATCTATTGAGAGTGTAATCATTAGATAGACTAGGCATTTCGACAGTGTATACCTTATACACTTAGTTCGTTTTTAGAATAAGGCACCTGCCTCGTTTGTAGTTTCTGTTGTGAATGTTAATGGTGTAACATTTCACACAACATTTGTACTTGAAGATAAGTATTATTTTTCGCCGTAAGGCTAGCATAGATTTTTATTTATAAAATATATGTTAAAAATTATTTCCATTGTGTCACGTTTGTTTTTAGTGTTTCAAGTCTTCCGTTGTGTAAATCATAATTTCTGATATTCTGTTAGAGTCAGTGTTGTACCAATTGTCTCAACATTTAGTACAACATTATTCTACTTAAACTTAAACACTTACATACCACACCGCACACTTTCAGTTGGTATCAGAGCTGATACCTGACGACACTAGGTTAGATCTTTGGTCAAGTGTGTTTTTAGTGTAGGTTAGCAATGGAAACACATCACATATCCACGGCACTTAGGCCACCCATTTTAGATGGTTCGAATTACGCTTATTGGAAGCCTAAGATGCGTATGTACATCAAGTCAGTTGATGAACGTGCTTGGAGGACTGTTCTTACAGGTTGGGAAGCTCCAAAAAGACCAGCAGACGCAGATGGTGAAATACAACTCAAGAGAGAAGTTGACTGGACGGCTGATGAAATAACAACAGCGAGCTACAATTCTAAAGCTTTAAATGCTATTTTTACTTCTGTTGATGTTTCAATGTTTAAAATTATATCTAACTGTTCTACTTCTAAAGATGCATGGGACAGGTTACAAGAGCATTGTGAGGGTTCAGAAAGTGTTCGAAGGACTAAGCTTCGAATGTTGGGGACAAAATTTGAGAATCTCCGAATGAGGGAAGATGAAACAATTACAGCCTACAATGAAAGGTTAAGTGAGATTATCAATGAATCACATTCTCTTGGTGACCCAAATTAAAATATTTCTATTAAGGTCAAATTGATGTATTAATATTCAATTATACCCTTGGTCTTAAAAACTAATATTAATTGATTAATATAATAAATTTGAAATTGAAATTCCATTTTTCATGCATTTGTTATTCAAATTGAAATTAAATTCTCATTCCCCTTATAAACTACAAATTACTCAATCACTATCAAATTTTTCTTAATTGATTAATTACCTTTCGTATCCCAATTTAGAATTGATTTTTCATTGCTTTTCAAAAATAAGAAAATTTTGCAGAACCATTTCAGTTTCTTCGAGTTTCTTCGGTCTTTCGTTTTTTTCCAGAATTCAAGATTTTATCATTCTCATTCATCGTTTTCTTGCATATGACATATTTTAATCCATATATTTCTTATACAAGCCTGCATATTAGGGTTTACTAATCGATTGTTCCATATATTTTCGCGAATCAAATCACAATCGAAAAATGGAATATTTTGTGATTATGAAGTTCCAATATGAGGAAAATATGAAGTTATTCCCAGTTCAACAATCGACAACCATTCTTCAATTCTGCAGAACCCACCCAGAAGACCTAAGCAGAAGAGGATGACGTTCTATGGAGAATTTCGCAAAGTAAAACCTACCAGTTGTAAGAGGTGTGGTAAAAAGGGCAGGCATGATTCCTTGACATGTTCATGTGTTTTTGGAACTGATAAAACTAATGTTGTCCAGTAGAATGTTTTTCACTTTTTTTATTGTTGCTTATTCATTTTGAAATTTATTGATTTAGATATGGATTTTTGGTTCCTGTACCAAGCCACTATCTAGGTGGTAATCATATGTTATGTGGTGATTAGGAAGCAGTAGAATTGTTTGAATCACTATTCAATATTATTATATTTTCCAGTTCTATTGGTTTGGCATAATTTTTTTTTTATTCATTTGTATTCTTATTATATATTTGAGGTGTTTATCTTGTAGTATTGTTCATCTGTAATATTTTTTATCAATTTTTTTTGGTTTCGTATTATATACACTTATCCCCCTCCAATTAAAACCAAGACAACCATTATATTATTTTATTAATATACATTTACAGATGTAACTTTGTTTCCCACATCTAATTAATCCTATGCACATATGCAATCAATTAATATTATTTTCGCATTTATTCTGACGCAAAATGCGCATATGCAGAATATTATCTACTTCCAATGAAATGGTATCCATGTTATAATAATATTTTAACAAATATTAACAATTATATGTAATATATTAGTATATGCTTTCAATGATATCCATAACTTAATTCAAATATTTACTTTTCTTATATATTACATTATATATTTTTATATTTTATTTTTAACCTCTTTATTTTTTTTAATAATTAACATCAATATAAGACCCATCAATGTTTATATTTCGATTTAGTTAAAAGTTTAATATTAAGAGTAATTATAAATATAGATCAATTTTATCGAACATTTATGTTGATGCCTAATATTTTAATTTTCTTATATTATTTTATATTATATATTTTTAGGACGGATAACACCATGATTATTTAATAATACTATGATTATATTAATTTGTTTTGTAAAGATAAAATCATGTTATTTGCATATATGTTCCATATATCGAAATGTGCATTTTCTATTTAGCATATCACCAAGCCTATATTCTTTTAATCAATAAATAATAAATTAATTAGTTTAATAGAATAATATTATAAGTAGATTTTATCTAAAAACTCTTTTTATATATATAAATTATGTGGGACAATTTTGTTGTTGCATAACATTTAGTTTTCTTATATTATACTCCGTATTATATATATTTTTTTTTTAGGTGATAACACCATTATTATGTAATAATACTATGATTATATTAATTATAAATAAAGATAAAATTCGTGAATTTTGCATATATGCAGCACATATTAAAATGAGTAAATCGTTTTAGTTATTTTATTTTATTGATTCTCGTGCTTAAACCGTTTTTTTTAATAACATGCAGTCATTTTAATTTAAAATTAATACTTATTGATAGTTATTTTTAATTTAATGGAGAAGTTACAATTAACATTAATATGACAATCATTTATTCCTAATTTAATGGAGAAGTTATTCCTAATTTAATAAGACTCATGGTATGTTTATATATTATTATAAGTAGATTTTATCTAAAAACTCTTTATATATATATAAATTATAAACAAATATAAATTATGTCGAACAATTTTGTTGATGCAACATTTTTTTTTAATATCAAATTATATTAGATATTTTTAGGGTATAACACCATGATTAAATATACACTCGTGGATTTTGCATAATCAAATTTAAAAATGTGCAGAAAACTCCAAGTTTATGCCTTCCAAAATTTATGTAATTTAGCTTCTCCAATACTCCAGCTCATTTTTAGGAAAATTTTGAATTTTGAGAGTGTAGTTATTACCGTGATTTACGATGATTTGTGATTTTATGAAATCTTAATTTGAATAATATAAATTATATTAATTGAATATGGAATTTTCGGATGTAATTAATTATAAAGAAAGGGTAGAATTGTACATCTGTACACCAATTTGTTCTTTTTTCTAACTTTCAAAATGTTTGTTTTTATTTGTAGTTTCTATAGGTGAAATGACTCTTATAACAAATGCCCATAATTTGTTTGCTTCGGTTAGTCTATATGAGACTATGATGTTTTAGCTTGCGTTTTATATGACGGTAAATTTATGCTCTCAGAACATCTACAACTATTTCGATCTTTTATATTTTTCTTAAATAATTGCTTAAGTTCTCTCTCCTTTCCCTTCTCTACAACTTTCTTCAATTTTCATTTACTTTTTTACAATTTCCTTTTCATCTGTATTTTCAATTTTTTTTTTTTGTTCTCTCTTTTTTTTGTTTTTGTTCTCTTTTTTTTTTTTTGATGTCATAATGTATAATACTACTTCTTACTTCTGCTTATTCACTACAAATCTTTATATCATAATAAATAAATAGATAATTTTCTACTGTATATAATAAATAAAAATTAGTTAATAGTGATTTCTTTTATAAATAATATTTTAATTTTTTTATTATATTATTGTTATCTTGAGAATATAATTGACAATCGTTAGAAAACTTAAATGAAGAATGGTGTATTTATAATTAGTGACAACGCATAAAAAGGGATGTTGAGTTAGTTGAGAAAATAATGTAATTATTTAAATTTTAAAATAATTAAATATATAAAATTGTTATAAAATGGTTTATAAGGTAATTATTTAAAATTTAAAATAAAAATTTATGAAAAAATAAAGCAAAGAATTTAAAAAGAGGCAATTGAAATAGAGTAATTATGTTGGTGATATAGTTGGATAAATAATGTATAAAGAAAACTTTACAACGCTTTTTTAGTCCGGTATAAAAGGAACAGGTAAGCGGGTCGTTTCATCTAAGAATGCTTTACCATCATTAGTAACAGCTCATAAAGCTCTCTGAGCTATCGACTAGGATTGAATAAATGAACATTCGACAATTAAGATAAAACAAGATCGCGCTAGGCGGATAAGCGGCTAGAAAGATCATCACAAAAGGCGATAAAAGGAATTAGAAAACTTTTGAATTCAAAAGACTGAGACGAAAATGCACAACGCCTAGAGGCGGCTCTATCAACTCTTTGGTCACCGCTTTGCGTTCTGTTTGTCCGGGCTACCTTACTTACACAATTACCGTTGCACCTAGTAAACCGCTATCTCACCACTCGCTCAATGACCCATCTCACTGTATTTATTCTTTATTTATTATTAATATTTTTTTATATATTTATTATTTATCAAATTATTATACTAATTTTTTAATTTATTTATAAATACTCTTTAATAAATATACATTTTAAATAAAAATAAATTTTAAATGTCATTGTTTTTCACACACAGGTAAATATCAAATTTTATGACTGGATAAATTTCGTTCTTTCTTCTGAAGATACCGAAGATCCATTCTTCCATATTATTGCATACTTATCTTTAAATAAATTAAATATTCTTTTGCAATATTTTGTGCAAATAAATTGTTAACTAAAGAAAAATAAATTTTCACGACTTTAAATATTGAAAAGCAAATTTCAATTTTTATATAATAAATTTTGAATTTTATGTTAACTTTAATGTAATTTATATATTTTATGTAAATAATTATTTATAATATAAATGGACGGGCTATTTTATTTAAATAATTATTTATAATATACATGGACGAGCATGTATTTATTTTGTTAATTTTCTTCATAAATGAACGAAGATGTATTTTCTTTATATACATTCCAATCATCAAGAAGCGTGAATGTATTCTAAAATAATTTTAAAACTTTATATATATATATATATATTATTGTGGAATATTTTAGAGAATTTTTTAGTAATTGTCGATAAAAAAAATCAGAGAGTGAGTGTATTCTACAATAATTTAAAAAACTTTACTTAAAAAAGTTTTAGTAATTGTTAATAAAAAAATGTAAAATCTTTCAACAAAGTTTGATTAGTTAATTGATCGAATAAATATGAAGAGTGATTGAACCGTTTTTAATAAATTTTTTTATTATTTTATATTTTATTATTGTTTATATAATATTAATTTATTATGTTTAAAGATATGATTCAAAGGGATTAAAATTGATTTTTGCAATAAAATTAAAAGTTGACAATGTTTTAAAATTAAGCACTTTAAATCAATTGTGTATATGTTGTGGTGTTTACAAAACAAACCACTTTTTTTTTATAAATTTAAAAAAACACACTTATTACATTTGAATAGATAATGTGTAAAGATGAAATATTATTTAAATTGTGAGGGTAAAATTGTAAAATTGATTATTATAATGATTAGAAGCTATTAGAAGTAGGTGGAGGGATGCTTCACCAAAATCACTTTTAACAAATTAACTTAATCACTTGGTTGTGTTTGAAAACACTTCAAAAGTGATTCTATTTGAAAAAAAAGTGCTTTTAAGCACCTTATAGTTTTTAAAAACACCCACTTTGTGTTATGAAAATAGGTTACTTGGAAGATGTCACCGTTCTTTCTTTAAGAGAGGTTTGTTTCGGATGGGCAAATTTCACTCATGTTCTACTTTAGAATTTTAAAATCTTACTCTACAAATTACTATAAACCCTACAAAAGTCAACCCTATAAATATCTACAAACTCTCTATATATATACTTTTTTTTGACGGGACACTCTATATAGATATCTATAAGAACCTATATAAACCCATATAATTCTATAATATAAAGTTAAATGATACCCTACTTAAATTTCAAAACAAACATAAAATATATACGTCATTAAAATTTCAAAATCTACTAGATTTTGAAATTCAGATTTTGAAATTTTCAAAATCTATTTTGTTGTATTTTGTCATTATAAACATACAAACTCTTTGATGTTTTTAGAAATTTATAATTTTATATTTTTTTATTAATAAAATTATTTTATAATACCCTTACTTATCAATTTTTTTTTTAATTTTACAATTAAAATCACAATTTTATTAATGATTAATATATTAAAAAAATATTACAATATATAAAAATATAAATACAATAATATAATTCAAATTTGTGGAAATGTATATATTATAAATATATTAGAATAAAAAAAAGTTTAACTTTCATAGACTCATGAAAAAGATATAAAAATTAATATAGTATTTAGAGTTATTATTTTAATAAATCTAACCCTAATATAATATTTAATATTTATTATTTTAATAAATCGACCCCGCGTAAAATGCGGGTATAAAGCTAGTTTACATATAATCTCAAAAGTAATTTTTAACCCCACAAAAAATCAGGATATAACTGAAAATACCAAAAAATAAAATAAAATTTATAAAATATATTATTAGAATGAAAATCTATAAATTGTGTATATACATATATTATACAGAGATAGAGCTATATAATGATTTGACATATTTTCAAATATCTTTTAACTTATTTCGAAATGATCTAATATTATCCGAAAAGATTGTATGAGTGTGTATATTAAAAATTTGACAGATTTTTCTTTGTATCCGCTACGGTGGGGTAATTTTTTTTTTTTTTAAATTAGTTGTCTATATTTAAGCTTTTTGTTGGATATAAAATAATATTTCAAGTGTATCGTGAAATATAATATTAAAATTTTAAATTACATTAAATACATTAAAAAAAAGAGTTGATCTCTTGTGTGTAGTGTGCACCGTGCACACTATGCCACTAGTCAATCCTTATTATTTAGAAAGACAGAAAGTTTACACAAAGTAGACATGGGTGAAATGGTTACTATGCGTCAACAATTTATATATGCATTTTAAATAAATTAATTTTAAAACTATTATTATTAACACTTTTCAACAATTTTTATTTTAAAAAAAATACCACTTTTAATATTTAAAAATACCAATTTTCATTAATAAATATTATCACTTTTTACAAAAAAAAAAATCATTAATAAATATTACCACTTTTTACAATTTTTTAAATTTTTTTTAACACTTTTCACTAATAATATTTACCACTTTTTAGTATTAAAAATTACCACTTTTCACTCATAATGTTTACCACTTTTCACTAATAATAGTTACCACTTTTCAGTATTAGAGATTACCACTTTTCAGTATTAGAGATTACCACTTTACACAAATAATGTTTACCACTTTACACAAATAATGCTTCATCATAAACTGAGGCAACGGTCTTCATGGACGGTCGGAAGAGAAACCTGGAGTGGGAGCAGGTGGCCAGAATTGAGGAAGGCGACGGCTAGGTGTGAAGACAAACATAGTGAAAGGTGTATATATTTTTAGGGTTTACATATTCTCTCAAATAAATAATAAAAAACAGTTAAAAAAAAAGCAGAAAAAAAACGGTTAAAAAAAAAAGCAGAAAAAAAATGGATAAAAAAAACAGAAAAAAAACGGTTAAAAAAAGCAGAAAAAAATGGATAAAAAAAAAGCAGAAAAAAACGATTAAAAAAAAAAAGCTGAAAAAAAAAGGAATTAAAAAAATAAATAAAAAAAAAGCGGTTAAAAAAAAGTGATTGCACCACATCACTTTGGTGTGTATGGTGCATATATAAGACTTTTCCTAAAAAAAAATAAAAGGGACTCCGAAAGATTGATAAGAAGCGTGAAATCGAAGCTCAGCATTAATGAAATTTCAGCAACAATAGCAAAATATATTAATGGAGTATTAAAAAACTCTCAATATATTAATATTCAAAAACTCTCCGTAGCCACCTACATATATGATCAAACATTCTTCCAGTAACTAAACTGGCTCTCTAACGACGGTTTAGGCAACGGGCCCACTGCCATTGCCTTTTAGCAAGTGGGGTCCCGTTGCCATTTCGCAACGGGCCCACTCCCGTCGCCTTTTGGCGAGTGCAGAACACGCCCTTGTCTTTACCGTTGCCAAAAGGCAAGGGCGTTATAATCCGTCGCCTTTTGGCGAGTGCAACTCACGCCGTTGTCTTTTCCGTTGCCAAAAGGCAAGGGCATCCACATCCGTCGCCTTTTTTCTGTCCGTTGCCAAATCCGTTGTCAATTGGCAACGGTACACTGCACTTGCTAAAATCCGTTGTCTTTTGACCAATTTTTTGTAGTGAATTAGTTACTCACAACACAATCCGACAAGTCCCCATATTTCTACTAGATCACTGAATTAATTAATAAATATTTGTTGCCCCCTATAATTCGCCAACCCTATTTGCCAAACAAAACTGTATCCCAACTTACCCAATTAATTTTCCTCACCCAAACTCTGTTCCAATGGAATCGAATTGGGCTGAGACAGGCCGGTATTCTGAATTGTTGAAACTGGTAAATTTCATTTTCAATCTTTAATTACTTTGTTTAAGTACTTCAAAGTAATTAAAGGTTGAAAATGAAATTTACTAGTTTGTCTTCTTCAGCATCGAAAAAGCTTATAAAAGACGGAATCTTCCTCGCCATCCTTAATTTCTACTTGCTACAAATGAGTAGTATTAATTCAATTGATTAACACTAATTAAAAACTAATCAAAGGAAAACACACCAGGGTTTTAATTTAGAGAGAAAATGAGAATAAATTACCTGAAGATCGAAAGTTGATAGACTTATTTGTGAGAGGGGTGGAGAGGGGAGGGGGGAACACACGACGGCGGCTAAGAATAAATTATGGTTACACGCGACATGCCTTTAAATAATAGGTTTGATATAAGATGGGAATTTTTTAAAATATTTTCTTAATAAAATTTTATTAGGTAGAGATGGGAGTTTGAAAGAGAATGCTCAAAATCAAGGATTTATAAACGGTAACTTTATCATTTTTCTTAAATTTTATATGTTGTTTTACATTTTAAGGTATTACAAATTAAAATGGGAGTCCAAAATGGTTAACATGATAATAAGTACTCCAGATCATTCCAAATGACAACACTACATTAAAAAGGACCAAACTATTTAATCTTAAAATTACGATAAAATTGCTCTAAAAATTATGATAAAATTGTCCTAAAATCCACAACAATAAGGGATTCAAATTAATTCAAGATCTTGCTCACCAAAAACACCATTTCGTAGTAATTTAACAAAAACTAAGATTAAAATTAACATTTGAAAAAGAAATTACCAGTTTAACATTATAAAAAGTTGGAATCTTATTTATCATTTCTACTTGCAGGAAATGAATATCCAATTGATCAATTCTAGTTAAAAACAAATGAAAAGGGAATCAGAAGGTTTTTAACTTACAAAGAAAATTAGAAGAAGAATTAACCGGTCTGCCTGAAGATCGAATTCTAGTTAAAAACAAATGAAAAGGGAATCAGAAGGTTTTTAACTTACAAAGAAAATTAGAAGAAGAATTAACCGGTCTGCCTGAAGATCGAAACTTGAACGTGCTCTCACTTGTGAAAATAACTTAAGCGGCATATTGGGATTTTCGACTTACATATATATAGGGTTATATTATAAACGGGAAAATTGAACTTTTAGTCCTATAAGAATTTGCCCAATTCACTATTGGTCCCAATAATTGAAAGTAGTCATTTTTTGTGCAAATTTGATCCCTTCCGTTAGTTTTCGGATGGAAACCGTTAGTTTGAAAAATAATATTAAAAATAAATCAATTATTTCAATTATAAATTAACTGAAAATTTAATATTATTTAAAAAATCAACAGATCATTTTTTTCAAACTAAATAATACCATATGGAAAATCGAAAAAATAAAATAATATTAGTGAATATAATTTTAAAATACAAAAAATATTTTTTCAAACCAAATGAAATATTTACAAAAATAAATTTGAAATATTATATAATCTTAAAAATCTTTAAAGTGTCTTAAATGAAAAAAAAAAAAAAAAAAGTTGAAAATCAGCAAAAAATATTAATTAAAGAGTAATCATCTAAAAACAATATCACCATATCCCGTCCACCTCTGTCAGCGTGGTTACACCTAATAGTTTCGTCTTACCTCCAATAATGGTTCCCAAATTAAACTCAATTTCTTACTTTAATGTCGTTGCCATCGTCAATTTAGCATTTGGAAATCAGCAAAAAATTTGGAATTGCGATTTTAATTAAGGACATTGTGTTCCGTTTCCGATGACCCATGCTCGTCACCATGCCATCTAGCCTCCATCACACCGCCGCCACCACTGTTATCCCCATATTTTTTCAAACAACATCATGGAAAATTAGGCTACCAAATTTGAATTCAGCCATGGAATTTGTTGAGCTAACCACTCTAGCCTCATCTCATTGATAGATTTTAAAGCCCCTTGTATATTTCAAATTTCGATCTCTCCTCCATATCCGATTCGCTAATTTTCATCGTAATTTTTAGCAAATTTTGACAGTTTCAATAACTTTTTTTTCTGATTTTTTGTGTTGGTGACGGGGTGACAATGGAAGCTGCTGGAATTTACTGCCGAACGGAAAACTCGCTGGCAATAATGAGCATCCCATACAGTCACGCTGAAGTTGTAATTAATTTTAGAACAATTTTTTTTAATATTAATTTTAGATTTTTTTTTTCTTTAAATCCCTTATGTTAATAGAGCGTGCATCTCACACATCAATATTTTTAGGCATTTAACATACATATCATACATGACTAAAAATGGTGGAAAGAGGACCATTTTCGAAGACCATTCAATCTGACTAAAAGTGCTATTTTTCCTATGTATAACTATGGCTGGATAAAAACAATAAATGTAATTTAATTTCCCAAATATATTTGTTTCCTTTTAATGTTTGATTCTCTAAATATATATCATTATGTAAAGGTAAAAAAAAAAATTAAATTTCAGTTTTATTTTAGACACTGCACAAGACATTCAATGTAAAGGTAAAAACAATAAATTTCATTTTTATTTTCTTTAATAAATATAATTTTCCTTTTATTTATTTTTTCATTTTTTAATGTTATAAGTAACATTCAATGTAAAAAAAAATTTAAATTTCAGTATTTTTATTTTTATTTTCTTTAATAAATGTAATTTTCCTTTTAATGTTGGATTCTCTAAAAAAAAATACTCTAAATGTAATGGTAAAAAAACAATAAATTTAAATTTCATTTTTATTTTTATTTTTATTTTCTTTTAATAATTGTAATTTTCCTAAGGGATGAATTGGCATTTCCTAAGGGATATGATGAAAGCAATGGGGTTCGATCCAATTTGGTGTAAATGGATTTTTGAATGCATCTCCACAGCTTCCGCTTATGTCCTTGTGAATGGCAGCCCGACGGAAGAGTTCAAACTCAAACACAGTTTATGGCAAGGGGACTCCCTATCACCCCTGTTGTTCATTATTGTTGTCGAAGGCCTCTCAATTCACTAATTAACAAAGCTTCTGGTGTAGGCCTCTTTGATATTGCACTGGAGGAAAGTAGGAAAGTACCAGTTTCCCATCTTCAGTATGCAGATGATACCATCCTCGTGGTTGAAGCCTCACCAAAATGCATCCTGGTAAATTTTGAACTTGTTTCATGTCTCAAAATTAACTACTCCAAGTGCTGCCTCTATTCGGGATTAATGTTGACAGTACTGAGATGCAAAGAGAAATGGCCTCCGTCTTGGGCTGCAGTGTGGGCTCCTTCCCAATGAATATTCTGCATCTTCCTCTGAGGTGGAGTGGGGAGTGGGTCTCAATAAAAAAAAAAAAAATCATGTGTTGCTTGTTGGGATATTCATCCAACCCCTAATTTGATTGCAATTTATAAGTTTAGTTTTGATGGCCAAAATCAGATCAGTAGGTTAAAATAATAATATGTAATCTTGAACTAAGTTACCTAAGTTGTTGTATAAAGCTTAGAAGTGTTGAATTTGTCTAAGTCTAAGTCTAAGGAATCAGTTGTATGTATATCAGTTGATTACTTATCTGTTTTAACACGCGCTCGCTCAAGACTTAAAGAGAAGAAGACTAAAGACTAAAAGACATCAAATACTCATTAGTAAAATCGGACCTAAAAGTTGTTGTATACCTTATAGACCGAATGTAACTATATGATAATCTGCACTGAAGGTCATAAGACCATTCAACAAATATGAGCTCACCTGATCTTGTCTACAAGAAGCCTAAAGAAGCATTAAAGTCAAGAAGATCTGAAGATTCAGATGACAACTAGTATTTATGATGAAGACACCTTGATAAGTGTTAGTTCATTTATGATGCTAAGTATTTTGTTTATTTAAATGAACTAAATTGAGATTAAATCAACTGCTTGATTAGTTTAATTCTTAGATTCTCCTAAAACCCTTTGTGCCTGAAAGCCAATGGGCCGGGTACATACACTTGCTGCATTAATGCTAGCTAGTTGTGTTTAGAATAAAAATCTAAAGCTATTTTTCAGATTTATTTATTTTGAAGAAAGCAAAGATTATCATTAATAAACAAAAAAGAGGAGTATCCCTACACAGGTTAATACAAACAACACATAATCAATCAAGAGTTTAACTAGTATAAGGGACATTCCTATAGACCCAATTAAAAATAGAGACAAAAAATTATAGTATTAGAATTAAGGTCAAATTCATAACCAAATAATCAATTATGCCCATTTGTCTTAAAAAACAATATTAATTCATTAATATAATAAATTTCGAATTTGAAATACCATTTTACACGCATTTGTTATTCAAATTGAAATTTAAATTATAATTGAAATTTAAATTCCACTTGTCCTTCAATTTCGAAACTTCCTTAAAATGCAGAAATTGATTTAATCTAATTCACTTTCCTTTTCAAATTTGATTTAATTGATTCACACATTTAATCGCTCCATTACTTTCATCCAACGATTTGAGGGATATTGGTTCTCTAATCTTGGTTCTCGTTGTCGATCAGCTTGCTCGTCGTCGGCGGTTAGCTTTCTCACGCTCTTCGTCTGCGGTGAATGCATTTCCGGTGGTTGTTCATTTCTGCGATCTAATTTTGCGATTCAGTTGTTCGCCGTCGGTGATTGTTTCGAGTTTGCGATGGATGCAGATTTAGTTTCCCGGGGACCGGGGAACTGAACTTTGTCAAACACCGTCTTCTTCCTCAGACTGCCGGTCGTTGACCTTCCGGCGTTCCACTTCCGATTGTCGCCCCTTCCCGGTTGAGGGCGCCGCCGATCTTCTTCCTCACGCACCAACCATGGCCTCACAAATCTCTGTTCACCTCCAGCGTGCGCCCTCTCCGCGGCTGACATGGAGGAAATCCTCCACTTCTCCCTCGTATCATTTCTCATTTCAAAACATTCAAATCCCATATGCAACAAAATATTTGCATATATTATTGACCATATGCAACAGTTTTTTTACATATATGCTTATATATTTTGCATATTTTATATAGATGACATTATATTATTAATTTTATTTATAATATAATATTATATTGATCAGTTCAAACTCAAATAATCATTTTAAAAATATAAATAAACTGTGAAGTAATATTATATTATTAGTTTTATTTATAATATAATATTATATTGACTAGTTCAAACTCAAATAATCATCTGAATCACATCGCACCAACACTCGATTTAAATTGACTCGTTTAAACCCAAATAATCATCTCTATCACTAATGATATGTAATTATCGAATTATATATTCTATATTAATTTTTTTAAATAAAATTAATATTTTATAATATTTTATTACAAATATATTGTTTTATTGCATATTATCACGTATTTTGAGTTATATGCAACATATTTTTGCATATGTCGGGAAGAATACGTAACAATTTAGCATATATGCATTAATTAGATATATCTTCATTACCGGAATAATGAATCTCATATTAAAATAATGCATACAAATATAAAATTAATATTAAAAGATTCTAATTTACCAATCATAATTATGGGCAATTATTACCAGTTACATTTAATGGAAAGTTACAATCCACAAGTTTTAATTCAATCATCATTAATATAATATCAGAATAATGAATCTCATATTAAAATAATGCATACAAATATAAAATTAATATTAAAAGATTTTAATTTACCAATCATAATTATGGGCAGTTATTACCAGTTACATTTCATGGAAAGTTACAATCCACAAGTTTTAATTCAATCATCATTAATATAATATCAGAATAATGAATCTCATATTAAAATAATGCATACAAATATAAAATTAATATTAAAAGATTTTAATTTACCAATCATAATTATGGGCAGTTATTACCAGTTACATTTCATGGAAAGTTACAATCCACAAGTTTTAATTCAATCATCATTAATATAATATTATTAATGTTAAATATATCCACTACTCCCCACAATTATTTCACGTAGTCCAAACCAACAATTTATATTTGACCTTTTCAAATATAGTGATATTCAATGGTGATTTTTATATAAATAATATTATATATTACAATTTCTAAAATTAATTTTTTATTTTGATATCCACTTTTGCATAATATGTACACGTCAATGTTATAATAACTCTTTTTATATATAAAATCTATAAACAAATGTAAATTTTGTGGAACAATTTTATTTTTGCCGAATATTTAGGTTTTTTATATTATATTATATATTTTGGTTAGGTGATAAAACCATCATTTACGTAATAATACTATGATTATCATAGTAATCATAAAAATAGATAAAACTGGTGTATTTTGCATATGAACGACACATATTACAATGTGCATATTGTTTTTGCATATACACAAGCATATATTCTGTTCCACAATACTTAAGTAATTACATCGTATATATTTCTTTATTTATTTTTTCTACGGTTTTCCATCCAGATTGTTTAATATTGTCTATTCGGGTGCTTAAACCGTTTTTTTAGTTCCCCTAAAGATAACATTAAGTCATTTTAATTTAGTGGAGAAGTTACAATTATCATTAATATGACAATCATTAATATTTATTCTATATAATTATAAATTATTATATCTAATATTTGAACGCATTATTGTATATTTTTCTATAAAGTATTGCATATATTTATTATTGAATAATAATTTTTAAAAATATCCAGAGTTGAAAAAGTCTTAGTTAATAGTTGGATAACACGTTCTGCACATCTCTTCCGAAAATTATGTAAATTAGCTTCTCCAATACTCCAGCTCTGTTTTAGGAATGTTTGAACTTTCGAGAGTATTAATGACCGCGATTTCCAATTATTACTGTTTTTAACAAATCCTAATTTGAATATAATATTTTATATTAATTGAATATCCAACTTTCGAATTTAATTAAAAGGGAGGGTATAATTGTACATTTATAAACTCAATTGTCCTTTTTTCTAACTTTTAAATAAGTTGTTCTTATTTTTAAACTCTATAGGTGAAATGTCCTATATATTAACTACCCCATCAATCAACAGCTAGACACAATAGCTACGACAGAAGTCGCATACATAGAAAAGGTCAAATCTGAACAGCTATTTGTCTGATTTATAAAAACAACAATTTCGCAAATCCAGGTCAAACAACGCTGAATTATATATTACCACGAACAAAACTAATATGAAGATATTGGCGACGATCACCTTCTCTTTGCACGAACTCGCAGATGCATTTGTCGCCATCATTAACTGCATTCACTCTACATAACCGACTCCATCCTCTTGCCACTACACGCCTCCCAGTACTCCACCGTCTCACTTCTGACTGGAATTCTCTCATCTCAGGGTCCACCAGAGTAATCTCTGGTTTGATGGTGAGATTGAAATCTTTGACTGTACAATCTGGGATAAACTATCATCATCAAAGAAACCGAAATACATAAGTACCAAGATATTATAACACTTTAAAGATTGGTGCAGTAAAGTTAATTTTAACACTTACCAACGAAGAACTTCGTTTGGTACTATATTTTGCGACGAAATAAGGATTTATAGGCCTTGGTGCAATTCCGGCATAAAATATCTCCCTACCATAACATCTGCGATTACCACCAGCTTCGGCACACACAAAAAAGAAAAAAGTCATTGCATGTAATTTTTTCAAAAATATTACCAAATAATGTAGGAAACATATATACCATTGTTAGCATTCCCCACGTTAACTTGGTTCCGCTCTTGGTCATTGTTGTCGTGAGCATCATCAACTTCCTCGTCCTTGGGTGGTTGCACGTAGATCTCAGACGATTGAATTGTGTTCTTCTCAATCCCACTTGTGTCACAAATTTTGACCATAAATACATCCCTTTGGACGTATGCAAACATTAATAGATCTCCAGTTGTCAATGAGTTGTCTTGGACAAATTTGTCCCAACCATCAACGAAATAGCATAGGTCACCAATTTGTTTGACCCTAACAGCCCATTGGTGCTTGTGCCAATCCCTCAAGTACACTCTCTGTGGGTATGGGTCATCCATACATTGAGTAAATACTATCGGAATTTCCTGTTTATTAAACAAACAATCTATTTTAGATTATGGGATTTTTTCAAAATTGCAATAATAAAAAAATAGATCTGCCGTAGAGCAAAATAATAGTGACACAGCTAGATCTGCCCCCTCTATCGAAAAAGAAGCTCCACAAATTGCATACCATTTTGAATTTGAAGTAATTAGAGAAAGATTGAAAATGAAATTTACCAGTTTGTCTTCTTCAGCATCGAAAAAGCTTATAAAAGATGGAATCTTCTTCGCCATCCTCAATTTCTACTTGCTGCAAATGAGTAGTATTAATTCAATTGATCGATTAACACTAATTGAAAACAAATCAAAGGGAAACACATAAACGAGAATTAATTACCTGAAGAGAGTTTGTGCGAGGGGTGGGGAGGTGAGGAACACGCTACGGCTGCTAAAAACAAATTAGGAGACGCTGCGGCTGCTAAAACTAAATTAGGGGAGGGGAAGGGAGGAACACGATGCGGCTGCCAAGAATGAATTAGGGTGGTTAGGGTTCATAGTGCCTTTAAATAATAAGTTAGAATATTCTAGAAGAATAAGTTCGATAAAAACAATAAATGTCATTATTTTAATTTGTTTTCTTTAAATGTTGCAAATAAAATTCAATTGTTAAGGTTTAATCGGATACTTTAATTTAAAATTCGTTTCTAATAATATCTAATTAATGGATCGAAGATTAATCCTTTCAAAACATAGTCTCTTCTAGCCGCTTGTTGAGAATAGTCGTATTTAGTCGTATTTAGTTATTTTATCTTGGGCTTGTATTATTTTTTCGGCCCACTTCCTTTTCCTTATTTAGGCCCATACTTATAGGACCTATATTGATACGTATCTTGTTTATGCGGATATATATAAGCCGTATGTAACCTACAATCCATTCAAGTAGTTATTCTTTGCTAATCAATTCAAGAAGCAGTTTCTTATGATTCCTTTCGTATATTAGTTTTATCATGGTACCAGAGCGACTATTCTAGTTGATTCGCTCAATTCAATAACATACTATTTCCGCTGCAATCAAACATGATCGGCAACGACAAGACGATCGAGAAAGAAGTCGGTGAGGGTTCCAAGTCGACGCCCGTCGTGATAGATTTGATGTCCCCGTATTACTTGCACGCCTCTGATAAACCTTGAGACGTCTTCGTCGGGTCGATGCTAAAAGATTACAACTATGGTGATTGGGTCGATGATATGACCAATTCTCTTTATGCCAAGAAAAAATTTAGGTTCATTGATGGTAATATTCCGATGCCGACGGCGGACGATCCGTACTTATCACATTGGATGAGGGCTAATGCCATTGTGAAGGGATGGCTGCTTAATAGCATGGCGCCGGAGATACGGCAGTCCGTAAAATTCAGAACGACTCAAGAAATATGGGAAGATTTAAAGGAACGATTTGGTAAGGAAAGTGCCCTAGGGCATATGAATTACGACGAGCAATCAGTCAAATCCGCCAAGAGGGCACCTCTGTTGCTGCGTACTACAGCAAACTTCGTAGGATATGGGATGAAGCTAGTTCAATCTCTCCGGTTCCCTCATGTTCGTGCGTAGGATGCTCGTGCAATATAGCCAAGTTGTTGGCCACAACGAGAGATCAACATCGACTATACGATTTTCTCATGGGGTTAGACGATGTTTATTGCTCTATACGAACACAGATTCTTGGATCACGGCCCGTCCCAACACTTAGTTTGGCATACCATCTTGTCTCGGAGGATGAACAGCACCGTTCGATTTCATCCACGCGAAGATCCAGTGTCGAAGCTGTTGCGTTTCAGACCTAGGCCAAGAGGGAGGTTGATCATAGGCAATCGGCTCCCAAGGAGGGTCGATACTACACTCATTGCAAGAAAACCAACCATAACGTCGACACCTTTTTTGAGAAAATTGGTTATCCACCAACATGGAATCACCGCGGACAATATAGGAGGCGTGACAGACGAAGCCAGAACTCCAAGCAAACTGGGCAGTCGCTAACCGCGCAGGTGGCGCCTGAGGGAACTGCAATACCTGAGCTAAGCGCCGAACAGATGGCGCGGCTCACAGAATTCGTCTGGACTGAATTTCACGGCAATTCGGACGGACCATCAACACCAACAGCTCATATGGCAGGTACGGTACTAAAATTTTCCCAATCTTGGATCATAGATTCGGGTGCGAGTGAACACATCTCGTATCGAGATGAGGCGTTAATCGATAAAAGGATTGCGGCATTCGAACCACCAGTGAAAATTCCTAATGGAGAAGTAATCTCCGTTCACTCAATCGGGCAAATCAGTTTGGGACATGGACTGAATCTCAGTCGCGTCCTATTTATTCCTAAATTCCATTGTAACTTGATTTCTGTTAGTCGACTCATCACTGAGTTAAACGGCACCTTCATATTTTTTCGTGATTTCTGCGAGATACATGACTCACACTCGAAGAAGCTGATTGGAGTGGGCAGGTGTCTCTATGGCCTATATTACCTTGAACCATCGAAGAGTAACAGGGCTATTTTAGCTGCTTTTGGAGACTCAAATTTATGGCATCGTGGCTTAGGCCATACATCGTATAGAAAATTAAAGCATGTTAGTAGCCTGGGTTCATTTATAAGAGAACCTGACTTTTGTGATTCGTGTATTCGTGCAAAACAAACTCTCTTACCTTTCCCTGTTAGCCATATTAAAACTTCTGCGTGTTTTGAGTTAATTCATTGCGACGTATGGGGCCCCTATAGATGTGATTCGTTGTTAGGTGCTCGTTATTTCTTGTCTATTGTGGATGATTATAGCAGGGGAGTGTGGGTTTTTCTTATTCACAGAAAGTCTGAAGTATCAAAATTTTTAATTCAATTCTGCAATATGATTGGCACTCAATTCAAGTTGCATGTCCAACGAGTCCGCTCCGATAACGGAGTCGAATTTCAAATAGCCACCTTACTTGATTATTACAGCAACCGTGTAATATTGGTCGAGAGTTCTTGCACATACATGCCACAGCAGAATGGAGTTGTAGAATGGAAGCATAGACATATATTAGAAGTTGCGCGGGCTCTCCGTTTTGAATCAGGATTACCAATTGATTTCTGGGGTGAATGTATTTTGACGGCCGTTTATATAATTAATTGTCTACCCTCACAGGCACTTAACAACAAGAGACCCTTCGAGATTTTGTTCAACAAAAGTCCCGAATATGAGCATCTTCGAACCTTTGGCTGCTTAGTTTATGCTCATGAAAATCGGCGCAAGGATAAGTTTGACGAGAGGGGGAGCGCATGCGTCTTTGTTGGTTATCCAAGTGGACAGAAGGAATACCGAGTCTACGATCTAGGCACCCACAAATTTTACAGCTCAAGAGACGTCACATTCCTCGAATACATATTCCCGTTCAAAGGATGCAACGACATGGATCTAGTTGATGCCACGCATACAGCGCAAGCCAACGTCCGAGGGGAGCACTCACTTACCAAGGGCCCTGAGCGCGAGATGGTCTCTTCTCGCCCTTTCATCCACGAGGCTGCGACACCTGTCGTCAACGACACTGTTAGTTGACCCACTGGGATTGAAGCGGATGTCTCGCATGCTGGAAATAATGTGCCCTTGCCGCACAACTCCACACATTCACGCTCAGATGCTGCGCCAATCCCTGCCCCCGCGGGCGATGTTTTTTCGCGCGTCAGTGGTCGAACCAAAACACAACCGAAGCACATGGAAGCCTACGAAGTATATTTGTCGCCTTCCATCGATCATGGACAACCTACTATCCAATCGATAATTTCGATGGTATATCCGCTTTCTAATTATGTTTCATACAAGAAATTTTCTCAAGCTCACACTGCATTTTCTCAAGCTCACACTGCAGGAATAAACCTATTGCATGATTTCTGCATGATTAAACCTATTGCATATATTGCCTGTATGAGACACGGCCATTCAAGCCACCTTACAAAATTTATCTGTCTCCTAGAGAGTGTATTCTCCTTTATCCATTTTGTTATCTTCTTGATCAAAAAATTGATGTAGGTTTCTATTATATCTATTATCTGGTAATGTTTACTTCGGTATTTGCATAAATGTGGTAAATGCGAAGCATTACAATTCTGGGATTGAGAGAAAGGATAGTGCTTTAATTTGGCACTTCGTAGATGAATTATTGGCATGTTTGAAGAATCTATAGGATTGTCCTTTCTAATAATTAAACTCAATCTATTAATGTGATAATCTGTTTTATCATGATAAGAGTTGTTCTTCTTTTTTGTTTGTGGAAGGAAGACATGCTGGTTACTTAGCTTCTACGAATATGTTTTGTGGTGAACCTCCATTTACAGGCTATGTTTTACATCATTTTGTAGTGATTGCATGTTAGTGTATGTTTCTTTGATTTTTGTTTCATTTTAAAGGGGAGAAGGACGTGTTGGGGGAAAAAATGGGATGTGAAATGGAGACGAATCACCAATCGAAGGAGATGGAAGTCGTCCTGTCTTCGATGTGGCCCGAAGACATAAATGAAGTCGGGAGGCAATTCAACGCAAAAAGGTCTGGAGGTGATCAGGACATGTTTGAGGAGATCACAGTCGAGAAAGAGCCTAATATAGTCAATTTTAAGTATATATTTGTATGTATAATGCATATTCTGATTTTTATTTTAAATAAAATTAATATTTTAGAACATCTTATTACAGATATATTATTCTATTGCATATTATGAAATATTTTAAGTTATATGCAACATATTTTTGCATTTCACTGAGAATATGCAACAATTTTAATGTATATGCAATAAATATTTTGCATATCATTGAAAATATTATTAACAATATGAATATTTTTGCATATCATTGAAAATATGCAACAATTTTTAATGTATATGCAATAAATATTTTGCATATATATTATAAATATGTATTTTTAATTGCATACGCATTTTTTTTATTATGGAGAAAAATTCATTTTACGTCCTGTAACTTAGGCCTAATCCAATCTATATCCTTTAAGTTTTCCCTTTTTCGATTTACGTCCTTTTTGGTCCAATTTACATCATTTTTACCGGAAAATTTTCGAACTCACCAGAATGTGAGAAATAAATTGGGATTCCGGTCAAACAGTCCAATTTACGTCCTTTAAATTTTAAAATTAAAATTTAATAAATATATTTTCTAAAAATATCATTAAAAATTTTAAAATATTATTAAAAATGCAAAAATATCATTAAAATTAAAAAATATAAAATGTGTAAAATAAAATTAAAAATATCTTATTTAATTTTTAAAAATATCATTAAAAATTATAAAATTTGTAAAATAAAAATAAAAAATTTTACAATTCAAAAAATCGAAAATGTTTAACTTAAAATTAAGAAATTCAAAAATCTCATTAAAAATTCTAAAAATATCTTTAATTTTTTTAAAATTTGTAGATTAAATATTAAAAATTCTAAAAACCCAATAAGAATAATAAAAATTATTAACATTTCATTAAAAATCAGATTTGATTCGAACTCATCCACCATTTTTTTAGTTTTAATTTATAGATTTTTTATATTTAGAATTTTATGTTTTTATGAGATTTTTAGATATTTTTTATTTTTAATTTACAAATTTTTAGAATTGTAGATTTTTTAATTTTTATTTTACACAATTTATAAATTTTAATGATATTTTTAGTTTTTAATGAGATTTTTAATTTTTTTTCAGAATTTTTTAATTATTAATTTCTAATTTTCAAACTTAAAGGATGTAAATTAGACTATTTGACCGGAATTCCAATTTTCCGGCGAAAAGGATATAAATTGGACCTAAAAGGATATAAATTGGACACCCTTGGACGTAAATTGAAAAAGTGAAAACTTAAAGGATATAAACTGGATTTGACCTAAGTTACAGGACGTAAAATGAAATTTTCTCTTTATTATGCATATTTAAATTGGAGATTATAATTTATTATATATAAAAATAATATATATTTAGTTAAACCATAAATTTTTAATTTTTTTGTTTAAGATTACTGATTCGCATATTTGGATGAAGAAATAATTTGATTAGTTGACTTATAAATAATAATGATATTTGAATTTTAATTTCGAATTCAAAATGCAATTTCAGAATTTCGAAATTAATGGGATTCTCCTCTCAACTTAAATGTGTCAATTATTATTTTAAATATGGAAACGTCATTAATTCGCGGAATTAAATGTTTGATTTACAGAATTAGTTTTAAAAATGGATGACTACTTACTTAATTAAAGAATTATTTTCGAATTTATTAATTAGAAGGGCAGTTTAGTATATTTATCACTCAGACCTTATTTGAATTAAAAATAAAACTTGTCTTTCTATGTTTTTTTTATGTGTGAAATGGTCTTATGAGAAACTACCCCTAAGATAATAAGATAATAATTTTTCGGAAAATCCCTTTATAAATATTAGGTCCCATTAAAACTCTAAATTAATAATTCATAAATATTACAATTATAAATATTATAAATATTATAAATTCATAAATATTAAAATTCATATTGAGATTTATATGGTATATGTTTCATTCATCATGCATGAATATATTTAGTTGGCTAAAATACTTATTTAAGTGCAATGAATTAATGTAAACATGTATATTTAAGTAATTTCAATGAATTGATACATGCGTCCATGAATATATAATAGTTAATTGTATACAATGAATTAGTTGATGCATGAATATAATCAATGAAAAATATATAAATTCATTTATTTTCAATACATATGTACTAAATTTACTGAATTTAAAAAGTTTCTCTTTTAATTAATAAAATATTAACATATCGATAATTTAATATCTCTTTAAATTAATAAAATTTCATGGTCCCAAGATTGGGTAATCATAGATTTCATTAATGGTCTTCTTGATGGGCTGCATAAGTTAAGCATATTGGACTTAGCAATTGGTTTTGGAGTAGTTGTAGGCGAGTGGTTAATAACGGTAGGTATACAAAATTTTGGCACAATAGATGGGCATGGGACAAGACGTACTTTAAAAGATTTGTTTCCTCGTCTATTTATTATTCATCTTGACCCTAATTGTTTCATTTAAGATAAAATCTATTGGCATAGAAACTGGTAGAAAGTTGGTAGAAAGTTGTTCGAGGAGATAAAATCTATTGGCATAGAAACTGGTAGAAAGTTTCATTTAAGATAAAATCCATTTTGAAATTGGTAGAAAGTTGTTCGAGGAGATATGAACGAAGGACCTGCTTGCCATATATCTGAAGAAGATCACTACAAAAAAATGTCTAAAAGGTAACGGATATTAGCAAGGGCAAGAATTGGCAACTGCCAAAAAAAAGGCGACAAATGTTGTCGCGGTCCCCTTTTGGCAATGGAAAAGGTAACGGCGTGTGTTGCACTCGCCAACATGACATATATTAAAAAATTTATAAATTTATAACCTTAAATTGTTGTCAAAACCTTAATGACATATATTAAAAAATAGATGGAGTACAAACATTTTTATAAATAGAACTACCTAGCTGCTACCTAGTACTATTGAAACGACTCTATATATATAACTGGAATATATAGTATGTGAAAAATGCTTGAAATTGTTATGTTTAATTTATATAATTTCATTGCATTAATTATTTACATTTATATTGATTAATTACACTTGATTTAAAGAAAAAGCGAGGTTTGTTATTTTTACAGGAATTTAGGATTTTTGGAGCAAAACACACTTTAATTGTTTTATGACGTCAAGTGAAGGGGTGAGACGAGATTGAAGCCAAAACGAAAAAAAGTATGAAAGGAGGAAGGTATTTGGGCCAACAATTAAATTATTTGGCTCATCTAATTAAAAGCAGTGGTCCATTTGCAAAATCAAATTGGAAGCAGCCCATTTTACTCGTTTCTATTACATGAAATTGGGAAAGGATGAAGCATGGGCCACACCACCTCCTTCTGTTATAAAGGAAGCAAATTGGGCCTCAATCCTTTTATTTTGGGCCAGGCTATATACCCCCATACTATGCACTCCCCTCAAAATGATTATGTTAGATTTACTTTCCCAAATTACCAATTATACAATTTCTTTCTTAAATTTGATTCGCATAAATATACCCCCTAACCCTAATTTTTTCATCATTTTCTCCCACATTATTCTTCCTCACCACTCCACCCTTCCGTCGCGCCCTCGCCCCTTCTTCTTGTTTTTCTTCGTTTTTCTTTTCTTCACCCAAGAGATCCGCCCTACGCGGTCTCCTCTCCTCCCCACACTTAGAGTCGCTGCCCCCTCCTTCCCCCACTCAGATCTGCCGCCATCGCTGCTCCATTTTTTTTTTATTGCTTCTACATCCAAGTCTCCTACACCGCACATCCGCCGCCTTCGACCACTCCTCACGGTCGGCCACCAGATAACCAAAACTTTATCTTATAATTCAACCCTATATATATATATATAAGTCGAAAATCCCAATCCGCCGCTTAAGTTATTTTCACAAGTGAGGGCATGTTCAAGTTTCGATCTTCAGGCAGTCAGGTTAATTCGTCTTCTCATTTTCTCCGTAAGTTAAAACCTTCTGATTCCCTTTTCATTTGTGTTTTATTAGAATTGATCAATTGAATATTCATTTCCTGCAAGTAGAAATGATAAATAAGATTCCAACTTTTTATAATGTTAAACTGGTAATTTCTTTTTCAAATGTTAATTTTAATCTTAGTTTTTTGTTAAATTACTTCGAAATGGTACGTGTTTTTAGTGTGCAAGATCTTGATTTAATTTGAATCCCTTATTGTTGTGGCTCTTTAGGACAATTTTATCATAATTTTTAGAGCAATTTTATTGTAATTTTAAGATTAAATAGTTTGGTCCTTTTTAATTAAGGAAAAAAATCATTTTGTGTTGTGTTGCAATTTGGAATGATCTGGAGTACTTATTATCATGTTAACCATTTTGGGCTCCCATTTTAATTTGTAATACTTTAAAATGTAAAATAACTTAAAATTGAAGAAAAATTATAAAGTTACCATTTATAAATCTTTGATTTTGAGCATTCTCTTTCAAACTCCCATCTCTACCTAATCAAATTTTCTTAAAAAAATATTTAAAAAAATTCCTATCTTCTTTCTAACCTTTTATTTAAAGGCACGTTACGTGTTCTAGAATACTCTAACCCTAATTTATTCTTAGCCGCCGTCGTGTGTTCCTCCCCTCCCTACCCCTCTCACAAAGTCGATCAACTTTCGATCTTCAGGTAATTCTCATTTTCTCCCTAAATTAAAACCCTTGTGTGTTTTCCTTTGATTTGTTTTTAATTAATGTTAATCAATTGAATTAATACTGAAAATTATTTTTTCAGGACCGCAACTTAGGGGTGTTAGCAAAAAGAGGACCGTAACTTTACGGGTTGGCAAAATTAGGCCCGTAACTTTTTTTTTCGCAATTTCATGACAAATTAGCCCAATCAACCCAATTTCGGGCTAATTGAAGCCCATTTTTTGGGCCACATTTATTTATGGCAAAAAGAGGACTATAACTTTTTTAATGCAATTTTAAGCCTAATATAAATATATAATTTTTAAAATTTACTCTACCTCATATTCACTTCCTCAATTAGATCTTATTTTAATTATACAAATATTTTCTATAAAATTTAGAATCTAATATTTAAAAATATATATATATATATATATATAACAATAATAAAATGGAGTATTCAAATTTTATTTATAATATAAATCAATATAAGAAATTACAATATATAAAAAGTATGAAAATTTTTGTGGGACAAATAGCATATGTAGTAAAACTTAAAAAATTAATCTAAAAATATTTTTTTTAAATAAAATCTTAATCTTAAAAAATAAAACTTAAATGTAGCTACGATCCACTATATCACAAAAAATGTTAAATAAACTATTAATTTAATTTATTGAAAACGATATGCTAGAACAAATTAATAAAACGATAATTTTATTATCCATTATGATATAAGACATGAGAATGGATCTAATTGATGAAGGGAGAGTATATTTTAAAAATAGTGGAAGACCCGCGTAACACGTGGGATTGAAGATAATTTATTATATTAATATTTTGACAAAAAAATTATAAGACGGACTCATACATATTTTTAACACTTACAAATTTTATGAAATATTATAACCTTATTTAAATTGTATTTTAAAATAAAGACTATATATAAAGGAAAATACAAACTTAAGAGTAAAGTTCAATTTCATTCATGAAAGTCAATTTCACATAAGATATTCATTGTTTTCAAGTAACGTTAAAAATGAAGGTTTTAAAGTTTATTTTATTATAAAAAATTATATTTGATTTTACTTTAAAAAACAATTTCTCCTGAGTCCCTGTTTAGCTCCAAAAGAATGAAAATTAGTTTTATTTTTTTAAGATTATAAAAAATGCATTAAAATACAAACACGATTTTTTGAATTTAAATTGGTAAAATTTGGGGAAGATGAGTGGTAGAAGAAGTGGTTAGACACAATTTTAAATCTCTTAAAACAACTGTTTTAAAAGGGAAAAAAAAGTAAAATTATGAGAAAATTATAAAATATGAATATTAAATTTGTTGTTGAGACATGCATGTAGAAAAAAAAAATGATTCAAAATTATTATAATAGGGATATTAATTGGTCCTAAGATTGCATTTAAAAAAGTTACAGTCCTCATTTTGTCATAAATAAGCTTGGCCCGAACAATGGGCCTCAATCAGCCCGAAATTGGGTTGATTGGGCTAATTTGGCTTGAAATTGCGGAAAAAAAAAAGTTACGGGCCTAATTTTGCCAGCCCGCAAAGTTACGGTCCTCTTTTTGCAAACATCCCTAAGTTGCGGTTCTGAAAAAATAATTTTCCCACTCATTTGCAGCAAGTAGAAATTAAGGATGGCGAATAAGATTCCGTCTTTTATAAGCTTTTTCGATGCTGAAGAAGACAAACTGGTAAATTTCATTTTCAACCTTTAATTACTTTGCTTAATTATTTCAAAATGGTATGCAATTCATGGAAAAAATCTAGCAATTACCTATAACATATAATTTTATTTGATTTGAATAAAAAAATTGTATATTTGATCTATCATTTTATTTCTTTCTAGTTAAAAAAATATTCGTTTTTCTAATTTTTATTCTTTAAATCAGGATGAGGATTTAAATAGAATTAGTAATGTAGAGTTAAATGCACAATTCTTATTATATATCACAAGATCCAAGGTAGTTAGGTGTTTTACTTCTTTGAAATATTATATCTTGTATTTTCTTTCCACTTATTACAGATCTATGATGTATTCTTTACAAAAAAAAACATAATAACAGTTATTTGGTATTCACTACTATAGATAACTTTAACAATTATATAAACACAACTGATTTAGTTTTGATATAAAATATATATGTAAGATAAAATCTGAACATATATGATACTGCCGTAGGAGGTTCTTTTTCGTCTCATATCAATAAAAAGGATTCCTTTGTCGATAAAAAAAAAGGTGGTTCTTTTTCGCAAAATGATAGACGGGGAAGATCGAGTTGTGTCACAGTTATTTTGCTCTATTTTATTGTTGTTTGTTGCTTTATATATTTTTTTACCCTTAAAAAATCCTTTTTGTTATTATGATACGCACAAGATATCAAGAAACAAGATTCACAATCGATCTGGAGCTACTCCAATCGCCAATTCAATTCAATTCATTCGTACAAGAACTATACAAATACCCAAACTATCTAGGCCTCAGCCCACTAATCTAATTGAATGGGCCTTACTAAAATATAACAAAGGGTTTGACTATATGCACCTCCATTTAGGAGAGATGCACGCCCCCACCACCCAAAATTGGTTTAAAATAATACACCCTTCCTTCGAAATGTCGAAAATACCCTTCTCTCATTAAATTCAATTTACAATCCACACCCCCAAATAACTCCATCTTCTTATCCCCAAATCACTCCATCTTTTTCTCCCCAAAATCACTCCACCACCTGCCACCGCCGCCGCCGCCGGCAACACCCTCTCTCGCCCACACCATCCGCCTCCGCCGCCCTCGCAGCGCCGCCCTCCTCCGTTTCTGCAAAAAAAAAAAGAAGAAAAAAAATTATGCCGCCGCCGCCGGAATCGCCCCACCACCCCGATCTCTTCTCTCCCCTCCATTTCCCCCGCCCCACCACCCCGATCTATAAAAAAAGAAAATTTACAGCGGCCGCCCTGTCCATCGGCCGCCGCGACCGCCCTCTCTTCTCTCCCCTCCATTTCCCCCCACACCCTCTGCCATGGCGCCCCCGCCCCACCAACACGATCTGTAAAAAAAAAAAAAAAGCTTTCACGGCCGCGCGGCCGCCCCTACCTCTCACTTCTCTCCCTCTCTTCACCGGCGTTGGCCCCACGTCGCTCCGTCCACGACGTTAGCCCACCCCGATTCGCCGTCCACGGCGTTAGCACAACAGGTTTTTTTTTTTTTTTTTTAATTTCGACACTGTAATGTCGCCCATGTACAATTTCATCGACAAAATGTTGTCGACCAGAGTGTATATGGTCGACATTACAGTGTCGATCGACCTTTGTTGGTCGACCATATATCCTCCCGTCAATAAAATGTGGTCGACGGAAGGATACACGGTCGGCACTGATTTGACGAATTGTTTAAAAAAAATTGTTAGTTTTCTAAGTTTTGATAATGATGTTTGTTAATGGGTTTGATATTGTTAATGGGTTTGATAATGGTGATTTGGGGATGAATATGGTTAATTTGTTGAAATTTTGGATTTTTTTTTTATTTCTTGTTACCGGAAAAAATGGTAAAGGGGAAAAAAATGGTAGTAGGGGTGCGTTTAGTAAGGGGAGTGCATCTAGTACGCTGTATTTTAATGAAGGGTATTTTTGGTTTTTTACCCTATTATTTTATTAATAAACTGAAAAGGGGAGTGTATCTCTCCGAAATGGAGGTGCATATAGTCAGACCCTATAACAAATTAAAGCCTAGCAAAGCCCAACTAAGATTAATAACATTTCAATTATGCCTAATACGCCTCTTGTAAACTAATTGAGGCGTATGATCAATTCCCTCCCCCTCAACAAGAGCCTTGTCCTCAAGGCTAAAGGAGGGAAATTGCTGCTGGAAATAACGCACATTGACCCAAGTACCATCATCAATTGGTCGATGTTGCCAAGATACCAAAAACTGAGGAACAATATTGTAGAATCGCGTCTGGAAAAAATATTGTCGTGTTGGAAAAAACATTTATATGCCACTTGCCCCATTTTTTTGTAGGTCTAAATTTAGGCGCAAGCTTAGCATTTAGGCGTTTAAACAGGGAAAGTTGTCGATAGGGTCTAAATTTGACGAACACTCGGCCGCCCTCCTCAAATTGAACGTCGTGTTAATTTGTGTTTGTCAATTTTTCGCCTCAGCTCCAGCCAAATGATGTTTCAGGTGCTGCAAAATCTCATGTCAGACGCTCAGATCATCAGCCACTACCTTGATGCAGAGCTCCTCATACATTCTTGGGCCCAACAAATATTGTCGCCAATGTACAACTGAAAGGGCTAGTGCCATATGCCCCTTCTCGTATGTGGATTTAAGGGCATTTTGGGGGGATAATGTTTTGCTATAAAAAATACAAGAATAAAGTTGCGAAGAAAGGGACAAAATAGATCGTTCATAGCCGACTGAAACATAGATGGGGCGTTCATGAGACTAAAAGGCATTACGAGTTCTAGAATGAGTACAAAAATCTATTTGATGTTACCCAACTCGAAGATCCAACTGAGTAAAACAAGCGGCACCATGGAGTTCATCCAAAAGATCTTGAATCACTGGAATCATATATTTTTTCGGGATAGTTCTCTTATTTAATTTGCGGAAGCCCACACAAAACTGTCAACTGTCGTCCTTCTTGTGGACTAATAAAACGGGGCTTTAGTACGGACCGGTACAAAGCTGAATCAAATCGGCACTCAACATCTCTTGAACTAGACGTTCGATTTGTGTTTTTTTGGATGTATAATATTTGTACGTCCTTATTGACAAAGGGGTGTAATCTGGATGCATGAAAAGTAATTTGATGGTCACACGAACGCGATGGGGGCAGACCCGAAGGAGGTGATAAAACTAGGGGAAAGTGTGAAACTACTTCCTCAATATCGAACGGGATTTCAGAGCTCGAATCATCGTGGGAGGGGGTCAATTCAAGAGGCCAAATGAGCCAAGCCGTAATTTTTAGCAAATTTTCATCGTAATTTTTAGCAAATTTTGACAGTTTCAATAACTTTTTTTTTCTGATTTTTTGTGTTGATGACGGGGTGACAATGGAAGCTGCTGGAATTTACTGCCGAACGGAAAACTCGCTGGCAATAATGAGCATCTCACACAGTCACGCTGAAGTTGTAATTAATTTTAGAACTATTTTTTTAAATATTAATTTTAGATTTTTTTTTTTTAAATCCCTTAAGTTAATAGAGCGTGCATCTCACACATCAATACTTTTAGGTATTTAACATACATATCATACAGGACTAAAATGTTGGAAAGAGGACCATTTTCGAAGACCATTCAATCTGACTAAAACTGCTATTTTTCCTATGTATAACTATGGCTGGATAAAAACAATAAATGTAATTTAATTTCCTTAATATATTTGTTTCCTTTTAATGTTTGATTCTCTAAATATATATCATTATGTAAATGTAAAAAACAAATTAAATTTCAGTTTTATTTTAGACACTCTACAAGACATTCAATGTAAAGGTAAAAACAATAAATTTCATTTTTATTTTCTTTAATAAATATAATTTTCCTTTTATTTATTTTTTCATTTTTTAATGTTATAACTTTCAATGTAAAAATAAAAACAATAAATTTAAATTTCATTATTTTTTATTTTTATTTTCTTTAATAAATGTAATTTTCCTTTTAATCTTAGATTCTCTAAAAAAAAAATCTCTAAATGTAATGGTAAAAACAATAAATTTAAATTTCATTTTTAGTTTCTTTTAATAAATGTAATTTTCCTTATTAATTTTGTTACGTTTTAATGTTAGATTCTCTAAATAACATTCAATGCAAAGGTAAATGGATGAATTGGCATTTCCTAAGGGATATGATGAAAGCAATGGGGTTTGATCCAATTTGTTGTAAATGGATTTTTGAATGCATCTCCACAGCTTCCGCTTATGTCCTTGTGAATGGCAGCCCGACGGAAGAGTTTAAACTCAAACGCAGTTTAAGGCGAGGGAGGGGACTCCCTATCACCCATGTTGTTCATTATTGTTGTCGAAGGCCTCTCAATTCACTAATTAACAAAGCCTCTGGTGTAGGCCTCTTTGATATTGCACTGGAGGAAAGTAGGAAAGTACCAGTTTCCCATCTTCGGTATGCGGATGATACCATCCTCGTGGTTGAAGCCTCACTAAAATGCATCCTGGTAAATTTTGAACTTCTTTCATGTCTCAAAATTAACTACTCCAAGTGCTGCCTCTATTCGGGATTAATGGTGACAGTGAGATGCAAAGAGAAATGGCCTCCGTCTTGGAATGCAGTGTGGGCTCCTTCCTAATGAATATAATTCTCACAAATAAGTTGATCAACACACTACTTGCTTCTTCATTGTGGCTTCTCATGGTGCCTTTTCGAGCACTTTCTGGCTTTTGCAATGTCTTTTTACTTTGAATAGCATGATCATGATGCCTGAATGTGAAATGTAGATAAAATATTACTCCCTCCGTCCCACAGGAATTTGCACACTTTCCATATATGGATGTCCCATACCAATTTGCAAACTCCATAAAAGGAAATATCTTCATAACCCTCACCCTTAAAATATACTCATATTTACCCATATGCCATTACTTTTTCACACTCAATCTACTTTTTACTTTACTTTATTCTTAAAAGTTTACAAAATTACCCCTAAAAAAAAGTTTACAAAATTACCCCTAAAAAAATCACTCATTACACCTTTTCTTACACATTTCTTAATATGTGTGCCGTCCCAAGGGTTCAAATTCCTCTGGGACGGAGGGAGTAATAAACATAAAAGAATTTAGGGATAGTAAATAAATAGAGTAGTTGTTGCCAAAGACTTTGTGTACGTATAACCTCGCATAATGAATTTCAATGTAGATATGTGTTGGGAATAAAATGAGATATGTTTTGATTCAATACCAAAACCCCCTGAGACATGCCTAAGTTAAGTTGAATATGTTCTAGAGATGTTAGAACATATAGAATAAGGGCTAGATAAGAAGCTGATATGTTAGGCAGCTCTTAGTTGTATAGATGCACAATTTAAGGGGGAACCTATGCTTCTAAAAGTCTATCAAGAACAAGTCCCCCCAAGGCTCAAATTCTGGAATAATGATCAAGTCCACTGAAGGACAAATATGCTGATCAGAAGAGTTGTCCGGACAAGTTGTCTCACCACAATCAATTCAGAAGAAGTGTACTGAAAGCCTGAGGTCAACCATGCTGAAGAGACAACTACACCCTAGAGATCCTCAATGAATCATGCTAAGATCACTTTGAAGTGAAGCAAAGGGTATGAGCCAAGTCATCTGAAGAAGAGCAAGTCAACCTTGCTGATAAGCAAGACTGCTGATAGTGATAAGGAGAGTTGTCCACTTGATAAGGAATGTTGTCCTATCATTGGAACAACCTTCAGAAGTCATGTCCATGTCCTAACAAGAGAATCTGAAAGTCAGATATTGGGAAGAGTGTTGCAGAATGAAGACAAAGCTCTTACAGCCGTTTATTTCCCAAATGAGGACATGTCACTATCAAGATTCTGTCTTCAAAGTTGAAGAACTAAAAGAAGACATTTATGGACATTTGAGGCTGCCTCTCCAACGGGCAAATCCTTCAATTGTCTATAAATACAGAAGTGTGGAGACCATTTGAAAGCACCTCAGCTAAGCACCTCAACATATTCCAACAAGAACTCACAAGCAAAAGTGCTTTCTAGATTTCAAAGACTATCTTAGTCTTCAAACACTTCTTCTAAGCTGAACTCAATTGTATATCCATACACAAGCTTAGTGAGATATCCTATCCTTATACACTGATCTTCATTGTAAAGGATATCTCATTAGTTGGAACCTTACATCAATCCTTACCCCTTTCAAGAGTGAAAGTGAGAAGGTTGTTGTAGTAGTAGTAGAAGTGGTAGGAGCTGACTGTTGAGAGAAGAACAGTTCAGTTCTGAGTTGAGAAGAGGGTACTAGGACTCTAGACATCCTAGGGATCAATTCATCAAGGAGTGGTGTTATTGATCAAGTGCACCTTGGCACTATAAAACAAGTTAATTCCAAGAGTGAAGGAATTATCCTGTTAAATCAGGGAAAGTGGATGTAGGAGCTTGAGTCTCTGAACCACTATAAACTCTTGTGTTGATTTGCTTTCAAGTACTTTCATACATTCAACACTACACACAAAACTGATCTTTCAAAGAATACATATTCAAAGACTGTGCAAAACTTATTTGGACAAGTTCCCTGAAAAACTGGACTGTATTGGACTGACTAAGTGATTTCAGAAACTAAAGGAGTTTAAACTAAAAGGGCCAACCACTATTCCGCACATATAACTCCCCTAGATAGTTATTCAACTAAGTACTCGATAGTACTTAGTAGCCTGATTATCTTAGAAGAGTTAATCATCTTCAGCAAAGTTGTCCAAGACAACCTTGCTGAGCTCTGGTTTGATCATAGTAAAAAAGAATTTGCATACAAGTGTATTCCCCCCCCATACACTTGTTATATACTCCTTTCAGGACCAACAAGTGGTATCAGAGCAGGGGTTCAAAGACCACTGCTTCTGAAAATCCATCTTGGTTTTCAAAATCATATATTTGGTGTGGTCACTGAACTGATCTATCTGAAATCTTATCAATTGTTGACTAACTGATTGTTCTTGAGATATGGCCAACAACAATGTTGCTGTTCCACCTCCTGCTGTCCAAGGGTTGGACAACATGGCCACAAATCCAGTCAACCACATTTCTCATCACAAATTGCCCATGTTCTCAATAGACAACTATGATTTCTGGAAAATCAGAATGAGGGCTCATCTTGCATCTCTACATACTGATATGTTAAGAGTGATCACAAGAGGTCCTTTTGTGTTCACTCAAGTAAATCCCAGAGTTACTGAAGCTCAAAGAGCAGATGTAAGGGAACTGATTCCCAAAGATGAGGATGACTTCACTGCTGATGGAAAGAGGAAAGATAATCTGAATTATCTTGCCATGAACACCCTCTACCAAACAATTCCAGATGCCATAATGGGTAGAGTCTATCACTGCACAACTACCAAAGAAATTTGGGATACTCTTGCAGAAATGTGTGAGGGTACTGAGAAAATCAAGGAGAATAAGCTCCAAGTGGCAGTGCAGAAGTTTGAACAATTCACAATGGAGTCTGAGGAGTCCATTGATAAATTTGCTGGTAGATTCACTGATGTGATGAATGAAATCAACTCCTTGGGCAAGGTCTACAACAAGAGAGAAGTTGGGTTGAAGATATTGAGAAGTCTCACTCAAAAGTGGGATGTCTATGCTGTAATGATGCAAAATACCAAAGATCTCTCCACCATGCCCATGCAACAAATCTTCTCTGAACTCAAAGCTTATGAGTTCGACCTCAATAGAAGAAAGCCTATTGAGGAACCTTCAAATCTTACTAAGGGAGTGGCATTCAAAGCCAAAACTGCTGAACCAGAAATGCAGTCCACTCCAAGATCATCAAAGACAGTCTCAAAGACTGAAATGAAGGAGGAACTAGCCTTGATGGCTAGGAGGTTTGAAAAGCTAAATTCAAGGTTTGGTAGATACAAGAAATTCTACCAGGACAACAAATTCAGGAGAAGATACAACTCTCCTGAAGCTCAGGCTGAGGTCAAAAAGCCTGAAGAGAAAAGATCAGAGGACAAGTACTCTGATAGGAGAAGGTCCAGTAGAGCTGAACCTTCATCATCAAAAAGAAGAGAAGAATCAAAGAAAGATGATGATGAAGACCTGTGCTATAATTGCAAGAAGAAAGGGCACTTCCAGTATGACTGCCCTGAACTGAGCTCTAAGGAGAGAAGAGAAAGGCAAGCTAAAAGAGATAGAAAGTTCTCCAATAGAAAGGCCATGATGGCTGGTGAAGAATCTGATAGTGCTGAAAGCTTCAACTCTTCTCATGGACTGTTCTCCAACAGTGATGATGATGATGATGTCTGCAACATGGCTCTTGAGGATGATGAGGTATCCTCTACTTCTAGTTCACCATCATTCATCTCACAAAACACTAGTGAGGTCAACCTGAAACTTTCTCTTGGAAAGTTAATGGAAGATTTCACTATGTTACAAGAATTTCATGATAACTGTGTGAGAGAAAATGAAAGACTGGCAATTGAGCTTGCTAAAAACTCTGAGGTAGCTGTTGATGTCAAAACTACTGAGTTGTATCAACAAGTCTTGAGAGAGCTTGAGGAAGCAAATCTCAGGATAGTTGACCAACAAAAGGAGATTGATGATTAACTTCTATCTCAGAAGAGAAGAGATTTTGAACTGAAAATCCTAAATGCCAAGCTTGAAAACCTCTCACATGAATATGACATTCTTAAATCAAGTGAAGAGAGCCTGAAACTAAAGATGTCTGCTCTGAAGAAATCCTCTAGAGCAATAGAGGAAATTCAGAGTTATCAAAGACCTATGGCTCAAAGAAATGGATTAGGTTTTGATCCATTTGAATCTTCACCTTGTCTTAGTGTTGCTTCCACAAGTAACATTAAGAGAATCTTTGTTAAATCAGTGGCACAAACTGAAAATGAAGTGATTCAGCCACTGAACAAAGGAAAGGGCAAAATGGATGATCTGCCTACTCAAGTACTTCAGGAGAATAGGCCAAAACCTAAGGAAATGGCCAAAGCTCCTGAACATAAGAGGAATGTTGGTCAACAGAGTAGACCCAATGGAAGGGCAACTCTCCTGAACAATGTTCAGAGGAGTTATCCAAGGTATAATCAGCCTAGGCCAACTCTTCTGAGAAAGCCTCAGCTGACTAGACCTAAGGACAACTATCCTCAAAGGTAAAATAAAATGAGACAACCAAAACCCTTCATGCCAAAGGGTAATGGTCATAAGAAAGCCTTTCCTCAAAGATTCCCTCAAATAGCACAAAGAACTCATAAGTTCAGGAGATTTGACAACTCTCCTGAAACTTACAGAGTTAACACATTCACACATACTTTCCCCAAGGCATTCAAGGGAAAGACAGTGTATGTAGATGCTAGAGGAAGACAACTTAGCCACCTTGAATCAATCAGGGTTATTAGGCAAGTTTGGGTTCCTAAAGGTACAACTAACTTCTCAGGACCCAAAACTCAAAGGGTACCTAAACCAATCTAATTGCAGGTACCACTGGGCCACAAGAAGAGGAGCATGAGCAAAAAGTCAGCATGGTACCTTGACAGTGGATGTTCAAGGCATATGACTGGAAACAGGGAACTCCTCACTGATTTTATTGAAAAAAAAGGCCCAAATGTCACATTTGGAAACAGCTCACAAGCAACTACAAAAGGTTATGGTACTTTGATGATTGGTAATATCAAAGTATCCAATGTGTCTTATGTGGCTGGTCTCAAGTATAATCTCCTAAGTATCAGTCAATTCTGTGATAAAGATTTTAATGTTGAGTTTTCTAGTGGAAAATGCTTAATCAAAGATAAAGCTCAACAAATTCTATTGACTGGAACTAGGAAAGGAAATGTGTATTTTGCAGACTGGGACAAGTCTACTGATGCTGCATGCTTCATTGCTAAGAGTTCTAGTGAACAAAGTTGGTTATGGCATAAAAGATTAAACCACTTGAACTTCAAAATAATGAACAAAATTGCTAGAAATGCATTAGTTAAAGGACTACCTAATAAGGTTTTCATTAAGGAGCATGTTTGCAAACCATGCCAAGAGGGAAAACAGATTAAAGCCTCATTCAAAGGAAAACCAGTCATCTCTACTGAAAGGGTACTTGAACTATTACATATGGACCTATTTGGACCAATCACCCCTGCAAGCATAAATGGTAGAAAATACACATTGGTGGTAGTAGATGACTTCTCTAGGTTCACTTGGGTAGTATTTCTCCTTAATAAGAAGGAAACTCAAGTCAAACTGCCTGAACTTCTAAAGAGATTGTCAAATGAGAAAAGCCTTAGCATTATCAAGATAAGATTTGATAAAGGCACTGAGTTCATAAATTCATACATCAATGAGTATTGCACATCTAATGGAATAGCTCATGAAACCTCAGCAGCTAGAACTCCCCAACAAAATGGAGTTGCAGAGAGAAGAAATAGAACCTTAAAAAAAGCTGCTAGAACCATAATTGCTGACTCAAACTTACCTAAGAGGTTTTGGGCTGAAGCTATAAACACTGCATGCCATACTCAAAATAGATGTTTGATCACCAAGGGGCAAGGCAAAACCCCCTATGAACTCTGGAAAGGAAGAATGCCTAAAGTGTCATACTTTCATATTTTTGGTTGTAAATGTTTCATACACAACAATGGGAAAGAACAGTTGAAAGCCTTTGATAGCAAAGCTGATGAAGGAATATTTCTTGGATATTCTCAAATCAGTAGAGCTTTCAGGGTCTACAACAAGAAAAACCTTATTGTGGAGGAAACACCTCATGTTGTGTTTGATGAATCTATTCATGAGTTCAGGAATGAGAACTTGGAATCAGAAGAAATCACACAGAGGACAACCAGACTGAGCCTAAAAGACAAAGACACTGAATTCATAGAAGTTGTCCAAGCCAACCTACCTGAAAACTTCACTTTGGACAACAATCCTGAGGGCAACCTTCCTGAGGCAAATCCCACTGAAAGGAATGGTGAACTGAATGATCCAATCCCAGTTCACATCCAGGTAACAACTACCAATGAAGAAGCAGTTACTGCTGAGGTAGTTAATGGGTCAAATAATCAAGGGGGAACTCAAAATGTTGAAAATACCAATGTCCCTGACATTGAGGACAACACCCCTGATTATGATCCTGAGTTAGATCCTGCATTTAATTATCCTGAATTTTATGATCAAAATGACTCAACTTCAGTAGAGGACAACTCTACTGAAGAGATCAGAAAAAGAAGGACTTGGTTGTCTGACCGTCCTACTGATCTAATACTTGGTGATCCAAGTATAGGAGTCAAAACAAGGAGATTTCATGGTGAAAGTGCACTTTTCTGTTGTTTCTTGTCAGAGCAAGAACCAAGTGACATTAAGGAAGCACTTCAAGATGCCAATTGGATCACAGCCATGCAGGAAGAACTGAATCAATTCACCAGAAATGAAGTATGGGAGTTGGTGGATAGACCTTCACATCAAGATGTTATTGGAACAAAGTGGGTGTTCAAGAACAAAAAGAATGAAAATGATGTGATTGTCAGAAACAAAGCAAGACTAGTGGCAAAGGGTTATTGCCAACATGAAGGCATTGACTATGATGAAACTTTTGCACTTGTGGCAAGGATAGAAGCAATAAGGCTCTTTCTAGCCTATGCAGCCCACAAGAGGTTCAAAGTGTACCAAATGGATGTCAAGAGTGCCTTTCTGAATGGAGTCTTGAAAGAAGAAGTCTACGTGGAGCAACCACCAGGTTTTGAGGTTGGAGACCAAGTTTACAGACTGAAGAAAGCTCTATATGGACTTAAGCAAGCCCCTAGGGCTTGGTATGACACACTGTCACAATTCCTCTTGGATCATGGATTCACCAAGGGAACTGTGGACAGAACTCTCTTCAGAATTTCTGAAGGAGAAGACATCTTGCTTGTCCAAATTTATGTGGATGACATAATATTTGGATCACCCAATGAGAAGCTGTGTGAGAAGTTCTCCAAGCTAATGCAAAGCAAGTTTGAAATGTCCATGATGGGGTTGATGAACTTCTTTTTGGGACTTCAAGTCAAGCAATCAAAAGAAGGAATCTTCATCAACCAAGCTAAGTACACCAGAGAAATGATCAAGAAGTTTGGGTGTGCTACTAGCAAGCCAGTAAGGATCCCAATGAATACAAATTGGAAGATGGATCCTGATGAGAGTGGTGTTCCAACCAACTCCACTGAGTATAGAGGAATCATTGGATCACTCCTCTATCTCACTGCCAGCAGACCTGACATCACCTTTGTAGTAGGTGTTTGTGCAAGATTTCAAGCAAATCCTAAGAAAAGCCATCTTGAGGCTGCAAAGAGGATCTTAAGGTATCTCAAAGGCACTGAGAATCTAGGCCTTTGGTACCCTGTTGATGACAACATTGAGCTAACTAGCTACTCAGATGCTGACTATGGAGGTTGCAGAATTGATAGAAAGTCCACTTCAGGGACTTGTCAATTCTTAGGCAACAAGCTCATATCTTGGTTTTCGAAGAAGCAGAACACAGTGGCTACTTCCACCACTGAAGCTGAGTATGTTGCAGCTGGAAGTTGTTGTGCTCAAATCCTTTGGTTGAGACAACAACTTAGAGATTACAAAGTCAACTCTACTGAAGTGCCAATATTTTGTGATAACAACAGCGCAATTGCAATATCTCAAAATCCTGTCTTGCACACAAGGTGCAAACATGTGGACATCAAGCATCACTTCATTAGAGATCATGTGGAGAAGAAGGACATAAAGTTGGTCAAGATCCACACAGATCATCAAAAAGCTGATATTCTAACAAAGCCACTTGTTGAGGCAAGGTTTCTGGAGCTATCAGCAGAGTTGGGACTACTTGATCCAGGGAAGTTGGACAAGTAAAACCCATTGAAGTTAATGGAAAGTATGGAAACTGGAAAGACTTTCAGCAGACTTGGTCAAGTCTACTGAAGTTCAGAAGAGATGATCACAATTACTCAGGACACTTGTCCATTGAATCTCAGGAAACTTGCCCACATCTTTTCAGGACACTTGTCCTAGTGGGGTCAGATAAGTTGTCTTGGCTATCAAACTAATTCCTTGGTCTGATAAACACCTATTTTGGGTAATCATTGTCTACCTTGATATCTACCCCTATTACAGATATCATCACTGTGGGATTTAATTTGTCCCCCACCCAAAAGGTCACTTTCCATGCATTAAATGCCAAGATTTAACTCTTGTTTGCATTACACTTTTCAAGCCATGATCTATCTCGAAAACTCCCCATCCATTAACTAATATTAAATAACTTCCACGTTTTGAATAAAACCAATAACTCACTGTTACATTGGTTTTTGACCATTGGATCAAAACTGGCCAACTCCCCTGAAATTCATCCTGGCCGTCCAAGTGTGTTTTCCATTTTTGACAACAGTTGAAAACTCACAAAACTCACCAACTCATTGACAAACATTCGTTTTAGAATATTCTCAAGTCTTAAGATCCCCCACAAACTCTTCTTCCCCAAGTATTCGAAACCCTAGCTCATTTTTCTCAAACTCTCTCAAAACTCTCTCAATTTCATTTCTGTAAACCTTCAATGACTCCCAAAGTTAGACCAGAAATGATCATTGATTTCTCCAACAAGGCTCTAGACCTTGATTTTGGATACTTAAGCAACAAAAACAGCCTTCACTTTGAGCCCATAGTATCTTTTGAGAGTGAAGATCCTGAGATTACACCAACCTTGAGATGGTTGAGAAGAGCTGGACTGCAGAAGTTTATGGAGGGAAGACCAAGTTCTTGCTTGGAAAGTTACATGGCTGAGTTCTTTGCCTTTCTCAAATGGAGAGGCAAGCCAGAAGATGGTGAAGTTTCCACCAGACTTTCCTATGTGGCAGAAGGAGAGGAGGAAGAGAGATTTCATAGAGTGAAATTCTCTTCAGAAGATCTTGAAAGAGCTTTTGAACTGCCTTCTGAGGGAAGGAATCCAGAAGTTTATGGTACTGGACTTGAAGATGAAATAGCTCAAGAATGGCTATTAGTACCAGGCCCTCTCTCCTCAACACAAAACAAGAAGACTCTCAAACCAATATTCCTCAATCTATTTGAGGTAATCACTAAGAGTCTTATGAGCAATACTGGAAGCTTGGAGCAAGTCAGCCATCCAAGAATCAGAATTATGGCTGCAGTAATTGATGCTAGTGACAAAGGCATCAAATTTGATTGGAGGACTTTCATCATGTCAGAGATGATGAAAGAAAAGGCCAAGTTCAAGGTGAAAACTCACAATAAGGTTGTGCTAGAAGGGAAACTCAAGTATTGCACCAGGGAAAGCTTGTTGATTGAAAGATTTTCTCATTATTCTCAAATGCAAACCTTTGCAAAGCCCCTCCCAGCCCAAAAGATTCTGTTTAGAAAGCTCAACAAGAAAACTGAGCAAAGAAGGATGCTTATGGCCAAACCTGCTGAAGAGAAGGTGGAGGAAAAGCCAAAACTGAAAAAGAGGACAAAGGCCAGAGTGGTGAAGACAAGGAAAATGTCTCAAATCATCTCAGAAGAGAATTCAGGAGCCTCAACTGAGATTGAAGAAGTTGCTGAAGAGGGAGTAAGTGTGCCCTCTGATCATTCAGAAGAATTGAGACAGAAGTACAATGAAACTAGACAGAAGTCTAGAGGTGATAAAAGGATCAGGGAAGTTGTCCCTGAGAAGGATGGTGAAGGGAGTGGGAGCAGTAGGGCCAGCAAAAGAAGGGCCAAGCCTATTGAGAAAGTGTTGGAGCTTCAGGAAGAAAGGTCTCTCCAACTTGCTCTAAGAGAGAGCAGAGCTGAAAGCAGGACCAAATCCAAGTCAAGGACCAACTCATCTGGTTCTGGAACTCCAGAATCCAAGGTCCCTGAAGGTCAACCAATAGAGGCCAACATCCCTGAAATTCAGAACCCTGAGCCCAACTCCCCTGAAACCCACATAACCCCAACCAATCAACCTATCACCCCCATCAACCTGACAAAGAGATATTCTCTAGAAGGGAGTGTGCAAAGAAGTGGGATAGATGTGCTAGCAGATATAGCAGTAGATGAGACAAGATTACATTCTCCCCTTGACTCATCTATGCTCAATTATTCAAAGCTTTTAGAAGCTGCACTCTTTGAGCCAACCCCCCTGAGTAAAGCCCCTTCAGATCCATTGCTCTCTAAAGCAACTGAAGTACCCTCAATTGCAACCAACCCTTCTGAAGCCAATATCCCTGATTTCAACCTTCCTGAAGCCACCTTAGGAGAACCCAGAGCCAACTCCCCTATAACCCAAAGTCCCCATTCTAGTGGAGATGAGGAGGAGTATACTTATGAAAGTATGCTCAGAGGAGGAGCCAAGGCTACTGTGGACAGTTTGTATCCACAGCTTGCTGAATTTCCAAGAATTCAGAAGACATTCCATGATTTGAGGTTGCTTGTTGATGTGAAAGACAAGACTATTATGGAGATCTCACAAGTTATCCAAGATAAAGGTGCAAACTGGTGGCAAGTGGAGGAGAGCAGATTGCTACACTTTGCTGGTGTGATGAAAACAAGATTCCTCACTGATGAGGAAGTTTTTGCAAAGTTGGTAGATGATAAGATCATTGAGGAGAAAGAGAGAAAAGCTAAGGGCATCAAACACCCTGACAGTAGCTCTAATGATGATGACTCCCCTGATGATCCCTCAAACCCTTCAAAATCCAACCCCCCTGAAACCCCTCAAGCCAACCTCCCTAAACCTTCTGTATCAGAAAGACTCTCCAACCCTCCTAGAACCTATCATAGGAAAGGCTCTGTATCCTCAGAGGTGTTGACCAAGGGTGGTAACACAACCAAGGACACATCTGCCAATGAAGGTTCTTCTGAACCCAAGGCACAGCCTAAAGATGTGGAGGTTCCTGTATTAGAGGCTGGTTTGGTTAAGGCCTATTCAGTGTCAGGAGAGTTGGACACTGATCAGCCTTTAATCATTCAGGATGACTCAGTGGCTGTTGATATAAGCACTGTGATCTCCCCACAACTGCCATCTTTGAACCTTGTTGAAGGTGGAGATGCTGCAGGATTATGTGATGGAGTTGAAAAGGAGATGTTAGTGGAAAAACCAGAGGGAGTAGTAGATGAGAGAGATGTGGTGATCACTATGATAGTGAGTGTACCACCAAATGAGGGTGATATAAGTGAGGAAGGGCAGGCTATTCTTGAAGTCAAATCTGAACTTCAGGAATCCCTTGATGAGAGGAGGCCTGTACCTTTAAGTGAGGACATTATAAATGAAGGGAGAAAAGAAATAGTTGAAAATGAGAAGAAGACTCCTGATGTATCAGAGTCTTATAAAAAAGAAAGTGAGGGAGATAAGTGTGTTTTTACTGACTCATTTGATTTGTCTGACATTGCAGGTATAAGTTTTGAACAAATCTTTGCAGATGACCTCTTGACAGATGCTCCCATCCAAGTTGATAGTGGATCAGCACAAGCCTTGCTTGGGATGCAATCAGAGAAGCTGGACTTCCTGGCTCATCAAGTCCAAAAAGCTCATGCAGAAACTTCTGGAGCTTTAGATGAGCATGGAAGAACTTTAGCATCTTTTGAGATGAGGCTAACTGGCTCTGAGGATGTGGTGTTACCCACATTGGAAGCAAGAATTGAAGGAGTGGAATCTGGTCTTCAAACCATCTCCACTGAAGTTCACAAAGCCAAAGTCAGTATGGAGAACATTTCAAAGGAGGTCAAGAAGGATCAAAAGCTGCTTAGAGATAACCACAATGCAAATGTTCAAGCCATCAGATTGACCATTAAGCAAGCTCTTGGCAAGAAGACAGCCCTGCAGAGGAAAAGAGCTGAAGAGCAAAGGCTAGCTATGGTGAAAGCAGCCTCAGAAAAGTTTTCCCAAGAAGTGTTGGCCAACATTGCTGAAGGTGCAATGGCCAACCTCACTGAGCTCCTTAAAGCCCAACTGGATGCATCTCTGAAAGCAACCATGGAGGAGGTTGTCCAACAAAAGATGAAGCCTGTTCTAGCTTTTCTTAGCTTGAGCAGTGACAGGATGCAAAACATCCATGATGAAAATGTATATTTGTTGGAGGAGATGAAGTCTCTAACCCAAGCCCAGTCCTTGATGGCATCAACTATGAGTGAGCTCAAACCAGAATGTTTTGATGCTGCCAAAAAGGGGGAAAGGGAAAGAGCAAGGGCAAAAGGTGCCTTAGTGATTGGAAGCCCAGTCAAAGGTAAGGACAAAGCTCATGAGGGAAAAGGGAAAGAGCCAGCAGTGCTGAACTTGGAAGAGTTGGATGAAGAAGAGCAGTTAGCACTTGCCTTGAAGAACTCAATGGCCTCAGCTCAAGAGGAAAGTGTGAGGTTACAGCAGAGGCCAGGTGGTGAGGTGTCTGGTTTGGACAAAGATGCTGAAGGTGTCCAAACTAGAGGAAAGATCAAGAGGGAAAAAGGAAAGAAAAGACAAGCTGAGACATTCACTGATTTTCCCAACAGCCTTGATCTACCACCTGAATTCAGAATTGATGATGATGAGCCTATCTCAAAGACGGCTAAAGCTGCTGAAGAAATCAAGACTGCTAAAGGTCCCAATTCCACTGAAGATGTTGAAGAACTATTTGCTGAAGGATTTGGACCAGAACCTAAGAAAAAGCCAACTGTCCTAGCTCATGATCCATCAAAGCTGTTTCATGAAGGGTATGGCAAAGACCCTGAAACAAAACAAAAACTGGACATGATGAGGGCCCAAGAAAAGATGGATTTGATGGATGAAGCACAAAGAGCAAGAGATAAAAGAAGAGCAGACTTCCAGAAGCCAAGAAGGAAGAGAGCAACTTATAACAAGATGAAGCCACAGCTGCTGATCCCAATGGATACCAAATATCCTCACTTGGATAAATGGGTGCCAATTCAGCTGAATGACTCATGGGAGGAAGCCAAAAGGGAGTTTGTCTATGATCAATATGTCATTGACAGATGGAATGGAAGAGATGCCAACTCCACTTTTGCTAAGTTCATGATAGAGTATTACAGAGAGCTTTATCAACAACTACTTGCAGCTGCTGATATTGCAAGATTTGAACTCACAGCTCCCAAGACAATCATATAGATGCCTCCAAAGCTTGAAGGATGGATTGACCAGGCAAGAATCCTGAAGGAATTCACTGAGATCCTCAAGTTGAACAAGATGGTTCTTGGACCTAAGGGAACAAACCAAGAAGCCATGGCACTGAAGAGAAGAGTGTGGGCACAATATGGGATGGTGCCACCTCCTGAGGATGATCTCTGAAATGGCTAAGTCTTCTGACCTTTCTTGATTAGTCAACTATGCTGAAATATGGTCAAGATTGCTGATGTGGTGTGCTATGATAATCTGTTTGCTCTGATATGCTCTGGCTGTTCTGATACAAGCTTTGTGCTCTGATACTAAAAATCTTGTATATGCTTTGAATTGTTATGATGAAATGCTCTGATGTATTTAGTGTTATTGATTCATGCTCTGATATGTTAATTTCAACTATCAACATGCTTGTAATGATTTTCAAATGAATGATAGTTGAACTTATTTTTAATCAAGAAACACTCATCTCTCTATGCCTATCTATGAAACCTATTTGCAACATGAATGGTGAGTACACTAACACATTGCTTTTCAGGATAATTGACCTTAGTCATGTCTTCTGAAGATAAATGTAATAGGTGTAGCCTAAGTCACTTTTGCATAAGTTGTATTGGTTTTGGCATCATCAAAAAGGGGGAAATTGTTGGGAATAAAATGAGATATGTTTTGATTCAATACCAAAACCCCCTGAGACATGCCTAAGTTAAGTTGAATATGTTCTAGAGATGTTAGAACATATAGAATAAGGGCTAGATGAGAAGCTGATATGTTAGGCAGCTCTTAGTTGTATAGATGCACAATTTAAGGGGGAACCTATGCTTCTAAAACTCTATCAAGAACAAGTCCCCCCAAGGCTCAAATTCTGGAATAATGATCAAGTCCACTGAAGGATAAGTATGCTGATCAGAAGAGTTGTCCGGACAAGTTGTCTCAGCACAATCAATTCAGAAGAAGTGTACTGAAAACCTGAGGTCAACCATGCTGAAGAGACAACTACACCCTAGAGATCCTCAATGAATCATGCTAAGATCACTTTGAAGTGAAGCAAAGGGTATGAGCCAAGTCATCTGAAGAAGAGCAAGCCAACCTTGCTGATAAGCAAGACTGCTAATAGTGATAAGGAGAGTTGTCCACTTGATAAGGAATGTAATCCTATCATTGGAACAACCTTCAGAAGTCATGTCCATGTCCTAACAAGAGAATCTGAAAGTCAGATATTGGGAAGAGTGCTGCAGAATGAAGACAAAGCTCTTACAACCGTTTATTTCCCAAATGAGGACATGTCACTATCAAGATTCTGTCTTCAAAGTTGAAGAACTAAAAGAAGACATTTATGGACATTTGAGGCTGCCTCTCCAACGGGCAAATCCTTCAACTGTCTATAAATACAGAAGTGTGGAGACCATTTGAAAGCACCTCAGCTAAGCACCTCAACATATTCCAACAAGAACTCACAAGCAAGAGTGCTTTCTAGATTTCAAAGACTATCTTAGTCTTCAAACACTTCTTCTAAGCTGAACTCAATTGTATATCCATACACAAGCTTAGTGAGATATCCTATCCTTATACACTGATCTTCATTGTAAAGGATATCTCATTAGTTGGAACCTTACATCAATCCTTACCCCTTTCAAGAGTGAAAGTGAGAAGGTTGTCCGAACAACTCTTTTTTTTCGGACAATGTTGATTTGTCCGAAAATAAATCGCGAACATCTCTTTTTTTCTAATTTTGTGTTTGTTAAGATATTTTTTGAAGATTATGGTGATGGTGGGGATAATTATGGCAAAAACAAAAAACTTGGCAAATCTCTCACATATTAGATCGATTATGAAACTTTTCTAGCCTCTCATTTAAGGCTGCTCTTACTCCCCCACTGGCGACTCTCGATGCTGAGACATTCATAGCGTTTCCCTTAATCCGGAATTGCATGACGCCCTCCAAGTGATCAGGTCTAGCATGGAAGACTCTCCGTGATAGACATCCCACTCGGACGAACCTAAAAAGGAAAAAAATCCTTAGTGACAGAGACGACATCAGCTGCGGATTGTGTGGTCATTACGAGGAAAGCACGCATCACCTATTCTTGGACTTTAGCTTTTCTCACCAAGTATTGGTAAGGTGCTATATGATTGCCTCGGACATGCACTTTGTTTCTTGGTCAGGCCAAGTACGCCCATGACATCCTTGCTCGGGCCGACCTCCTGGAATCCAAGCCAGTCTCTACCCCTCTGATCACTGGTTCCTCGCTTTTCAGCACAGGTGCACCCTTCCATGACTCCACCTTATATCGGTCCCTGGTCGGCGCCCTGCAATATCTCACCATCACTCGCTCGGACCTTTCCTATGCTGTCAATCACGTCAGTCAGTTTCTTCACTCTCCCACGGTGGGTCATTTAGTAGCTATCAAGGGTATTCTTCGCTATGTTCAAGGTACCATAAATTTCGGTCTCACTTCCACTCGTGGTTCTGATTCTTCTCTTATCGGCTACTCGGATGCTGATTGGGCTCGGTGTGTTGAGACACGCCGATATACGTATAGGTATTCCATTTTCTTAGGGGGTAATTTGGTTTCTTGGAGTGCCAAAAAGAAGCCCACCGTCTCTCGTTCCAGCTGTGAATCTGAATATCGTGCCATGACCAACACTGCTCAGGAAATCGTTTAGATCACCCAGCTTCTTCGCGAATTGGGTGCCTTGCCCACTGGTGGCCCTTTTCTTCTCTGTGACAACAAGAGTTCTCTCTTTCTCTCTCAGAATCCTGTTGCGCATAAGCGAGCAAAACACATTGATATTGATTGTCACTTTGTTCGGGAACTTGTCTCGTCTGGTCGCCTCGTCACTCAGTTTGTTCCCTCCGAGCTCCAGGTTGCCGACATCTTCACGAAGAGTCTTCGTCGTCTCAGTTTTGAGTTGCTTCATTCCAAGCTTTGCGTGTCCATTCACCCACGACATCGCTTGGGGGGGGGGGGTAATAGGAAATAAATATTCAATTTATTATTTACCATATCTTGTAAATATTTACTTTTATTTGTTTGTTATTATTTCCTTGTAAATCTCTTGTACCTTGACTATATACATTGGATCTTCCCAATCACCTCATTAACGGTGATCTCATACCTATTCTCACACAGTTAGCCAAAAATAGCTATTATACCATATTGAGATTAATAGTTTAAAAGATATTTATTCATATGTGGGACAATAGTAATCAAGAGGTTATTGCTGTCAACCAAGGTAAATAAATACATTTATAGCTCTGTCACTCTTTCATTGATTAGGGCGAGTCGTTTAAATTATGTTGAGCGACAAAATATTTTCATTGATGCAAGCATAATTAACGTAATCTAAATCAAATTCACAATTTAGGCATCTCACATTCATGTACGTAATTAGTTACTTTTTTCTTTAATAACAAAAATAGTACTCCCTCCGTCCCGCTATAAGTTTCCAAAATAATATATAAAGTATAAGTGATGTGATGGTGAGAGAGAAAATAATAGATGAGTATTAGATGAAGTATGATAAAATAATAGATAATGTATAATATTAATTGATGTGATTGGGAGAGAGAAAATAATATGTGGAATGAGAAACTTATAGTAGGACATCCATAAAAGAAAAGAAAAGTGGGAAACTTGTGGGACAGAGGGAGTAATATATTAACGAGTACCAGGGGTACTCAACAAAGTCAATCAGAGTTACAATTAATTATAAAATGACACGAAGACTAATCTAAGCATAACCAAGCCTATTACCCGGAGTTGAGAAAAACGTTCCTAAATTAAGCAATTTACAAAATTATGGGACGTAAATTAAAATTTTATCTTTTTTGGGACGTTTTTTAAAAAAAGGTGTAAGTTACTGGATGTAAGTATATAATATTTTTCTGACTCAGAGCTTCTTACAACAAAGTCTAGGGTTACGACACCAATCCTAAAACTAATAGAGGGCAAGCTATTGTTTATTGTGTTGAGTAGTTATGGATTAAGACTAAAAGTAATACTTATATTATAGATATTTCGTACTCATGCGGTATCTTTTGTAGATGAAGAGAGGATCAACTTTTCTTATTATCACTCATATTCTATGAATGTGATAATTATTTGAAATCACCCTTACATACGGTTGACCACACAATATTTAAACCATATTATTAAAACATCAAAATTATTATTGCATTGTGTCATAATATCTTACATTTGACTTATATATGCTCATCAAATTTCATCAGATCCACTTGGGGTCCAAGGAAGGAAGTTTACACAGAGTTGCTAACCTCCCCCGGAGTAAGACTGTTCCAGATTCTTCTGAGTGTGTCTTTGGTAGCTTCATCAAGATTTTGGTGAGGTTCTGTGGTTGATTGCCTTACATATGCTGACTTGGAGGAGTATCATGGTCAACCTATTCTTCGACTGTAGCTTTTCTCACCAAGTATGGGTAAGGTGCTATGCAGAACGAGACCAACACCACACCTTCTTCATATTCGTATTTTGGGATGCAGGAAAAGAATTAAAACACATTCTAGCTAATGTATGGAGCAGAACATTGGAGGAGATGCTAGCTAATGTATGGAGCAGAACATTTAATGATTCTGAATTTATTGACTTTTTAGAACTGCGGAATAAATTTTGCAGAAATAATCTGAAGCTCGACTCGAAGGGCTCATATGCATTTGGAAGGGAAAGGAAGGTGCAGGATTCAGTACTGAATGAATGTATCATGAGCTGTTGGAGAAATGTCGACCAAGAAGCCGCGAAGACACCGTGGCACCATATATGGGAATTTTTTTTTGGTGGAAGGCGGTACTCATAAAAGTCTCAGCGATCACATGGATGGTGTTTAAGGAAAGACTCGCAACAAAAGATAATTTATTTCAAATAAAAATCATGGTGAATAACGGTGTCACATCCTGTTCCATCTGTGCATCAACTATGGAACCTGTTCCGAATAATTTTGTAAACTCTGAGATGTGGGTGCACAACTTGTGCCTCATTTTTCTGTTTATGTTATGACATACCATTTTTTTGGAACCAAGCAATGTTTTATAGCAGATAAAGCAGGGCATAAGAAATACCCCAATGAAACTTTACAAAGTTAAATGTAATCCCCCTACTTAATCTAGAATATGCCAAGACCTAGAAATACTCCAAACTGTGATGCCAATGTAGAGCCCAAACAATTCTGAATTGAGAGTCGGCCGAATTACAGTGATTCTTGTATTAATGGTCGAGCAGCATACCCAACGCAGGTCTCTTGATACCGACCCAGGACTGGATTTTGTGCCAGATTATATTCGAAAATGGGCAGTAGAAAAAAAGATATTACTCCCCCTCCCATAGTTGTTAAGGCGCCATAGAGTTGCATGGCAACAATGTCCCCTCATCCGCGCGCCACAGAGTTGCATGGCAAATAGTAGACAAGGTAGGACTTAAAGGGCCTCTCTTCTGAAGGTTGATGATTGTGGGGATTTTATCCTGTAAAAGTTTCGTGTAACTTTGAGAGGTTGCATCTTACACCAAATAATTCTGAACTCGTCCAACTGATTGTTTGCTGTGTATTATTATCTTATATGCAGATTTAACTGTGTAGAAATTAAGTTTCTGAGGAAAGAGTCCAAGACCACTGATAGTCTATCTTCTTCAGAATTTTATGGCAAGCAGGTCCTTCATTAGTTTCTCCTCGAACAACTTTCTGCGCCAATTTCAAATTGGATTGAAAGAGTTAATTTCTGTGCCAAAATTTTGTATACCTACAATTACTCCAAAACCAATTGCTAAGACAAATATGCTTAACTTATGCAGCCCATCAAGAAGACCATTAATGAAATCTATGTTTACCCAATCTAATACTCTCAACACTATCCCACAAGTCCTCATATTTCGACTCGATCCCAGCGGCGGATTGGGGTTTTCGACTTATATATATATATATATATATATATATATATAGGGTTATATTATAAACAGGAAAATTGAACTTTTAGTCCTATAAGAATTTGCCCAATTCACTATTGGTCCCGGTAATTGAAAGTAGTCCTTTTTTGTGCAAATTTGAACCCTTCCGTTAGTTTTCGGATGGAAACCGTTAGTTTGAAAAATAATATTGAAAATAAATCAATTATCTCAATTATAAATCAACAAATATTTTTTTTCAAACTAAATAATACCATATGGAAAATCGAAAAAAAAAATATTAGTGAATATAATTTTAAAATACAAAAAATATTTTTTCAAACCAAATGAAATATTTACAAAAATAAATATGAAATATTATATAATCTTAAAAATATTTAAAGCTTCTTAAATGGAAAAAAAAAAGTTGAAAAGTTAATGTGCCATTTAATGAGTCTTCGACCTTTGTTCCAGATTCTTTGGAAGACGGAACACCACAACGGAATTTTGAGAATCCCAACACCGAAGTAAATGAACATGTCCCCTTGGTTACTGCGGCCCTCGTCCTCCCAGATTCTTTGGAAGACAGAACACCACAGCGAAATTTTGAGAATCCCAACACCGAAGTAAATGAACATGTCCCCTTGGTTACTGCGGCCTACGCCCTCCCAGGTATCACTACAGGAAATTTGAGAAATCGCGACGACAAAATTCGTCACAAAAACATCATTTTTCGTCACAAATTGTGTTTGGTGACAAATTTTTTTCGTCACAAAGAATGTCACTAAATGTGTGTCACCATAGGTAAATGTGACGTTATTTGAATTCGTCACCCAAAGTTATTATTTGGTGACGATAAAGGTCACTGTCACTATATCTTCTCATCTATAGTGACATATAAATCGTCACATTTGGCATCAACATTTCGTCACTTAATATAATATTTCGTCACTAAAATTTCAATTTTATACGACGATTTGAGTTATTGTCACTAAAAAATTGTTTTTTTGTGACGATTATCCATATATTACTAATCTTGCCAAAATTTTGTGACGTCATTTTTGTCACAATTATATTAACAAGTTCGTCATATTTTATATAAGTCGTCACAAAAGAGTTGTTGTATTGTGACGAAATGTTAATCGTTAGTATATGTGTATATATACAATGACAACTAAATACGTCACCAAAACGTAAGATTTAGTGACAATATATTTACCGTCACCAAATGATGTGAAAACGGTGACAAACTATTTATGTCACAATAATATACTATTTAATGATGAAAAAAATATTTGTCACTAAAAGCTTAAATACAATGACAAATAATTTTGGTCATATTTTAAATTTTTCGTCACTATAAATTATAGAGTGACCATTTTTTATCATATTATATATATATATATATAATAATAATAATAATAATAACAAACTAAAAATAAAATTTTAGTGACATTACGCTTACTGTCATTAAAAGATGTGTAAATGGTGATGAAACGGTTTTGTAATAATAAAATATTGTTCACTAACAAAGATGATAATCATTACAAAAAAAACTATAGATGGCAACAGAAAAAAGGAAAATAGCTTAAGGTAAAACTATACAAAACAATATAACACTGTTCTAATCTATATTATGTTAAATCTCTTTGCACATGCCTGAGTAACTTCCATAAAAACACACCAACTTTTATGAGGCTTCTGATGCTCCAAATCCTACAACAGGAATGTTCCAAAAACTGGTTCATGTCATCATTGTTGTTGTACTCCAGTAAAAAGCACCCTACTTCAACCTAATTATAGATTGAAATATAAGAGCGTGCGTGAGTTAATCCATTAACCTGAAACAAGCAAATTAAGTTAAAAATGAACAAGAGATTAAGCAAAGCATATAAATACTTGTTATTTTTACGTACTTCACATTGAGTATGTCTAAAAGCTGTTTTAGTCTTCCAACCATCAGGCGGCCATTTACTTTGTTTAGAAGTCCACTTTTTTTTTTAGGGTATGTTTAGAAGTCCACTTGATCTAGCAATAACGGTGCATTTTTTTCTCTAATTTTGTGCACATCAAGGAGCCATATCATAATAACCCTAGAAAGAAGCAACCACATTAAGAGAAAAACGATGTCTGTTAATGGTTCTTTCACAAGAATTCACACATTATACAATACATATTTCACAAGTTTAGTAGAGTGGATAGATAGAAAAAAGAAATTATAAACTATTTAAAAAGGATTTAATATTCAGAAACTTAAAAACCAGAATATCTTTTCACCACTTAGTTATTCTCACTCAGTCACCCTTCTACATAAACCAGCCTTCATTTCTCTATACTATTACTAGATTTCATATTCTGAACTCCACTAATTAAATACCATCATCTTCCCAAAACTCTTTGTTTCTTTTATTTGCTCTTAAAACCAACACTGTAAACATATAAATCTAATGTTTAAAAATTAATGAGTTGTCCACTGGCAATTACAATGGGAAGCAAGGCTAAAAGGCGGAGCGAATCCAGAAAGATTGCCTCAGTTCGGATTAATAGCTTTTGGAGACTCAATAAATCTTACAGATTAGTTGTCATTCAGCTATTGAAAATGTACCATACAAAGCCTTGCTGCTAAAATGAACAGAAATTATGGGCATAGCTAATTTCTTTATAAGTACATTCGAATGAGATTGTAACTTGAATTAGCGAGAATAGGCAGAGACTAATGGTCAGCAACAAAATCAATGAATCAAGAGACAACAATTTCATTTACAATAAACTTCTATCTGATAAGAGTCTGTTCCTATTAGCCCTATTCGAGTGCTTACTTAATAAACGTATTCGGGCACATTAAATTATGTAATTCTAAATAAGTATAAGATGTTAAAATATGAAAATGATTAATCTAAACGACATACCACGCAGTCATCTGTCACACAAAATGTGAAAATGTATATTAATATAAATAAAGTATGAGATGAATAAAGAATAAGTCCATTTAGAAAATCAGAGAAACAAAAATTAGTTGCATAATTTCCTATTAAACATCTCTTGTTACCTTCAAGATGCGATCTGAGAAGAGACGCCGCCTTCACGCCGCAAATCTGGAAGACGTCGCTTTCAGGGCGGTGGGAGACTCGAACTGCCACTGTTTCGCGTCGAAGTCCTCCACTCCTTTACGCCACCATCCTAACGATACCGTCTGGAAGATGCCGCCTCGGACTAGGGATGGAGACGGAGGCGGGCGGGCAGCGACTACTAGCTAGGGTTTCTTTTTTTCAATTTCGGAGAGGGAGGGGGAAATTGTCGAAAATTGAAAATTAAGATTTGAGAGAAGCACAGGCACATTCAAATTTTACTCCTATAAAAAACACTATTCAATTTTTTTAAAATCTTAGGTAGTAATAATAGGCGGGAATAATGAATTTACTAATCTTCTTTAAATTTAATTGTGCGAAAACAACTTTCTTCCATCTCCATTTTTTTTTTCCATAAAGAATATGCATTTTTTTAAAATTATTTTCGCCTAATAATTTTATTGAACTTTGTTTACTTATTTTGGATTCTATGCCTTTACTTCCATTAGTCATGTTAATCGAAGAGTTAATTTGGTAGCTCACCGTCTTGTCAGAGCGGCTAGATCGTTACATAGTCCTTCCAGTTAAGTCGAACCTCCAAGTATTGTGGATGGTCTTTCAAATGATGTCTGTTCTTGCCAATAAATGAAACATCTTTGGTTTCAAGAAAAAATAAAAAAAATATTTTCGCTTAGGAATAATACACTGAATTATTAAATACTCCGTATCATAATGAGTTATAAAGGTATATTATTAAAGCAATTATCGATTAAAGGTAAATAAAAATGTGTGTGAACTTGAATTTTCATGAACTTTTTTTTTAAGTATCACTGTATTGTATATATAAACATACGCATGGTCAATATTGTGCATATGAAATATCAATAAGCACACAGATTATCATTATTTAAAAATATCAAAAAAAATTTAAGCCAATACACTTCAAATGCACAATGATGACACTAAAACAAAGAGTTAACGTAAACCTGTGATGTCACATGAGACCCACTCTTCAAGATATATAGTGTGACATGTTTTCTACATGAGTCAACCTCATAAATTTATACTCCCTCCGTCTCATTTAGATAGGCTTGTTGGGACGGAGGGAGTAAATCATAATATATTAAATAAATTTATTAATTATAATATATTAAATTAGACGAGTTATGTATTAATTAGGCAGTATTACAATAAGGGAAAATTATGTAATAGTGTATGAAACAAGTATGTGATACAATAAATACGTAGTAAGATATATTTATTTTCATAGTAACACAAATTTAGTAGCGAAATTTTATTTTTATTTGTGTGCAATTTTTTTAGTGAGATTCATTTGTCCTAGTCCGATCCAATTAGCATCCACAATTTTTTTTTCAGTTTTCTTTAATATATCAATATTACACATGAAATATCTCTTAATTAATCCATTAAAATCTTAATATAAGAAGGAAGTCAGGAAGGATACCCGGTTAGAATCCCCACGACCTTGGAAGAAACTTTAACCTTTCAAATTTTCTTCCAGGCCTATTTATATTGCATGTTATATACCACCATTAACAATGTCGAATGCAAGGTCATACACCCTTTTTACTAAATATTTACCGTCATGTGGTGCCAGATCCTTTGTATTCAAAACCAGTCGGACTGGCGTGGTTTGTACATGATTCACATTAGATTATGGAAAGGCATATGTAATTAACTCCACCTCTCATTCTCGTGTACATGGTACAAATATGTTTCCTAGAGTTTTGATATGAAAACGCAATCTCTATATTTAATTGAAACATGTAACTTCAATAACCAGAATATAATTAATTTAAATCAATCACAAATAAATAAAACATAATATTAAATTTAACATAAATATGTCAACTGCACAAATTTAAAATCGTGCACCAGATTCACATGAGTTAAAAAAAAAAAAAAAAAAAAAAAACGTACTTCTTTTAAGGAAAATTGGTAAACACCATCATTTAGTAAAATTATTTGCTAACATTTTATTTATTTTTTAATATTAAAAAAAATTTGAACAAGAATTTATATGAAATATTTCATCCATAAAATATAAAAAAATTAAGTTAAATTTAAGACAAAAAATTATGGATCAAACCGGATCAACGCGAGTCAATTCAGATCAAACTTAACTAAAATATATTTTTTCACTTTCAAATATTATTTTACTATATGACCAAAACTATATTACTATATGAGCATAATATTGTCATTACAAGCTAAAAGTGTATTACTACAATTCTAAAAATATTTTGAACACTTAAATTTTAAGACGAATTTTTCAGAACTTTATTAACATGTATTAGTACACTTTTGGTCATGGAGCGATAATATTTTGACCTTATAGTAACAATATATTGGTAATATAGTATGCCGCATGTTTGTGATCCACAAATTTTTTGATCAACTCGAATCCAAACTTATGACTCGCGAATTTTTAAAACTTACCTTAATTAAAGATTTTTTTTTATATGAAATATTTAACATAAGTATTACTCCTATTTTTTTTTTTAAGGGAATATCAAATTTCAATTATAAAATTAAATGTAATACTCCGTAATTTATAGCGGGAAACGCACCAAAAAGAGTAAAATTCCCGCTAATATTTTTCACCACTTCTCCACCGCGGCAATTTTTTACTTTCCCTCTCCCTTTTTTTTGGTCTTCCATTCTGCTTATGCACTCCCACCAATTTCTCCTTAATTCAATCTTTTTTATTTGCAGGGTTTGTACAACTCCTCGTTCACTCTCTATCAGCGTTGATTACTCATTGAAGAATGTATATACATAGAATTGAAGTTGTTTCTTATGGGGCTTCTTTCTTTACAATTAATATCCTTACAAAATCAACTTTAGCGAATTGAAATTTTAATGGAATGCTACTCATACTTTGATGTAAGAGCGATCACCGTCCAAATTAGAGAAACTCATCAATCATTCTGATTCGTGTGTTTTTTAGTAAGTAAACTATATATTTTAATAATTTATCAAAGCCTTTGATAATGTGTATTTTGGTCAACGTAGATGTGTGGTACTTTATCACTGTTAATGATGATTTGATTTTGGATGATGCCAAAACATGTAGAAAACATGTAGATAACATGCGTGCACATGGCTAGGGCCTAGGAGTTGGGCTACTCGGTTGTACATGAGCGGCGCTTGGGGAGATGCATTAGAGTTTTAAGTTTTTATAGAAGAAAAATGTGAGGAAATTGATAGTTTTGTTGTACAGAAGAAAAATGTGAGGAAATTTAGACTTTAAGGCTTTCTTTCTCATTCTCATATTAAGCTCCAAAAACAAGGGTCCAGGTATATAGTGATGGAAATCTTTTTGAAGACTCTAGACATGAAATTTCTTTGTTTATCAATCTGGGCATAAAGTTTTGTGGTTTATGACTGTGTTTTCTGTCTAAAGTTTGTTGTCAAGTACAAGTAATAATTAGATGAGGCGTACTTATAAAATTCATATGAAACCTCTTTATCTCAATATCCATGATGGCTTTTATACATCCAATGTTAAATGAAATAGGTGTATGATAGAAATTGGTGGCGGTGTGACACGCCTCTACTTGATAATCAATCAAATTGAGGTCAATTTCCCTGAACTTCGTTCAACTTTTATTGTCTATTCATATAGAGCTGCTTTTTTCTTTCTTTAGCTAATGGTTGCTGCTTGTTTGATGGTAATTCTTGGAGAAATATTCGAATAAAAACATTCATTGTGTTCCACAGGTTCAGTATTTTGATCCTTCTGTTGTTTGCCTCTGCAATTTATCTCAAGCACTTACCTATCGTTAATCTTTGTTTACTTAGTTTTTGAATACCATACATGTTCTTTTACAGAGCAGCCTTCCCCTATTCAATGTTAGCAACTCTGCTGAAGGTCAAGATAAAGAGGATGAAATGTATGTTTTTCCTTTTCTTCTGAGAAAAATTATGAATCTGTTGACATGTCTCAGTTTCCAATTAATTTTCTGAATCTTCTTGAGATGAATTCAGTGAATTCTGAAGTAACAGAAAGATATATTTTATCTTCACTTGTCATGGTAAAACTGGTACTGTTATTTTAATTGCCCAATTGAAAATATTTGCAGTATTTCCTATGATTGCACCTATGCAACTTTAGTAGTAGTAGTAGTCTGAAGTATAAATACATGATTCCATCATTTGAACCTCCAGAGAAAGTAGAGCTGGTTTGCCGTGCACCTCTAATGATTTTTCTGACTCATAATCGACGTAGAAGTCATCGTAAATGGTTTGCCTTGCACCTCTAATGAAATTCTGACTCATAATCGACATAGAAATCATCGTAAATAGTTAACATGGGTCAAGGAACTACTTGGGTTGATGCCTGCTCAGCTTTTATCACGAGTTATACTAGCGTTTTTTCCCTTAAGTGATGTTTTCTTGTTCTATGCGGTTGCCCATTAAGCTGTTGGGTATTTCTCGCCATTGTTTATTGAAAAAATTCCTTCCTATTACTTTTGATTCCACATTTGTTCACAACTAACCAATTAGTTTTCCTAATAAGTGATTAATATGTAAATCTGCATGTAGACATTCATAAACATGTCCTGGGTGGATTTGGATAATTTGCCCTAGACGGCCTGTTTTTCAGCCATTCATTCATCAATTTTTAAGTAGCCTGATCCTTGTTAGTGAACACTATGGAGAGTTTGACTAATTAATTTTCTTGGTAATGTGTTGTTGAGAACTTCATAGTTAAAATTTAAAAAGTCATCTGAGGAAATAGCCATTCGATGCTACTTCCAGCTAATCTGTGTTGGACTGCATTCATTAGCTTCCGCATGAAGATTGAGTATTTTGAGAACCATAACGTTGCTCCCCAATTACACAACTTGAGGTTGCAACGTAATTCTTTCTACTTTCTTTGACTAAATCATCAATTAAAGAACCCCGTGTGGCCCACTTTCAAAGAGCCTTCACAAATATGTCACAACCCAATAAAAAGAATACCAAGAGAATGCTATCATTTGTTTTGCCTCCAAAGGCTTGATTGCCTCCATAACACTGTTGTGCTCGTTTTTACCTCTTATGCATCCGAGACATTTATATATGTGCCTCACCTGATGGGATGCTTTGCATGTTCTTGCTTGTAAGGGTATGTACATATCAAATTTGTGCATATTATGTTGATTTATCTTTTTACATATCACATGTGTATGAATTCCTTGAATCTTGCTGTAGTCATCCTCCCACTTGTGAATAGTGGGAAATTGAGTGAACTATCATCACATGTTAACTTTTACACCTTATCAGGTATCTTCTTTTCAGTAAAATTTCAGAGAACTCATTTATTAAGTTTATTTAGACTCAGATGAACTTTCTTTTTCCCTACAGGGCAAAGATTTTATACTGATGTGGGGTTCAGATAACCTTGCTCATCTCATGGACCTTAGTATCCTTTATGAATCACAATAGTTCTCATTCACTGAATATTCTTTTCCTCGCCAAATTCTTATGACATTTTCAGGTGATGCCTAAATTCTCTGAAATAGAAGAGAGTAAACATTCTCAAAATGAAGAAGACGTTTCAATTGGTTATGTTTTACATGTGGTTTGTTTTGTGGGATTTTCTCATTTCCAGCATTTTATTTGAGAATTATTCTTTTATAGGAAAAGTGAAGTGGAAATGTGTATTTTCATTAGAAATTGACTGGATGAACATGATTTTTGCTTTTGGAATAGTAAATTCTTAAAATTCATCATTGCGAATAGAAACAGACAAGCCAATCTTTCAGTACATTGCACATAAAATACAAAATAAACCAAGCATAATTCGATTCATCTTTAGACACTTTTTAATGAAATAAAAATATTGATAAGCTGATTCCTAACAATATGTCCACCTGCAGTGAGGTGACTGTATCAGTTTCTGCAATATGGTGATTAGAGCTGGGATCAAACCACGGGTTTCATAAAGCAGCCATTGAGGATCAAAGGTTAATTGGATTTGAATTACTTATTTGATTTCATATCAAATTTTTCTTCCGGAGTTCTCAGTTCATGTTACTGCTGCAAAAGAGAATCTCACCATTTCCAATGTAACAATTGTGTTGATTCTTGAAGGCCCATCTGGACATGGATGGCTTGCAACATTTGTTACTGCTATATTTCTTGAGAGTTTATTCTTTGCACTTGCCATATTGCGTATTCTATGCATATTTTGTATATTTTATGTATTATATGTTACAAAATTGATGTAATTGATATTCCTAGATCCTCTCGTACACCTTAAACGAGGGCACTGTGACCCGAAATACAGACAGAGAAAACCCCACTAACCAATCCATTGAATTAGGACTAACCTTAAGCATTTATGCAATACCTTTTTCTTAACCTGTACTTGGTGTCTCATTATTGTTTCTTTTTTGTTTCTTAGGTCAATGAGTTCAAAGAGCGCTTCAAGTCCATTCCAAGTATTGTTGGACTTGACAACATAGGTGACTGGTAATGTTTCATTCGTGACTGACATAACTCTTAAGGTAACTTAGATTCTGTTTAAGCAAAACTTCATGTCATTATGATTGTGACGAAAATGATTTGTCATTAATTATTTAGAATAATAAATGATGAAAGTTAATATTGTCATGAAAAAATATTTTTTTTTTTGACGTTGAATATTGTCATCAATTATTATTAAAATTGTCACTAATTATTTTTGTGACGAAAATGATTTGTCATTAATTATTTAGAATAATAAATGACGAAAATTAATATCGTCGTGAAAATTTATTTTTCAGGACGTCGAATGTTGTCATCAATTATTATGATAATTGTCACCAATTATTAGTGTGACAAAAATATTTTGTCACTAAATATCTCGACTAATTAATGGCGAAAAATTAACATCGTAAAAAAATATATTTTTTATGACGTCGAATATCGTCATCAATTATTATTAAAATCGTCACCAATTATTTTTGTGACGAAAACATTTTGTCACTAAATATATTGAATAATTAATGATGAAAAATAATATCGTCAAGAAAATATATTTTTCATGACGTCGAATATCGTCATCTATTACGAATAAAATCGTCAACAATTATTATTGTGACGAAAATATTTTGTCTCTAAATATTTTCAATAATTAATGACGAAAAATAGTATTGTCACGAAAATATACCTTTTATGACGTCAAATATCATCATCAATTTTTATTAAAATCGTCATCAATTATTATTGTGGCAATAGTTTAGCATTGTCAAGAAAAACTATTTTCCATGACGTCGAATTTCGTCACCATTTATTATTAAAATCGTCACATAGTATTACCGTGACATACTTATTAACGTTGTCACGAAATATACAAATTTGTGACGAGTTTTTTTGTAATTGGTGACGAAGTTAAATTTTGTCACAATTTCTAATACTTTAATGACGAAAAATAAAATTTGTCACGTTTAAGTACAAAATTGTGACGATTTTTGTGTCGTCGAAAAAAAATTCGTCACGAAATGTGTGATTTCCTGTAGTGTATTAATCACACCCTTAATTGCATTAATGAGGCGAGCATCCCCCCTGAGGATCGTAGTGCTTTGGGCCCCATCCCCGATGCAGATCTTTCGAAGCACAATGCTCTGAACCCCACCCCCGACCCTGTCCTGCCACACCCAAACCTGCACCTTAGCCAAGCTGACCCGACCCTGATCCCCACATGTTCCCCTTCCCCTCTCCCCTCCCTGAACCCGACTCGTGCAACCTCTGCACACTCTGGGGGTGCATTGCAGGTCCCGTTCGGCCCCCCCATTTCTGGCGACCCCGAGCCTGATCATTTTTCACCAACAACCTCTACTAACGCCCCCATCCCAGCCCCTCAACCAGATAACCTCCCCACCCAACCAGAGCACAAGAAAACTGGTAGACAAATAAAAAAAGCAAAGATCCCACCGAGAATTAAAAAGAAAATGGCCAGGGCAGAATGGGATAAGTTTGCTACAGACATGGCAGACGAAACGGCAGCGGAGACGGAGGCTAAAATAAATAAATTTGGAAGCCAACTAGGCCTCAGATGTTCAAAGGAAGGTCAGAACACAAGCACGGCAGGCATCAGCCGGAAATGATGAAGAACTCAGAAGAGTTATCTACTACAGGTGTGACAAATTTTTTAATGCGTCTATTAAGCTATAATGTAAGAGGATTGGGGAGTGGAATAAAAAGATCTGAAGTGAGAGAGTTGATCATGAAAAATAAAATTGAGGCCTGCTTCATCCAAGAAACAAAAATTGAGACCATTGATTCTTTAGTGGCAAGATGCATTTAGTGGAACAAGAAATGCGGCTTTGTCTCTAGACCAGCCGAGGGACGCTCCGGAGGTATAGCCATTTTCTGGGATGCAGAGTACCTACAGTGTGTTAGCGCCTGGCACGCACGAGGGCTTCTCGTTCTTAACGCAATCCGCAACAGGGACTCGGCGGATATCTGTCTCATCAGCATCTATGCTCCGTGCCACCCCCGTGAGAAAAGAGAACTTTGGGATTCGCTCAGTTTGGTAGTACAACAGAATAGTGGAAAGCAAATTTGTATCGTCGGGGATTTTAATGCGGTTAGATACAACAACGAAAGAGTCGGAAGATCTGGAATTATCAACAGGAAAGAAATTGAGGAGTTCGACCAGTTCATCAGTAACGCTAATTTGATTGATATCATGCTATCTGGCCGTAGCTACACCTGGTATCGGGCTGACGGCTCCTGTAAGAGAAAACTCGATCGTGTACTCCTAAACGAGGACTGGATATTGGCTGACCCACCTGCACGCCTTATGGGCTTACCGAGGTCCATCTCTGACCATTGTCAACTCGTTATGGAGGACCAAAAAATAGATTGGGGGCCCAAACCCTTCCGCTTCTTCAACGCCTGGACAGGCCATCCCTCTTTTAAAGATTTCACGAAAGAAATGTGGGAAAGCAATCATATTGATGGTAGAAGCAGCTACGTTATTAAAGAAAAATTCAAGAATGCAAAACATAAAATTAAGGAATGGAGCAGAAACAACTTTGGAGAGTTGGATAGGCAGATCGAGGAGAATAAACAGGCCCTCCTCGAATTGGACATCAATGATGATGTTTTTGGGCTTGATGAGAACAAGATTGAACAGCAAAGAAGCATCATGAACAAGCTAGCATCCGATTATGATACGAGACAAAGCTTCTTGAGGCAAAAGGCGAGAAATCAATGGATCAAGGAAGGGGACGCTAACACAAAATTCTTTCATAAATGCATCAATGCTAGGAGGAAGGCCAACGATCTGGCACATGCATTTGAATTTTGGAGGGACATGGCTTTCCTCCCCAGCAGAAATCAAGGCTGCCATTCATGACCACTTCAAGACCCAGTTTCAGGCCCCAGCTATTAACAGGCCTAAGATCCCGCTTGACTTCTGCACGCGTAAGGTGAGCAGCCTCGACAACAGCATGCTGACCGAACCTTTCTCAACTTCGGAAATCAAAGACGCGGTGTGGTCCTGTGAGTCATCCAAAAGCCCGGGTCCTGATGGCTTCACATTCGCATTTATCAAAGAAAGTTGGGGCTTTTTGAAAGAGGACTTCCAGAAATTGTTTGACGAATTCCACTCTAATGGAAGATTCGTTAGAGGATTTAATCCTTCCTTTATCACCTTAATACCAAAGAAGCAAAACGCGACAAGTATCGGGGACTTCAGGCCTATCTCTATGATCACCTGCTACTACAAAGTAATTGCTAAGGTGTTGGCTCGTAGACTCGCGAAAGTTGTTGGTAGCATTATTTCAGAAACTCAAACTGCTTTCATACAAGGGAGGCAAATTTTGGACGGAGTCCTCATCCTTAACGAAATTATAGATGAGGCAAAAAAGAATAAACCTGAGAGACTCCTCTTCAAGACCGACTTCGCCAAAGCCTTCGAATCGATTGATTGGGGTTTTCTAGATGATATGATGGGGAGTATGGGTTTCGATGCTAAATGGCGCAAATGGAATTGGGAGTGTATCTCAACCGCAACAGCTTCAATTCTCGTCAATGGCAGCCCCACCCAAGAGTTCAAGCTTGAACGCGGTCTTAGACAAGGGGATCCTCTTTCCTCGCTATTATTCATTATCGCTGCAGAGGGTCTAAGCATATTGATGAATAGAGCCTCCTCCTCAGGTCTCTACGATCCCGTATCAGTAGGCCGACACAACATCAAAATTTCCCACCTTCAATATGCGGATGACACCCTCTTGGTTGGCGAGGCGAATACAAAGAACATTTGGGCGCTTAAGAACCTGCTTATTAATTTTGAACGCCTTTCTGGCCTCAAAATTAATTTTGCAAAATGCAGCATCCTCGATTTGAATCTGGATTCCGAAATCCAAAACGTTGTGGCATCTTTCCTTGGAAGTGGTGTAGGCTCTCTCCCCATGAATTTTTTAGGCATACAAGTAGGCTTAAACCATCAAAAGCACGACGCCTGGAAGGGTGTGATCCAGAAAATTAAAGTCAGAATCAGATCGTGGGAGGATCGCCGTATTTCTTTAGGGGGGGCGGATAATTCTTCTCAACGCGGTGCTTACCTCGTTGCCCTTATATTATCTATCCTTTTACCAAATACCAAAAAAAACCCTGAGTGAAATCATCAAATTGCAACGAAACTTTCTTTGGGGGGGTGGGGTGTGCTCTACAAAAATCCCATGGGTCTCATGGAACGATGTTTATAGAGAAAAAATAGATGGGGGATTAGGAGTGAAAAATATTGATCGTTTTAATAAATCTCTTCTTTGCAGGTGGGCGTGGAGGATTCGGGTTGAACCCAACTCACTTTCGGTGAGGATACTCGATTCCAAATACGACTTTAATTCGATAGCAGGATCCGGGACAATGTCGAACAGGGCCCTAGCATCAAACTGGTGGAAAAACATGGTGGAGCTGCTGTCCTCAAACACATCCAGCAGCTGGTTTGGAAGAAAGATGATAAAAACACTAGGCAATGGAGGAAGCACGTCATTCTGGTTCGACAAGTGGCTTGATGAAGCAAACCTTAAAGAGCTATTTCCAAGGCTCTTCTCCATCTGTATTAACAAACACGCAAAGATCAGTGAGTGTGGTGAATGGGTGAATGGCATATGGAAATGGAATTTAACATGGAGGAGAAATCTGTTCTCCTGGGAGGAAAATTTAGTTGTCCATCTTAATCTCTTGTTAGACACAATTAACTTGCAGGAACACACCGACGACTCATGGAAATGGAAGCTGTCCAAAGATGGAACATACTCGGCAAAATCCGCATATAATGGGCAGGAACCGTCCACTTCGACTCAAGTTCTTCACACAGCTGCGCAAGAAGCCCTCCGCAAAATTTGGAATAGCCTAACTCCATCCAAATTTTCTGGGCTCGCTTGGAAGGCCATAAGGGAAAGGTTGGCAACTCGGACTGAACTCAAGAAACGACACATCCTCGCGGATGGAGACGACAGCTCATGCGTTCTCTGCGGCCAGGAAGAGGAGACTATACAACATCTATTCTTCGACTGTGAATTCGCGGGTAAATTGTGGAACCTCACCTTTTCGTGGCTCTCCGTCACTTCTGCAAACCACATTAGACCGGCGGAACATTGTCTGCAATTTGGTGGGCTGCTGCTAGGGGCTAAACGAAAGACTCCAATCTTGGAATGTATGTGGTGTATGATCGTCTGGTCCATATGGAAGGCTCGTAATAAAAAAGTCTTTGAGAACGAGCAACCGAAGGCGGAAAAGGTCTTCGATGAGGTCTGCGTACAAGCCTGGAACGTCTTCTCCCAGCGTAGGGGTCGTCCTAACTCGGCATCTTTCAACGATTGGTGCGCAAAGCCAAGCCTTGTGGACATGTAATCTCTTTCTATTAGATACATGTGATTAGATGATTAGGTGGTCACTGAGTGTGAGATCACATTATATGTAAAACATTTGAGGGTTTTATTCCCTTGAGTACTGCTGGTACTGAGATAATAAAACCATTTTTTCCTCTAAAAGAAAAAGCATAAAAATATTGACTTAATAAAAAAAAAAACTAATTCCGTCAAAACAAAATTTTAAAAGAAATAATTATTAAACTTTATCAGACTAAATATTAATTAAATAGTAATCATCTAAAAACAATATCACCCCCATATCCCGTCCACCTCTGTCAGCGTGCATGATTACACCTAATAGTAATTATTAAACTTTATCAGACTAAATTTTAATTAATGACATTGTGTTCCGTTTCCGATGACCCATGCTCGTCACCATGTCATCTAGCCTCCATCACACCTCCGTCACCACTGTTATCCCCATATTCTTCCAAACAACATCATGGAAAATTCGGCTACCAAATTTGAATTCAACCATGGAATTCGTTGAGCTAATTAACCACTCTAGCCTCATCTCATTGATAGGAATTAAAGCCCGTCCCCTTGTATATTTCAAATTTCGATCTCTCCTCCATATCCGATTCGCGACTTTTCATCGTAATTTTTAGCAAATTTTGACAGTTTCAATAACTTTTATTTCTGATTTTTTGTGTTGGTGACGGGGTGACAATGGAAGCTGCTGGAATTTACTGCAGAACGGAAAACTCGCTGGCAATATATAATGAGCATCTCACACATCAATATTTTTAGCCATTTAACATACATATCATACATGACTAAAAATGGTGGAAAGAGGACCATTTTCGAAGACCATTCAATCTGAATTAAAGTGCTATTTTTCCTATGTATAACTATGGCTGGGTAAAAACAATAAATGTAATTTAATTTCCTTAATATATTTGTTTCTTTTTAATGTTTGATTCTCTAAATATATATCATTATGTAAAGGTTAAAAAAAAAAAAATTAAATTTCAGTTTTATTTTAGACACTCTACAAGACATTCAATGTAAAGGTAAAAACAATAAATTTCATTTTTATTTTATTTAATAAATATAATTTTCCTTTTATTTATTATTTAATTTTTTAATGTTATAACTTTCAATGTAACATTCAATGTAAAAATAAAAACAATAAATTTAAATTTCATTATTTTTTATTTTTATTTTCTTTAATAAATGTAATTTTCCTTTTAATGTTAGATTCTCTAAAAAAAAAAAAAAATCTAAATGTAATGGTAAAAACAATAAATTTAAATTTCATTTTTAGTTTTAGTTTCTTTTAATAAATGTAATTTTCCTTATTAATTTTGTTACGTTTTAATGTTAGATTCTCTAAATAACATTCAATGCAAAGGTAAATGGATGAATTGGCATTTCCTAAGGGATATGATGAAAGCAATGGGGTTTGATCAAATTTGGTGTAAATGGATTTTTGAATGCATCTCCACAGCTTCCGCTTATGTCCTTGTGAATAGCAACCCGATGACAGAGTTCAAACTCGAACGCGGTTTAAGGCAAGGGGACCCTCTATCACCCGTGTTGTTCATCATTGTTTTCGAAGGCCTCTCAATTCACTAATTAACAAAGCCTCTGGTGTAGGCCTCTTTTATATTGCACTGGAGGAAAGTAGGAAAGTACCGGTTTTCCATCTTCAGTATGCGGATGATACCATCCTCGTGGTTGAAGCCTCACTAAAATGCATCCTCGTAAATTTTGAACTTCTTTCATGCAAAGAGAAATGGCCCCCGTCTTGGGCTGCAGTGTGGGATCCTTACCAATGAATATAATTCTCACAAATAAGTTGATCAACACACTGCTTGCTTCTTCATTGTGGCTTCTCATGGTGCCTTTTCGAGCACTTTCTGGCTTTTGCAATGTCTCTTTACTTTGAATAGCATGATCATGATGCCTGAATGTGAAATGTAGATAAATGATTAATAAACATAAAAGAATTTAGGGATAGGAAATAAATAGAGTAGTTGTTGCCAAAGACTTTGTGTACTTATAGCCTCGCATAATGAATTTCAATGTAGATATGATATAAAATTGGGCATGGTTATACACACACACCGACCTATTGAGGACACCCACTGGATGAGTACACACACCTTAAGTTGAGGACACCCACATGGAAATTCCAAAATTACCCTCTTCCCATTAAAACCTTAATTTCTTCTCTCATTTTTAAATTTCAGGACACCCACCTCCATTCCTTCCTCTTCCCTCACGCCGGCGCCGCCCACTGCTCACGTTCGTCGTGCCTCTCCACCTCGTTGGCGCAGGTGAAGCAGCGCCGCTGATTCGGGTGGAATTTACACATTTTTGATGCACATATGAAGCTCATTTTGATTGTGATTTCATTGATTTATTGGTTGATTATGGATGGTTTGGTCAAAATAAGAGAAAGGTGGTGTTTTGTCGTTTTTGTAGGAAAAATGACTATTTTAGAAGGAAAAAATACTTACCTAATTTTTAGTGAAGTCAATGAAGGAAGAAATCGAGTTCGTGGGTAAAACGAGTCAGATTTATTCAAAGAAATAATTTGGGCCAATATGTAGCTTGAGCCCCAAGCCAGTGACCGAGAGAAGAAAAGGAAATTTGAAGAAAAAGGAAAGAGAGAATATTTGGAAATTTGAAGAAAAAGGAAAGAGAGAAGATTTGGAAATTGAAGAGAGAAAAGGAAATTATATTTTTGGAAATATTTTTTTCTAGAAGTTTTAGCCCTAATTTTCAAGTTATAAATAAACCCTCTAGTCATACTTTGCAAGAGGAGGGGAGAGGAAAAAGAAGAAGAAGAAGAAGGAGGAAGGCATACGTTTGGAGAATCCGCTCACGAGGAGAACACCTTGAGAAGAGACTAAGCTTTCTTTTTCCTTTATTTTATTTATGTTGATTGTTGGCTAGAACACTTTTGGTTCTAGGGCTATGTTTATACTTTGGATGATATTTATGAATTAATTTCTTGTTTATTTGGTGGTTGTGTTGCTATTTCTATTTGAATGCTTAACTTTCATTGCAAGACATGTTGTCAATGGCCATGATAATGTGTTTGATTTATTATTAATTGGAATTGGATTGAGAGATCTTTTTCATTAATCGTATTTAAGCATTCGACCCAATATTATTGTGAGCTCGAGAGAGGATCAATTATTGGGAGGGTATTACATGATCTTAGGACCCTTTTTGAGGTTTATTATGCATGCTAGGTAGAGATACTAGTTTGTGTGACACTTCTCTTGGATTAATTGGGTCGAAAGAACTTTTAATTCATTATTTCGTGATCAACCCTATAGTAATCAACACAACACCACTTAAATAGGCTTTTGATCATAAATTGACCCCTTAGTGTGACATATGCCTTGGAACCTCCCTTTCATTCTTTGAGTTTTAACCATATCTGCATGAACACTTATTGATCAATTTCTTTCTTACTCTTTTAATTGTCTACTTGTGACAACTTTGGGTAGATAATTAGGGGTGATTTCATACTTTAAAACTTATCGATCACGTCTATTTAGAATTCCATCGACAAACTTCACTTTTACACTACACCTCCCTATGGGATCGACCTTGTATGCTTACTTCACTACGATATACACCGTATACTTGCGGTTGTGTATTTTAAGGTTGTAGAATACATGAATCAGCCGCCCACTGCGCACGTTCGTCGCACCTCTCCACCTCGTCGCGGCGGCCCACGTCGACCCCATAAAGCCCCACGCCGCCCACGTTCGCGGCCGCACCCCCTCCCTCTCTTCTAGTCGCCGGCTTCGATGGTGCCGTTCGCGGCCGCACCCCTCCCTCCTTAGGGTTTTAGATTTTAGATCTTAAATTATTATTTTTTTCAAATTTTTGGTAAACCCAGAAATTTGTTTTAAATTAACATTACTAAACCCAAAAATTTGTTCTAAAGTTTAGAAATTTGTTCGATTTTACATCTAAATTGCGGAATAAAATTACTTTGTTCAAAATTAGAAATTAAGGTTGGTGTTTTGTCTCAAATGTATTTAGTAAACCCATAAAGTTGTCTCAAATGTATTATTTTACATAATCAAGTGTATTATGGGTTTTTATGGGTAAAAAACTGATAGTGTTGGAATTTGTGTTTGTTCATTGATTTTTTTCGGACAATTAGACGTTGTTCATGAATTATTTTCGGACAATATGTGTTTGTTCATTTTTTTTTTTAACACTCTTGATTTGTTCGAAAAAAAATCCCAAACAACTCTTTTTTTTCGGACAATGTTGATTTGTCCGGAAAAAAAATCTCGAACAACTCTTTTTTTTTCGGACAATGTTGATTTGTCCGAAAATAAATTGCGAACATCTCTTTTTTTCTAATTTTGTGTTTGTTAAGATTTTTTTTGAAGATTATGGTGATGGTGGGGATAATTATGGCAAAAACAAAAACCCTTGTAAATCTCTCACATATTAGATCGATTATGAAGCTTTTCTAGCCTCTCATTTAAGGCTGCTCTTACTCCCCCACTGGCGACTCTCGATGCAGAGACATTCAAAGCCTTTCCCTTAATCTGGAATTGCATGATGCCCTCTAAGTGATCAGGTCTAGCATGGAAGACTCTCCGCGATAGACATCCCACTCGGACGAACCTAAAAAGGAGAAAAATCCTTAGTGACGGAGACGACATCAGCTGCGGATTGTGTGGTCATTACGAGGAAAGCACTCATCACCTATTCTTGGACTGTAGCTTTTCTCACCAAGTATTGGTAAGGTGCTATGATTGCCTTGACAGCCCCATGCCATGCAGAACGAGACTAACACCACACCTTGTTGTGGAAAAAAAATACAGTACTCACTAATAAATTCCTTTTTCCGCTCAAAAAAAAAAATCTTAATAATAAGGACCAATTTATTTCTGAATTTTTTGGTCAGGGGAGGGGCTGCTGGAATTTTTCTTGGAGCAGAACATTTAACGATTCTGAATTTATTGACTTTTTAGAACTGCGGAATAAATTTTTCAGAATTAATCTGAAGCTCAACTTGAAGGACTCGAATAAAAATCTTGGTGAATAACGGTGTCGGATCCTGTTCCATCTGTGCATCAACTATGGAACCTGTTCTGAATTTTTAAACCCCAGAATTTTTTGAACCAATGAATAAAAAAAAAAAAAAAAACCCCAGAATTTGTTTTCAGAACAATCTCATTAGACACCTACAAGCTTCCCAAATACTCTCCAAACAGTGATGCCAAAGTAGAGCCCAAACAATTATGAATTGAGAGTCGGGCGAATTACAGTGATTCTTGAAATGGTCGAGCAGCGTACCCAACGCAGGCCTATTGATACCGAACCAGGATTGGATTTTGTGCCAGATTATATTCGAAAATGGGCAGTAGAAAAAAATGATATTCCACCCCCTCCCATAGTTGTTCAAGGCGCGCTTAAGGCGCCACAGAGTTGCATATGCCCCCTCCTCATCCGCGCGCCACAGAGTTGCATGGCAAATAGTAGACGTAGGACTTAAATTAAGGGCCTCTCTTCCCAAGGTTGGTGATTGTGGGGATTTTATCCTGTAAAAGTTTCCAGGAAAAAACTGTAACTTTGAGAGGTTGCATCTTACACCAAATAATTCCGAGCTCGTCCAACTGACCGTTTTCTGTGTATTATTATCTTCTAGAATTCACTTATATGCAGATTTAACTGTGTAGAAACTTTCTGAGGAAAGAGTCCAAGACCACTGATCGTCTATCGTCTTCAGAATTATGGCAAGCAGCTGGTCCTTGGTTAATTTCTCCTCGAATAACTTTCTACGCCAATAGATTCTACATTAAATATGAAACAATTAGGGTCAAGATGAATAATAAATAGACGAGGAAACAAATCTTTCAACGTACGTCCTGTCCCATGCCAAAATTTTGTATACCTACAGTTATTAACCAGTCGCCTACAAATACTCGGAAACCGGCCAATTGCTAAGACCAATATGCTTAACTAATGCAGCCCACCAAGAAGAGCATTAATGAAAGTCCCCATATTTCGACTCGATCACTGAATTAATTAATAAACATCTGTTGCCCACTATATCCCAAACAAAGCAGTACTCTTGAAATACTCAAGATTTTTAATACCCAATTAATTTTGCTCACCCAAATTCTGTTCCAATGGACTGGAATTGGTCTTAATTGTTGAACCACCCTAGCTACTTTATATATCCAGGGTTACGAATGAAATGGTGGTCCAAATCTTGTCTCAGCGGCTAGAATAGACTATGTTTTGAAAGGATTAATCTTCGATCCATTATATATTATTAGAAACGAATTTTAAATTAAAGTATCCGGTTAAACCTTAACAATTGAATTTTATTTGCAGAAAACAAATTAAAATAATGAGGAAAAATACATTTATTGTTTTTATCGAACTTATTATTCTAGAATATTCTAACTTATTATTTAAAGGCACTATGAAGCCTAACCCTAATTCATTCTTGGCAGCCGCATCCCTCCCCTAATTTAGTCTTAGCAGCCGCAGCGTGTTCCTGATCACCTTCCCACCCCTCGCACAAAGTCTCTTCAGGTAATTCTCGTTTATGTGTTTGCGTTTCATTTTTTTTTTTAATTAGTGTTAATCGATCAATTGAATTAATGCTACACATTTGCAGCAAGTAGAAATTAAGGATATATGGCGAAGAAGATTCCCTCTTTTATAAGCTTTTTCGATGCTGAAGAAGACAAACTGGTAAGTTTCATTTTCAATCTTTCTTTAATTACTTCAAAATGGCCGGTATAGATTTTGTGGAGGTTCTTTTTCACTGTTAGTTTGCTCTACTGCTGTTTGTTGCTCTATATCCTTTAAAAAATTAAACTTTTTGAAGAAATCCCATAATCTAACTAGCTAAAATAGATTGTTTGTTCAATAAACTGCAGGAAATCCCGATAGTATTTACTCAATGTATGGATGACCCATACCCACAGAGAGTGTACTTGAGGGATTGGCACAAGCACCAATGGGCTGTTAGGGTCAAACAAATTGGTGACTTGTGCTATTTCGTTGATGGTTGGGACAAATTTGTCCAAGACAATTCATTGACAACCGGAGATCTATTGATGTTTGCGTATGTCCAAAGGGACGTATTTATGGTCAAAATTTGTGACACAAGTGGGATGGAGAAGAAAATAATTCAACCGTCTGAGATCTACGTGCAAACAGTACCTAAGGACGAGGAAGTTGATGATGCTCACGACAACATTGACCAAGAGCGGAACCAAGTTATCGTGGGGAATGCTAACAATGGTATATATGTTTCCAACATTATTTGCATGATAATATTCTTGTAAAATTTTCATCCAATGACTTTTTTCTTTTTTTGTGTGTGCCGAAGCTGGTCGTAACAATAGGCCGAGAAGACCGGAAGCACCAGGTGGTGTGCATCACAGATGTTATGGTGTGGAGATTTTTGATGCTGGAATTGCACCAAGGCCTATAAATCCTTATTTCGTCGCAAAATATAGCACCAAACGAAGTGCTTCCTTGGTAATTAAGTGTTAAAATTAACTCTACTGCACCCACCTTTAAAGTGTTATATCTTTCTACTTATGTATTTTGATGTCTTTGATGATGATAGTTTATCCCAGATTGTACAATAAGGGATTTTAATCTTACCATCGACCCAGAGATTACTCTGGTGGACCCTGAGAGGAGAGAATTCAGGTCACAAGTGAGACAGTGGAGTGATGGGAGGTGTGTCGTGGCAAAAGGATGGAATCGGTTCTGTAGAGTGAATGCAGTTAGAGAAGGCGACAAATGCATCTGCGAGTTCGTGCAAAGAGAAGGTGATCGTCGCCAATATCTTCATATTAGTTTTGTTCGTGGTAATATATAATTTAGCGTTGTTTGACCTGGATTTGAGAAATTGTTGTTTTTATAAATCAGAAAAATAGCTGTTCGGATTTGACCTTTTCTATGTATGCGACTTCTGTAGTAGCTATTGTGTGTAGCTGTTGATTGATTATGTGTTGTTTGTATTAACCTGTGTAGAGGGATACTCCTCGTTTTTGTTTATTAATGATAATCTTTGCTTTCTTCAAAATAAATAAATCTGAAAAATAGCTTTAGATTTTTATTCAAAACACAACTAGCTAGCATTAATGCAGCAAGTGTATGTACCCCATTGGCTTTCAGGCACAAACGGTTTTTGGAGAATCTAAGAATTAAACTAATCAAGCAGTTGATTTAATCTCAATTTAGTTCATTTAAATAAACAAAATAAATTTCCTAAGCCACTGTGGAGGACAATGAGACGGCCGGAAAAAGAAAAAGCAGTTGGCCTTGCTGGATCCATATGAGGACGGTAGCAGCATTAGACCTATCTTCCCGGCCAGCGGGACATGGGCGAGAGCCATCGATGAACCCAGGAAGGTTATGGCCTTGAAGGAGGGCCAGCAGATGAGCACGCCAGGACGTGTAATTTTTATGAGTCAACTTGATTGGCAGATCGTGGCGACCAAGGAGGATGTCATGGTCGCCGAGGTTGCAGCAGTCGGAGCAGCCATTGAAAGGATTGACTAATTACATGGGAGATATTCACATCAAAGGAGGTCTTCAATACTTAACAATGACCCGGCCTTGCGCATACCTTGCATCATCATTTTCTTCTTCGCGATGAACCTCACCTAGCTTGATGCATGTTTTCAGAACTTTACATATGTGGTGCTTCTTGGTACTTCTCCTTCTGCTTTTGGTTTGCATATGTCACTTCAAGTAAAACTGGTACTTTCCTACTTCCCAGCAGTGCAGCATCAAAGAGGCCTGCACCAGAGGCTTTGTTAATTAGTGCATTGAGAGGCCTTCGAAAACAATGATGAACAACACGGGTGATAGAGGGTCCCCTTGCCTTAAACCGCGTTCGAGTTTGAACTCTGTCATCGGGTTGCCATTCACAAGGACATAAGCAGAAGCTGTGGAGATGCATTCAAAAATCCATTTACACCAAATTGGATCGAACCCCATTGCTTTCATCATATCCCTTACGAAATCCCAATTCATCCTTTTACCTTTACATTGAATGTTATAAAGAGAATCTAACATTACAATGTAACAAAAATAATAAGGAAAATTACGTACATTTATAAAAATGAAATTTAAATTTATTGTTTTTACCATTACATTTAAGAGTTTTTTTTTTTTTTTAGAGAATATAACATTAGAAGGAAAATGACATTTATTAAAGAAAATAAAAATAAAAATAATGAAATTTAAATTTATTGTTTTTATTTTTACATTGAATGTTATTTGGAGAATCTAATTATAAGTTATAACTTTAAAAAATGAAACAAAAATAAAAGGAAAATTATATTTATTAAAGAAAATAAAATAAAATTTATTGTTTTTACCTTTACATTGAATGTCTTGTAGAGTGTCTAAAATAAAACTGAAATTTAAAATTATTTTTTTACCTTTACATAATGATATTTAGAAAATCAAACATTAAAAAACAAAGATATTAAGGAAATTAAATTACATTTATAGTTTTTTCCAGCCATAGTTATATGGGCAAATCACTCCAAGGTACATGTTTGACCAATATATAGTAATAAGGTCGTGACCTGGTTTATAATAGCAAGCAGGTACAAATTTCACTACAAAAAAAAAGCCAAAATAGTTAGGGCTTCTACGAGGTATCGAATTTCGAAAATTAGTGAGGTATTTTTTTGCCCTCGCTATTTACTAAGGGATTTTTTTTGCCCTTGATATTTACCGATGGATTTTTTTGCCCTCGCTAATATTAAAAAAAAAAAAATCTTCGCTATTCCCCCTGTTTCTTGTAGTGATTTCATTCTGTATAAATTGTTTTATGTTTTTTTGTTTTCTTGATTTCATTAATTATTTATTGTTATTCCCACTAAGAATGAGGGAAGAGTACTACTTCAACTATGCATATTAAATCAAGAAAACCGGTTTATATAATTAAATGTTTAATTGTTGGTCCCAAAAGGAGTATGACACGTGTATGGGGGGGGGGGGGAATACACGTGTGTGTGTGTTTTTCAATAAAAAATCGACACAAATAATCAGAGTCAAGTAAGTTACACAGTGTGTCAAGTCCTATGAAAATACTAACAGTAGATTCTAAGAATTCTTAACAGTATGCAACTTGTATGCGGAATAAATGATAGGCCCTTTTATACTCCTTAATTAATATGCACTTAGATACTAAGTTATCAAATAGCAAATAGCAGTTATAACAACACAAAAGCAAAAGCAATAAGATAAATGCAGTAAGTAAGAACACAAGACGTATAGTGGTTCGGAGACTAAACTGCTCCTATGTCCACTCTCCTAATTTAATAGGATAATTCCTTAATCACTTCGGAATTAGCTTGTTTTTACAGTGCCAAGGTGCACTCTACTTCTTCTCCTTCTCTTCTCTTGATTTCTTACAACCTTCTCTCGTTGCAATACTCTCAATCTCTACTACGAACTCAACAATACTCTCAATCTATCTCTCAAGGTGAAAGTAGGGTTTTGTTCTAGTACCAACTAATTGTGTGATATCCTTTACAATTTAAGAACGAATATAAAGGATAGGATATCACTGTCTAGGCTTTGGATAATCAACAATAAGCTTGTCTAGTGGAGACTAAAGGTAACACTCACAAATGAATATGCTTAAAAGCTTTTTAATCTCTCGAGTGTTTTGAATGCTTTTGAATGCTAAAATATTGCTATAGAACGCGTAAGGCTCGTGTCTTGATGTATGTCCCGTCCCTCTTGAAATGATTCAAGATATGGCCTATTTATAGATGAAGTAAACTATCCGTTGGTGGAGATAGTAAAACTTATCCATAAATTTGAACTTTCAAATTGTTCAGGGGCCTGCATGCAAATAGTACATGTATTCACGTCCATTCTGCAATTTGCATTCCAATATCAGAGTTTGTTATGCGCAGTGACAGGTGTCTCTCATTCCTTGGCTAATTTGGAATAATTTTGTCCTTCCCGCTAACGGCCTTGTACTGGGTAAGGTGCCTAGTCATTCCTTGTCTTTGTCCATAAGTATGCCAAGTCCAAAGTATATGAATATCCAAATTCATCATACTTGACTTTTGTTGTCCAGCATACTTGTCTTCATGAATCCTTGTCACTTTCTTCATAACACTTCAGCTCCTTGTCTTCAATGATACTTGTCTTTTGTGCTTTGTGCTTTCAGGTCATAGATTCAAAGAATAATCTATCTAAAAATTAAAGCTCCCTAACATATATGAGCTTTTTTAACCTGAAAATCTAGACTTGGCAAATCATCATACTTGGGGTTTTACTTAGGGTTTTGGTATCAAATCAAAATCAAATTTTCTTTTATTAATATAAACCATATCCCAACAATTTCCCCCTTTTTGATGATGCCAAAACCTACTTACTTCAAAAGATCCATAGGGATTTCTTTTTCAGTAGATTTGACAAAAACAGGACAACTAGCATGTATATTCTATACTTAGAGAATTTCACAGAATAAATTCAGATAATTAACCTAAAAAGGGCTAAGTTCTCTGAGTTCTATAAAACTTGTTCTAAGCAAGAATCAATTTAAAATCATTTTGCTAGATCCTATTTTCAGACAAATAACACAAGTATAAAGACTCAAAAATTGTTGTCCAGTGCATATGATAGATAATCATTATCAGAAATAAGATAGCACAGTAGTAAGAGCAGAAAGTTGTAAGTTCTAGCTCTTAAGGAGCAACAATTGTCTGGGAATAAAAATAAACATAGATTAAAAAGTTCATGTTTGTTCGAGATTAAATCTTGACTTGACCTTCAGCAGCTTCATCACTTGGCTGCATCTGACTTCTTCTTCAGGAAAGATGGGAGTTCCTTGAACAGTGGAGTTAACCCATAGGATGCAAAGTGCCTATTCTTCAAGGCCATGACCTCCTCATTCTTCCCAATCAAATCTTAATCCTTGACAAGTTGCACAAACTCATCAGTAATTGCTTTCCTATCAATGCTTTTACCATCAGTCTTCATTGGTGGAGTCCAGAAAATCTGTTCAGGAGCTTTGACAATCACTTTCTCCTTTTGAGCAGCTCCAAGAATCTTCGTGTACAGTTCTGGATAATTCTCCATCATAAAACCTTCATAAAGACCATCAATGTCTTCAAAGTCTCCCCATCTCTTCACAACAAAGAAGAGATGATCCCATACTCGATTGGCTTCATCCCAAGCACCATTGAGTTCAGTAGGAACCCAGCTGTCAGTATGAGGGATCCCTTTCAAGGTTTCAGACTTCCTCTTGGCTCTATTTTCCATCATCAAAGCATAAGAACTTTTGTAAGACTTAGAATTTCCTGGATTGAAGTCTTTGTGCCTCTTCAACCTGCACTCTTCAGCATCTATGAACATCTTGGTTCTCTCTTCAATAACAAGCTTCCTTACTCCTTTTCTGGTTTCTGCATCTTGTCCAGCTCCTTCTGCAAAGATGTTTGCAACTTCTTCAAACACATGAGCTTTGTCTTTCACAAGATCAGCAGCAGTAACTTCAGGAGAAGTTCTTCTAACAGGCAGTTTATCTTCCCTTCTAACCAAGGTTGAAATTTCCATCTCTTCATCATCATCTGGTTCACTTGACTTATATTTCTTACTTTTCTCATGATCAGAAATATCAGCAATCTTCTTTCTCTTCAAATTTGGTTTCCTTATTTTTCCACTTCTGGTTTTGAGGCAATCTTCCTCCTCTGTAGCCTCATCAATCTCCAAAACTTTTGCTTCCCCTTTCCCTTTGCAACCTTCCCCCTTACTTTTCTCACCCTTCCTCAATAGATCTTCCCCCTTCTTTTCACTTTCCCCCTTTTTGGCATCATCACATGCCTCAAGGTTGGTGGGGTCAGCAGGGTTGGCATCAATCTTAGCCATAGTAAGTGAGAGCTCTTGTTGGTAGTTGTCCATTCTTTTCATCTGGACAGAAATGGGGTCAACATGATTCAATAGAAATGCAGAAATGGTGGAACTTACAGACTCTTCCACTTGCTTCTTCACAGCTTGATCAACTCGGTTCCTCATCATCTTGATTATGCCATCCAAGTTGTCTTTGAATAAATCAGAAGCAGCATTCAGTGAACTCTTGATGGTTTCTTTGATCAGTTGATCTCTTTGACTCTGCATGGACTGAGTCAGCTTTTCAATGTCCTTTGACAGCATCTGGGAAATCTCTTCCTTCTCTTTGGCAACATCATCCTTTAGCCTTAGAATTTCCTCTCTGTCCTTCTTGATCAGCTCCTTCTCAGTGTGAAAATATGTGGTAACTGCATCTGACATAATCTTTGATGACTCTCCAATCTTGAGGGTAGAGTCCTTCACATCCTTTCCAACACTGTCAATTTTCTTATCAAAGGTCTCAAAACCTTTTTCAACAGCTTCCAGTTTTATGGTTGTGGAGTTCATCTTCTCTTCCAAACTCTCAACTTTGATGCTTAAGTCCATAGCATTATTATCAATAGTTTCCTCCAGGTTCTCCATCCTCCTTGTCATCCTTCTTGCCTTTGTGTTCAAATTGATCAAAGACTTGTGCTGGGCTTCATTTGTTGGAATGATAGTTTTATCCAAACTATCTTTCACATACTTTCCCATGTTTAGGCATAAACCTACAACATTCTCCAGCTTCTTCCTCTCAACTTCATTGATTTGTTCAATCTCAGAATTGAACTCCTCCATCACTGCCTTCATTCTTCCATCCTCCTTATCAATGATGCAGACTTCAGTCAAAGGAGAAGCATCTAAGTGAATTGGGAACTCCATCGAAGTTGATGGTGCTGCAGCTATTGCCTCATTTTCCAAGGGCTTCTTCATAGCAGCTGGTTCTTCAGTCTTCACAGCTTCTTGTTGAGCAATATTGGGCTCCACTTCATCTTTCTTGGCCTCAGCTTCAGTGACTTCAGCAGGAGTTGGCTCATTCAACTCAGCATCATGAATGTTAGGATTTTCAGCAGTCTTCTCAGTTGGAGGTTCAAAAATGACAATCTCCATGGATGCAGTGGCTTCAACAGCTGGCTGTATTTCAACATTTTTAATCAATTGACTTTGGTCAATTTCATCAATCTTTCCTCCTTCACTGATTTCTCCAATCTTCAATTCTTCAATGGCAGTCTCAACTCCATCAAAGAAATCTTTCTCAGCAGGCTTCTGGCTTTCATTTCCTCCTTCAGTGATGTCTGCCTCCATGGCAGCAATTTCTCCATCATCTTTGTCCTCAACAATCTTGGACTCTTCTTCAGTCTTGTCCTCAGTGCTTTTGGACATTTCAACATCTCCATCAGCTTGCTTTGATAACTTATCATCCTCCTCCATTAAGTCTTCAATGTTCAGATCAATCCCAGCAATAATGGATTGAATAGCTTTCTTCTGAATCTTAATGTTCACCAAGTTGGCAAACAACTTTTCATCTGTCAATTCAAAAGTGGATTCCACTTCAGCAAAATCTGTTAATCTGGCTTCCTCATTCTCCCACCAATCCAGTCCCTTGGACTCAATCACTTTCCCAATATCATACATGGATTTCTTCCTTATATCTACAATTAATCTAAGATCATAGAAGGTTGATCTTAAATTAGGGTATTTGGTAAGTTGGGGATAAAGTTGGTCTAGGAAAAATTTGGATTCATCTCTCAATGACATTTCATAGGTGTATTCAGGGGTTGTATCTGACTTGGATGAGGGTTGAAGTTCATAAAAAAGAATGGGTATGGGGGTATCAGACTTGTAGACAACTTTTTGAATGGTTGGATCATTCAAATGGGGGGTAGTTTCAACAGCTTTTGGGCTATGACTTGAGGGTTCATTCAAGTCTAGGTTTTCAGATGATACTCTTTCTTCATCATCATCACCTTCATCATCATCATCTGATCCTTCCAGTTCAGCTTGCTCATCAATATCCATTTCCTCTTCAGAAGTATCAACATACTCCTCTTCAGTTTCATCTTCACTAGGGCTAGACATGGCCCTCTTTTTCTTGGACTTTGAGGCTGTCTCAACCTCCTTTCCTTTCTTTTCCTTCTTGGTTTTTTCAAGAATACTGATCACCATTTGTGTTGCTTCTTCACTCTTCAGCTTGGCAGATTTAGCTTGCTTCCTTGTTGAGGCTTTTGGTGACTTGATCTCCAGCCCCAATCTTTTCTGAGTTCTCACAGATAATTGTCTGAACAATATCTTGGTGGTGTTGAACTTTACTCCATCTTCAACAATATCCTCAGGTCCATACTTGTATAGGAATGCAGCAACTTTTGTACAGAAAGCTAGTGTCTTCTTGACAGCTACCCTTCTTACATCCACAATTTTGAACTTTCCTTTCTCTTCAGCAAGTTTCTTCAGAAAATAACCTTTCCAGTTCATTGGCTTCTTTCCTCCATCAATGACAGCTTTCATCAATCTCACCTTGGATCCGCTGATCTGATCATAGCTCCCTGTGGTGCACATCACAGCCTTTGCCACCACATCTAGCAATAGTTGATATTCCTCTTTCAGAACTCTCTTGTGTAGACCAGATTTGAGTAGTACTGGCTTGTTGATCCATTGGTTGGCAACTTCTTGTTCATTGTGCCTCATATACTCTTCAGGATCTTCTCCAGTAGCATTCAGACCAAAGAATTCATCAAAGTTTTCTTCAGTGAACTCAAACTTCCCAGCAGTCTTCTTAGATGTGTCTGGTTCATGAGTCATAATATAACTAGATCCTGAGCTTTTTGGAGTAAAAGTGCCTAAGAACTGAGTTGTTGAAAGTTCCAGGCATGTCTTGGGGATGGCCTCGAGCCATTTTCTCAATCCAGCTTGCTCCAGCCAAGTAACTATTCTTCTTGTGTGTTTATTTGACAGATTGTCAAAGCACACAGTCTGCTCAAAGTGGAGCATGGTTGCTTCACTCAAATAATTCCAGTTGATGTCCAAATCAGGAGCATTGAAGTCAACTAAAGATATAGCCAATATACAGTATTAGTATGGTTTAATAGCACAATATTACTATTAAAACATAAGATTAGGCTATCTTGGAACAGTATCTTGCACTTATGTCTCAGATTTACTGTGGATAGATTTACATAACAAGTTCATAGCATCATAATACCATATCCAACAATATTTTAAGCTTGTAATCATGTTCTCTAGACATAATATGTGTATGAATCTAACACGTTTTTAAGCATTACACATGTATTTAACAGCATATCATTCAATAAATGACTAATCCGTAAACAGATTCATTTAGAGCTAAAAACAGAGCATGTTATTTTTCTTGAAAGCTTTACAAATATGCATGTCTCTAACAGAAGATCATGAGAAATACTAACCCATTTCCAAAGACATTTTTGTTAAAGTTCTAGAGCTTTGAGCAAAACTTGTAGATATGCTTGAAGATTCTTGAGCGATTTAGCTTAGGGCTTTTTCAGAAATTTTGAAAACGTAAATTGTGAAAAATTCTAAGTTATGCTTTTATATCTCCTCAACTGTACAATTTGAAAAGTGTTAGGTGTAGGGCTGAGATTGAATTGATAAGATTTAATGGTTTAGATCAATTCTGTTACACCAAAGGACGCAAATGTCGTGTCCTGCGCACAGTAAGTTGCTTTTTCAGAAAATCGTGCAGTTGATCGTCTTTTAGCAAAAATCTCTTGTTTGTCTGTTATGAGCATTAAATGCGTACTATAAAGATGAACAGAGTTTAACTTTTATGAAAAAGAAAACTTATCTACAGTCAAGTGACAACTTGACTGAATAACCCTTGGCAACTTCTATTGAAGTTTCTCATGTTCTTTGTCATCCTATGCGTTGTCCTTCGTAGTTTTCCTCGTACTTGAGTGTCATGTACTTTGTCCAAGTTTCCTGCATGAAAGTTCTTGAAAATAATATCAGAATGTGAAAAATAAATTAATGAACTTTGTATTGTCTCATCAACTTATTCTTCCTAAATCTTCACTCTAAGTTCCCCCTTGGATTAATACTAGTATCTCTGGCATGAGTAAAGTAATTCCTTATACTTTAAACATTCTCTCCAGGATCTAATAAACCAAGTTCCATTGAAAGTTCCTTGAACCTTGTTTCAGCTAGGGGTTTTGTAAGAATATCAGCCTTTTGCTTATCAGTATGAATCTTTTCCATTCTGATGTCCTTTTTCTCTACATGATCTCTTATGAAGTGATGTCTAATATCCACATGTTTACACCTTGTGTGTAACACTGGATTTTGAGTAATAGCTATGGCACTATTATTATCACAATAAATAGGTACATCTTTTGTGACAACTTTATAATCTCTTAGCTGTTGTTTGAGCCATAAGATTTGAGCACAACAGCTTCCAGCAGCCATGTATTCAGCCTCTGTGGTTGAAGTAGCTACAGAAGTTTGTTTCTTGGAAAACCATGAAATCAATTTGTTTCCTAAGAATTGACAAGTGCCAGTAGTTGATTTTCTGTCTATTCTACATCCTCCATAGTCGGCATCGGAATAACCAGTCAACTCAATGTTGTCATCAGATGGATACCACAATCCTAAGTATTCTTTTGGTAGCCTCTAAGTGACTTTTCTTTAGATTGGACTGAAATCTAGCACAAACACCAACTGCAAAAGTAATATCAGGTCTGCTTGCAGTTAGATATAATAAAGAACCTATTATTGCTCTATATTCAGTGGGGTTGGTATCTAATCCATCACTGTCAGGATCCATTTTCCAATTTGTATTCATAAGAATCCTAACTGGTTTGCTATTTTCACAGCCAAACTTCTTGATCATTTCTCTAGTATACTTAGCTTGATTGATGAAGATTCCTTTCTCAGATTGTTTGATTTGTAAACCTAGGAAAAAGTTCATCAATCCCATCATTGACATTTCAAACTTCCCTTGCATGAGAGTTGAAAATTTCTTGCACATATCCTCATTTGGTGAACCAAAAATGATATCATCAACATATATCTGTACTAACAGAATATCATTTCCTTCACTTATCCTAAATAAGGTCCTATCAACTGTGCCTTTCACAAAACCATTGTCCAATAGGAATTGTGATAGTGTCTCATACCAAGCTCTTGGTGCTTGTTTGAGACCATAAAGTGCTTTCTTCAATCTATACACTTTGTCTCCTTCTTCAAAACCAGGTGGCTGCTCTACATAAACCTCTTCTTTAAGTACACCATTCAGAAATGCACTCTTCACATCCATTTGGTATACCTTGAACTTCATATGAGCTGCATATGCTAAGAACAGCCTAATTGCTTCTAACCTAGCTACAGGGGCAAAGGTTTCATCATAGTCTATTCCTTCATGTTGACTATAACCTTTGGCAACTATTCTGGCTTTGTTTCTAACTATAACATCATTTTCATTCTTCTTGTTCTTGTAAACCCATTTAGCTCCTACAACATCCTGATGTGTTAGTCTGTCTACCAGCTCCCAAACATCATTCCTTTTGAACTGATTTAGTTCCTCTTGCATTGCTGTAATCCAGTTGGAGTCTGTCATTGCTTCTTCAATGGTTGTGGGTTCTGTTTCAGAAAGAAAACAACAAAATAAGGCACTCTCTCCATGTTGTCTCCTAGTGATTACACCACTAGTAAGATCACCAATGATCTGGTCTGAAGGATGAGCATCTAGCCATGTCCTTCTAGACTGATCATTTTCAGATAAGTTAGTCTCATTTGGTTCAACAGTTAATTCAACATAGAATTCAGGAAAATTAAAAGCAGGATCAGTTTCATATTCAGGGGTGTTGTCCATGTCATCGACATTGACATTTACAGGTTGAGTTCCCCCTAAATCATTTGATCCTTGTACTCCCTCAGCATTACCAGCTTCGTCATTGGGAGAACTTACCTCAGGTTGAGTGGGTTCATTCAACTCAACATTGCTGTTTTCCTCATGGATGTTGGCTCCAGGTAAGTTGTCTTTATCTTGTTTGGCTTCAGATATGTTGGATATCTTGAGGTTGTAGATTCTTTTCTTAGTGTACATTAGTAAATGTAGATTCTTTTCTTTCAGCATCTCTTAGCCTTGTCACTCTTGTGTTGATTACATCATGAGATTTGTCTTCTTTGTTTGAGGTCCTGTGCTTGAAAGAAAACTCATCAAAGATAACATGAGGTGTTTCTTCAACAATAAGAGTTCTACAATTATAAACTCTGAAAGCTTTGCTAGATGAAGAATATCCTAGAAAGATTCCTTCATCTGCTTTGCTATCAAATGTTTTTAATTGTTGCTTCCCATTATTGTGAATGAAACATGTACATCCAAAAATATGAAAGTAAGAGATTCTTGGTTTTCTCCCTTTGAAGAGTTCATAAGGAGTTTTTCCTTGTTCCTTTGTTAGCATGGATCTGTTTTGGGTGTGACAAGCAGTATTGATTGCTTCTGCCCAAAACCTCTTTGGAATCTTTGCTTCTGCTATCATGGTTCTTCCAGCTTCCTTGAGTGTTCTAACTCTCCTTTCTGCTACACCATTTTGTTGAGGTGTTCTAGCTGATGAAGTTTCATGAGTGATTCCATTTTCTTGACAGTATTCATTTATGTAAGAGTTGATGAATTCTGTTCCTTTGTCTGATCTGATCTTTACAGTGCTCAAGCCTTTCTCATTTGTAATTTTCTTCAAAAGTTCTGGCAGCTTCTGTTGAGTCTCCTTCTTCTTTAGCATGAATACTACCCAAGTGTATCTTGAGAAGTCATCCACTACTATTAGTGTATACTTCTTCCCACTGATGCTCACAGGGGTAATGGGTCCAAATAAATCCATGTGAAGTAATTGTAATACTCTTGCAGTTGAGATGGCAGCCTTTGTCTTGAAAGATGCTTTGACTTGCTTTCCTTCTTGACATGCTTGACAGATATGTTCTTTTGTGAATACTTCATTTGGTAGGCCATCTACTAAGGAAAATCTTGCAAGTTTGTTCAAGGTCTTAAAGTTCAGATGGTTTAGCCTTTTGTGACACAGCCAACTGAGATCTTTAGAACCTTTTGCAACTAGGCAGATATCTTCAGGGGATTTGTTCCAATCTGCAAGATAAACATTACCTTTCCTTGACCCAGTTAGTAGTAACTGTTGATTTGATTTGTTCTTAATATAACATAAGTTACTAGAAAACTCAACATCAAAACCTTTATCAGAAAATTGGCTTATTGAAAATAGATTGTGTTTCAGACCATAGACATATGAAACATTTGAAATACTTACAGTACCAATTTTGAGAGTTCCATAACCTTTGGTTGTTCCTTGTGAGTTGTCACCAAAAGTTACTTGTGGTCCATCTTGTTCAATGAAATCTGACAGAAGTTCCCTGTTTCCAGTCATATGTCTTGAACATCCACTGTCCAAGTACCATGTAAGTTCTTTAGGACTTCTTTTCTTTGTTGATGGCACCACAGGAACCTGTTACAAATCAAAACTTAGGTACCCTTTGAAAGTTGGGTCCTAGAGGGTTAGACATACCTTTTGGAACCCAAACTTGCCTTATTTTCATTACTTGAAAAGGGCTAATTTGTTTTCCATAAACATCTAAATACACAATCTTCCTTTTAAATGCCTTAGGTTGAGATTGAGTATTAGTGTGAATCTTGGATGATTTAGAAGAGTTATATCTATTCTTGTGAATATATCTGCTAAATCTATCTTTTGACTCATGTGCAGCATGCTTGAATCTTTGTGGATAGGCATTCAGATTACTTGATGTCCTTGGCATGTAAAATTCAAGTCTTCTGTACTCATTGTACTTAGGTTGGAAATTCCTTTGATAATTCATTGTAGGCCTTCTCATTTGAGTTGGTCTTCTTTGAATATCTTGTGATTTTCTTGCCTGAGTCTGAGAGTTTTTCAGGTGAGTTGTCTTCCATTGACCTTTACTCATCTGAATTGTCTCAGGCCTCTGAAATCTTATCTTAGGTCTTGCAACCTTTGACTTGTGATTCAGGATAGTTGGTACAATGGGTTGTTTACCCTTGTCCTTTATCTGTAGCAGCTTTGGTTCAACAATTTCAGTCTGAGCCACAGATTTTACAAAGACTCTCTTAGTAATACTTGTTGAAGTATTACTGAGGCATGGTGAAGATATTTTATCTGGATTGTAACCAAGTCCAGATCTTTGAGTCTTGCATCCCTTGTAGTTCATCTATTGAATTAGATGACTTATACAGGGCAGCCAGTTTAAGTTTCAGACTCTCTTCACTAGATTTAAGACATTCATGTTCCTTGAAAAGATGTTCAAACTTTGCCATCAATGCTTGGTAGTCTGAATCCTTACTCTCATGAAGCTTAACCTTTTCTTTCAACATAATAAGTTGTTCAGATGACTTGTCCTTTAGAGTATTCAGCTCCTTAGTTAAGTCATTGCACAACTCATTAGTTCTCAGATCATGTTCAGCTTCAACCTGAGTAATTCTTTCAATCTTAGCATTCAAGACTTTATTTTCTTCTAAGGTTTGATCATGAATCTCTTGTAGTCTCATGAAGTCTTCCATCAACTTACCAAAGGTAAGCTTCAGGTTGTCTTCATTTGACATCATTGTGCTACTAGAATTGACAGAACTAGAAATAGACTGTACCTCATCATTGTCTTCAATAGCCATTAGACATTCTTCATCACTGCTGTTTGTAAACATCTCAGATGATGAAGATGGAAGTTGATCATCTTCAGAGGTTTCTTCTTCAGCTTTCAATGCTTTCCTCTTTCCATATTTCTTGTCCCTCTTAGCTTGTCTTTCCTTCCTTTCCTTAGAAGTTAGCTCTGGACAATCATATTGGAAATGTCCTGTCTTCTTGCAGTTGTAGCATGTATCCTCATCTTCATCTTTCTTCTTTTCAGCATCTCTCTTCTTGGTTGATGAAGATGGATCTTCTTTGGAGTTGTCCCTTCTGGATCTCCTTTCATCATTCTTCTTCTCAGGTGAGTTGAACCTTCTTCTTCTATCTTGGTAAAACCTTTTGTATTTACCAAATCTAGAATTTAATCTTTCAAATCTTCTAGCCATCATGGCCAACTCATCTGAAAAGTCAGCTTTGGAAGTCCCTTTTCCACTCTTGCTTGATTTGCTGGTTTTCTTGGAATCAGGTTCATTGGATTTGGCCTTCAGTGCAATCCCTTTGCTCTCAGGTTCCTCAGTGTTGTTCTTTCTGTTCAAGTCATATTCATATGCCTTGAGTTCTGAGAACACTTGTTGCATTGGCATTGTTGACAAATCCTTTGTATTCTGCATCATGACAGCATACATTCCATTTGGTTGTCAAGCTCCTAAGTATCTTCAGAGCCACTTCTCTCTTGGAGTATACTTTTTCAAGTGAATTGATCTCATTCATGATGTCTGTGAACCTTCCATCCAGTTGATCAATGTTTTCATCAGATTTCATCCTAAATTGTTCATACTTTTGAACAGCAACTTGAAGTTTGTTTTCCTTGATCTTGTCAGTTCCTTCACACATTAGAGCTAATGTGTCCCAAATCTCCTTTGCAATTGTGCAGTGAAACACTCTACCCATTATAGCATCTGGAATGGTCTGATATAGGGTGTTCATTGCAACATAGTTGAGATTCTGCTTCTTTCTTTCTTTCTTCAGGAGTGAGCTCATCATCATCTTTTGGAATTTCTTGTGCTCCAGTTGCTCTTTGGGCTTCTGTAACATTTGTGTTGGATTTCATGAACACAAATGGACCTTTAGTGATCACCCTTAGCATTTCATCATGGAGACAGGCCAAGTGAGCTCTCATCCTTATCTAATATCCACATGTTTACACCTTGTGTGTAACACTGGATTTTGAGTAATAGCTATGGCACTATTATTATCACAATAAATAGGTACATCTTTTGTGACAACTTTATAATCTCTTAGCTGTTGTTTGAGCCATAAGATTTGAGCACAACAGCTTCCAGCAGCCATGTATTCACACTACAAAAAAACAGAGATTTAGAAACGAATTAGATACCATAAACATTGTATCTAAAGAGGTTAGAAACGGATTTTGGAACCATTTTCTATCTGTTCCTAATCGCATGGTATCTAATGTTAGGAACGGTTTTCTAAATTCCGTTTCTAATAAGAGACAGATTTGAGACCGTTTTTTCGGTTTATAATGAGAGACGGAATTTGACACCGTATATTCTCGTATCTAAACGATGAACGACCCGTTTTATATCCGGGTCAAAATTCCGTTTCAAATGTCGTTTCGTCTCTAAATCCGTATCTAAACGATAAACGACCCGTTTTACATCCGGGTCAAAAATCCGTCTATAATTTCGTTCTTAATTAGAAACGACGTTTTGTCGTCTCTAAATCCGCAAAAATCCGTCTCCAAGAGTTAACAACCCAATCTCCATTCCAAGCCTTTAATCCTCATTCCAAGCCCGAACCCGACCCGACCCGACACCCATCCCACCCTACCCTACCCTACCCTACCCTGCAACCACCCCCCTCTCCAATTATTTAATCCCCATTTCAAGCCTTAATCCCAATCCCACCAAGCCCGAACTCGACCCGACCCCACACCATCCCAACCCAAACCCACACCGTCCCAGCCCGAACCCAACCCGCCATCCCACCCCACAACCACCCCCCTCTCCAACTATTTAATTGACCTTTTTTTGGTCTATATGGGAATTGAACCCAGGTGGATAAGTGTCTATTATTAAGCATCTGCCACTAGGACAGATAACTCTTTTGTTTTATCTTTTAATATTAATTGTATATGTATATTAATTTATTTCTTTTACGTGTATTCAAATTGTAACTTTTAAATTTGTAAATCTAAAAATTGTAATTACTCACCGCCGTCAATAAGCTGTAAAATATTAAGAACAATGCATAGTTTAGACACTTTATTTTATTATAATAGTTTAACATATATAATTAATTAATTAATTTGTAACTTTAAAAATATATAAAAAAAAATTGTTATTGAATAATTTCAATTGTAAAAGTCGATCTTACTTTATAAATTAAAATAAATAAATTAAATTACGTTTAATCTTCATCTTCAGCCTTTAAATCTAATCAATGATTCATTCATTGTTACGTGCACTCAAGTACACCGTGTACTTGAGTGGACCTTGACCGGTCAACTGTTGACCGTTGATCAGTCAATGGTCAAACTATGAAAAAAAAATCGATTTGTTTTTTTGAAAATGTGTATGTTAGTATATTGAAAAGTGCATCATCGTTTTTTAATGAAAAGTGTATGTTATTATATTTCAAAAATTGAGTTTTGAACTTGTGACATTATGGTAAGGCAATTCAAGGACAACCACTAGGGCTGTGATATCGCTGGATAGGTGCAGTAGTATACTTGACACACTTGAATGACAAAATTTATATATTTCTTCTTATACCATTTATATCTTTGTTCCTAAGGGGATAAATCACATTTGAACAATTTATATATTTGTTCCTATACCATTTATATCTTTGTTCCTAAGGGGATAAATCACATTTGAACAATAAGATATCCTAGGACATCCCGCATATTCTAAAATTAAATTAAATATAGAAAAACTGGTACTACTTAATATAGAAAAACTGGTACTCGGTGCTAAAATTAAATTAAATATAGAAAAATTGGTATTAAATTAAATTTCAAAAAATTGAGTTTTGATCTTGTGACATTATGGTAAGGACAACCACTAGGTAGTAATACCGTGTACTTGAGTACACAGTCCTACCCCAGGGATAGGTGCAGTAGTATACTTGACACACTTGAATGACACAATTTATATCTTTGTTCCTATACCATTTATATCTTATCCTAATATTCTACTTTAATTACTACAGTCTTTATTGGTAGTCGATCTTCTTGATGCAAACTTGGATATATGAAATTTGTATCCAACGAGTCATGAATGAATTCTGAATTGAGTACTTTAATTACTACCGTCTTTATTGATAGTCGATCTTTCTTGATGCAAACTCGGATATATGAAATTTGTATTCAACGAGTCCTGAATGAATTCTGAATTGAGTCAATATTATCTTGAAATTTACTGAGATTGATTCAAGGTGTTTGCCTACTTGAATTTAGTTATGTGTACGTGTATGTGTGTTCTAGACGCATGCTGATTTAGTTAGGTGTATATGCGTGTATGAGCATGATAAATCTCATTTTTATACAATAATTTACTAAATTAAATGATAATTGTAATTTATAGTAGGCTAATTGATAAGTAAATTGATATATTATAATAAAGGCTTGAGATGCACAACTTACCTCGTCAATCTTGATGGTAGAGACAATATTATTAATGTCATGACACCTACGTTCTTGAGTTACCGAGTTTGAAAGAAATTCAAGAATTATTTTCATTAATCCATATATTATATATATTGTCATATAATACATATTTCCATATAAAAGATATAGAATATATAACATAATATTATTATAATATCTATATTTATTATATAAACTTATTTTTTAAGAATGGACAAAAATCGAAATTGACATATTATTATATTATTAGATAGGATTAGGTTTAATTTCCTTTAGAATGTATTTTTCACAAATTTAGTAAAACTAAATAAAAATAATTTCTATAAAAAGATTTTCAATTTTTATTTCAAGTTCATTTTGACACAAAATAATTTTTTATTTTTATCTCGATTGATCTTATCCTTTTTACTATACTATTTAGACTATTTTACCATTAGCAATGCTTCAAGTATTTATACTTTTTTCTAAGTGGATGATAGCATTATTTTTTAATCTAGAACTTTTTATAAAATACTATACAAGTTTCTTTATAAGTCTTAATAGTAGTTTTATAAAGATTTAGAAACTTTTAAAAATTATTGAATGACTTTTTTTTTAATATAACGTTCATACAAAATTGATATACATACTTTGATTAGAGAATCAATTCTTGGAATATTTTCATTAGTTTATACTTTTTCTAAATTGATGATAGAATTATTTTTTAATCTAAATTTCTTTTAAAAATACTATACAAATTTAAAAAATTATTAAATGACACCTCCTTTTTTTTAATCTACAAAATTGATATACGAGAATCAATTCTTGGAATATTTTCATTAGAAAATCAATTGATATTTATATATATATATATATATATATATATATATATATTGGCATATGGAATTGAAGATATAATATAATAATATTATTATTATAATATCTATATCTATCCTAAAATATATGTACATAGTATTAATCTAACATTTATATTTATCCGATACATACAAGATATATTAATTGATTTTTTTATTTTTTTTTACTATTTATTAATTAAATAAAAGAGTAAATAAATTAATATAACTCCGTCCATATTCTCTCATTCTCAATTCTCTATATACATAAGTTTTTGATTTATTTTTTAATTTAATTTTATCATTTGACTAATTAGATACAGATTAGAGATGGTTAGATTCCGTATCCCAAATTTCGTGTACTACCTTATCTCGTTTTATATTGGGGAGAAAAAATTGATTGTTTAGAGACGGTGGTATATGTATCTAATCCGTATCTAAAACTCTCGAAATTGAAAGTCACGTATCTAGTCCGTATCTAAAACTTTCGAAACTAAAAGTCGTATCTAATCTGTTTATAATGAGAGACGGTTTTATTTTCAGTTTCAAATCTCGATTTTTTAACAAATCCGTATCTAATCCGTATCTATTAGAGACGGATTAGGTGTCCGTCTCAAAATTTCGGTATCAAAATCAGGCTTTTTTTGTAGTGTCAGCCTCTGTGGTTGAAGTAGCTACAGAAGTTTGTTTCTTGGAAAACCATGAAATCAATTTGTTTCCTAAGAATTGACAAGTGCCAGTAGTTGATTTTCTGTCTATTCTACATCCTCCATAGTCGGCATTGGAATAACCAGTCAACTCAATGTTGTCTTCAGATGGATACCACAATCCTAAGTATTCTTTTGGTAGCCTCTAAGTGACTTTTCTTTAGATTGGACTGAAATCTAGCACAAACACCAACTGCAAAAGTAATATCAGGTCTGCTTGCAGTTAGATATAATAAAGAACCTATTATTGCTCTATATTCAGTGGGGTTGGTATCTAATCCATCACTGTCAGGATCCATTTTCCAATTTGTATTCATAGGAATCCTAACTGGTTTGCTATTTTCACAGCCAAACTTCTTGATCATTTCTCTAGTATACTTAGCTTGATTGATGAAGATTCCTTTCTCAGATTGTTTGACTTGTAAACCTAGGAAAAAGTTCATCAATCCCATCATTGACATTTCAAACTTCCCTTGCATGAGAGTTGAAAATTTCTTGCACATATCCTCATTTGGTGAACCAAAAATGATATCATCAACATATATCTGTACTAACAGAATATCATTTCCTTCACTTATCCTAAATAAGGTCCTATCAACTGTGCCTTTCACAAAACCATTGTCCAATAGGAATTGTGATAGTGTCTCATACCAAGCTCTTGGTGCTTGTTTGAGACCATAAAGTGCTTTCTTCAATCTATACACTTTGTCTCCTTCTTCAAAACCAGGTGGCTGCTCTACATAAACCTCTTCTTTAAGTACACCATTCAGAAATGCACTCTTCACATCCATTTGGTATACCTTGAACTTCATATGAGCTGCATATGCTAAGAACAACCTAATTGCTTCTAACCTAGCTACAGGGGCAAAGGTTTCATCATAGTCTATTCCTTCATGTTGACTATAACCTTTGGCAACTATTCTGGCTTTGTTTCTAACTATAACATCATTTTCATTCTTCTTGTTCTTGTAAACCCATTTAGCTCCTACAACATCCTGATGTGTTGGTCTGTCTACCAGCTCCCAAACATCATTCCTTTTGAACTGATTTAGTTCCTCTTGCATTGCTGTAATCCAGTTGGAGTCTGTCATTGCTTCTTCAATGGTTGTGGGTTCTGTTTCAGAAAGAAAACAACAAAATAAGGCACTCTCTCCATGTTGTCTCCTAGTGATTACACCACTAGTAAGATCACCAATGATCTGGTCTGAAGGATGAGCATCTAGCCATGTCCTTCTAGACTGATCATTTTCAGATAAGTTAGTCTCATTTGGTTCAACAGTTAATTCAACATAGAATTCAGGAAAATTAAAAGCAGGATCAGTTTCATATTCAGGGGTGTTGTCCATGTCATCGACATTGACATTTACAGGTTGAGTTCCCCCTAAATCATTTGATCCTTGTACTCCCTCAGCATTACCAGCTTCGTCATTGGGAGAACTTACCTCAGGTTGAGTGGGTTCATTCAACTCAACATTGCTATTTTCCTCATGGATGTTGGCTCCAGGTAAGTTGTCTTTATCTTGATTGGCTTCAGATATGTTGGATATCTTGAGGTTGTCCAAGTCAGGATAGTGTACATTAGTAAATGTAGATCTTTTCTTTCAGCATCTCTTAGCCTTGTCACTCTTGTGTTGATTACAACATGAGATTTGTCTTCTTTGTTTGAGGTCCTGTGCTTGAAAGAAAACTCATCAAAGATAACATGAGGTGTTTCTTCAACAATAAGAGTTCTACAATTATAAACTCTGAAAGCTTTGCTAGATGAAGAATATCCTAGAAAGATTCCTTCATCTGCTTTGCTATCAAATGTTTTTAATTGTTGCTTCCCATTATTGTGAATGAAACATGTACATCCAAAAATATGAAAGTAAGAGATTCTTGGTTTTCTCCCTTTGAAGAGTTCATAAGGAGTTTTTCCTTGTTCCTTTGTTAGCATGGATCTGTTTTGGGTGTGACAAGCAGTATTGATTGCTTCTGCCCAAAACCTCTTTGGAATCTTTGCTTCTGCTATCATGGTTCTTCCAGCTTCCTTGAGTGTTCTAACTCTCCTTTCTGCTACACCATTTTGTTGAGGTGTTCTAGCTGATGAAGTTTCATGAGTGATTCCATTTTCTTGACAATATTCATTTATGTAAGAGTTGATGAATTCTGTTCCTTTGTCTGATCTGATCTTTACAGTGCTCAAGCCTTTCTCATTTGTAATTTTCTTCAAAAGTTCTGGCAGCTTCTGTTGAGTCTCCTTCTTCTTTAGCATGAATACTACCCAAGTGTATCTTGAGAAGTCATCCACTACTATTAGTGTATACTTCTTCCCACTGATGCTCACAGGGGTAATGGCTCCAAATAAATCCATGTGAAGTAATTGTAATACTCTTGCAGTTGAGATGGCAGCCTTTGTCTTGAAATATGCTTTGACTTGCTTTCCTTCTTGACATGCTTGACAGATATGTTCTTTTGTGAATACTTCATTTGGTAGGCCATCTACTAAGGAAAATCTTGCAAGTTTGTTCAAGGTCTTAAAGTTCAGATGGTTTAGCCTTTTGTGACACAGCCAACTGAGATCTTTAGAACCTTTTGCAACTAGGCAGATATCTTCAGGGGATTTGTTCCAATCTGCAAGATAAACATTACCTTTCCTTGACCCAGTTAGTAGTAACTGTTGATTTGATTTGTTCTTAATATAACATAAGTTACTAGAAAACTCAACATCAAAACCTTTATCAGAAAATTGGCTTATTGAAAATAGATTGTGTTTCAGACCATAGACATATGAAACATTTGAAATACTTACAGTACCAATTTTGAGAGTTCCATAACCTTTGGTTGTTCCTTGTGAGTTGTCACCAAAAGTTACTTGTGGTCCATCTTGTTCAATGAAATCTGACAGAAGTTCCCTGTTTCCAGTCATATGTCTTGAACATCCACTGTCCAAGTACCATGTAAGTTCTTTAGGACTTCTTTTCTTTGTTGATGGCACCACAGGAACCTGTTACAAATCAAAACTTAGGTACCCTTTGAAAGTTGGGTCCTAGAGGGTTAGACATACCTTTTGGAACCCAAACTTGCCTTATTTTCATTACTTGAAAAGGGCTAATTTATTTTCCATAAACATCTAAATACACAATCTTCCTTTTAAATGCCTTAGGTTGAGATTGAGTATTAGTGTGAATCTTGGATGATTTAGAAGAGTTATATCTATTCTTGTGATATATCTGCTAAATCTATCTTTTGACTCATGTGCAGCATGCTTGAATCTTTGTGGATAGGCATTCAGATTACTTGATGTCCTTGGCATGTAAAATTCAAGTCTTCTGTACTCATTGTACTTAGGTTGGAAATTCCTTTGATAATTCATTGTAGGCCTTCTCATTTGAGTTGGTCTTCTTTGAATATCTTGTGATTTTCTTGCCTGAGTCTGAGAGTTTTTCAGGTGAGTTGTCTTCCATTGACCTTTACTCATCTGAATTGTCTCAGGCCTCTGAAATCTTATCTTAGGTCTTGCAACCTTTGACTTGTGATTCAGGATAGTTGGTACAATGGGTTGTTTACCCTTGTCCTTTATCTGTAGCAGTTTTGGTTCAACAATTTCAGTCTGAGCCACAGATTTTACAAAGACTCTCTTAGTAATACTTGTTGAAGTATTACTGAGGCATGGTGAAGATATTTTATCTGGATTGTAACCAAGTCCAGATCTTTGAGTCATAGGCCTTTGCATCCCTTGTAGTTCATCTATTGAATTAGATGACTTATACAGGGCAGCCAGTTTAAGTTTCAGACTCTCTTCACTAGATTTAAGACATTCATGTTCCTTGAAAAGATGTTCAAACTTTGCAATCAATGCTTGGTAGTCTGAATCCTTACTCTCATGAAGCTTAACCTTTTCTTTCAACATAATAAGTTGTTCAGATGACTTGTCCTTTAGAGTATTCAGCTCCTTAGTTAAGTCATTGCACAACTCATTAGTTCTCAGATCATGTTCAGCTTCAACCTGAGTAATTCTTTCAATCTTAGCATTCAAGACTTTGTTTTCTTCTAAGGTTTGATCATGAATCTCTTGTAGTCTCATGAAGTCTTCCATCAACTTACCAAAGGTAAGCTTCAGGTTGTCTTCATTTGACATCATTGTGCTACTAGAATTGACAGAACTAGAAATAGACTGTACCTCATCATTGTCTTCAATAGCCATTAGACATTCTTCATCACTGCTGTTTGTAAACATCTCAGATGATGAAGATGGAAGTTGATCATCTTCAGAGGTTTCTTCTTCAGCTTTCAATGCTTTCCTCTTTCCATATTTCTTGTCCCTCTTAGCTTGTCTTTCCTTCCTTTCCTTGGAAGTTAGCTCTGGACAATCATATTGGAAATGTCCTGTCTTCTTGCAGTTGTAGCATGGCCAACTCATCTGAAAAGTCAGCTTTGGAAGTCCCTTTTCCACTCTTGCTTGATTTGCTGGTTTTCTTGGAATCAGGTTCATTGGATTTGGCCTTCAGTGCAATCCCTTTGCTCTCAGGTTCCTCAGTGTTGTTCTTTCTGTTCAAGTCATATTCATATGCCTTGAGTTCTGAGAACACTTGTTGCATTGGCATTGTTGACAAATCCTTTGTATTCTGCATCATGACAGCATACACATTCCATTTGGTTGTCAAGCTCCTAAGTATCTTCAGAGCCACTTCTCTCTTGGAGTATACTTTTCCAAGTGAATTGATCTCATTCATGATGTCTGTGAACCTTCCATCCAGTTGATCAATGTTTTCATCAGATTTCATCCTAAATTGTTCATACTTTTGAACAGCAACTTGAAGTTTGTTTTCCTTGATCTTGTCAGTTCCTTCACACATTAGAGCTAATGTGTCCCAAATCTCCTTTGCAGTTGTGCAGTGAAACACTCTACCCATTATAGCATCTGGAATGGTCTGATATAGGGTGTTCATTGCAACATAGTTGAGATTCTGCTTCTTTCTTTCTTTCTTCAGGAGTGAGCTCATCATCATCTTTTGGAATTTCTTGTGCTCCAGTTGCTCTTTGGGCTTCTGTAACATTTGTGTTGGATTTCATGAACACAAATGGACCTTTAGTGATCACCCTTAGCATTTCATCATGGAGACAGGCCAAGTGAGCTCTCATCCTTATCTTCCAGAAGTCATAATTCTCAATAGAGAACATGGGCAGTTTCTGGTAAGATATCTTGTTGATGGGGTTGATCCCCATAGTAGTAGGTGGTGGAATAGCTACACCAGAATTCTCAGAAGAAGATGTGTTAGGCATAGTGAATAATCAGAAATAATGAATATCACAAAAAGTGCACAAGTAGATCAGTTTAGGTAACCACAGTTGATCCTCAAAGCAGTGGTCTTTAAACCCCTGCTCTGATACCACTTGTTGGTCCCAAAAGGAGTATGACACGTGTATGGGGTGGGAATACACGTGTGTGTGTTTTTCAATAAAAACTTTTGCAAGTAATCGACACAAATAATCAGAGTCAAGTAAGTTACACAGTGTGTCAAGTCCTATGAAAATACTAACAGTAGATTCTAAGAATTCTTAACAGTATGCAACTTGTATGCGGAATAAATGATAGGCCCTTTTATACTCCTTAATTAATATGCACTTAGATACTAAGTTATCAAATAGCAAATAACAGTTATAACAACACAAAAGCTAAAGCAATAAGATAAATGCAGTAAGTAAGAACACAAGACGTATAGTGGTTCGGAGACTAAACTGCTCCTACGTCCACTCTCCAAATTTAATAGGATAATTCCTTAATCACTTCGGAATTAGCTTGTTTTTACAGTGCCAAGGTGCACTCTACTTCTTCTCCTTCTCTTCTCTTTATTTCTTACAACCTTCTCTCGTTGCAATACTCTCAATCTCTACTACGAACTCAGCAATACTCTCAATCTATCTCTCAAGGTGAAAGTAGGGTTTTGTTCTAGTACCAACTAATTGTGTGATATCCTTTACAATTTAAGAACGAATATAAAGGATAGGATATCACTGTCTAGGCTTTGGATAATCAACAATAAGCTTGCCTAGTGGGGACTAAAGGTAACACTCACAAATGAATATGCTTAAAAGCTGTTTAATCTCTCGAGTGTTTTGAATGCTTTTGAATGCTAAAATATTGCTATAGAACGCGTAAGGCTTGTGTCTTGATGTATGTCCCGTCCCTCTTGAAATGATTCAAGATATGGCCTATTTATAGATGAAGTAAACTATCTGTTGGTGGAGATAGTAAAACTTATCCATAAATTTGAACTTTCAAATTGTTCAGGGGCCTGCATGCAAATAGTACATGTATTCACGTCCATTCTGCAATTTGCATTCCAATATCAGAGTTTGTTATGCGCAGTGACAGGTGGCTCTCATTCCTTGGCTAATTTGGAATAATTCTGTCCTTCCCGCTAACGGCCTTGTACTGGGTAAGGTGCCTAGTCATTCCTTGTCTTTGTCCATAAGTATGCCAAGTCCAAAGTATATGAATATCCAAATTCATCATACTTGACTTTTGTTGTCCAGCATACTTGTCTTCATGAATCCTTGTCACTTTCTTCATAACACTTCAGCTCCTTGTCTTCAATGATACTTGTCTTTTGTGCTTTGTGCTTTCAGGTCATAGATTCAAAGAATAATCTATCTAAAAATTAAAGCTCCCTAACATATATGAGCTTTTCTAACCTGAAAATCTAGACTTGGCAAATCATCATACTTGGGGTTTTACTTAGGGTTTTGGTATCAAATCAAAATCAAATTTTCTTTTATTAATATAAACCATATCCCAACATTAATAATTCTCCAAATTTTGTGTCATATAATCAGTTTGAATGTTTATAAAAATATTTATAAATATAATGATGCAAATGAAGATGGACATAAAGATGAGAGGATGGAGATTGGATGTAATATTTATTATTGTTTTGGAATTGTTAAAGTAACATTGATTTTTTACAATTGGAATTGTTTTAAAAATTACAATATATATACAAAAATATATACATATATATATAATTGTTACAAGTTAAAAATTAATCAATTAATATATGTGAAATAAATTATTAAATAAGTAAAATTAACTAAATTAGTAACAATTGAATACATATATAATTAATATTAAAAACTGAACCAAAGAGCTTTCTGCCCGAGTGGTGGGCGCCCAGCTATGGGCGCCCTTTCACCCGGGATCAATTCCCACAAAGACAAAATAAATAGTCATTTAAACAAAATGGGGAAGGGGGTATGTGGGTTGGGTTGGTCGAGTGAGGAAGTGGGTTTAGAGAACGATTAGGTTGGGTTGGTTTGGGGCGGATCGGGTGTGGGTGCGGGTTGGGTTGATCGAGTGTGGAAGTGGGTTAAGAGAACGATTCGTAAATCGAATATCCATAGACAAATATTAGCGACAAAAATATGGGTTTAATCACTAACATTTGCAACGAAATTAAAATATTTATAGCAAAAAAATTAGCCACGAAGTAAGGAGCTACTATGTTAGACAAGAAAAAAATTGTCGCTAATTCTAATATTTTCGTCGCTAATGTGAGTTAGCGATGAAATAATTTCGTCGCGGGATTTGTTGCTATACACCCGTCGCTAACGTGTTTGCGACAAATGCTTGATTTTCCTCGCAAACATTTTGCGATGAAACTCAAATTTTCGTCGATAATATTTTGCGATGGAACTTATATTTTCGTCGCTAATATTTTGTGATGAAACTCAAATTTTCATCGCAAACATTTGCGACAAAATTAATTTTTTTGTCGCAAACATTTGCGATAAAATTTATTTTTTTTGTCGCAAATACGTTAGCAACGGGCGTATAGCAACAAATCCCACAACAAAATTATTTCATCGCTAACTCACGTTAGCAACGAAAATATTAGAATTAGCGAAAAAAAAATTCACGGCTAAATTGCAGTTTTCTTTTAGTGAATCAAGAAATTATACCCAAAAATAAATCAAATAAAAAACTTAATATGTCAAATTAATGAGTAAAAGTAAATGAAATTATATTGATCCGATTATTTCAAACATCATAGTGTTGGAATCGTCTCTATTATTTCACACTGTGAATGCACTGTGAGAATATATACTAGATTAACCTATGACTTATGTAAGACTCAAAACAGATCAGAGCAAGGACTAAAAATAAAAACAATCAGAGCAAATATAATAAAAGAAAAACATAATTAGCTAAGACTAAATCCCTATGCAGTAAGCAAATAAAATTTTATTCTTTGACAAACAATTTTAAGCCTTCTATAGAAGTAAGCCAAATAAGAATACAATTTTTAAAGACAAACAAGTTTAAGCATATTGGACATAGATCAGAGTTAAATAAACACAAAAATAAAACATACAAAACAAGACATATTCATCATGCAGTAAACATTTAATGATAAGAAAACAAATTAAGCAAAAAGCAGTAATCAAATATCATTAATGCAAATTAATTAAGCAAGATAAATATAAGCATCCTATCAACTAGAAATAAAAAAATATTGTATCAGAATTTAACTTAAACAAAACAGAATAACAAAAATAAAAGAAAGACTAAAAATGGCATGAATTGCTATGATAATAGCAGCAGCATCAAGTTCCTGCACTTGTGCCATTTGAACTTCAGTACTCCTCATGTCTTGCACCATATTTTCTAGATATCACCATAGAGGATTTCCATATCCTCATCATCTTCAGCAGCATCAGCAAACTTATCTTCATCAACCTCTGGTTCTTCAATAAAACAAGTTGTAGCAAAGAGTGGAACAACATTGTTAGTAGCAGCAGCAGTTCCTCCATTATCTGCAGCATCAGGTACACCTCCAGCTTCAGGATTCAGCTCTTCAATAACAACTCCAGAAGCTTTAGCTGAAGTGGATGGTGGTACTCCCCGTGTTGTAGTGGAAAATAGCCTGGTCCACTTGTCTTTGATGAACTGGAGCTCATCAATCTGGTCCTGTAAGTGTTGTAACTGCAATAATATAAAAGATCTGGGAACAGAGAATGTGGTGTCAGAATTACCACCAAAGTTCTCAGCATCTGGTGCAGCAGTGTTCTGTGCAGGTCTAGCTAGTGTAGGTTGAGGTTGAGCAGGAGCATGTCTTTGAGAAGAACTTCCAGGATTGTTCAAGAGCAGGTCTTTCACTCTTTCACCATTGAGCAAAGCAGGTGAAATTAATGGTATATAAATGAACCTTTCCTCTAAGAACTTCAGTCTTCTTAGGCGTAAAACCATGCATCTTCAAGTATGAACATATAAGCACAGGGTATGGAAGGTTGCCTTTATCAGAAATATCACCACTAAACTTAATTATGTGGTGGAAAATAGTCAATCCTAAGTTAACACTACAAAAAAGGTATTCAAATAGAGAGGGATTTGGCGAGGGAAAAGTCTTCTTTAACATGAATAACGAGGGAAATGACTAGCATTAATTCCTTCACCAGACTTTCCTCGCTATTTTTTGCCGAGCATTTTAATTTATCTCTCGCCTAGCCGCGAGCATTAAATTCCCTCGCCAGCCAGCGAGCATTAAATCCCTCGCCCTTTATCATTTTTAAACAATGTCCCTCGTTAAATGCCGAGGGATTTGTAATTCCCTCGCCATTTTGCGAGGGTTTTTTGAACCCTCGGTATTTTCCTCTCCATCTTTTTGAACCCTCGGTATTCAATCTGACTAAAAGTGCTATTTTTCCTATGTATAACTATGGCTGGATAAAAACAATAAATTTAATTTAATTTCCTTAATATATTTGTTTCCTTTTAATGTTTGATTCTCTAAATATAGATCATTATGTAAAGGTAAAAAAAAATTAAATTTCAGTTTTATTTTAGACACTCTACAAGACATTCAATGTAAAGGTAAAAACAATAAATTTCATTAATAAATATAACTTTCCTTTTATTTATTATTTCATTTTTTAATGTTATAACTTTCAATGTAACATTCAATGTAAAAATAAAAACAATAAATTTAAATTTCATTATTTTTTATTTTTATTTTCTTTAATAAATGTAATTTTCCTTTTAATGTTAGATTCTTTAAAAAAAAAAAAAAACTCTAAATGTAATGGTAAAAACAATAAATTTAAATTTCATTTTTAGTTTCTTTTAATAAATTTAATTTTCCTTATTAATTTTGTTACGTTTTAATGTTAGATTCTCTAAATAACATTCAATGCAAAGGTAAATGGATGAATTGGCATTTCCTAAGGGATATGATGAAAGCAATGGGGTTTGATCCAATTTGGTGTAAATGGATTTTTGAATGCATCTCCACAGCTTCCGCTTATGTCCTTGTGAATGGCAACCCGACGACAGAGTTCAAACTCGAACGCGGTTTAAGGCAAGGGGACCCTCTATCACCCGTGTTGTTCATCATTGTTTTCGAAGGCCTCTCAATTCACTAATTAACAAAGTCTCTGGTGTAGGCCTCTTTTATATTGCACTGGAGGAAAGTAGGAAAGTACCAGTTTCCCATCTTCAGTATGCGGATGATACCATCCTCGTGGTTGAAGCCTCACTAAAATGCATCCTCGTAAATTTTGAACTTCTTTCATGTCTCAAAATTAACTACTTCAAGTGCTGCCTCTATTCGGGATTAATGGTGACAGTGAGATGCAAAGAGAAATGGCCTCCGTCTTGGGCTGCAGTGTGGGATCCTTCCCAATGAATATAATTCTCACAAATAAGTTAATCAACACACTGCTTGCTTCTTCATTGTGGCTTCTCATGGTGCCTTTTCGAGCACTTTCTGGCTTTTGCAATGTCTTTTTACTTTGAATAGCATGATCATGATGCACTACAAAAAATGCTTAAATTAGAGACCAAAGTTTTGAGACCGTCATAAAACGGTCTCAAATAAAGACTGATTTGAGACCATTTTGAAAAAATTACAAATTTTGAGACCGATTTCATTTCAGTCTTTAATTTTATGTATTCAGACCGTTTAGAGACCGTGTTGGCGGTCTCTAACCCGAATTTAAATTTCTGATTTTAAATTTTGTTTTGAGACCGCATTAGCGGTCTTTAAATGGTATTGAGAATTCCAATTCCCAAATTTTATTTTGACCGCCATTTTTGCCCACTCATTTAGAGACCGTTTTGTGAATACGGTCTCTAACCCGTTTATAAACCCGTTTGTTACCCGTCTATAAACCCTAATTCATTTGTACCGCCTCTTTCACTTTCACCCTATGCAATTTCTCACGGCCCTCGCGATTCTCTCTTGCTCTCTTGCAACGACAAGAGCTAGAAAATTGGGTCGTCCGGCCCGGCCCATCTGGCCAAGCGATGTTCGTGGGTTGGATCAGGCCGGCCCATGAATTTGTCAGGCCTATAAAATGTGAGCCCAACCTAGCCCATCCTAGCCCACTAGACTAGCGGGCCGGCCAGTCCAACCCATGAAATTATATATATAAATGTTGTATTGGTCACATACTCACATATAATTTTTATTTATACAAATAATAATAATTAAAAATATGCAATACTAAAGTATTAACTATACATAATTCATAAACGGTCATAATCAGTATAACATTACACTCTATAACAACTTCAAATAAAATTATAAATAATTCACAAGTTCAAATTTCAAAGTCAAAATAAAATAAAAACACAATAATATTTAAATATAAAATACTTTACTTATTTTAATTATATATTTGTTTAAAGAAAAAATATTGATCGGGCCAAACGGGCTGTCCATGGGCCAGCGGGCCAAATTCTGCCTAGCCCATTAGGCCCACCGGTTCCATCGGGTCAGGCCAAATAGGCCCAGTTCTATATGGGCCTCTAATTTTAGAGCCCAACGCATACTATGTTTTGGGTTGACCGAGCCAGCCCATCGGATCGGGCCCAAATTGTCGGCTCTAGCCGCGACGAATCCAACTCCGTCCCTGTTCTTAAGAAGATATCGTTGATGCCGCCTCTTCGCCGCCGCCTGTTGGTTATCAATCGTCTCCACCGAATTTAAGTTAAGGTAATTTTTGGGTTTTTCTATTTTGAGATTCTGTTTGAAAGAATTGATACTAGAATATTAAAAGATGAGAAAAATAAATTGATGAGAAAAAATATTAGATGAGTATGATATTAAATATAATAAAATATAAAGGATGTGATTGAGAAAGGGAAGGAGAAGAGAATAAATAATATGGAAAAAAAAATTGAATGAGAAACTTATTGTGGAATTTATAGTGGGATGGAGAGAGTATATAATAAAGAAATTAATTAATATATATATAATTAATTTTAAAAATTACACAAGACAATTACTTGTCAAAGTGGTGGGTGCCCATTGTAATGGGCACCCATTCACCCGGGATCAATTCCCACCAAGACCAAATAAATGGTCATTTAAATAAAGTGGGTGTGGGTGGGTATGGGGGTCGGGTCTGGTGTGTCGGTTCGGGTAGGGTCAGGACGGTTGTGGGTTCGGGTTGGGTCAGGTGAGTCAGTGCGGGTGTGGGTTCGGGTCGGGTCAGGTGGGTGTGGGTTCGATTCGGGTCAGGTGTGGGTTTAGTTCGGGCGCGTGAGTCGGGGTTCATTACCGGATGTGGCGGTCTCCAAATGAAAGACCGTTTTGAGACCGTCTCAGGGCCCGAAAAAAGTTCGGGCCGACCAATTGTTTAAGACTGTTTGTAGACCGCTACAATTTAAAGACCTAAAAAAATCGGTCTATAATTTGAGACCGATGCATGAAAACGGTCTCAAAATATTTAAAACGAACCTAATAACGGTTATACACACACACCGACCTACTGAGGACACCCACCGGATGAGTACACACACCTTAAGTTGAGGACACCCACATGGAAATTCCAAAATTACCCTCTTCCCATTAAAACCTTAATTTCTTCTCTCATTTTTAAATTTCAGGACACCCACCTCCATTCCTTCCTCTTCCCTCACGCCGGCGCCGCCCACTGCTCACGTTCGTCCACCTCGTCGGCGCGGCAGCGCTGCCCTCTGCTCACGTTCGTCGCGCCTCTCCACCTCGTTGGCGCAGGCGCAGCAGCGCCGCCCACTGCGCACGTTCGTTGCACCTCTCCACCTCGTCGACCCTATAAAGCCCCACGCCGCCCACATTCGCGGCCGCACTCTCTCTCCCCCCCCCCCCTCTCTTCTATTCAATGGTGCCGTTCGCGGCCGCACCCCTCCCTCCTTAGGGTTTTAGATTTTAGATCTTAAATTATTATTTTTTTTGAATTTTTGGTAAACCCAGAAATTTGTTTGAAATTAATATTACTAAACCCAAAAAATTGTTCTAAAGTTTAGAAATTTGTTCGATTTTACATCTAAATTGCGAAATCAAATTACTTTGTTCAAAATTAGAAATTAGGGTTGGTGTTTTGTCTCAAATGTATTTAGTAAACCCATAAAGTTGTCTCAAATGTATTATTTTACATAATCAAGTGTATTATGGCTTTTTATGGGTAAAAAACTGATGGTGTTGGAATTTGTGTTTGTTCATTGATTTTTTTCGGACAATTAGACGTTGTTCATGAATTATTTTCGGACAATATGTGTTTGTTCATTTTTTTTTCGAACACTCTTGATTTGTTCGAAAAAAAATCCCGAACAACTCATTTTTTTCGGACAATGTTGATTTGTCCGGAAAAAAAATCTCGAACAACTCTTTTTTTTCGGACAATGTTGATTTGTCCGAAAATAAATTGCGAACATCTCTTTTTCTCTAATTTTGTGTTTGTTAAGATTTTTTTTGAAGATTATGGTGATGGTGGGGATAATTATGGCAAAAACAAAAACCCTTGTAAATCTCTCACATATTAGATCGATTATGAAGCTTTTCTAGCCTCTCATTTAAGGCTGCTCTTACTCCCCCACTGGCGACTCTCGATGCTGAGACATTCAAAGCCTTTCCCTTAATCTGGAATTGCATGATGCCCTCCAAGTGATCAGGTCTAGCATGGAAGACTCTCCGCGATAGACATCCCACTCGGACGAACCTAAAAAGGAGAAAAATCCTTAGTGACGGAGACGACATCAGCTGCGGATTGTGTGGTCATTACGAGGAAAGCACTCATCACCTATTCTTGGACTGTAGCTTTTCTCACCAAGTATTGGTAAGGTGCTATGATTGCCTTGACAGCCCCATGCCATGCAGAACGAGACTAACACCACACCTTCTTGTGGAAAAAAAATACAGTACTCACTAATAAATTCATTTTTCCGCTCAAAAAAAAAAAATCTTAATAATAAGGACCAATTTATTTCTGAATTTTTTGGTCAGGGGAGGGGCTGCTGGAATTTTTCTTGGAGCAGAACATTTAACGATTCTGAATTTATTGACTTTTTAGAACTGCGGAATAAATTTTTCAGAATTAATCTGAAGCTCAACTTGAAGGACTCGAATAAAAATCTTGGTGAATAACGGTGTCGGATCCTGTTCCATCTGTGCATCAACTATGGAACCTGTTCTGAATTTTTAAACCCCAGAATTTTTTGAACCAATGAATAAAAAAAAAAAAAAAACCCCAGAATTTGTTTTCAGAACAATCTCATTAGACACCTACAAGCTTCCCAAATACTCTCCAAACAGTGATGCCAAAGTAGAGCCCAAACAATTATGAATTGAGAGTCGGGCGAATTACAGTGATTCTTGAAATGGTCGAGCAGCGTACCCAACGCAGGCCTATTGATACCGAACCAGGATTGGATTTTGTGCCAGATTATATTCGAAAATGGGCAGTAGAAAAAAATGATATTCCACCCCCTCCCATAGTTGTTCAAGGCGCACTTAAGGCGCCACAGAGTTGCATATGCCCCCTCCTCATCCGCGCGCCACAGAGTTGCATGGCAAATAGTAGACGTAGGACTTAAATTAAGGGCCTCTCTTCCCAAGGTTGGTGATTGTGGGGATTTTATCCTTGATAGGACATAATGATGTCCTATCATACAGAACTAATCCCTACAGAACACTCATTTCTAATCACTGACATGACTTGGATTGAAATCAGAAGAGAGGTCTTCAAGATCTGAATCAGACCTGATTTTGATAAGACATAATGATGTCATATCATCTGGAAAACAACCGTTTGAAAGGCACTCACCCTTTGAGCCAAGATTATTTGCAGAAGAGAGACTATTGACGTCTGAATAAGATCGTATCTCCAAATTTTGTGGGTATCCTTTAGATTTTCAGATCTGAATATCATCTCTTCTGACTATACTGGTTAGCCTCATCTCGAGGCTCAGAATCATGATAAAAAGAAGCACTGACGCAGAACTGAATATTTTTATGATCATATCTTCAAAGACCTTAATTTAGAATCACGAATCCACAGAGCTAAGACTCTCATCATGCGGATTTAAATCCATGACAGCTCATCTTGGTGGTCCACACCATGTACTATTCTCTGCCCATAACTGAATTTATTGCAGGTGGAAAATCCCTTTTTCCTTCATTCAAATAACAGAATAGGACGATGACATGGCGTGGTCCTCCTAGACTAAAACCCTAGCTCCGGAAATTACGATATTACCCTCAAGCCTTAAAGGTATAAATAGTGTCATTTTTATCATTTGAGAAGGTTAACTCACTTTTCTCTTAAAAAACTCTCTCTACTATTCATTATCTTCCTCCACTAACTTGAGCGTCGGAGGGCCGTCGCCGGAGCCCCCTCCGGCCCGGTTTTTGTGCAGGTCAACCAGTTCGCAGACCAAAACAATCGAGGTTCGTCTCTCTCGGAGGTGAACGAACTTGGTCTCATCAAATGGCGCCGTCTGTGGGAAATCTGAGCAAAGACGTGAGGATTCCCGGTAGCTTGGGGATATGTTCTGACGCGTAATCCCAGGATTCAAGGCTGATTTGAGAAAATGAAAAGAAACAAAAATGGACGACAAGGCATTTTTCTCTCCAAATTTTTTGAAACCCTTCACCGTTTCGGCGTCTCCAGTTCGCCGCTTCACTATAGCTGTCTAACTGTGCTGATTCGCCACGTTACAACACAGTCTCCGCCGCTGCCAATCGCAGCCTTCGAGCGGCCCCTAAAGCTGCTATCAACTTCCGATTCTTCACGGCGACCACCGATTCTTCGCGGCGACCACCGATCCATCCATTGGAGCCGTAGCTTTGTTGTTGCGGTGCCTCTCTGCTGCCGTCGCTCGCCGGTGTGAAACCTAGCAGCGCCGTCTCGCCCGTTTGCCAGAATGCCCCAACAAAGGCCTACTCCGATGAGCCTAGTGCCTCCTCGATTTTATGCTCCTATCATCTCCAATTTCTGGACCCACCGAACCAACTCACTCCGATTTAGGCGAGTCGAGCCACTGCAGATCCTTCGCTGGTGACGCCGCCCTCATCGAGTCTTTGGACGCTCGTGCACGAACTGCCAGTGTAGCTTCACCATTGAATAGCTGCGCACAGGGGCGGGTCTCGATCGTCCCCAAAACCGAAAGCCCGAATTGCATTCTAAATATCCAGAAAACTTCCAAATCCAGAGGACAGGGATAATTTCTTTCTCAGATTTTAATTTCTAATTTTTCGTTTAGCGGGGTGTTTGGAATCTTAACCCCTGGTATCTCTTCTTCATATTCGTGTATCAGGTTGGGTTTATTCGTTACTGAGTACAACCTGAATCTCAAGAAAATTAATTGAGCTCTGTCTATACACAGAAACATTATATTGTGGACTGGGATTTAGTCTACTCTTAGGCCATGTTTGATAGCTTAGATTAAACCTAGATTAACTATATATCATTTTTATTGGTTGTTTGATAACTTAGATTAAGGGTAGATTATGCTTTAAAATTTATAAAATTTAGTTATCATCCTAATCTTAGATAATCCATCTTTGCTATCAAACATGCCCTTATGATAGACGTGAACCACGAGGAAGCCCTCTGATCCTATCACTTGATGAAGCTCATAAGGAAGCAAGTGGTGCTTCTGCCTTGGTAACTCGTCAAAGTATGAAAAGTTTTTGGATAGGCGAATCAAAATTTGAGGTGCTATCTCCTCAAACCCACTTACTACTTTTACATATAACTATGCTTTTTTATGGGGCAGTTGAGCTGAATTGATTCTGTGAATACGTGGATATGGAATTTTAATTGTGTTTCTCAGCTAATTTTGTTGGTGTTATGTTAGCTTGATCTTGGACTTTTGAACATATAATTTTTATGTCAACTGAATTTTCTGTTAACCTTGAAGAATTAATAATTTGCAAAAATTTATTATGGACTAACAAAAACCCCTCAGGTGGTATGAAGTTCTGCACTCCCATAACACCACAATTCAGGGGATTGGTATGGTCTACCCGTCAATTAGTTGTAGCACATTTATGGAAGTTATCAAGGAAGTGCAAAAATAAAAATTAAGCAGTCAAATTATCTTGAACTTGTAAAGATAAAATTGTTTGCTGTTGTGTGAAGGGCCTGATACTCTTGTTTATAATTCTTTGTTTCTCCTGATGCAATTTGGCTTCAATTCATTGTTAGATTTTTAGCTTCCACCTATAACTTGATAGGGGATTTGAATATTTTCTGCTCAAGTACACTATTAGTAGGAAAATACAATTAAGTCTGCTAGTATTTTGCAATCCTGTACTGACATATGGATTTTTGAGGTGGATGCTTTGTAGCTAGACTTCGAAAAAAAAAAAAAAATTTGCACTTATTGGTGACTGCAGTATGGTACCCTCTCGTGCAAAATCTGAGGCACAACCCATATTATACACTGACTTTGTCAACATGTTCTTGGAAGTCATGTAATAAGGCCGTTTTCTGAGACATAAACTCGGACGTCTTTTAGTATCTTTCAGTGCATGCATCAACTTCTAAAGTCATATTCTCCGCTGCCTTTGCAGTATTATGAATTCACTCTTCTTAAAAGGTTAGTTTGAACTGTTAATACAGGCTTACTTGCCTTTGCAGTATTTACTTTTGCTGAGGAAAAACACTTGTGACTCTGATATTGAAAAAAAAAAAAAAACTTCAATACTCGAGGGAAGTCCGTTGAAAGATGAATTTTGCTTCACAAAGATGATGGGGGAATGGAGTCTGCGGATAAAATGATTCAGACAATTCATGCTGGACAACTTGAGGGAGGTATCACTACTCTTAATTTCTATATGAATCAAAATTGAAATATTGCTTGAAAATGCACTTATGATTGATGGACTAGTCATAATTACGTCTGATAAATTAGTCCGTATGAGAAATATAAATCTAGCATGAGGATATGTAAATATTTGCATCAATAGTCATTTCTAAACTATTATGTTTCGAGAACAAATCAAACATGCACTAATATTTGCGGTAGTGTTAATCTCTTAGTCATTATGCTATGAAAAAATGTGAGATATGAGGTAGCATGCAATCTCTTGGCTAATTGATTGATACTAATCATATACTTGAATGGTGTTGTGAGGTTTAATAAAATCCTTTCGAGATCTATGAACTCATACTCTAATAATGCACCTTCTCTAACTTAGTTAATGATTGCATTGAGCATATGCATATGCATGATGTAACTTAACATTCTGTCAGCATTAGAATTGGCATTGAAATGGTGATTGAGTCATGATGGATGATATTTTAGAAATGATTTTTATTTCTAAGTTCAAGAATTTGAACAGAAGTGTATAATGATGAAAGCAAAAGTATTTAAAAACTATGTCTCAGAATAGTAACTAGAAGCTTGGGCTAAATGAGGATTATATAAATTACCCAATTGCTTGCTCCCGGACACTAGAACTTGCTTTTTTCTCTTGTTTGCTTGGCTGCAAATAGGGAGGATTATTGAATCTTCATTTCTCATAAGAAATGATAAACTATAAAATGTGAACTGACATTATTAGAAAACAAAATTGAGACTTGTTTATTCTATTTTCTAATCACGCTGCTCTAATACTTGCTAGCATCCTATTTGAACAATTTGTTAACCACACTTTGTCACGAGCATCTGCTCTTATGTAAGGGATAATTTTCCACATACATGAGGGATGGTAGTGTTTACCATGAATTATCTTAAATGCACGCTAAAGGTAAGGTCACAATTGATTGAATATCCCATTTAGCTAAAGATTTGGATTTTGTGAAATTGGGGCAGTTTTTCTCGCTTACAAAGGAATTTAAGTGATGAGTGAAATACTTATTGAAATTTGGAAATGATATTTGCATGAATATATGATTTATGTTCGGAAGTAAGATATGATTAATCCATCAATTATCAAGTTTGAACGAAAATGATTGAGGGTCTAATCATTTGTATGTTTTGTTGTCAAGATCCTATTAGCCTCCGTACGAACTGAGCCCGGATCAGAGAAGAATCGATGGATTTCATTACGAGAAGAACTCTCCGGAGTATAAATAGATCTTCGGAGTATAAATAACTCTCCGGAGTATAAAAACACAGAAGAACTCTCTGGAGTATAAATAACTCTTCGGAGTATAAATAACTCTTCGGAGTATAAATAACTCTCCGGAGTATAAAAACACAGAAGAACTCTCTGGAGTATAAATAACTCTTCGGAGTATAAATAACTCTTCGGAGTATAAATAACTCTCCGGAGTATAAAAACACAGAAGAACTCTCTGGAGTATAAATAACTCTTCGGAGTATAAATAACTCCCCGGAGTATAAAAACGCAGAAGAACTCTCCGGAGTATAAATAACTCTCCGGAGTATAAAAACGCAGAAGAACTCTCCGGAGTATAGATGACTCTTCGGAGTATAAATAACTCCCCGGAGTATAAAAATGTAGAAGAACTCTCTGGAGTATAAATAACTCCCAAAGGAGTATGAACAAAACTAGGGGAAATGCAAGATCAAAAGTAAGATCATCTGACGAGTTGAGAGAAGACTCTCAACTCAGAACTGAATTGATATCTTGAAATAATTTTACTTAGAAAATTTTTCAAGGGAGGAATACGAGTTGAGAGAAGTCTCTCCACTCAGATCTAGAGTGATATCTTAGAATAATTTTCCTTAGAAAATTTTTCAAGGGATGAATACGAGTTGAGAGAAGACTCTCAACTCAGATCTGGAGTGATATCTTAGAATAATTTTCCTTAGAAAATTGTTTAAAAGGATGAATACGAGTTGAGAGAAGACTCCCAACTTAGATCTGGAGTGATATCTTAGAATGATTTCCCTTAGAAATTTTTTCAAGGGATGAATACGAGTTGAGAGAAGACTCTCAACTCAAATCTGGAGTGATATCTTGAAATAATTTTCCTTAGAAAAATTTTCAGGGGATGAATACAAGTTGAGAGAAGACTCTCAACTCAGATCTGGAGTGATATCTTGAAATAATTTTCCTTAGAAAATTGTTTCAAGGGATGAATACGAGTTGAGAGAAGACTCTCAACTCAGATCTGAAGTGATATCTTAGAATAATTTTCCTTAGAAAATTGTTTAAAAGGATGAATACGAGTTGAGAGAAGACACTCAACTCAGAACTGAATTGATATCTTGAAATAATTTCCCTTAGAAAAAATTTCAAGGGATGAATACGAGTTGAGAGAAGTCTCTCCACTCAGATCTGGAGTGATATCTTAGAATAATTTTCCTTAGAAAATTGTTTAAAAGGATGAATACGAGTTGAGAGAAGACTCTCAACTCAGATCTGGAGTGATATCTTAGAATAATTTCCCTTAGAAATTTTTTCAAGGGATGAATACGAGTTGAGAGAAGACTCTCAACTCAGATCTGGAGTGATATCTTAAAATAATTTTCCTTAGAAAATTGTTTAAAAGGATGAATACGAGTTGAGAGAAGACTCTCAACTCAGATCTGGAGTGATATCTTAGAATAATTTCCCTTAGAAATTTTTTCAAGGGATGAATGCGAGTTGAGAGAAGACTCTCAACTCAGATCTGGAGTGATATCTTGAAATAATTTTCCTTAGAAAATTGTTTAAAAGGATGAATACGAGTTGAGAGAAGACTCTCAACTCAGATCTGGAGTGATATCTTAGAATAATTTCCCTTAGAAATTTTTTCAAGGGATGAATACGAGTTGAGAGAAGACTCTCAACTCAGATCTGAATTGATATGTTGAAATAATTTCCCTTAGAAAAATTTTCAAGGGATGAATACGAGTTGACAGAAGTCTCTCCACTCAGATCTGGAGTGATATCTTAGAATAATTTTCCTTAGAAAATTGTTTAAAAGGATGAATACGAGTTGAGAGAAGCCTCTCAACTCAGATCTGGAGTGATATCTTAGAATAATTTCCCTTAGAAATTTTTTCAAGGGATGAATACGAGTTGAGAGAAGACTCTCAACTCAGATCTGGAGTGATATCTTGAAATAATTTTCCTTAGAAAATTTTTCAGGGGATGAATACGAGTTGAGAGAAGACTCTCAACTCAGATCTAGAGTGATATCTTGAAATAATTTTCCTTAGAAAATTTTTCAAGGGAGGAATACGAGTTGAGAGAAGTCTCTCCACTCAGATCTGAAGGGATGAATGAGAGTTGAGAGATACTCAACTCAAGAAGAGATCTAATGTAGAGGTAAAATCCCCCAGACTTAGAGTGCATCCCATACGACGGGGAGTAAAACAAGCAGATAAGGGCAATAAAGCCAGAATAGAAATCCAAAGATTGCACGAGGTATGAGATGAACTTCTTAAGGAGACATTACGGGTTGAAATATGTTCAACTCTGGGCTACCTTGAGATCTGAAATATTTCCAGAAAATATTTTAGAGAATATGAGTTGAAAGATATTCAACTCTGATTCGATTTGAGACCTGAATAATACTTGAAATATTTTCAGGACTCAGATAATATTTCAAACATTAGGAGCTGAAAGATGTCCAGCTCCGAAAAATTTGAGATCCGAAGTATTTTTCATGCTTCGGAAAATATTTAGAGAATTAGGAGCTGAAAGATGTTCAGCTCCGAAAGATTTAAGATCCGAAGAATTTTTATGCTTCGGAAATTACTTTTAAGGACTTGAAGCTGAAGGATGTTCAGCTCCGAAAGATTTGAGATCCGAAGTATTTTTCATGCTTCGGAAAATATTTAGAGAATTAGGAGCTGAAAGATGTTCAGCTCCGAAAGATTTTAAGATCCGAAGTATTTTCATGCTTCGGAAAAGATTTAGAGAATTTGGAGCTGAAAGATGTCCAGCTCCGAAAAATTTGAGATCCGAAGATCCGAAGTATTTTTCATGCTTCGGAACATATTTAGAGAATTAGGAGCTGAAAGATGTTCAGCTCCGAAAGATTTAAGATCCGAAGAATTTTTATGCTTCGGAAATTACTTTTAAGGAATTTGAGATCCGAAGTATTTTTCATGCTTCGGAAAATATTTAGAGAATTAGGAGCTGAAAGATGTTCAGCTCCGAAAGATTTTGAGATCCGAAGTATTTTCATGCTTCGGAAAAGATTTAGAGAATTTGGAGCTGAAAGATGTCCAGCTCCGAAAAATTTGAGATCCGAAGTATTTTTCATGCTTCGGAAAATATTTAGAGAATTAGGAGCTGAAAGATGTTCAGCTCCGAAAGATTTAAGATCCGAAGAATTTTTATGCTTCGGAAATTACTTTTAAGGACTTGAAGCTGAAGGATGTTCAGCTCCGAAATATTTGAGATCCGAAGTATTTTTCATGCTTCGGAAAATATTTAGAGAATTAGGAGCTGAAAGATGTTCAGCTCCGAAAGATTTTGAGATCCGAAGTATTTTCATGCTTCGGAAAAGATTTAGAGAATTTGGAGCTGAAAGATGTCCAGCTCCGAAAAATTTGAGATCCGAAGATCCGAAGTATTCACTACAAAATATTGCCCAAAAGGCAACGGCAGGCGGGCCGATGCGAAATGGCATCGTCATTTAATGGCCGATGCAAAATGGCATCGGCAGTGGGCCCCGATGCGAAATATGGCCGATGCAAAATGGCATCGGCATTTAATGGCCGATGCAAAATGGCATCGGCAGTGGGCCCCGATGCCATTTGGTAACGGACCCCCCGATGCAAAATGGCATCGGCAGTGGGCCCGATGCCTTCCCCGTCGCCCTAAATGAGTATAAATCGGCCAAACCCTAAACCCTAAACCTCTAAAACCCTAAACCCTAAAATCCTAAAACCCTAAACCCTGAAACCCTAAAATTGAAAATTATGATTTTTTTTAGGGTTTAGAGTTTATGATTTAGTTTAATTAATGTAGTCATTATTTTTCAATTAGTTGTTTTTATAACTTTAATTTTAATTTTTTTGTTATTAAAAAAATTATATATATAAATGTATGGTTTTTTTTAATTTAATAATTATATACTAATAATAAACACGTTAATAAATAATTTTAAAAAATCTTAAAATAATTAATCTTGATTAATTAAAAAATCAAAATAATTAATCTTGATTAATTAAAAAATCAAAATAATTAGCATTGGTAATCTCGATTATGGTATCTTTGTCCTACGTTTCCTAATTTTATAGGAACATCCTTTAATTTTTTAAATTTCCATAAAATAGTGTTAATTATGTAAGTAAATATAATGATGTAGATAATGACACATCATCATTTGACTCCATAAGGAGCCCATTATATGAGCTCAATATCATTTCTATATATATATATATATATATATATATATATATATGTCATGTATATTTGCGTGGATTTTGATAGTTACGTGAGTATGACTTATGAATTTAGCATTACTCCTGATCAGAGTGAAACGAACATTATATATAGTATACTACAACAATTAGAAAATTAATCAAACTTATTCTCTGCAATTAAAAAAAAAAGTATTCACTAGTACTCTGTATTAGATAAGTGTATTTTAATTGAAAATGAACTAGAGAATAATTTTATAAAAGATGAAAATATATTTAATTAAATGGATAAGTGAATTCATATTTTTAAATGGATAAGTGAAAATAATTATATATATTTAATGTTGTGAATTGAAAATTAGAATGAATTTAAATGATGTGATTATAATAAATTTAAATGTATAAGTGAAAATAATTATATTCAATGTTGTATGTAATTATAATGTTGTGAAATAAAAAATTAGAATGAATTTAAATGTTGTAAATTGAGGATTAGAATAAATTCAAATAGTGTGAATTGATATCGTAATTAAATTATTTAATTTGAAAAACATAATTTAGTTAATTTGAAAAACATAATTTAGAAATAATTATGATATGCTTTAATAAATAATTTAATAAGCAACAATTAAAGTTAGAATGGATTGAATTAATTAAAGAATTAAATTGAATATATATTAATTGCATTCACAACATGTCGACTAAAAGCTCCTAGCCTAAACGGCACACAGTGGGCGCTCAAAAGCCTTCGAGACCGCGAGGTCCCGAGTTCGAACCCCACAATTCGCGAAAAATGCCAGATTTCCGAGAATTGGGGTGGCCCAGCGGTGGGGGGTGGGTGTTGGTGGCCTCGATACCTGGGTTCGAAACCCAGATTCGTCTTTTTTAAATGTTAATAAAATGGCATCGGCAGTGGGCCCCGATGCAAAATGGCATCGGCTGTCCCCAATGCGAAAAGGCATCGGCAGTGGGCCCAATGCAATTTGGCATCGGCTGTCCCCCCGATGCCAAAAGGCAACGGTTTTCCCCAAATCCGATGCCATTTAAATAGCATCGAGCATATTGGCATCGGCACACTGCCGATGCCTTTGCCGATGCCTTCATCATTGGGGACGGCAGATCCGATGCCTTCCCCGATGCCATTTTCCAATTATTTTGTAGTGATTTTTCATGCTTCGAAAAGATTTAGAGAATTTGGAGCTGAAAGATGTCCAGCTCCGAAAAATTTGAGATCCGAAGATCCGAAGTATTTTTCATGCTTCGAAAAAGATTTAGAGAATTAGGAGCTGAAAGATGTCCAGCTCCAAAAGATTTAAGACCCGAAGAATTTTCATGCTTCGGAAATTACTTTTAAGGATTTGGAGCTGAAAGATGTCCAGCTCCGAAAGATTTGAGATCTGAAGTATTTTCATACTTTGAAAAATACTTTAAGTATTGGGAGCTAAAAGATATTCAACTATAGATCAGAGTGGAACTGAAATATTTCAATGCCTTGGAAAATATTTGAAGTATTGAAAGTCGAAATATATTCAGCTCTAGAGTGATTTGAGAATTGAAATATTTTCGAGTGTTGGAAATTTTCCTTAGAAAGCGCAGTTTTAGAGTATCAGTTCTGAAGAACTGGTCACTCTAAGTTGAGGGGGGAGTAGATGATAGGACATAATGATGTCCTATCATACAGAACTAATCCCTGCAGAACACTCATTCCTAATCACTGACATGACTTGGATTGAAATCAGAAGAGAGGCCTTCAAGATCTGAATCAGACCTGATTTTGATAAGACATAATGATGTCATATCATCTGGAAAACAACCGTTTGAAAGGCACTCACCCTTTGAGCCAAGATTATTTGCAGAAGAGAGACTATTGACGTCTGAACAAGATCGTATCTCCAAATTTTGTGGGTATCCTTTAGATTTTCAGATCTGAATATCATCTCTTCTGACTATACTGGTTAGCCTCATCTCGAGGCTCAGAATCATGATAAAAAGAAGCACTGACGCAGAACTGAATATTTTTATGATCATATCTTCAAAGACCTTAATTTAGAATCACGAATCCACAGAGCTAAGACTCTCATCATGCGGATTTAAATCCATGACAGCTCATCTTGGTGGTCCACACCATATACTATTCTCTGCCCATAACTGAATTTATTGCAGGTGGAAAATCCCTTTTTCCTTCATTCAAATAACAGAATAGGACGATGACATGGCGTGGTCCTCCTAGACTAAAACCCTAGCTCCGGAAATTACGATATTACCCTCAAGCCTTAAAGGTATAAATAGTGTCATTTTTATCATTTGAGAAGGTTAACTCACTTTTCTCTTAAAAAACTCTCTCTACTATTCATTATCTTCCTCCACTAACTTGAGCGTCGGAGGGCCGTCGCCGGAGCCCCCTCCGGCCCGGTTTTAGTGCAGGTCAACCAGTTCGCAGACCAAAACAATCGAGGTTCGTCTCTCTCGGAGGTGAACGAACTTGGTCTCATCAATCCTGTAAAAGTTTCCAGGAAAAAACTGTAACTTTGAGAGGTTGCATCTTACACCAAATAATTCCGAGCTCGTCCAACTGACCGTTTTCTGTGTATTATTATCTTCTAGAATTCACTTATATGCAGATTTAACTGTGTAGAAACTTTCTGAGGAAAGAGTCCAAGACCACTGATCGTCTATCGTCTTCAGAATTATGGCAAGCAGCTGGTCCTTGGTTAATTTCTCCTCGAATAACTTTCTACGCCAATAGATTCTACATTAAATATGAAACAATTAGGGTCAAGATGAATAATAAATAGACGAGGAAACAAATCTTTCAACGTACGTCCTGTCCCATGCCAAAATTTTGTATACCTACAGTTATTAACCAGTCGCCTACAAATACTCGGAAACCGGCCAATTGCTAAGACCAATATGCTTAACTAATGCAGCCCACCAAGAAGAGCATTAATGAAAGTCCCCATATTTCGACTCGATCACTGAATTAATTAATAAACATCTGTTGCCCACTATATCCCAAACAAAGCAGTACTCTTGAAATACTCAAGATTTTTAATACCCAATTAATTTTGCTCACCCAAATTCTGTTCCAATGGACTGGAATTGGTCTTAATTGTTGAACCACCCTAGCTACTTTATATATCCAGGGTTACGAATGAAATGGTGGTCCAAATCTTGTCTCAGCGGCTAGAATAGACTATGTTTTGAAAGGATTAATCTTCGATCCATTATATATTATTAGAAACGAATTTTAAATTAAAGTATCCGGTTAAACCTTAACAATTGAATTTTATTTGCAGAAAACAAATTAAAATAATGAGGAAAAATACATTTATTGTTTTTATCGAACTTATTATTCTAGAATATTCTAACTTATTATTTAAAGGCACTATGAAGCCTAACCCTAATTCATTCTTGGCAGCCGCATCCCTCCCCTAATTTAGTCTTAGCAGCCGCAGCGTGTTCCTGATCACCTTCCCACCCCTCGCACAAAGTCTCTTCAGGTAATTCTCGTTTATGTGTTTGCGTTTCATTTTTTTTTTTAATTAGTGTTAATCGATCAATTGAATTAATGCTACACATTTGCAGCAAGTAGAAATTAAGGATATATGGCGAAGAAGATTCCCTCTTTTATAAGCTTTTTCGATGCTGAAGAAGACAAACTGGTAAGTTTCATTTTCAATCTTTCTTTAATTACTTCAAAATGGCCGGTATAGATTTTGTGGAGGTTCTTTTTCACTGTTAGTTTGCTCTACTGCTGTTTGTTGCTCTATATCCTTTAAAAAATTAAACTTTTTGAAGAAATCCCATAATCTAACTAGCTAAAATAGATTGTTTGTTCAATAAACTGCAGGAAATCCCGATAGTATTTACTCAATGTATGGATGACCCATACCCACAGAGAGTGTACTTGAGGGATTGGCACAAGCACCAATGGGCTGTTAGGGTCAAACAAATTGGTGACTTGTGCTATTTCGTTGATGGTTGGGACAAATTTGTCCAAGACAATTCATTGACAACCGGAGATCTATTGATGTTTGCGTATGTCCAAAGGGACGTATTTATGGTCAAAATTTGTGACACAAGTGGGATGGAGAAGAAAATAATTCAACCGTCTGAGATCTACGTGCAAACAGTACCTAAGGACGAGGAAGTTGATGATGCTCACGACAACATTGACCAAGAGCGGAACCAAGTTATCGTGGGGAATGCTAACAATGGTATATATGTTTCCAACATTATTTGCATGATAATATTCTTGTAAAATTTTCATCCAATGACTTTTTTCTTTTTTTGTGTGTGCCGAAGCTGGTCGTAACAATAGGCCGAGAAGACCGGAAGCACCAGGTGGTGTGCATCACAGATGTTATGGTGTGGAGATTTTTGATGCTGGAATTGCACCAAGGCCTATAAATCCTTATTTCGTCGCAAAATATAGCACCAAACGAAGTGCTTCCTTGGTAATTAAGTGTTAAAATTAACTCTACTGCACCCACCTTTAAAGTGTTATATCTTTCTACTTATGTATTTTGATGTCTTTGATGATGATAGTTTATCCCAGATTGTACAATAAGGGATTTTAATCTTACCATCGACCCAGAGATTACTCTGGTGGACCCTGAGAGGAGAGAATTCAGGTCACAAGTGAGACAGTGGAGTGATGGGAGGTGTGTCGTGGCAAAAGGATGGAATCGGTTCTGTAGAGTGAATGCAGTTAGAGAAGGCGACAAATGCATCTGCGAGTTCGTGCAAAGAGAAGGTGATCGTCGCCAATATCTTCATATTAGTTTTGTTCGTGGTAATATATAATTTAGCGTTGTTTGACCTGGATTTGAGAAATTGTTGTTTTTATAAATCAGAAAAATAGCTGTTCGGATTTGACCTTTTCTATGTATGCGACTTCTGTAGTAGCTATTGTGTGTAGCTGTTGATTGATTATGTGTTGTTTGTATTAACCTGTGTAGAGGGATACTCCTCGTTTTTGTTTATTAATGATAATCTTTGCTTTCTTCAAAATAAATAAATCTGAAAAATAGCTTTAGATTTTTATTCAAAACACAACTAGCTAGCATTAATGCAGCAAGTGTATGTACCCCATTGGCTTTCAGGCACAAACGGTTTTTGGAGAATCTAAGAATTAAACTAATCAAGCAGTTGATTTAATCTCAATTTAGTTCATTTAAATAAACAAAATAAATTTCCTAAGCCACTGTGGAGGACAATGAGACGGCCGGAAAAAGAAAAAGCAGTTGGCCTTGCTGGATCCATATGAGGACGGTAGCAGCATTAGACCTATCTTCCCGGCCAGCGGGACATGGGCGAGAGCCATCGATGAACCCAGGAAGGTTATGGCCTTGAAGGAGGGCCAGCAGATGAGCACGCCAGGACGTGTAATTTTTATGAGTCAACTTGATTGGCAGATCGTGGCGACCAAGGAGGATGTCATGGTCGCCGAGGTTGCAGCAGTCGGAGCAGCCATTGAAAGGATTGACTAATTACATGGGAGATATTCACATCAAAGGAGGTCTTCAATACTTAACAATGACCCGGCCTTGCGCATACCTTGCATCATCATTTTCTTCTTCGCGATGAACCTCACCTAGCTTGATGCATGTTTTCAGAACTTTACATATGTGGTGCTTCTTGGTACTTCTCCTTCTGCTTTTGGTTTGCATATGTCACTTCAAGTAAAACTGGTACTTTCCTACTTCCCAGCAGTGCAGCATCAAAGAGGCCTGCACCAGAGGCTTTGTTAATTAGTGCATTGAGAGGCCTTCGAAAACAATGATGAACAACACGGGTGATAGAGGGTCCCCTTGCCTTAAACCGCGTTCGAGTTTGAACTCTGTCATCGGGTTGCCATTCACAAGGACATAAGCAGAAGCTGTGGAGATGCATTCAAAAATCCATTTACACCAAATTGGATCGAACCCCATTGCTTTCATCATATCCCTTACGAAATCCCAATTCATCCTTTTACCTTTACATTGAATGTTATAAAGAGAATCTAACATTACAATGTAACAAAAATAATAAGGAAAATTACGTACATTTATAAAAATGAAATTTAAATTTATTGTTTTTACCATTACATTTAAGAGTTTTTTTTTTTTTTTTTTTTTAGAGAATATAACATTAAAAGGAAAATGACATTTATTAAAGAAAATAAAAATAAAAATAAAAATAATGAAATTTAAATTTATTGTTTTTATTTTTACATTGAATGTTATTTGGAGAATCTAATTATAAGTTATAACATTAAAAAATGAAACAAAAATAAAAGGAAAATTATATTTATTAAAGAAAATAAAATAAAATTTATTGTTTTTACCTTTACATTGAATGTCTTGTAGAGTGTCTAAAATAAAACTGAAATTTAAAATTATTTTTTTACCTTTACATTATGATATTTAGAAAATCAAACATTAAAAAACAAAGATATTAAGGAAATTAAATTACATTTATAGTTTTTTCCAGCCATAGTTATATGGGCAAATCACTCTAAGGTACATGTTTGACCAATATATAGTAATAAGGTCGTGACCTGGTTTATAATAGCAAGCAGGTACAAATTTCACTACAAAAAAAAAGCCAAAATAGTTAGGGCTTCTACGAGGTATCGAATTTCGAAAATTAGTGAGGTATGTTTTTGCCCTCGCTATTTACTAAGGGATTTTTTTTGCCCTTGATATTTACCGATGGATTTTTTTGCCCTCGCTAATATTAAAAAAAAATCTTCGCTATTCCCCCTGTTTCTTGGAGTGATTTCATTCTGTATAATTTGTTTTATGTTTTTTTGTTTTCTTGATTTCATTAATTATTTATTGTTATTCCCACTAAGAATGAGGGAAGAGTACTACTTCAACTATGCATATTAAATCAAGAAAACCGGTTTATATAATTAAATGTTTAATAATTCTCCAAATTTTGTGTCATATAATCAGTTTGAATGTTTATAAATATTTATTATTGTTTTGGAATTGTTAAAGTAACATTGATTTTTTACAATTGGAATTGTTTTAAAAATTACAATATATATACAAAAATATATACATATATATATAATTGTTACATGTTAAAAATTAATCAATTAATATATGTGAAATAAATTATTAAATAAGTAAAATTAACTAAATTAGTAACAATTGAATACATATATAATTAATATTAAAAACTGAACCAAAGAGCTTTCTGCCTGAGTGGTGGGCGCCCAGCTATGGGCGCCCTTTCACCCGGGATCAATTCCCACAAAGACAAAATAAATAGTCATTTAAACAAAATGGGGAAGGGGGTATGTGGGTTGGGTTGGTCGAGTAAGGAAGTGGGTTTAGAGAACGATTAGGTTGGGTTGGGTTGATCGAGTGTGGAAGTGGGTTTAGAGAACGATTCGTAAATCGAATATCCATAGCCAAATATTAGCGACAAAAATATGGGTTTAATCACTAACATTTGCAACGAAATTAAAATATTTATCGCAAAAAAATTAGCCACGAAGTAAGGAGCTACAATGTTAGACAGGAAAAAATTTGTCGTTAATTCTAATATTTTCCTCGCTAATGTGAGTTAGCGATGAAATTATTTCGTCGCGGGATTTGTTGCTATACACCCGTTGCTAACGTGTTTGCGACAAATGCTTGATTTTCCTCGCAAACATTTTGCGATGAAACTCATATTTTCGTCGATAATATTTTTCGATGGAACTTATATTTTCGTCGCTAATATTTTGCGATGAAACTCAAATTTTCATCGCAAACATTTGCGACAAAATTAAATTTTTTGCCGCAAACATTTGCGATAAATTTTTTATTTTTTTTTGTCGCAAACACGTTAGCGACGGGCGTATAGCAACAAATCCCGCAACAAAATTATTTCATCGCTAACTCACGTTAGCGACGAAAATATTAAAATTAGCGACAAATTTTTTCACGGCTAAATTGCAGTTTTCTTTTAGTGAATCAAGAAATTATACCCAAAAATAAATCAAATAAAAAACTTAATATGTCAAATTAATGAGTAAAAGTAAATGAAATTATATTGATCCGATTATTTCAAACATCATAGTGTTGGAATCGTCTCTATTATTTCACACTGTGAATGCACTGTGAGAATTTATACTAGATTAACCTATGACTTATGTAAGACTCAAAACAGATCAGAGCAAGGACTAAAAATAAAAACAATCAGAGCAAAAATAATAAAAGAAAAACATAATTAGCTAAGACTAAATCCCTATGCAGTAAGAAATTAAATTTTATTCTTTGACAAACAATTTTAAGCCTTCTATAGAAGTAAGCCAAATAAGAATACAAATTTTAAGACAAACAAGTTTAAGCATATTGGACATAGATCAGAGTTAAATAAACACAAAAATAAAACATACAAAACAAGACATATTCATCATGCTGTAAACATTTAATGATAAGAAAACAAATTAAGCAAAAAGCAGTAATCAAATATCATTAATGCAAATTAATTAAGCAAGATAAATATAAACATCCTATCAACTAGAAATAAATAAATATTGTATCAGAATTTAACTTAAACAAAACAAAATAACAAAAACAAAAGAAAGACTAAAAATGGCATGAATTGCTATGATAATAGCAGCAGCATCAAGTTCCTGCACATGTGCCATTTGAACATTCTAGATATCACCATAGAGGATTTCCATATCCTCATCATCTTCAGCAGCATCAGCAAACTTATCTTCGTCAACCTCTGGTTCTTCAATAAAACAAGTTGTAGCAAAGAGTGGAACAACATTGTTAGCAGCAGCAGCAGTTCCTCCATTCTCTGCAGCATCAGGTACACCTCCAGCTTCAGGATTCAGCTCTTCAATAACAACTCCAGAAGCTCTAGCTGAAGTGGATGGTGGTACTCCCCCTGTTGTAGTGGAAAATAGCCCGGTCCACTTGTCTTTGATGAACTGGAACTCATCAATATGGTCCTGTAAGTGTTGTAACTGCAATAATATAAAAGATCTGGGAACAGAGAATGTGGTGTCAGAATTACCACCAATGTTCTCAGCATCTGGTACAGCAGTGTTCAGTGCAGGTCTAGCTAGTGTAGGTTGAGGTTGAGCAGGAGCATGTCTTTGAGAAGAACTTCCAGGATTGTTCAAGGGCAGATCTTTCACTCTTTCACCATTGAGCAAAGCAGGTGAAATGGAATATAAATGAACCTTTCCTCTAAGAACTTCAGTCTTCTTAGGCGTAAAACCATGCATCTTCAACTATGAACATATAAGCACAGGGTATGGAAGGTTGCCTTTATCAGAAATATCACCACTAAACTTAATTATGTGGTGGAAAATAGTCAATCCTAAGTTAACACTACAAAAAAGGTATCCAAATAGAGAGGGATTTGGCGAGGGAAAAGTCTTCTTTAACATGAATAACGAGGGAAATGACTAGCATTAATTTCCTCGCCAGAATTTCCTCGCTATTTTTTGCCGAGCATTTTAATTTATCTCTCACCTAGCCGCGAGCATTAAATTCCCTCGCCAGCCAGCGAGCATTAAATCCCTTGCCCTTTATCATTTTTAAACAATGTCCCTCGTTAAGTGGCGAGGTATTTTTAATTCCCTCGCCATTTTGCGAGGGTTTTTTGAACCCTCGGTATTTTCCTCTCCATCTGCTCCCCTCGAAAAATCCCTCGCCATTTAACGAGGGATTACATACCCTTGCAATTTTAACAATTATTTGTAGTGTAAACTTCTTCAAAACCACTATCCTATAAAGCAAGATTGTTTGATCCTTTGTGACTTTGGTTGAGTTGGTAGAGGGTATCCAGTTATAAACAATCAACTTATGCAATACATAATAAAGAGGTGTGAGGTCTTTATCAAGCATTCCATTCTTCCACTTAGTAAATAAACAACCAGTCATAGAAACAATAACCTCATCTAAACCAGGTTCATCAACATCAAGCACTGGTTGTATTCCTAAGAAATCATTAATCAATTCTGGAGTGAATGGAACCGACCTTCCCCTAAACTGTACATTCCCATACCAATGGGAACTTCTCCTACCATTACTATTCCTTAAGCAAGCATAGAATTCATACACCCAATCAGAAACAAATGTCACACAATACCAGAGCTTTCATCAGTTTTCTAACCTCTAAGAATTGAATCAAATTCTTACTCTCAAAATCAGAAACATGAACTCTCCTTTCCATTAACAACTTTCTCCTAGACAACTTGGTAATTTTATCAAATAAACCATCAATATCATAATCTATATCAGGCTCAGAATTACCTTCCTCAGAGCTTAAATCTTTTTCCTTCTCAGAGCTGGATTCAACATCTTTCTCAGAGCTTTCCTCTGATCCTTTACTGCTGGAATCACCTCCATCGTCAGGTTCTGGTGTTGGAGCACTTGATTCAGCATGTGTAGCAGCATTCTTCTTCAGAGCTTGATGAATATCCCTGAGGCAGACCTCCATTTCAGAATCAGAATCAGCTTCTTGTTCTGCAGGCATAGTTCGAATAGCATCGAACTTAGCTTTCCTTTTCCCCTTTGGATCATCCTTCGTCTTAGTTGGCTTCTCAATCACCACATGTTCTTCATCAGATTCAGAAAATACCTGAATCGGTTCAGCAACATCACGACCTAACTTCTTCTTCTTCCTCAAAGAGTCTGAGTAATCAACTCGAGTGAAAACTCGATTTGATCATCTCCTTGGGACTGGGCTCCTCTTTCTTTTCCCTTTTTCAGCATTCTTCTTTTAAATTTTTATGAGTCAACCTGATTGGCAGATCGTGTCGTGGCAACCTGATATGCTTTTGGTTTGCATATGTCACTTCAAGTAAAACTGGTACTTTCCTACTTCCCAGTAGTGCAACATCAAAGAGGCCTGCACCAGAGGCTTTGTTAATTAGTGCATTGAGAGGCCTTCGAAAACAATGATGAACAACACGGGTGATAGAGGGTCCCCTTGCCTTAAACCGCGTTCGAGTTTGAACTCTGTCATCGGGTTGCCATTCACAAGGACAGAAGTGGAAGCTATGGAGATGCATTCAAAAATCCATTTACACCAAATTGGATCGAACCCCATTGCTTTCATCATATCCCTTAGGAAATCCCAATTCATCCTTTTACCTTTTTACATTGAATGTTATTAAGAGAATCTAACATTACAATGTAACAAAAATAATATGGAAAATTACGTACATTTATAAAAATGAAATTTAAATTTATTGTTTTTACCATTACATTTAAGAGTTTTTTTTTTTTTTTTTTTAGAGAATCTAATACTAAAAGGAAAATGACATTTATTAAAGAAAATAAAAATAATGAAATTTAAATTTATTGTTTTTATTTTTACATTGAATGTTATTTGGAGAATCTAATTATAAGTTATAACATTAAAAAATGAAACAAAAATAAAAGGAAAATTATATTTATTAAAGAAAATAAAATAAAATTTATTGTTTTTACCTTTACATTGAATGTCTTGTAGAGTGTCTAAAATAAAACTGAAATTTAAAATTATTTTTTTACCTTTACATAATGATATTTAGAAAATCAAACATTAAAAGGAAACAAAGATATTAAGGAAATTAAATTACATTTATAGTTTTTTCCAACCATAGTTATATGGGCAAATCACTCTAAGGTACATGTTTGACCAATATATAGCAATTAGGTCGTGACCTGGTTTATAATAGCAAGCAAGTACAAATTTCACTACAAAAAAAAAAAGCCAAAATAGTGAGGGCTCCTACGAGGGATCGAATATAAACTCATAAGGTGTTTGATTTGTTCCAGATCGAATATAAACTCTATTAATAATATGATATGCTGTATTCAATGCTTCAGTCCAAAATCTTTTAGAAAGACTTTTAGATAAAAGCATAACTCTTGCCATTTTTTGTAAAGTTCTATTCTTTCTTTCAACAATTCCATTATGTTGTAGAGTTTTAGGAGATGAATATTTTTGCAAGATACCTTTCTTATCACAAAAATCATTAAACATGTTATTCTCAAATTCTCTACCATAATCAGTTCTAATACGACCAACTTTCAAGTTATACACATTTTTGAACCTTTTATAGAGAACTTTAAAAGCAACAAATGTTTCAGATTTGTCTCTTAAAAACTTAATCCAAGTATATCTAGAAAAACCATCTACCACAACTAAGGAATATTGTTTACCTCCAATGCTTTCAGTTTCCATAAGACCAATCAAATCCATGTGCAACAATTCAAAGCATCGATGTGTAGAACAATGTGACTGCATTTTCTGGGGCACTCTTACCTGTTTACCTTTTTGGCATGATCCATATACAGTGGTATTCTGGAAGCTCAGTTTTGGTAATCCTTTGATTGCATCTGATATGATTAGTTTCTTCATTGCCCTGTAATTCACATGTCCTAATCTTTGGTGCCATAAGACATTCTCATCATATTTTGACAAATTACAAACATTAGTTCCAATAAGATAACAGTTATCTGCAGACCTAGTACCAGTCATTAAACAATCATCATCTTCATTAAGAACATAGCAAGACTCTTTGTTAAATTTTACATGTAAATTACCATCAACATGCAAAACATTTTTAAGCTTAGGAAAACCTTCAACATTCAAAGTTCATTTTCCTATTATCTTTCCTTTTGATCTACCACCGTATGTAACATTACCACCATTCAAGGTCACATAATCAGATAAGTAGTCTATTTGTCCTGTCATATGTCTAGAACAACCACTATCAAAATATCATAGACCAGGTAAACATGATTTCAAGGATGTGTGAACAATATTACATGTAACTTTTGGTTTACAGCTATAGCATGATCCACATAAGACACACTCTTAGAAAATTTTCTAAAAGTTAAAGTAGAGGTGATCAATTTCTCCTTCAGTTTACAAACTTCAAGATCTCTTCTGGTAAGTAAGACTTCTAGCTTGGTGATTGTGTCTTTCAGATCCTCATTCTCTTTATTTAAAGAATTCAGAGTGAGTTTCCGAGAGTTCCAATCATCTAACAATTTTTGTTATGTCTCATCATCAATACTTTTTCCTGCATCATCAACAAAACCATTAAAACAGTTCAAATATGGGTGACTCTGTTTTGATGTTAATGTAGATGTGAAGACATCAGGTGCAACATAGGAATCTGTATCATCCAGATCATCATCTGAGGAATCATTATAATCAATTCTTGTAAAATGAACACGTTCATTTTCATTAAACTCATCAAGATCATCATTATCTGATTCATCACTCAAGGTAGCACTAAAATTCAATTTTTGCTTCAGTCTGGTATTGGCACATTCATTTGCATAATGGCCATATCCAGAGCATGCATTGCATTGAACTGGTTTTCTAAATTCAGGGTCAAACCTTGGGTTTACCTTCACTTTTTTATGGTCTTGGTGTGAATTGACTCTTCCTCCTCTCTAGTTGTGGTGTTGATGTGTTGATTTGGATCTTAGGCTGAATGTTTCCTTTGGATTTATGCATAGATTTCTTAAGAAATTTATTAAAGTGCTTTGTAAGTAAGGCAATGCTGTTGGGATTGTTAAGGCATTCATCAAGCAACTCTTCATCCGAATCAACCTCAGTAATGATATCCTGAATCTCAAATTTGTTTGATGTTTTCCCTTTAAAAACAACAACTTTCTTATCATCCTTAGTTTCATCAACTTGATTAGTGTTTGTTTCATAAGTTCTAAGAATACTCACTAATTCATTTTGACTCAACTTATCAGTATGTTTTGCCTCTTCAATAGCACAAATTTTAGCATCAAATCTTTTAGGAACAGGCCTTAATATCTTATGTACTACTCTAACATTAGAAATAGGGTCACCAAGAGAATGTGATTCATTGATAATCTCACTTAACCTTTCGTTATAGGATGAAATGGTTTCAATTTCCTTCATTCGGAGATTCTCAATCTTTGTCCCCAACATTCGAAGCTTTGCCCTTCGAACACTGTCTAAACCTTCACAATGCTCTTGTAACCTGTCTCATGCATCTTTAGAAGTAGAACAATTAGATATAATTTTAAACATAGAGGTATCAACAGAGGTAAAATAGCATTTAAAACCTTAGAATTGTATTCTGCTGTTGTTATCTCATTGGTCGTCCAATCAACTTCTTTCTTGAGTTGAATTTCACCATCGACATCTGCTGGATTCTTTGGTGCATCCCAACCTGTAAGAACAGTCCTCCAAGCACGTTCATCAATTGACTTGATGTACATTCGCATCTTAGGCTTCCAATAAGTATAATTTGAACCATCTAAAATGGGTGGCCTAAGTGCAGTGGATATGTGATGTGTTTCCATTGCTAACATAAACTAAAACACACTTTAAGCAAGGATCTAAACCTAGTGTCGTCATGTGTTGGCTCTGATACCAACTGAAAGTGTGCGTGGGGTATCTAGTGTTTAAGTGAAAAAACAGAACAATGTTACACTGAATGTTGAGACAAATAATGTAGCATTCACTCTAACATAATATAAATAAGTAAACACAGCACACAACGGAAGACTAAAACACTAAAACACAATAAGAACACAATGGAATATTTTTAACATCGATTTTATTAATAACAAAACCTATGCTATGTCTTACGGCGAAAACAACTTACTTTGTAAGTTTACTAAAGATGTTGTGTGAAATGTCTCAACAATTACTTCAACATTCCACAAACTGAAACTACAATCGAGGCAGGTGCCTAAATCTGAAAAGAGACTTAAGTGTTTGATCAGTGTCTAAAGAACTAATCTGATCTATGATTCACTCTCAGTCGATACAAGACTAGAATTAAGTACACTAGAAGGTATAGTATCCCTCGGCGTACGTTAAATGATACAACTACTGACCATAACTCCTAATAGGATTGAACGCTCAAGAAGGTGTTACTCGAATAGTGCATGCTTTGGAATGAAAGTCTCCAGCGGTATTTATAGAAAAATAGCCGAATTCTAGATCCTTCCATATGAGATCCTATTTTTTAGGATCTCCACTTCCATGATCTCTCTAAATCCTTCTTCCATCTTCCAGGTCGTTCTAAGATGCTCCAAACTCTTCTACCACGTTCTCCAACATTCTGGAATCTTCCAGGTTCCAGACTCTTGTAGAAGCTTTTAGAATCGTACCTGAATGTGAGAGCATTTAGTCCAACATTTAATGTAACATTTCAGAAACGACTTAGAATAAATCAAGGAAGGTCAAATTAAGATGTTGTTGATAATGTTAAAGCATTTAAGAGTTAACAACATCTACAGGCATGGTACTAGAGATATGGATCAATCAATTTATGATCGATTAAACAAATTTGTCGATCTATGTAAGTTTCCGCAATTCGATTTGAATGAGTTTCTCGAGTTCTATACTCATTTCTGTCAAATCTTTGATAGGTTTGGATTTCTATCCTATATATTTTGTTTTTCTTTTTGAGATTTCTTCTTTACCGGTTCTATGCTCGTGAGTTTTAGATTCGATTTTCTCTTCATTCGAATTAAATTCTATTGTTTTCTTTGGTCGAATTATTGGAGTTCTATTTTTTGCGGGTTCTATGCTCGTCAGTCCTAGATTCGATTTCATCTTGATTCAAATCATATTCTATTGTGTTCTTCGATCGAATTTTATTTAGAGTTCTATACTCGAATTTTGTACCCTAAAAATATGGGATTCTCTATTTTTTTATATTCTAGAGTTCTATATTGTATCTAATCTTTACGCTCTGTGTCTGTTACGATTCTATCTTTCGTGTCTACCACGATTCTATAATTTGAAAATTTATTTTCCTTGTTTATGACATTGATGTTCAAATTAATGGAAATTTTGCTCCTTATTTTTGTTTCGATGTTGGCAGGACCGCAATTATGGTTCTCTTCAACTCGATAGCATATGGTCTCAACTCTTCATTATTTGGAGGTTTTTTTTTTTTTTTTAATTACAAGTTCAAGATGTGCTTGATTACCATCCATGCTCATCTTGTGGGAGGGTGTGAAGAATAACAACAAGTCAAGGCAACAAATGAAAGATTATTAGTTTGAGAAGTTAGAGGAGTAGTTCATTTGTTAATTGTAACTCATTTGTTAGTTGTAACTCCTATCTTGTAAACCTTCTCTTATATAGAAGAGGGATGATAATCATTTTGATCATGTAACTCCACTTTAATTCTCTTTTCAATTCTCTCAATATGCATTCTATTCCATTTCTTCTTGTTATGAAATTCCACAAGTTAGTTGCCTATCTTGGGAAGCAGGTCCTTCATTAATTTCTTCTTGTTATGAAATTCCACAAGTTAGTTGCCTATCTTGGGAAGCAAGTCCGAACAACTTTCTACGCCAATTCCAAATTGGATTGAAAGAGTTTCTTATCTTAAATGAAACAATTAGGGTCAAGATCAATAATAAATAGACGAGGAAACAAATCTTTTAACCTACGTCCTGTTCATTTTCCCAACTCACCCAATTAATTTTCCTCGCCCAAATTCTGTTCAAATGGATACAAATTGGGCTGAGACAGGTAGTCTGAATTGTTGAACCTCCATAATTTATCCAGGGATTGAGATGAGAAGTTTATGAAGGAGGCCTCATTTTCCAAACCCCCGTTCGGGTGAACATACGACCGTCTTAAGTTTTACGAGTGTTGCAGGTTTTAGAGTGCCTCTCAAGGGCATTTTTCTAGGTCCAAATCTTATCTCAACGGCTAGAATAATTAATAGACTGTGTTTTCAATTACATCTTAATTAGATATTATTAGAAAAAAAAATTCAATCACATCTTAATTAAAGTATCCGACTAAATTAATTTTTTTACCTTAACAATTGAATTTTATTTGCAGAAACTAACATTTAAAGAAAACAAATTAAAATGTTGAGGAAAATTATATTTATTGTTTTTATCGAACAGTGAAACTTGTTAGCAATTCTAGAATATTAATTCTAACTTATTATTTAAAGGCACTATGAACCCTAACCCTAATTTATTCCTAGCAGCCGTAGCGTGTTCTTCCTCTCGCACAAAGTTAACTTTCAATCTTCAGGTAATTCTGGCTTTCTCCCTAAATTAAAACCCCTTATGTGTTTTCGTTTGATTTGTTTTTAATTAGTTTTAATTAGTTTCAATTGAATTAATAGTACTACTCATTTGCAGCAAGTAGAAATTAAGAATGGCGAGGAAGATTCTGTCTTTTTTAAGCTTTTTCGACGGTGAAGAAGACATACTGGTAAATTTCATTTTCAATCTTTAATTACATTGTATAATTAATTCAAAATGGTATGCAATTCATGGAAAAAATCTAGCACCTACTTCAAAATGGTATCAAAATGGTATGCAATTACTTCAATCTTTTTCGCAAAACGATAGAGGGGGCAGATCGAGCAGTGTCACTGTTATTTTGCACTATTTTTACTGCTGTTTGTTGCTTTATATAATTTTTTGCCTTTAGAAAAATAAACTTTTTTGTTATTATTACAATTTTGAAAAAATCCCATAATCAAAAATTGATTGTTTGTTCAATATATAAGAAATCCCGATAGTATTTACTCAATGTATAGATGAACCATACACACAGAGAGTGTACTTAATGGATTGGAACAAGCACAATGGGCTGTTAGGGTGAAAGAAATCGGTGACTTGTGTTGTTTTGTCGATGGTTGAGACAAATTTGTCAATAATAATTCATTGACAACTGGAGATCTTTTAGTGTTTGCATATGTCCAAGGGGACGTATTTAATGTCAAAATCTATGGGACATTGGGGACTGAGAAGAACATAATTCGACCGGCTGCAGATCAGATCTACGTGCAAACACCCAAGGATGAGGAAGTTGATGATGCTCACGACAACATCGACCAAGAGCGGAACCAAGTTATCCTGGTGAATGCTAACAATGGTATATATGTTTACGACATTATTTGCCAATATTCTTGTAAAATGTTCATACTAAGACTTTATTGTTTTTCTGTGTGTGCCGAAGCTGGTGGTAATATTAGGCCGAGATATCAGAAGTTAGTTGGTGTACATCACAGATGTTATGGCACCAAGGCCTATAAATCCTTAGTTCCTCGCAAAATATAGTACCAAACGTAGTGCTTCGTTGGTAAGTGTTAAAATTAACTTTACTGCACCAATCTTTAAAGTTTTATATCTTGGTAATTATGTATTTTAATGTCTTTGATGATGATAGTTTATCCCAAATTGTACAGTTGATATTTCAATCTTACCATCAACCCAAAGATTACTCTGGTGGACCCTGAGAGAAGAGAATTCAAGTCAAAGTGAGATGGTGGAGTGATGGGAGGTGTGTAGTGGCAAAATGATTGAATCGGTAATGTAAAGTGAGTGATGTTAAAGCAGGCGACCAATGTATGTGTGAGTTCGTGCAAAGAGAAGATGATCGTCGCCAATATCTTCATATTAATATTCTTCGTTGCAATATATAATTTAGCGTCGTTTTACCTGGATTCGAGAAATTGTTGTTGTTATAAATCAGAAAAATAGTTATTCGGACCTGAACCTCATTAGAAAAATTCAACGTCCGAACAACTATTTTTCGATGTATAACAACAACAATTTCTCGAATCCAGGTTAAACAAAGTTAAATTATATATTGCCACGAAGAATACTAATATGACGATATTAGCTACTATCACCTTCTTTTTTCACGAACTCACAGATACGTTCCTCACCTACTTTAACATCATTCACTCTACATAACCGATTCCATCCTTTTGCCACTACATACCTCCCATCACTCCACCGTCTCACTTCTGACTTGAATTCTCTCCTCTCAAGGTCCACTACCAGAGTAAACTCTTGTTCGATGGTAAGATTGAAATCTTTGACTGTACAATCTGGGATAAACTATCATCATCAAAGACACCGAAATATAACACTTTAAAGATAGGTGTAGTAAAGTTAATTAACACTTACTAACGAAGAACTTTTTTTGGTACTATATTTTGCGACGAAATATGGATCGATTTATAGGCCTTGATGCATTAATTCCAGCATAAAAATTCTCCACGCCATAACATTTGTGATGTACAACACCTGGTGCTTCCGGTCTTCTCGGTCTATGGTTACCGCAAGCTTCAGCAAGAAAAAAAAAAGTGTTGCATGAATTTTTTTCAAGAATATTATCAAATAATTTTGGAAACATATGTACCATTGTTAGCATTCCCCACGATAACTTGGTTCCGCTCTTGGTCCATGTTGTCGAGAGCATCATCAACTTCGTCATCCGCGGGTGTTTGCACGTAGATCTCTGCATTCGGTCGAATTATGTTCTTCTCAGTCCCCAATCTCCCATAAATTTTGACATTAAATACTTCCCTTTGGACATGATATGCAAACACTAATAGATCTTCAATTGTCAATGAATTGTCTTTGACAAATTTTTCCCAACCATCGACGAAACAACAGAAGTCATCAATTTCTTTCACCCTAACAGCCTATTGGTGCCCTCAAGTACACTCTCTGTGGGTATGGGTCATCCATACGTTGAGTAAATACTATCAGAATTTCTTGTCTTTTGAACAAACAATCTATTTTATATTTGAATTGGTATTAATCTTAGTTAGGCTTTGCTAGGCTTTTTTATATTTTAGTAAGGCCCATTCAATTAGATTAGTGGGCTGAGGCCCAGTTAGTTTGGGTATTTGTATAGTTGTTGTACTGTATGAAACATTACGAATCGAATTGAATTGGCGATTGGAGTAGCTCCAGATTGATTGTGAATCTAGTTTCTTGATATCTTGTGCGTATCATAATAACAAAAAGTTTATTCTTTTAAAGGCAAAAATTATATAGAGCAACAAACAATAATAAAAATAGAGCAAAATAACAGTGACACGGCTCAAACTGCCCCCTCTATCGTTTTGCGATAAAGAACCTCCTTTTTTAATCGATAAAGGACTCCTTTTTATTGAAATGAGATGAAAAAGAACCTCCTAACTACCGCAGTATCATATATATGTTCAGATTTTATCTTATATGTATATATTTTATATCATAACTAAATCAGTACGTTTTCTTTATATAATTGTTACTATATGATTACCAAATAAATGTTATTATAAATTTTGTAAACGTGCAATACATCATAGATCTTTAATTTCAAAGAAGTAAAACACCTACATAGGATCTTGTGATATTTAATAAAAATTGTGTAGTTAACTCTACAATACTAGTTCTATTTTAAATCATAGTTCTATTTTAAATCATGGTTAATCTCATCCTGATTTAAAGAATAAAAATTAGAAAAATGAATATATTTTTAACAAGAAAGAAATAAAATGATAGATCAAATAGACAACTTTTTTTATTCAAATTAAATACAATTATATGTTACGTGTAAGTGCTAGATTTTTCAATGAATTGCACACCCTTTTGAAGTAATTAAAGATTGAAATTGAAATTTACCAGGATGTCTTCTTCTGCATCAAAAAAGTTCAAAAAAGACAGGAATATTAATTTCTACTTGCCATTGTTAATTTCTACTTGCTGCAAATGAGTATTAATTTGATCAATTGATCAACACTAATTAAAAACAAATCAAACGGAAACACACAAGGGTTTTAATTTAGGGAGAAAACAAGAATTAATAATCTTCAAGTTAATCGACTTTGTGAGAGGGGTGGGGAGGGGAGGAACACACAACGGCTGCTAAGAATAAAATAGGGTTAGGGTTCATAGTGCCTTTAAATAATAAGTTAGAATATTCTAGAATTGCTAACAAGTTTCATTTCATTGTTCGATAAAAACAATAAACGTAATTTTCCTCATAATTTTAATTTGTTTTCTTTAAATGTTAGATTCTGCAAATAAAATTTTAATTTGTTCGATCAATTGTTAAGGTAAAAATATTATTTTAATTTGTTCGATCAATTGTTAAGGTAAAAACATTATTTTAATCGGATACTCTAATTAAAATGTAATAACAAATTTGTTTCTAAACGTTTCTAATAATATTCGATGGTCCCACGAGGAGTGTGACACGTGTATGGGGTTGGGGGGGAGAATACACGTGTATGTGTTTTTCAAAAAAAAATTCTAACATGTAGACACAAGTAATCAGAGTTGTCAGGTTAGTTTTCCAAGTGCCAAGTCCTATAAAAATACTTGTTAGAGTATTTTTACAAGACTTAACAAATAAATAACTTATATGCGGAATTAATTAATGATAGGCCAATTTTATACTCTTTAAAATATCTTTGGAAATCACTTAGCTAGTTTTACTCACAAAAAAATAATCTTTACGTCAACACTAATGAATGCTTGGGTAAATGACATTTGGTAATGGAATTTTACGTGGAGGCGCAATTTATTCTCGTGGGAAGAATCTTTAGTTAACCAACTGCATTCAACACTCGATAGAAAATGATGGTCCAGAAAAGAGTGTGACACGTGTATTGGAGGGGGGAATACACGTGTATGTGTTTTTAAAAAAAAAAACAAACAAGATAAACACAGGTAATCAGAGCCAGTTGAGTTGTCCAAATGCCAAGTCCTATGAAAATACCTTTTAGAGTATTTTTACAAGTCTTAACAAATTATATGCGGAATTTTGACTGACCCTTTTATACTCCTTTAAAAATACTTACTTTTACTCACACCAAAAACAATATTTATTTCAACACTAATGAATGATTTGCAAACTTAATAAAATGCTTATGCTAAAGCTAGAATCAGTTTTATGCAATGACAATTATTTGCAAGTAATAATCGATCTGTTGGAGTATGGAGCCTGAATTGATCCTAACGGGCTTGGAGTGTAGGGCAAGTTTGATCGTAACGGGCCTGGAGTGTGGAGCAAGTTTGGCTCTAATGGGCTTGGAGTGTAGGACAAGTTTGATCCTAATGGGCCGCAAGTTTGACTCTAATAGGCTTAGGGTTAGGGCAAGTTCTCTCATTGTAATCAGTGTTCTCTAATTGTAATCAGGGCGCATCCGAAAAACATAGTGAAATACCTGGCTTGGCATCGCCCCTAGACGTAGTCGCAAGACGAACTGGGTAAACAAATCTCGTGTTATTTTCTCTTTCGTCATCGTGTGCGTGCGTTATTTCCTAACAACTGGTATCAGAGCCCGGGTTTAGTCTCTATTTATTCTTAGTATGCTCTGTGGTTGTAGCGTAGTCTGATCTTCTACATCAGAAAAGATTTTTTTAGAGAAACGGTATGTCAAAGACTTCGAGTGCAATGAAGTATGACATGGAGAAATTTGATGGAAAAATCAGTTTTAACTTATGGCAAGTGCAAGTTAAGGATGTGCTGATACAATCTAATGTACACAAGGTGAGGTTAATCAAGGTGGAGCGGTGGCGGCAAATGACTCCGAAAAAGTTGCTAATGTTGTGATAGAAGATGATTTCCTCTGATTGAGGAAATGAACATCCTTATGGCATGTACAAAATTGTCATGAAAGAGGATGTGATGACGTTAGTTGGACCACATGTGCATTGGTCTGGCAAGGATGTAAAATGAACATCCTTATTTTCTCTTTAATCATCGTGTGCGTGCGTTATTTCCTAACAACGATCAAGTAATAAGAAAATACGTAGGTAACTAAGTGCAGAATGTAAAATGACACAGGATGTATAGTGGTTCGGAGGCTAAACTGCTCCTACGTCCACTCTCCTAATTTAATAAGATAATTCCTTGATCTCTTGGAATTAACTTGCACTACAGGAAATCAGACATTTCATGACGACAAAAAAATTGTCACAATTTGTTACTTAAAGACGACAAAATTTATTTTTCATCATTAAAATACTAGAAATTGTGACAAAAATTAATTTCGCCACCATTTATAAAAAATTTCGTCACAAATTGTCAATTTGTATGGGACATGTGGGACTAAGAAAAAAATAATTGGACCATCTATGATGAGAGGTTCCGAGGTGCATGTTCAATTATCAGAGGACGAGGAAACTGATAATGGTGGTCATGAAATTATCTTGAGGCATGCTAACAATGGTATGTTTCTTACATTATTTGTCGATGTTCTTTTACATTTTTCACGGTTCTTTGTCGGATTCGGACATCTCAATATTCAACTTATTGTCTTGTCTTACATAAGTTTGTCCATATATAAGATTTTTTTAGGTTTTTATTATACTTTTGAAACATGATACTCCCTCCATCCACCAAATATAGTCCCACTGGGGTGGGCACAAGTTTTAAAAAAAATGTAGATAAAGTAAGGGTATTATAGGGTATTGTGGGGTCCATTGTGAATAAAATAATTGTTTGTGAATAAAGTTGATGGCAAATTGAGTAATTAAATGATGGTTGAAGGGTGATAGTTTTCATAAAAGTGTGAGACTACATTTAGTGGACAAAAAATGTAAGGCAAATGGGACTACATTTCATGAACGGAGGGAGTATTTTAAAAGTTTCACTATATATATTAAAGTGTTTCATGCGAGATTTTTTGTTATATCATAGTTATATATATATTAAAAATGATGAAAAACAACAATTTTGAAAAATAAGAGATCCTCACTTGTGTTTTTTTATTATATATAATTACTGAAATATTGTGCAGAAGGAGCTGGAAGTAACAATAGGCAGGGAAGGGCGCTAGCACTAGGTCTATATCCTAAATCTTACTGCATTCTTTACGGCATGGAGATTTTTGCGGCTGGACAAAATTTAGGCCCGGCCGAATGACCTCCTTGGTTAGTGTTGAACCATCAAATCTTTAAACTGTTACATAGTACTTTTGAATTCAATTTGTGAAATGGGATTGAATTCTTTAAGAAAAATTATACCAAAATAAATTAAATTATTATTTTTGTAATTTGTTGTTCTGCATATGATAATGATAGTTTATCACCATGGATGTGATCAAAGATTACAGTCTTACCTTCAGCGACAAGATTACTCTAGTTTATTGAAGTATAAAACAGAGCACTCACTTAAGTGAGCATTAGATAGCTAAATATAGTCTAGATACATGCTTTAGTTGCTCCAACCAAATTCTGTTAGGAGTAGTTACATAGAAGAATCTTGAAGATGAGCAGTTACAACTAGTAGTCTATTTATACTACTCTTTTGTATCAAAAACATTTAGATCATTAATATACAGATTTACATTTTTCAATTGTGAAGTGATCTCAACATGGTATCTTGAGTCTACTTTCCAAGGGCAAATCATGCTTTTGTGTGGTGGTTATTCTTCTATCCTTGATCAATTTCTCTTCTAAATTCGTTTTCACATTCAGAATTTCACCAATTTGTTGTTTTTAGTTTCTGTTTCTTCGCTCATCTTCACCTAATTTTTTTTCGTTCCTATTTCGTGAATTTGATCCATTCATGGATTCCTCCTCTTCCTTTCCTCCTACTTTTCTCAAACTCAACATTCGACTTGATCGAAAGAACTATATGTTCTGGAGATCACAGATCCTTGCTACGGTAAAAGCTCATGATTTTGAGGACATCTTACTCTGTGATGAAGATTCGGTTCCCATGGCGGTTACCGGTGATGCTGACTCCATTATGTGGCATCGCAAAGATCAGTATCTGCTCAGTTGGTTGTTTAGCTCCGTGAGCGAGCCAATGCTTGGCTATGTTAGTCGATGCACTCATGCCTTTCAAGCCTGGAAGGTGTTTGATAATTTGTTTCATCAACAGTCGGCTGCTCAGGCCTTGACCTTAAGGATTCAAATTCTGTCTCTAAGGAAGAATGATCTGAGCATTGACGAATATCTACTTCAAATGAGACTTTTAGCGGATGGACTTCAAGCTTCAGGCAACTCTCTATCTGATGATGATCTGGTATTGTACATTTTAGGTGGATTAGGAGCTGAATTCGATGCGGTTGTTGTGAATCTAACCACACGAGGCAAATTACCATCGTTATCTGAGGTACAAGCTATCCTTCTCACACATGAAATGCGTCTTCAACAACTGTCTTCATCATCTCAGCTCACTTCCTTGGGATCTTCTCCCTCTCCACCATCTGCCAATGCGGTTTCCAAAGAAGCTCAATCCAAACCTGGGGGTAAGAAACCTCGATTTCATTATAATAAGCAGCGCATTGTATGTCTACTTTGTGGCAGGAACAATCATGTGGCTGCTAAATGCTTTCGGAGGTTTGACAACATGTTTCATGGAACTGATCAATCAAATCGCCAGTCCCAATCCTACTCTGCTTTGTCTCCAGCTCAAGCACATATGACATACTCTGTTCAGCCCTCAGCTCAAGCACATATGGCTCATTTAGCTCGCCCTTCCTACACTTCTCGTTCGTTCAATCAGTATGGTGCGTCTACATCCGCTACTCCTCCACCTTCATCTCCTTGGTATGTGGATAGCGGTGCGACACATCATGTCACATCTCAACTTGAGAACCTGAACCTATCCTCTCCTTATCAAGGTACAACTCAATTAACTGTTGGAAATGGTCATACTGCCTCTATTTTAAATACTGGATCATGTCATTTACCTACTATGGATAATTATGCTTCTCTTGCTTTGAGGAATGTGTTGCATGTGCCAGATATTATGAAAAATCTCTTGAGTATATCTAAGTTTTTTGCGGATAATGATGCTGTTATGGAATTTCATGCAACTACTTGTTTTGTTAAGGATACGAAAACTCATCGGGTGCTACTGAAGGGAGCACTTAAAAATGGATTGTACCAGCTGGATTTGAGTCATATTGGTGGTGATGAGAAGTCTTGGTTGAATAAAGATCAAGTGGCAAGCAATAATACTCACTGTAACTTGGTGTCGTGTGATGAAAATAAAGCTCGTTTGTGGCATAACAGATTAGGTCATCCGTGTCTATCTACTTTACGGAATGTGCTTAAGTCTGTGAATTTTAGTTTGTCTAATAATGTGTTGGAGATGTGTGAAGGTTGTAAGCTAGGTAAGATGCATCAAAAATCATTTTCATCTGTTGAGCATCATACACATAATCCGTTTGATATTGTACATGCTGATGTATGGGGTCCGGCATCGGATGTTTCGTTCAATGGTTATAAATACTACTTACTTTTGGTGGATGATTTTACTCGTTTCACTTGGATATTTCCATTGGTTTTAAAATCTGATGTAACAAGAGTGGTATCTCAGTTTCTGGCCTTAGTTGAAAGACAATTTAATGTCAAAGTGAAAAAGTTTCATTGTGACAATGGTGGTGAGTTCTTGGCATTACGGAAGTTGTTTGCAGATTCTGGTATTTTATTTCGTCACTCATGTCCGTATACTCACCAACAAAATGGGCTCGTGATGCGTAAGCATCAACATGTTGTTGAGTTGGGTCTGTCAATGCTTGCTACAAGTAAACTCCCAATGAAATTCTGGTGGCATTCCTACACCACGGCAGTCCATTTGATCAATATACTCCCATCTCCTGTAATAAAAAACAACTCCCCTTTCCAGCTCCTATACAAGAGTAATCCCACCTACTCGTCTCTTAGGGTGTTTGGATGTGCATGTTTTCCTTTTCTTCGTCCATACAACACATCTAAGCTTCAATTCCGATCTACCAAATGCGTATTTCTTGGATACTCTTCATCTCATAAAGGTTACATATGCTTGCACCCATCTGGTAGGCTGTACATCTCAAACACTGTGGATTTCTTTGTAAGTGAATTTCCATACTCATCACTTTTCTCATCTCCAGACACCACTCTACCATCTTTTCATATTCCCACTTTCAAACCACCAAAGTTTCTGCCACTCATAAACAATCCTCCATCTCCTGTGTCTCATGTAAACAATCCTCCACCTCCTGTCTCTTCATCCTCTATCATTCCCCAAACCTCCCCACAATCCTCAGGTCACTCAGAATCATCCTCCTCCCCTCATCAATCTGACCCTCCTGCTATCCAACTCACTGTGGATCTCCCATCTAGTTCAGTTCACCCCATGGTCACTAGATCCAAAACTGGGGTTTTTAAACCTCGGTTGTTCTCATCAGTTTTAATTCATCCTATATTGGAACCTGATTCTGTAGCTCAGGCCCTTGTTATACCAGAATGGAAACAAGCCACGCAAGAGGAGTATGATACTTTGATTCGTAATAAAACTTAGCACCTAGTCCCTCAACATTCGGATATGAATGTTATCACCACAAAATGGTTATTCAGGGTAAAATACAAGAAGGATGGCTCTCTTGAAAGATATAAGGCACGTCTTGTGGCTCGTGGATTTCAACAAACAGCAGGGGTAGATTACTTTCATACATTCAGCCCGGTGATTAAACTAGCCACTCTCAGAATCGTATTCACTTTGGCTGTGACTTTTGGTTGGGAAATTCAACAAGTGGATATCAATAATGCATTCTTACATGGCATGCTACAAGAAGTTGTGTATATTAAGCAACTAGAAGGATTTGTCGATGATGCTTTAGCTGGTCATGTTTGCAAGCTGGATAAGGCCCTCTACGGTCTTAAACAAGCTCCCGAAGCTTGGTACGATACCCTACATGCATTTCTCGGCTCTAAGGGGTTTATACAGTCAACTTCAGACCACTGCCTCTTTCATTGCACTCGTAATGGTCATCTGACTCTTGTACTCGTTTATGTGGACGACATTCTCATCACAGGGGGTTCTTCGTCTCATGTCCATGAGCTCATTTCTGATCTACACACTAAATTCTCCCTCAAACATCTTGGCCTTGTGAACTACTTTCTTGGTATTGAAGCTCTTGTCACTAACTCGTCCATTATTCTTACTCAATCCAAATACATCAAGGATCTCCTTTCTAAAACGAACCTCTCTCAATGCTCTTCATGCCCTACACCCATGTGTCCTGGCCTTAAGCTTTCGTCCCAGGACAGTCCACCCTTCTCTGACCCATCCCTATTTCGAAGTGTTATTGGCACTCTTTAGTACCTTACTCTTACGCGACCTGATATAAGCTTTTCCGTTAACAAACTCTCTCAGTTTCTCAACTCACCCACACAAAATCATTGGTCAGCCTGTAAACGTTTACTCCGATATCTAAAGGGTTCACTAACAGTTGGTTTAGTTTTTTCTCCTGTTTGTGATTTCAGGTTAAATGCATTTGCAGATGCGGACTATGCCTCCAGCTTGGACGATCATCGGAGTACATCTGGCTTCTGTTTAAAACTTGGGGACAACATGATTTCTTGGAGCTCAAAGAAGCAGCAGGTGGTCGCAAGAAGTAGTACGGAGGCTGAATATCGATCTTTAGCACTAGCAACTACGGACATTATTTGGGTAATGTCACTTCTTCGAGAACTCAATCTCAACATTCCGCTGCACACTCCCTCGTATCTCTGGTGTGACAATCAAAGTGCAATTACCCTTGCCTTTAGTCCCGCTTTTCACTCTTTGATAAAACATATTGAGGTTGACGTTCACTTTCTTCGAGAAAAACTGCAGTCCAAACAATTGGACGTCCGATACGTTCCCTCAGAAAATCAGCCTGCTGACCTCCTCACGAAGCCAGCCTTACCATCTCGGTTCACCATGCTTCGTCCTATGCTTGGTCTTGGTTCAATAGGCAGTCCAGTTTCTTCGGGGGTATATTGAAGTATAAAACAGAGCACTCACTTAAGTGAGCATTAGATAGCTAAATATAGTCTAGATACATGCTTTAGTTGCTCCAACCAAATTCTGTTGGGAGTAGTTACATAGAAGAATCTTGAAGATGAGCAGTTACAACTAGTAGTCTATTTATACTACTCTTTTGTATAAAAAACATTTAGATCATTAATATACAGATTTACATTTTTCAATTGTGAAGTGATCTCAACATAGTTGACCCTGAGGGGAGAGAATTCGAGTCAAATTGCACACAGTGGAGCGATGGGAGGGTTGTAGTGTCCGGAGGATGGGCACAGTTATGCCGCATCAACGCACTTAATGAAGGTGATAAATGCATCTCCAAGTTCGTGCAAAGTGAAGGCGAAGAACGAAAAATTCTTCGTATTAGTTTTGTTCGTTCAAATGTATGATTTATCGTGGTTTTGACCTGTATTCGAGAAATTGTTGGTGTTGCTTTTCTGGATTGGAAAAATGCTTAAGATTTTTTGTCAAAATGCAACTAGCATTGTAGCGAGTGGATGTACTCAAGAATTACTTTATCGGAGTAGTAAATTTATACTTATGTTTTTATTGAAAAAGATGAGATGGTATTAAAACTTCCTAGATAACTAATTTGTCTGAATTCAAAGAATAGGTTACTACTATAGCTATCGAAACGGGCCGACGGGGCAGGGCCAAACCCTCAAAAGCCTGTCAATTGGCGTGGCAGGGCGAGCCGGCCCATTTGCTAGACCGGCTGCCAAAACCTCAACCCAACCCACAAAGGGGTGGGCCGTGGGTTTCGGCAGGCCAACCCGATTTTTTTAAAATTATTTATTAAAGTAATCATCTTCATTTCTAAAATTCAAAGTCTCTTAATATTTATCCCTTACTGCACGTTCATTATTAAAACTATTATTCTAATGTAAAATTTAACGATGAAACTATAACCGGAAGGTCAACGTCTGATGTTGGAACTGAAACAAGTTGTGCGAGCAGCGCGAGTTTGTAATGCGAGACGGAGACTTGTTGTGCTTGACTGTTTTTTGCTTCTAAATTTTGGTTGTGAATTGTGATGCAGCGGCTATATTCTGAGTTGTTAAATAAGTCCAAAAGATGTGACTAGTTTTTATTATTTTTCTATAATACTAAACTAATTATAATACTAAATCCGTTCCATTATTATTTGAGCATTTGCCAGGAACCTTTGTCCCATTATTATTTAAACTTATTATTTGAACATTTGTCACTTACTCCTTTAAAAATCTCCCTTATATAAACATCTACTTATTTACACCACATTTCATTATTTTTTGCACACAAACAAAATATTATCTCTCCAATAAAGTAGAAATACCCAAAATATCCCTCCTAAAAGTCAACTTTATCACTTTTAATACTAACAAACAATTCCTACATTAAAACTCGTGAAAATAGAAAATATTCAATTAAAAATGAGACGGATGGAGTAATAGGATAATAATAATATTACTTTTTTATTCAAAAATAAAAAGATGGGCTTGCGGGCTGGCCATGGCCCGCCCCCAACCCGCTAAAACCCGCGGCCCAAAAGGGACGGTCCGTGGAGGCCCGCCTCTTAACGGGCTGAGAAAAGCCGAGCCGAACCCAAGATTTTTTTATGGCGGGGCGGGCTGGTCCAACGCGTTCAACCCATTTTTACAGCTCTAATTACTTACTACACCAATCTTGCAAACTATATAATGAGACTTAAATCATCCTCTATCATTGATCCACCTCCATAACCTAGCACAACAAAGAGTCAAAACACTCATCCACACTGAAAAGAGAATTTAAAAAAATAATGCCATTCCTGTATTTTCAAATGCGCCAAATAAATTCCAGCCACAATGAGTTCCATAATTTCAACCGCCTCTTCCCTGGTTTTGAAGTGCCAACATTAGGAAATTTGTTTTGGCCGAGTAATGGACCACAAAAAATCATCCTTGCCACCTCCAAAATTTCGCCCACATTCCCCAAATAGGTGATTCTCACTTCCTTCAAACCTGAAACAAATACTGCATTTGGTGTTTTAAAAAATTAGTCCTCTTGGCCTTTATTGACCAATTTTAGTCTTCTAATTTCAAATTCACCTGAAAATTTCAAACTTGTTGAATAATTTTGGGGGCTCTGGCCAAATATGTAATTTTGGTACTTTAAATATATTAAAATCTGAAAAAATTGATAAATTTTGAAAAATAATGATTTCTATCACTACAAGAAAACAGTGAAATTCCAGCGGAAAAATTCCATCGGAAAAATAAACCGTTGGAAATTTCAAAATTCCAACAGTTTTTCCAACAACGTAAGTCCCCATTGGAAAAAATCCAACGAAGATTCCAACACCCTGTGGTAGCTGTTGGAATTTACCGTTGGAAAATTCATTGGAATTTTTTTTAAAAAATATCCAACAAACAATCCAACGACACTAGACAGTTGGAATGATTACCCTAAATCAAACTGTATATTTATATCTAATGTTGATGTTGATATGAGTGTTATATTTCACTACAAAAAAACTGAGATTTAGAGACGGATTAAATACCATAAACATTGTATCTAAACAGGTTAGAAACGGATTTTGGAACCATTTTCTATCTGTTCCTAATCGCATGGTATCTAATGTTATGAACGGTTTTCTAAATTCCGTTTCTAATAAGAGACGGACTTGAAACCATTTTTTTCGGTTTATAATGAGAGACGGATTTTGACACCGTATATTCTCGTATCTAAACGATGAACGACCCGTTTTATATCCGGGTCAAAATTCCGTTTCAAATGTCGTTTCGTCTCTAAATCCGTATCTAAACGATAAACGACCCGTTTTACATCCGGGTCAAAAATCCGTCTATAATTTCGTTCTTAATTTAGAAACGACGTTTTGTCGTCTCTAAATCCGTATCACAAGGCAAAATTTCGTTTCCAAGCCTTTAATCCCCATTCCAAGCCCGAACCCGACCCGACACCCATCCCACCCTACCATGCAACCACCCCCCTCTCCAATTATTTAATCCCCATTCCAAGCCTTAATCCCAATCCCACCAAGCCCGAACCCGACCCGAACCCACACCGTCCCAGCCCGAACCCAACCCGACACCCATCCCACCGTCCCAACCCCGACACCCATCCCACCCTGCAACCACCCCCCTCCAACTATTTAATTGACCTTTTTTGTGGTCTATATGGGAATTGAACCCACAGGTGGGCAAGTGTCTATTATTGAGCATCTGCCACTGGGACAGATAACTCTTTTGTTTTATCTTTTAATATTAATTGTATATGTGTATTAATTTTTTTTTTTAAATGTATTCAAATTGTAACTTTTAAATTTATAAATGTAATTTTTTTATTAATTTCTAAAAATTGTAATTACTCACTGCCGTCAATAAGCTGTAAAATACTAAGAACTATGCATAGTTTAGACACTTTATTTTATTATATTAGTTTAACATATATAATTAATTTATTAATTTGTAACTTTAAATAAAATAAAAAATTGTTATTGAATAATTTCAATGGTAAAAGTCGATCTTACTTTATAAATTCAAATAAATTAATTAAATTACATTTAATCTTTTGCTAATTTTTTTTAAAATATTGTTATTAATTTTACAAATTTTATTATTTAAAATTTTGCACTTTTATTAAGTGCTAAAGTTAAATTAAATTTTAAAAATTGGGTTCGAACATGTGAGTTGTAACGATTTTTATTAAATTATGCGTTTATACTATATAGCACTAAATTATGCGTTTATCCTATATAACTGGACTCAATTACACATTGTTTTTATTAAATTATGCATTTATCAAGTACACCGTGTACTTGAGTACTCAACAGCTCTACCCTGAATAGTATCTGGTGTACTTGAGTACACAACAGCTCTACCCTGAATAGTATCCTATATAACTGGACTCAATTACACACTGTTTTTATTACAGTAGTATACTTGACACACTTAAATGACAAATACAAACGGATCATACCTTTATATCTTTTGGCAAATACAAACGGTTCATGGGTTATATGGGTTGGGTTTTTAAACAAGACCCATCTATTTGACCCCCATTTTTTACGAGTTCACCACCAAATTCTACTTACTACTTGAATGGAAATTTTCATTTAAAAAATTATCTTAAAAATAATTAGAAAAAAATAAATAAAAGGGTTGGATTTTTAAACAAGACCCATTTATTTGACTCCCATTTTTTGCGAGTTCACCACCAAATTCTACTTACTACTTGAATGAAAAATTTCATTTAAAAAAATTATCTTAAAAATAAATAAAATTTTTGTTGAAGGGAATCGATCCCCCCTCCAGTTAAAGAAAATTTAACAAAGTTAACCAACATGCTAGCGTCCTTAAACATGGCATATTTTCGAAATATATATATTAACCCACTTTTAAGAGGCATACTTTCGAGATAAATATATTAAACCCACTTTTAAGATCTATATTTTAAATGGATCCAGTTGCAAATAATTGTAATGTATAGTGTTGCAAATAATTGTAATTTATAGTAGACGAATTGATAAGTAAATTGATATATTATAATAAAGGCTTGAGATGCACAACTTACCTTGTCAATCTTGATGGTTTGTGTCACTCACTTTCGATTCACAGACGTTCTTCCATTACCGAGATTGAAAGAAATTTATAGTAGGCGAATTGATAAGTTATATTATAATAAAGGTTTGAGATGCATAACTTACCTTGTCAATCTTGATGGTAGAGACAATGTTATTATTGTATAGTAGACAAATTGATAATAGTAGGCCAATTGATGATAAGTAAATTGATATATTATAATAAAGGCTTGAGATGCACACAACTTACCTCGTCAATCTTGATGGTAGAGACAATGTTATTATTGTATAGTAGGCAAATTGATAATAGTAGGCCAATTGATGATAAGTAAATTGATATATTATAATAAAGGCTTGAGATGCACAACTTACCTGAGAGACGTTCAGTTATCAAGATTGAAAGAAATTTATATAGTAGACAAATTATATTATAATAAAGGCTTGAGATGCATAACTTACCTGTCAATCTTGATGGTAGAGACAATATTATTATTATTGACAAACGTTCTTTAGTTAATGATATTGAAAGAAATTCATGAATTATTGTCATTAGTCATATATTATATATATTGTCATATAAAATATATTTCCATATAAAAGATATGAAATATATAACATAATATTATTATAATATCTATATTTATTATATAAACTTATTTTCAAGAATGGACAAAAATTGACCTATTATTAGATAGGGATTAGGTACGACCATATTTTCAAGAATGAAAAAAAATTGACATATTTTTAGATAGAATTTAGGTTTAATTTCCCTAAAATATATTTTTCAAAAATTTAGTAAAATTAATTTCTATAAATTAGATTTAACGTATCTCTAAGCCCTTCATTGATTTTCAATTTTTATTTCAAGTTCATTTTGACATAAAAATGATTTTTGATTTTTATCTCAATTGATCTTATTCCCTATTTATGGAGACTATTTTACAATTAACAATGCTCCACGTATTTATACTTTTTCTAAGTGGATGATAGAATTATTTTTTAATCTAAAACTTTTTAAAAAATACTATACAAGTTTCTTGATAAGTCTTAATAGTAATTTTATAAAGATTTATAAACTTTTAAAAATTAATGAATGACTCTTTTTTTTAATCTAACGTTCATATATACATATACACGTACGTTGATTAGAGAATCAATTCTTAGAATATTTTCACTAGTTTATACTTTAAATTGATGATAGAATTATTTTTTAATCTATTTTTTTTTTAAAAATAGTATACAAATTAAAAAAATTATTCAATAACATCTCCTTTTTTTAATCTAAAATTGATATATATATTGTCATATGGAATTGAAGATATAATATAATATTATTATTATTATAATATATATATATATATATATCCTAAAATATATCTACATAGTATTATTCTAACATTTATATTTATCCGATACATAGAAGATATATTAATTATTTTTTTTTATTTTTACTATTTATTAATTAAATAAAAAAGTAAATAAATTAATATAACTCAATTCACCCGTCCATATTCTTTCATTCTCAATTCTCTCATTCTCAATTAGATACAGATTAGAAATGGTTAGATTCTGTATCGCAAATTTCGTGTTCCACCTTATCTCGTTTTATATCGGGGAGAAAAAATTGATTGTTTAGAGACGGTGATATATGTATCTAATCCGTATCTAAAACTTTCTAAATTGAAAGTAGTGTATCTAATCCGTATCTAAAACTTTCGAAACTAAAAGTCGTATCTAATCTGTTTATAATGAGAGACGGTTTTATTTTCGGTTTCAAATCTCGATTTTTTAACAAATTCGTATCTAATCCGTATCTATTAGAGACGGATTAGGTGTCCGTCTCAAAATTTCGGTATCAAAATCAGGCTTTTTTTGTAGTGTTTAATGATCCAACACTGACAGCCGAGTGTTGTGTTTAATGTTCCCAACACTCATGACAACATCAGAATTTGCCCTTCCTTCTTTCACTAACTCTTATCTTACGCTTGTTGTCTAATGATGTCCCCAGAGCAGTTAGAAGACGTGGGCAACACCAAGTCATGCCACTGCGTGGGAGTGAGAAGTTATTAGGCCATGGTATAACAAGTCCCTAAATTCTAGGAGTGGTGGAGAGAAGTTATAACCGCATGATCTCAAGGTTGAGGCGATCATGGGAGTTGATGGCAGTTCGTGAATGAAGCCTATAAATACAGAAGCTGCCCTCAACACAAGATACACAAGAAGAAAAGCTGAAATCGACTACAACTCTATTGAACGCTATATACGCTTCTAGTTAGGAATATCTTTGTTTCTTCTTGTAGTTCTTCACATTATTATAAACCCAAATAGTAGTGTGTTAGAACATAGTCTTATTTACTAGGTTGTGTGATTAGATCTATGAGGGAGATAGTTTCATAGAACTTAGTAAATCATTATACACTTTCGTAGTGTAATTATACACCTCAAAGAGGTTGTACTCGTTTCACATATTTTTATATAGTGAACAGCATAGATTATTTTATAATCTATGCAAATTTTGAATACTTCTATTTTCAGTACGTGCATTTTAATTTCCGCTGCATAGTATTGTCTAGATTGTGCCAACACAACAGACAACATCTCTGATTTCGCACGCACACACACTTTCAGTTGGTATCAGAGCCAACTACTTGATACACTAAGTAGAGATTCTGCTTAGAGTGTGTAAAATCTGAAATGGAGTATCCACTTTCACCCGCACTAAAGCCTCCTATTCTAGATGGCACGAATTATGCTTTCTGGAAACCAAAGATGAGGATGTACATCAAATCCATTGATGAACGAGCCTGGAGGAGTGTTCTTGCTGGTTGGACTCAACCAAGAACTGCTGCGGATGAAGATAATGAAGCTCGAATCAAGAGAGAGCTCGATTGGACGGCTGAAGAAATCACAACGGCGAGTTACAATTCAAAGGCATTGAATGCAATCTTCACCTCAACAGATGCCTCAATGTTCAAAATCATATCAAACTGCATTTCTTCGAAGGATGCATGGGATAGACTGCAAGAACATTGTGAAGGATCGGATAGTGTACGAAGGACCAGACTACGTATGCTTGGAACTAAGTTTGAAAACCTGAGGATGAAAGAAGATGAAACCATCTCATCTTACAACGAAAAGCTGACTGAGATTTCAAATGAAGCTCATTCTCTTGGTGATCCAATATCAAATCAAAGGTTAGTACATAAAATTCTTAGATCTGTTCCTAAACGTTTTGAACCTAAGATATGTGCTATAGAAGAAGCTAAGGATACTGATGTGATAAGTCAAAATGAATTGGTTGGTATTTTGAAAACTTATGAGATGAACATTTCTGAAAAGACTGATAATGAAAAGAAAGTGCTTGTTTTCAAAGGTTATGCCTCATCATCTGTATCATCAGGTTCTGGAAAATCTCCTTATGTTACTGAACTTGATTCTGATGAAGATGATATTGAGGAATACTTAAATAATCCTGATTATATGGCTTTCATTACTAAACAGTTTAAGACATTTATGAAAAACAAGAATAATAGGATTAAGGACAACATTCAACCTAAGGTTCAGATTAATAATACTCAGCAATTGCCTATTAGGAAGAACAATTTTAATCCTTCTAGACAATTAGAAAGAGGTAACAGGTTTAGATCTGACCAAGAGTATAGGAAGAATGTTAAATGTGATGCATGTTCTGGATATGGTCATTATGCTAATGAATGTGCTAACACCATTCTAAAAAAGAAACTTAATTTCAGTGCTACTTTAAGTGATGAGTCTGATGTTGATCATGATCCTGAAAAAGATATTGAAAAAGCTTTCTCTGCTAGAATTATGTATGATGATACTTTTGATGGTGATCTGGACGATTATTATGATGTGAGGACAAATGAGCCATCATTTGAGAAATCACTAAATAATAATGTACCAGAATTTAACTGTTTCACAAGTTTTGTTAATGAGACAGGTACATCAAATAAAGCAGGTTTATCCAGAAGAGATGCTGACATTCAAGACTTGTCTAATACTGTTTTCAAACTGGAAAGTCTTTTAACAAAGAAGGATAAGGAAATTTCTAAACTCAAAGAAAGGCTAGATGTGTCTGTTCTTGATTTTAAGAAATATTCCTATGAAAAACCTTTAACTAATGAGAAAGTTTGAAAAATATCTTCTGAAACTGAGAAACTTAATCACATCATTAAGTCTCTGAACTTTGAAAATTCTGATTTAAGAGAATCTGCTACTAAGCTTGAAGGCATTCTAACAAGAAAAGATGTGGAGATATCTAAACTTGAAGAGAGATTGAAGGAAGCCTCTCTAAGCTTCAAAAGATTTTCTGATGGAAAGAACAAACTGGAAGACTCTCTTATGACCAACAATTCAAGAAGAACAGGTATTGGCTACCAAGGTAAGAACCAAAAGAAGTCTGAATCTAAGAAACCTACTGTTTTTGTAAAAGCTGAAGTGAATTACAATCCTAGTGTTTCTACTAAAACTCAGATTATTGCAAAAGATGTTATATGCCATTACTGTTTCAAAAAGGGTCATAAAAGTCCTCACTGTTTGAAGAAGAAAAATGATTTGAAACAGTCTGTATTGCCTGGAATGACTCAACATTCAAGATCACATAGTAATTCTGCATGGACTCCAAAAGAAAAATACATCTTGTAATGTTGTTCATATGTCTCTGAAAGCATGTATACCTGGATTATGGTACTTTGATAGTGGCTGTTCTAAACACATGACAGGTCAAATTGATTATCTTACTGATTATACTGTTTACAATGGTGGTAATGTCACTTATGGTGGTGGATCAAAAGGGAAAATTATTGGTAAAGGGACATTGAATGTTCCTGGTTTTCCCAAGTTATCCAATGTTTTGCATGTTGATGGATTACTGGCCAATCTTATAAGTATTAGTCAATTATGTGATGATGATTTGCATGTTAAGTTTGATAAGAACTCATGTTATGTGCTAGACAAAAACTCTAAATGTATCATGATGGGAAACAGATCTACTGATAATTGTTATCTTATTGAATCTAAACTTATCTGCAATAAGGCTAAAGTTGATGATAGTATTTTGTGGCACCATAAACTTGGACATGCTAACTATAGACAACTTGATAAACTTGTTAGACTAAAAGCTGTTACAGGTTTACCAGATCTGAAATTCTCAGATAACAAGGTATGTGGACCTTGTCAAAAAGGAAAACAGATCAAGGTGTCTCACAAAATGTTGGGACATTGCTCAACTAAACATTGCTTCGAATTACTGCACATGGATCTTATGGGTCCTATGGAAACAGAAAGTATTGGAGGTAAAATGTATTCTTTAGTTGTGGTTGATGATTACTCTAGATTCACATGGATTGAATTCTTAAAAGATAAATCTGAAACTTTTTCCATTTTCGAAATTCTGTATAAAAGATTTAAGAATGTTTTCAATTCTAAAGTATGCAGAATTAGGTCAGATCATGGAAGAGAATTTGAAAACAGTTCCTTTACTGAGTTTTGTGAATCAAAAGGTATAATTCAAGAGTTTGCTTCTCCCAAAACTCCTCAACAAAATGGCATAACAGAAAGAAAGAATAGAACACTTCAAGAAATGGCTAGAGTCATGTTATGTTCTAAGAACTTATCTAAAAGATTTTGGGCTGAAGCTCTTAATACTGCTTGTCATATTGCTAATAGAGTTTATATTAGAACAGATTCTACTAGAACTCCATATGAAATTCTGAACAATAGAAAGCCAAATCTAAAATATTTCCATATTTTTGGCTGTGTATGTTATATCTTGAATGACAGGGATCAGTTACATAAGTTTGACTCAAAGAGTGATAAAGGCTTCTTTCTTGGTTACTCAAGAAACAGCAAAGCCTATAGGATTTATAACTTTAGGACTGATACTGTACAAGAATCTGTAAATGTTGTTTTTGATGATGATACAAGCATTACAGGTAAAAGCATTGAAGATGAAGACATTTCAGACTTGATTAATGTACCAATCATTACTGAAAATGTTGAACAGGTTCAGAATGTTGAGAAGAATGATGACATACCAGAGGAAACATCTGATAATACAGATCCTGAAAATCTGTATAATCTCCAGAAAACTCCTTCCATAAGGATTCAGAAATATCATCCACAAGACCAAATTATTGGTGAGCAGTCTACAGGTGTTCAAACCAGAAGAAGAATGGGGATGAATTCAAAGGATGTGGTAAGATCAATATGTATGTCATGCATGTGTAGTAAGGTAAATCATGAATGCTATCACTCTGAGATTGAACCCAAATCTGTTAAAGAAGCATTAGATGATGAGAATTGGATAGAAGCTATGCATGAAGAACTTAATCAATTTGTTAGGAATGATGTGTGGACATTAGTTCCTAGACCAGAACATATTAATGTTATAGGAACTAAATGGATTTTCAAAAACAAGACTGATGAAATGGGAAACATTATTAGAAACAAAGCTAGGTTGGTTGCTCAAGGATATACACAAGTAGAAGGTGTAGACTTTGATGAAACATTTGCTCCTGTTGCTAGAATAAAATCCATTAGGCTCTTACTTGCCATTGCATGCTATATTGATATAAAACTGCACCAAATGGATGTTAAAGCTGCCTTTCTAAATGGTATTCTAAATGAAGAAGCTTATGTTGAACAACCTAAAGGCTTTGAAAACCCTGATTTTCCTGATCATGTCTATAAATTGAAAAAGGCTCTATATGGCTTGAAACAAGCATCTAGAGCATGGTATGAAAGGTTGACAGATTTCCTAATTGAGTTTGGTTTTGTAAGAGGAGAAGCTGATAGAACTCTATTCATCAAACATGATAAAAATGATATTATGATTGCTCAAATCTATGTTGATGATATAGTATTTGGTTCTACTTGTGACAATATGCTTAAACACTTTGTGAATGAGATGACATCTACCTTTGAAATGTCCATGGTTGGTGACTTAAATTACTTTCTAGGACTGCAAATCAAACAACAAAAAGATGGGATTTTTATCTCACAAAGTAAGTATGCTAAGAGTCTAGTAAAAAGGTTTGGTTTAGAGAGTGCTAAACATATGAAAACACCTATGGGATCTACTCAGAAACTGAGTAAGGACAGTGTTGGCCAAAATGTTGACTCAACACTGTACAGGTCTATGATTGGCAGTCTACTATATTTGAGTTCCAGCAGACCTGATATTATGTTCAGTGTTTGCTTATGTGCTAGATACCAAGCTAATCCCAAAGAATCACATATGAATGTTGTTAAAAGAATCATTAAGTATGTTGCAGGTACATGTGATTTAGGTATTTGGTACAGCAAAGACACAAACTGCACCTTAATAGGTTACAGTGATGCAGATTGGGCAGGAGACTGTGATGATAGGAAAAGCACAAGTGGTGGCTGTTTCTATATGGGGAACAATTTAATCTCTTGGCACAGTAGAAAACAGAATTGTGTTTCTAAATCAACAGCTGAATCAGAATACATTGCAGCAGGGAGTTGTTGTACTCAATTACTTTGGTTGCAAAAAATGTTTCATGATTATGGCTTACCTAGTGATGTTCTAACTGTGTACTGTGATAATACTAGTGCTATAAATATCTCAAAAAATCCAGTGCAACACTCATTAGCAAAGCACATAAGTATTAGACATCACTTTATAAGAGATCTTGTTGAAAAGGAAGTTGTTAAGATGGAGTACATATCTACTGAAAAACAATTAGCTGATATATTCACTAAAGCTCTTGATGATAAGAGGTTTTCTTCTCTACGAATTGAAAATCTCTTGGCTTATGTAATATCTGAAAATATGATCAAGGGTGTTGTATCAAATGCGGCAGCATTTGAGACAACACTAAGATAAGTCACTTATGTGTTTCCTTGCTTTAATTTTCGTAATTGTTGAATTAATAAAATTTCTTGTGATTGATATTTGAATTCTGAATGACTTGTGAAAAATACTAAAGAGCCTATACACCTCTCAAATGCTACAAAAGAAAAATCACATATTAGATGCTTTATAAATCACTGAGTAACTATGGGACACGGAGCTCGCTACTACGATGATCTCTTTTCAAAAGGTGATATAAATTGCATCAATATATTCACAAATCCATTGAGTAACTATGGGGCACGGAGTTCGCTACTACGATGCACTCTTTTCAAAAGATGGATCAATGTGAAGTGTGATAAAAAGAAAAAGAAATTAGAGCAACACATATGATGAAAAATCATGAAAAAACTGTGTTGAGGTGTATAGAATGCCAACAATAGTCAAAACACTCGTTAATTCAGATTCTTATCCCAATTTTCATGGAATTAGTTATTTTTGATAATTATTAAATATTATTCTCTGAAATATTTAATTTGACTTAATCTTGCCTTGTTTTATTATTTCAGTTATTATATTCCGCTCTTATTTAATTTTGTTTTTCCAGATTTTATAATCTTCCTGTTAACCACGATCATTTAGTGGGGAAGTTACTTCCACTACTTCACTTCCCTCACTCCCAAAAATCGTGTAACTTCTTCATCTCAACTCTCCATATAAGATGAATCTCCATTACAGTGTTGGAAAATACTTGAAAAACCTTGTTAACACAATTAAGCCTGGTAATCACAGATATTAATTATATTAGTAGCACTCAAGTATATCCAGTTCCCTTGGACTCACACTGTTTGAATTCTAACTTACATTGTGTTTACAGAATTCGAAAGGTCTCAAAAATTAATTTTGCTGTCTTGTTTTGTGTGTACAGGTTCCAATATGTCCACTCCTTCGATTACTGCTGCACACTCAAAACCGAATTCAAGCAACAAAATTTCTCCAGACCCTCTCAATCTCCTTGCTGATATGGCGTCATCAAACTCACCAAACTCACCATCGTTCACCGTCGGCACCATAGTGGTTCCTTTCGCTTCTGAAGAAGAACCTACTCAAACAACCCCTCTTGAAATCGTACCTTACAATCCATACGATATTCGCACTGAAATCGCGAATTCAAACGCCACTACAGAAATTCCAACCTCCAACCCACCAGATGAGCCCTCATCTGAAGCTCCCGAACCAGAAAATACCCCAGTCACCTTACACTTCCCTCTGGGCACCCCGTTCAACACTTTGAAAGAAGCTTTTGAAACCCTAAGCCTGAAAACAAAACACCCTGTTTTAGTGCTTGAGGGAGAAACGTTGGATAATGCCATGTTCAAAGGGGATGTGGACATGCAAACTCAGCTAGAGTCCTCGGATGAAGAAGTCCTGGCCGCAAAGTTTGAGAGAATTCATCGGCACAAAAAGGGCAAAAAGAAAGCTGCTGCTGTTCCACCTGCACGAAAATGGCCTGGTGGTAAGAGAAAGTCCCAAAGGAATCTGGGCAAAATTGTTGATTACTCTGGAAAAGGGAAAAAGCCCAGAACGGATGGAAATGCCTCTGAGCCAATTGCTGTATCTGATTCTGAATCAGAACCAGAAACAGAGGCTGAACAACATGCACCTTCAGTGGAAGAAGAAGTGGCTGTAAATGAAGAGGATGTGGACGAAGTTGCTGAGGAAATGGAGGAGGAAAATGAACCAACTCCACTAGTTCGACGATCAAAAAGGCTCCGAGAGCCCGAAAGTGTTGCCTCTCCGATGGCAACACCAGATCAGTCAGATCCCGAACAGTCATCCAATTCATCAGATGAGGATGAACATGAGGTACTTTTCTCTTCTGATGATAGGAATAGTGATTCTGATGAAGATTACAATGATAAGTCAAGCATACAGTATAAAACCATAAGAACTAGGCAGATTATAAGTGAAAGACTGATTAAAACTTCTGATTTTGAGGATATGAATCTGCTTGATTGGTTTAAAGAAAGATCTTTACTGCATGCTTTGCAATTTGCTTGTCCCTATATTGTTGATTGGGTATATGAATTTTATGCAAACATCCCTCAATTTGCTTGTGATCCCAACTCTACAAGATATGGTACTTTTTGGTTTAGAGGAAATAGGCATATGATTACCCCTAGGAGGATCAATATTTTACTTAAAACTAAGATTATGGAGGATCCTGTTGTTACTGATCATGATGTGATGATAAGCATCTTGACTGGGGGAGTAATCACTAAATGGAGAAGAAGAATTTTGGCCTCTAAACTCACAAGTCTATATTCTGTTTTACATAAGTTGGTGTGTTTTAATTGGCTACCTACTACAAACAACACCACTCTCACCTTAGAACAAGTTGTCCTGATGTACAAGATTGGACACTTGAAAAGATTTAACCTAGGACAGGTTATCTTCACCCACATGATGACCTTTAAATCTGACATGACTGGGAGAGGTATCCTGCCTTACCCATGCCTTGTGTACACATACATGTTGGACAAAGCATTTGAAAGAATTGAAGATGAGGTCATAAGCACCTATGTCCCAAGTTTTAGCATTTCAAATCAGTTCCTCATCCAAGGTGAAAGGGTGGTTGATCTTCCTTTGAGAAGGAATGATGATGAAGCAGGCCTCAGTAGTGTTCCAGCAAATGATCCCTTCCACAATACCACACTGCCTCCAGAAGGAGCTGCCTCCTCAATCTATTTGTCTTCACATTATATTATGAGGCAGATTGATATTTTGCAGGGTTCTATTCTTAACTTGCAGCATTCTGTAGAGGATCTTCTAGTCCAAAAGAAATTTTGGATGGATCTTCTTTCCACTTCAACAGGGGGAGTAGCTGACAGTTCACACAATCAGTCCACTAACATTGTTGCTCCTACTGTAGATGAACAACCGGATTCAGTTCCTGGCCGAGCTGATGAACCTGCTGTGGACACTGAAATGACTGAGGGAGATGCACAGGATATCCAGGATCTCTATGGTGATCTGGATAAATGATGAGCTTGAAGACAGGGGGAGAACTTACACAATGGGGGAGTAAATGCAGATTATGGAGATGCAGCTGAAACACACTTTCAGCCCAATCCTTTCCCTTGTGTTAAATTCAGTTCTTTCCTTGTTGTAAAAAGCTTTGTACTTATGTTTTTTATTTCTCTCAAACTCTGTCTTTATTACATTCTGTAATTATTTAGGATTTACTTTTGCTCTAGTTATTTAAATCTAAACAAGTTTTTTTTGGTTTAGATGTTGTTTACTTTAATTTGATCTTATGCAGATTGTTACTTCAATCTTTGTTTGGAATATCAATTGTGTAAACTTCTTAATCAATATCCTTGTTGTGTGAACTTCAGGAATGTTGATGTAGAAAGGTCAAATTGGGGGAGATTGTTGATGTTGATATGAGTGTTATGTTTAATGATCCAACACTGACAGCCGAGTGTTGTGTTTAATGTTCCCAACACTCATGACAACATCAGAATTTGCCCTTCCTTCTTTCACTAACTCTTATCTTACGCTTGTTGTCTAATGATGTCCCCAGAGCAGTTAGAAGACGTGGGCAACACCTAGTCATGCCACTGCGTGGGAGTGAAAAGTTATTAGGCCATGGTATAACAAGTCCCTAAATTCTAGGAGTGGTGGAGAGAAGTTATAACCGCATGATCTCAAGGTTGAGGCGATCATGGGAGTTGATGGCAGTTCGTGAATGAAGCCTATAAATACAGAAGCTGCCCTCAACACAAGATACACAAGAAGAAAAGCTGAAATCGACTACTACTCTATTGAACGCTATATACGCTTCTAGTTAGGAATATCTTTGTTTCTTCTTGTAGTTCTTCACATTATTATAAACCCGAATAGTAGTGTGTTAGAACATAGTCTTATTTACTAGGTTGTGTGATTAGATCTATGAGGGAGATAGTTTCATACAACTTAGTAAATCATTATACACTTTCGTAGTGTAATTATACACCTCAAAGAGGTTGTACTCGTTTCACATATTTTTATATAGTGAACAGCATAGATTATTTTATAATCTATGCAAATTTTGAATACTTCTATTTTCAGTACGTGCATTTTAATTTCCGCTGCATAGTATTGTCTAGATTGTGCCAACACAACAGACAACATCTCTGATTTCGCACGCACACACACTTTCATCTAATTCCAACAAAATTTCCAACGACATGAATATCGTTGGTTTTTTTTTTTAATTATTCCAATGAAAATTCCATTGGTGCTAGATCATTGGAATGATTTTCCTAAATAAAATTACATTTTATATCTAATTTCAACAGAATTTCCAACGTCATGTTTTATTGTTGATTTTTTCTCTAATTATTTCAACGAAAATTCCATTGACACTCCCTCGTTGAAATGGTTTTCTAAATCATCTCATATTTTTTATATAATTCCAACAAAATTTCGAACAAACAGTAATCGTTGGATTTTTTTATTAATTATTCCAATAGAATTTCAAACTATATTGGACCGTTGGAATGATTCTCATAATTTTGTGATAAAAATCTTCTCATTGTAAGATTTATTTAAGTGATATAATTAAGTGATGAATATCTTTATCTTTGCAATTAAATTGAGTACATCATTAATAATTAATATTCTTAAGAAATTGTAAATATAGATATATATACACACACGTATTACATTGTTGTAGCTCAATTCTTAAAGTGTTTACCAATTCAAGATTAAATTGCAGATTTTCAAAAAAAACATTTAAGTTGTATTGAACTCTTTATTATTTAAGTGGAGCTAGATAACCAAATATTTACGACATTTATTTTTCCTTACGACAATTTAATCAAAATCTGGAAAAAAAATCTTATTTCATTAATTTGTTCCAATTTTTACTAATAACACCATCAAATTTCTACATATAACTCAAAAAGGGGGGGAAAGAAAATAATAACATATTTCGAGATTATTCATTCAAAATTCAAAAGGAAAAACTGAAAAAAAAAATCATAAAGAAACATATTATCGATCAATCACTATGTTCATAATAATCAGAAGGAACTTCATTCTCAGATTCAAAATCTTCACTTCCATGTGATGTTTCTTCTTCTTCTTCAATACGATCATCAGCTTTATCAACATTATGTACACTTGCAATATGACTTATTTCTTCACCATTACTATTGAAATCCCTTAAATCAACATCAACATTTTCTTGACAAGATACTCCATTTAAGTGGGAACCAACATCATCTTGATATGGAGTATCTCGTGATTGAATCGTACGTCTTGACTTAGTTTTAATCACCACAAACCAATCTTTCTTATTAGGAGTAGGGTTTGGATAAGGTGTATAATATACCTGTTCTGCTTGTTGAGCAAATATAAATATGTCTTTACCTATATATCTCCTATTTGATTTTACTTCAACAACTCCATATCTAGGGCAAGTCCTTGTGCATGCCCGTGGACGAAGGATCAAACCATCTACAATTAAATAATGTTAACCTTTTGGTTTGTTCTCCAGGATACTCTATCTCAATTATTTCCTGAACAATTCCATAATACGTGGTATTTTCTCCGGTAAGAGCGACTCCTGAATTATTTGTTTTCCTACTTTGCGCCAAAGCGGATATGTGAAAACAATAATTTTTCACAAAATATACCGGATAAGTCTGCACTCGATGTAATGGACCCCATGCCAAGTCGTACAAAAATTGATCTTTGATGTCATTATTAGGGTCATGCACCTATTGAAAATACACAATTTAGCATAAAAATATTAAGTGATTGTACAAGTAATAACTGAATAATTATCATATTGTATAAGAAAAAAAAATTACATATCTTGTGAACCAATCAACAAAATGTGATCTTATTTGTTTATGGACTTCAACACCACTGATATTTGAGTGGTTTGCATACAAAAATGCCTCGTAAATGCTGAAAAACAGTGAAAGATATAAATCAAGGATAAGTAAAATCAAATGTGTAATTAGGAGAGAATACATTATATGAGATGTAACATACGCATAATATGGCTCAACTTAGGGACAATTCAAGAGTACGTATAAAGAAACTTCAGCCATTTCTTCATCAGTGAGATAACGACTCTTAGATATTTCAACATGTCTGCCAGGGTAATTAAATATAGAAATTGGTGGATTCTCAGACGAAACCCCACCATCATCCTTTCTAGGAACTCTTCTATTTCTTGTATGAACGTGAGACTCAAAACACAATTGGGAGATCCGAAAGACGAACCCAGACCTGGGGCAGCGAAGACCTACTGCACAGCAAGCTGAACTGGTAGTAGCACAAGATGACCTGGTAGTAGCACAAGATGACCTGAATGAAACCTTGGGAGGTTTGAAAAGAAAAATCAAGAACAGACAAGGCAAAGAAGCTATTCAATTAAGAAGATGAAACCCAAGGTCCTGCTAAGAAACTGCAACCCACTCAATAGTTCTTTTCCTGCCTTCTGCAATACAGTCGGTGAAACTGTCGGAGAAAATCACCTTCCCGCTTCTTCGAGTGAGATCTATATAACTTTTTAGCACAACAATAACAATCCTCACAAGCGTATATATGGGTTCATTATAGTTGAGGAAGTATACGACCTAGTAGTTATCATCCAAGGACCTATTAGTGAATATATGTGTAGATGTTGTTAATCCTTAAATGCCTTAACATTATCAACAACATCTTAATTTGACCTTCCGAGATTTTTTCTAAGTCCTTTCTGAAATGTTACATTAAATGTTGATCTAAATGTCACAGCATTACTGGCAGAGTCTAGAAGCTTCTACAAGGATCTGGAACCTGGAAGATTCCAGAATATTGGAGAACGTCCTAGAAGAGCTAGAAGAGGCTGGAAGCATCTTAGAATGACCTGGAGCGTGCAAGAAGGATCTAGAAAGATCATGAAAGTTGAGTTCCTAAAAAATAGGATCTCATTGTGGAAGCCTCTAGAATCAGCACCCCACTTCTATAAATACCAATTGAAGGCTTCTCAAATCAGTGTACTCTATTCGATCAATTTCCTAGACCGAGCGTTCATCCCTGTTAGGAATTGTGGCCAGTAGTTTTACCTTTTAGTTCATACGTTCGTATCCCACCCGTATGACTGTGTGCTTCTCTTATCTATCGAGAGTGTAATCATAGATAGACTAGCATTTCGACAGTGTGTAATCTCTTATACACTTAGTTCGTTTTTAGAACAAGGCACCTGCCTCGTTTGTAGTTTCAGTTGTGAATGTTATTGCTGTAACATTTCACACAACATTTGTACTTGAAGATAAGTATTGAATTTCGCCGTAAGGCTCGCATAGATTTTTATTTATAAAATCTATGTGAAAAATTATTTCCATTGTGTCACGTTTGTTTTTAGTGTTTCAAGTCTTTCGCTGTGAATCTTAATTTCTGATATTCTGTTAGAGTTAGTGTTGTACAATTTGTCACAACATTTAGTACAACATTATTCTACTTAAACTTAAACACTTCATATACAACACACTTTCAGTTGGTATCAGAGCCGGTACCTGACGACACTAGGTTAGATCTTTGGTCAAGTGTGTTTTTAGTGTAGGTTAGCAATGGAAACACATCACATATCCACGGCACTTAGGCCACCCGTTTTAGATGGTTCGAATTATGCTTATTGGAAGCCTAAGATGTGTATGTACATCAAGTCAGTTGATGAACGTGCTTGGAGGACTGTACTTACAGGTTGGGAAGCTCCAAAAAGACCAGCAGACGCAGATGGTGAAATACAACTCAAAAGAGAAGTTGACTGGACGGCTGATGAAATAACAACAGCAAGCTACAATTCTAAAGCTTTAAATGCTATTTTTACTTCTATTGATGTTTCAATGTTTAAAATTATATCTAATTGTTCTACTTCTAAAGATGTATGGGACAGGTTGCAAGAGCATTGTGAGGGTTCAGAAATTGTTCGAAGGACTAAGCTTCGAATGTTGGGAACAAAATTTGAGAATCTCCGAATGAAGGAAGATGAAACAATTACAGCCTACAATGAAAGGTTAAGTGAGATTATCAATGAATCACATTCTCTTGGTGACCCTATTTCTAATGTTAGAGTACTTCATAAGATATTAAGATTTGTTCCTAAAAGATTTGATGCTAAAATTTGTGCTATTGAAGAGGCAAAAGATACAGATAAGTTAAGCCAAAATGAATTAGTGAGTATTCTTAGAACTTATGAGATAAACACCAATCAAGTTGATGAAGCTAATGCTGATAAGAAAGTTGTGGTTTTTAAAGGGGAAACATCAAACACTTCTGAAGTTCAACCTATCATTACTGAAGTTGATTCTGATGAAGAACTGCTTGATGAATGCCTCAACAATCCTAACAACATTGCCTTGCTCACTAAGCACTTTAATAAGTTTCTTAAGAAATCTGTGAACAAATCTAGAAATATCCAGCCTAAGATTCAAATCAACACATCAACTCCTCAACCAGAAAGGAGGAAAGGCCAATTCACACCAAGACCATCAAAGAGTGAAGGTAAACCAAGGTATGATCCTGAATTTCGAAAATCAGTTCAATGCAATGTTTGTTCTGGTTATGGCCATTATGCAAATGAATGTGCCAACACTAGACTTAAGCAAAAGCTGAACTTTAGTGCTACCTTGAGTGATGAATCTGATGATGATGATCTTGATGAGTTAAATCAGAATGAATATTCTAATTTTACCAGAATTGATTATAATGATTCCTCTGATGATGATCTGGATGAAACAGATTCTGATGCTGTACCTGATGCTTCAACATCTACAGCAACATCAGAATAGAGTCACCCAGATTTGAACTGTTTTAATGGTTTAGTTGATGATGCAGGAAAAAAGACTGATGACAATGAACACCAAAAGCTGTTAGATGATTGGAACAATCAGAAACTCACTCTTAATTCCTTGAATAAAGAGAATGAGGATCTGAAAGACACAATCACCAAGCTAGAGGTTATACTTACCAAAAGAGATCTGGAAATCTGTAACTTAAAGGAGAAATTGATAAATTCCACCTTATGTTTCAAGAAATATTCCAAGAGTGCTTCTGAGGTAAATAATGCTATAGCTACTGGTAAGTCTAATAATCATGGTTTAGGTTATGATGGTACTACTGCTTCTATTTCTGATAAATTTAGAAAGCCTGTGAAATTTGTGAAGGCAAATGTTGACACATCGGATGCAACATCTGCACAATCAGATCCTCACAAAGTTAAAAGGAAGTACATCTGTCATTACTCTTTCAAAGTTGGTCATATTCGTCCTTACTGTATAAAATTGTTTGAAGAACAGAAAACTTTGAAAATGCTGCATAATAAACTGTCACATTCTGGTAAACAGTTTATGAGATCTGCATGGAAACCAAAAACTACCTGTAATGTTGTTCACACCTCCTTAAAAGCATGTCTACCTGATTTGTGGTACTTTGATAGTGGTTGTTCTAGGCATATGACAGGTCGTACTGATTTCTTATCTGATTATGTGACCTTGAATAGTGGTAGTGTTACATATGGTGGAGGTTCTAAAGGAAAGATTGTTGGTAAAGGAACTTTGAATGTTGAAGGATTTCCTAAGCTTAAAAATGTCTTACATGTTGATGGCCTACTTGCAAATCTGATTAGCATTAGTTAACTTTGTGATGATAATTTGCATGTGAAATTTGATAAAGATTCATGTTATGTTCTTAATAAAGATGAAGTTTGTGTCATGACTGGTACTAGGTCAGCTGATAATTGCTATCTTATTGGAACAAATATGTGTAACTTGTCAAAATATGATGAAAATGTCTTATGGCATCAAAGATTGGGTCATGCAAATTACAGAGCAATGAAGAAACTAATCAAAGCAGATGCAGTAAAAGGAATTCCAAAACTGAGGTTTCACAATAACACTGTATGTGGACTATGCCAAAAAGGTAAGCAGGTAAGAATGTCGCACAAAATGCTGTCACATTGTACTACACATCGATGTTTTGAATTACTGCACATGGACTTGATGGGTCCTATGGAAACTGAAAGAATTGGAGGAAAAAGGTATTCCTTAGTTGTGGTAGATGATTTTTCTAGATATACCTGGGTAGAGTCTTTAAGAGACAAATCTGAAGCATTTGCTGCATTTAAAATTCTTTATAAGAGGTTCAAAAATGTGTTTAACTTGAAAGTTGGCCGTATTAGAACTGATCATGGTAGGGAATTTGAAAACAACATGTTTAATGATTTTTTTGATAAAAAGGGTATCTTGCAAGAATATTCATTTGCCTAATACTCCACAACAAAATGGAATTGTTGAAAGAAAGAATAGAACTTTACAAGAAATGGCTAGAGTCATGCTTACATCCAAATGTCTTGCTAAGAAATTTTGGGGAGAAGCATTAAATACTGCATGTCATATCATTAATAGGGTTTTTATTCGTTCTGGCACAAGTCAAACACCTTATGAGATTTTGAACAACAGAAAACCAAGTGTGAAATATTTTCATGTATTTGGTTGTGTGTGTTATATTTTGAATGATAGGGATCAACTTCATAAGTTTGATTCTAAAAGTGATAAAGGTTTCTTTTTAGGCTATTCTAGAAATAGTAAATCTTATAGAGTATATAACCTTAGAACTAACACTGTTCAAGAATCTGTTAATGTTGTGTTTGATGATGATAAAGGTCTTATAGATGACAAAGATGAGGAAGATGTATCACAGGTTACTGACACTTCTGAGAATACACTGAAGTCTGAAAATGTTGCACCAAATGTTAACACATCTGGGTCAACATCTACAGAACAGTCAGTTGTAACTTCACAGAATGACCAGTACATTCCCAAAACGAATCCTTCTTCAAGAATAGGTAAAAGTCATCCTTCTGACCAGATCATAGGCGATGCTACAGTTGGAGTGCAAACAAGAGGAAGAGTAAGATCAAACAAGGTAGATGTGGTAAGAACAATATGCATGTCTTCTATGTGTAACATTGTAAATGCTGAATGCTATTTATCTGAAATTGAACCTAAGAGTGCTAAAGAAGCCTTAACTGATGAAAACTGGATTAATGCTATGCATGAAGAACTTGGTCAGTTTGAAAGAAATGAAGTGTGGACACTTGTTCCAAGACCTAGTCATACTAATGTCATTGGAACAAAGTGGATATTCAAGAATAAAACTGATGAATCTGGTAATATTGTTAGAAATAAGGCTAGGTTAGTAGCACAAGGTTACACCCAAGTTGAAGGAGTTGATTTTGATGAGACTTTTGCACCTGTTGCTAGAATAGAATCTATTAGATTACTGCTAGCTATTGCATGTTTTATTGATATTAAACTTCATCAAATGGATGTAAAGGCTGCATTTCTAAATGGCATATTGAATGAAGAACCATATGTTGAACAACCTATAGGATTTGAAGATCCACAATATCCTGATCATGTATATAAACTTAAGAAAGCATTGTATGGTCTTAAACAAGCTCCTAGAGCATGGTATGGTAGGCTTACTGACTTTCTTTTGGAATATGGATTTATTAGAGGAGAAGCTGATAGAACTTTGTTCATTAAGCACACTGAAGGAGATTTACTTATTGCACAAATATATGTTGATGACATTGTGTTTGGTTCTACTTGTGATAAAATGTTGAGTAACTTTGTTGAGGCAATGACTGCAACATTTGAAATGAGTATGGTTGTAGATTTGAATTATTTTCTAGGTCTTCAAATCAAACAATGCAGTGATGGTATTTTATTCTCCCAGAGTAAGTATGCTAAGAACTTGGTTAAAAGATTTGGTCTTGAGAATTCAAAACCAATGAAAACTCCTATGGGATCTACTTTGAAACTTTGCAAAGATAGTGCTGGAACAGATGTTGATCCAACACTTTACAGATCCATGATAGGCAGTTTACTATATTTAACCTCTAGTAGACCAGATATTATGTATAGTGTGTGTGTTTGTGCTAGGTACCAAGCAAATCCAAAGGAATCACACATGAATGTTGTGGAGAGAATCATCAAGTATGTTTCAGGAACAAGTGACCTTGGAATCTGGTATACTAAGGACACCAACAACATTTTGATTGGTTATAGTGATGCTGATTGGGCTGGAGACATAGATGATAGAAAGAGTACGAGTGGAGGATGTTTCTACATGGGAAACAATCTTGTATCATGGCACAGCAAGAAACAGAATTGTGTTTCACAATCCACTGTAGAATCTGAGTATATTGCTGTTGGAAGCTGCTGCACACAACTCTTGTGGCTGAGCAAGATGTTCCATTACTATGGTATTGAGAATGGTATACTTACTATCTTTTGTGATAACACTAGTGCCATTAACATTTCTAAAAATCCTGTACAACACTCACTCACAAAGCACATTAGCATAAGACACACCATTTTATGAGAGATTTAGTAGAGAAGAATATTGTTAAGTTGGAGTATGTACCTACTGAAAAACAGAATGCTGATATCTTTACAAAAGCCTTAGACCATGAGAGATTCTCTATCTTGAGGAAATCTCTTGGCATGAGCACTATCTGAAAAGAATTCGGATGGATGTTGTCATAAATTTTATAAGTTGAATTTATTTCTTACTTAGTTAAATAATTCCTTTTTAAAATATCTACGAATCTAAGAACATTGGAGTGCAAAAATAAACGTCTTACACCTCTCAAATGCATAAAAAATGAGAATGTTATTAGCATACTAAAAGATGTACCAAATCACTGAGTAACTATGGAGCACGAAGTTCACTACTACGATGCCTTCTTTTCAAAAGGTGATATTTGGTAAAAACATCAACATATTTGTAATCCATTAAGTAAGTATGGGGCACGGAGTTCGCTACTACGATGTACCCTATAGGAACAATGGATCAATACAAATTAGATGCTATAACACAAGAAGAATATGGTGCAACACATGCAAATGAAGCAAATTCATGTAAAAACCGTGTTGAGGTGTTTGTAGCAGTTTTGAGCACAACATTGCCTGATTCGAATTTATTTTTATCTGTTGTAATTATTTAATTATTTATTAAGATTCATTTTATTTATTTAATTAATTACTGACCCACATCTATTTTTTTTTTCAGATTATGCGATTTTATTTAGGCAAATTCTGGAAGCTTCTTTAATTTTAATAAATTTAATTAATTGATTTTTCCCACTAATTAACCATGATCTAGGTTGTGGCTAAAAATGTGGAGCACTATCGAAAATTCTAGATTAATTCTTCTGTTTTATTTTCTTAATCTCCAACTACATTATTCTCTCTATAAATATCGAACATAAGATGCCATTTATTTGCTAATTGTGATTTCTGATTTTGTTAAGTACTAAGATTGCAGAATTGATTTTTGGTTGTGTATATCTCAAAGAAGTGTGTGCAAATTCCCATCCTATACCTTGAAATTCCAACCGCCTAACTTAAATGGCTGGAACTAATTCGAATTCCTCACAATCTCTCTCTGATTCGAAAACCTCATCCCACTCTCGCACAAATCCTCTCGAAATCCTTGCTTCCATGGCTTCATAAAACTCTACCGCATCAAATGCTGACTCGAATGTCTCGGCAACACCATCAACAACCGTTCCCACTCCTCAAACCACTCCTCAAACTGCTCCTCAAACAAACTTTCCTCAAGATGCAACTGTCGAACAGGTCACTAGGGCTATCGAAGAGGTGTCTGATACTCTTCGAACTACATGTCATCTGCCCGTGATGACTTTTGGAGATATCATTGTGGATATCTCGAGCTATTTGGCTGATCAAACCGCCCAGATGGCTTCTGCTTGAAAAAGCCCCAAATCACCCTCTGTTCACGAACCGCAAACTGAGAATGTTGAAGCTTTTGTTGAAGAAGAAGCTACTGCCACGTCTGACCCTGAAGACGTTGAAATAGAGGAAGCAAATATCTCTGCAAACTCTTCACTCTCTGTTTCAGATGAGTCTGCCCCCATTCCTCTCAAGAAGAATGCACAGAAAGGGAAAAGAAAGAGAAACCCTGTACAAAGAAGGCAGAGATCAAACCGCGTATTTACTCGTGTGGATTACTCTGAATCCATGAGGAAGAAGAAGAAAGCTGGAGCTGATGATGGTGAACCCATCCAAGTGTTCACAGACTCTGAAGATGAAGCTCCTGCTGTTGCTGAGAAACCCAAGAAAGCTAAGGCTGTTGTTGCTGAGAAGACCAAGAAGAAAGCTGTTGATGATCCCAAAGGAAAAGGAAAGGCCAAGATGATTGCTGAAGATGAACCTGCTGAGTCAGAATCCAATTCTGATTCTGAAAGATGCTTGAGAGACATTCTGAAGTCTCTAAAGAAAAATGCTGAGCACTATGCTGCTGCAAAGGAAGCTGCACCAGAACCTGAAGATGGTGGCAGTGAGGATAGCTCTTCCAGTGCAGCAAGCAGCCCTGAACAGAGTTCTGCTAAAAGCTCTACACCAAGCTCAGATGACCTTGCTTCTGAAGAGGAAGGTATTTCTGATTCTCTTGAAACTCTAGAGAATAGATTGGCCATTTATTCTAAGAGAAAATTGCTGATAGAGAAAAGGATTAATATACCTGACTTTGATAGTAATTAGGCATGGTTAGTTTCTTAGAAGAAAGGAATTTGATGCATGCTGTGAATTTTGGTGAATCTTTCTTGACAAATTGGGCATATGAATTTTATGCATGTATGAAAAAGAGCACTGGTAGGAGATCATCTAGGTGGTATGGGACTATTAATTTTAGGGGGAGGGATGTACCTTTTACTTCTGAATTGATAAATGAGTTTTTGGAAATTCCCAATGTTGAGGTTGATGAAGAACCTGACATGGATGTGGTCATTTCTGTTATAACTGGTGGTAGGGTAGTTAAGTAGACTAGACAGATGCTAGCCAAAGACCTCACTTCCCTACACTCTGTGTTATACAAACTCATTATCTACAATTGGATTCCCACCACAAACACTACCAAGATCACAAAGGATCAAGTTGTTTTGATGTATAGGATTTCTGTGGTTAAGAGATTCAATTTAGGTCTTACAATTTTCCAACATATGATGAGATTTACTGGGAGAGTTTCTGAGAAAGGCAATTTACCCTATCCTGTTCTGATTTCTAACTACTTGAGGCATCATGGACTTGTTGCCAAGAACACTGATGTGTTGAGGGGGAGAGTTCCATTATTGGCCATAGCTCCTGCTTTACTCACTGGGGATAGAGTCATTGACCTGCCTTTGCTTGCTCCTGGTATTGAACATCAGCACAGACCCTCTAATGCTCAACCAGAACCTTTCAGACCCACAACTACTGATCATCCTGAATCATTCAGATCAAGACAGAGAAATGCAACCCCAAATGTTGAGAACATCCGTATCAACATTTCTGGTAATGTGTATCTTTCACAGGAATTCATCAAACTCCAACTCCAACACTTGCAGGAAATAATTGATGAGCTCCAGTTCCTGAAGGACAGGTGGACCAATCTGCTTTCACCTACAACAGGGGGAGTACCACCACCATCCAACTCCAATGTGGTCATTGAAGAGATAAATGATGAAGGAGTTCCAGCTGCTCCTGATGCTGGTGATGGACCTGATGCTGGAGATGCTGCAGTAAGTGATGTAGTTGCACACCTTGCATCTACTTACTTTGTTGATGAAGGAGATGATGATGATGCTGCTGAGTTGGACACCTTGTATGGTAATCTTCATGGAAGAAGCTGCTAGACAGGGGGAGATCTGAATTCCATAATGGCTATGGTGCAGGAAGATGATGCTGCAGCTGTTACCACAGCAATATATGCCATTTATTCAGTTCAACCTTTGTATTAATGTTTAAGTTTGAATTCTGAAATTCTGATACACTTGTTATTTATTTTTTCTAGATTTTAGGTTGTTTTTCGTTTGCAACTTGCTTAATTTTGGTTCCACTTGATATTTGTTTACTGCCTTGCTTAATTTGTTTGCAAATTATCATCTGTCTACTGCAGGTTGTATAGTGTTAGTTTCTGTTTTGTTTATATTTTTGTGTATTATTTTTGCTCTGATATTTTGTTTTTTGTTAGTGTCTTACTTACTTAGATTCTAAGTTAATTTCATCCAGATTCAACTTATGATCTTAGTAAAGTTACTTATGTTGTGAATAAGTGTATTGTTTATACTTGTTCTATTTTGGATAAAATTTATCTTGATCTTATGGCACGGATCATTGTAAGATTATCCTTGATCTTCATTTGATTTGATCCAACGGTTACAACAGGTATTGTCTTGACTAGTGCTTAGCAATGATGTCAACCTCAACTAAGTACATAATACTGAGTATATATAGAAATATATGTGCATCAGGTGTGTTGTAGTCGAAAGGTCAAATTGGGGGAGATTGTAGATGTTGTTAATCCTTAAATGCCTTAACATTATCAACAACATCTTAATTTGACCTTCCGAGATTTTTTCTAAGTCCTTTCTGAAATGTTACATTAAATGTTGATCTAAATGTCACAGCATTTCTGGCAGAGTCTAGAAGCTTCTACAAGGATCTGGAACCTGGAAGATTCCAGAATATTGGAGAACGTCCTAGAAGAGCTAGAAGAGGCTGGAAGCATCTTAGAATGACCTGGAACGTGCAAGAAGGATCTAGAAAGATCATGGAATTTGAGTTCCTAAAAAATAGGATCTCATTGTGGAAGCCTCTAGAATCAGCACCCCACTTCTATAAATACCGATTGAAGACTTCTCAAATCAGTGTACTCTATTCGATCAATTTCCTAGACCGAGCGTTCATCCCTGTTAGGAATTGTGGCCAGTAGTTTTACCTTTTAGTTCATACGTTCGTATCCCACCCGTATGACTGTGTGCTTCTCTTATCTATCGAGAGTGTAATCATAGATAGACTAGCATTTCGACAGTGTGTAATCTCTTATACACTTAGTTCGTTTTTAGAACAAGGCACCTGCCTCGTTTGTAGTTTCAGTTGTGAATGTTATTGCTGTAACATTTCACACAACATTTGTACTTGAAGATAAGTATTGAATTTCGCCGTAAGGCTCGCATAGATTTTTATTTATAAAATCTATGTGAAAAATTATTTCCATTGTGTCACGTTTGTTTTTAGTGTTTCAAGTCTTCTGCTGTGAATCTTAATTTCTGATATTCTGTTAGAGTCGGTGTTGTACAATTTGTCACAACATTTAGTACAACATTATTCTACTTAAACTTAAACACTTCATATACAACACACTTTCAATATGAATTCCTAAAGTTGCAAGTTGTCATGATATTGTAGTAACGACAAGTGGTTGTTTTGGATTTTTGGAAAATTAATGCAAGACTACTAATGTAACTCACTAATATGCAAAGAACCAAAGTGATCAACGCTAAATTAGAGAAAAGACTAATAACAAAGTGAAATGAAACTATAAGAACAATTATAGCAAACGACAAGTGAAATAACCCTTAAACTAGCTAACTCCCGATTCAAAAGTGCAAGGTGATAAGATTGCCTCGGGTGCTTCCGTTTTGTGGGTGATTTAACGATCTAACAAACCAATCACAAGAATCAAACCTAAGGTTTTTTGAATTAAGCTAAAGGCTATCACTAATTTGTGTAAACCAATCCCTCGTGAGGCTTAGGTGAACACATGTACTAATTAGCAATTATAGAATCTAATTAGCACCTTAAGCTCCTAAGATAGTCAATCATAAACACTTTCTAGACGACCACTACTCAATTTATGTCTAAAGTTGTCGGTCTAGCTATTAAACCTCTTTCAGTTAAGCTAATTACTAATTAACCAAAGCTCACACCCACACTCTCAATCATGCAACTCAACTCTCATTGCAATTAACATAATCTAAAATGCTAGCTAATAAGGTTGACTAATCAATTGAATCATACAAAATACAACAATAGAAACATTAACACCCAAAACCTAAGATAATTATGCAATTAATCCATTATTACACTAATCACACATCAAAATATCAACACCTAAGGCAATTAAGACTTAGTTATGGTTCTAAGCAAGAATCCCATGGCTATAATAAAACAAATCATCCAACTCATAGCAACTAATAGAGAAATTGAAGAATTACCAAAATTAAACTTGCAATTAAAATTGACATCACCTTAAATGTGGAATTTAAGCAACAACTTGATGTATCCAACAATGCCAAACAATAATCTTTGCTTGAAATGAAGTTTAAACCACTAAACTAAGCTAAACTATGGATTATAAATGTAAAACTCTTAAGAAAACTCTCTACTATGTGAACTAGGTGCAAAAGTGGTTGGTTGTTGGTGAAAAATCAAAATTGTGGCCTTAAATAGAGTTCCCCATGAGTAGGGCACATGTCCCTATGTCAAAAAGTGGAGAAAAGCCAAAACAGGGGTTGACTTTGCCGAGTTGGGGGGCTAAAAACGTGGCCACGCTTTGGCAAGGCAGGGACTCGGTCGTGGCCTTGTTGCTTGGCCTGCTGAGCGACTCGGTCGTGGCCTTCGGTGCATGGTAGCAGTTCCTAATGCTCAGCCGTTTCTGAACACTTGGCCGAGTCGTCCTTCCGTCCTTGTTTCGTGCATAACTTTTGATTCAGATCCAATGGTGCAATACTATTTTTGATTCAGTGAAATATAGACATATATTTTGCTCCTAAAAGGCTCATTTTACCTACACACATTAACAAAACCATACCTTTCTCATGGAAATTTCCAAATCAAAATGATTTCTTCTCCATGAGAAATTTCACCCCTAGTTATCACCTGCATATCGCTCACCCATCCCTCCCACTTTTACCCTTGTTCTCCGAAATAATAAAAGCCTCGGAAAAAATCTCACATAATTCTCTCGAATTACACCACTCATCCCCCATAAATTTTCACTACCCCCACCATCTCCCAAAACCCTCTCGACATTATCATTAATGAACCATCTCACACCCCTGCCTCTCTCTATGTTGAGAACCCTCGTAAGCCAACTCAACATCTTACACCCTCTTCTATCCTTTTCCCTACCCTGCCCTCAAAGCCAAACCTTCTTCCAACATAAACAAATTTTTGTTGGTACGGAATTTTCAAAGCCATTTACCTAATAGAGCCATATACATTGAAAGGATCAATATTTTAAATTCCAAGCCCCTCTCTTTCTTTACTCACACATTGTATCACATTTAACTCAAGAGATCTCGTACTTATTATCAAACACACCCCACAAGAAACGTCTCTACAGGCTCAAAAGGTTAATGAGGATGACCCTACTTTAGAGATGTCTACTTTTCCACAACCTCAGCTTCTTCTGATACTTGCAAATCACCAGATTCCGAACACTTCCATCGTTAGCCTTCGCCTCCACCGGAATACTAAAATAAAAAATGTTGTTGAAACAATAACACATTTTAACGAAAGAATCATTTTATTAATCCTTTTCATAGGTTTAGAGAAACAAAGATATCACTCTTAGAAGTTAGGAAAGTCCACCACAAGACCCAAAATCAGTTCCAACCATCTAAGTATCTATTTAAAAGACAAGATATTCTTCTCTGACCATCCCTTACGAGATCGTGTTGTTTGTAAATTGAAGCATTCAGACTTCAATATTTTCAACTCCCACCCTAAGAGGCCTAAACAAACTCAAATATGCAGCTCTTCACCAACGATCTCAGGCCCTCAGTCGTTACGAAAAACAAGAAATGTGATAATGGATCACCTTGTCAAATACCTTTTTTAGGATGGAATTTCGATGGCGGGCTTTTGGTTTTTTTTTTTTTTTTTGAAGGGAAAATAATATTATTACTAGAGTACCAGCGGTACTCGAAATGAGTATTAATTTGTTACAGTTTCAGTATCAGTCCAAGGGAAATAAGAAAAGAGCACCAAATCAAATGAATTACACCATTACACACATGCTATTTTAGGACTAGCGCACCAGTCATGGAAGGTGTAGGACTGTGGTCAGTCCTTATGTTGAGAAATAATGACCCAGGTCATAGCTCTCATATCATCGAAGATCTTTTCCTGCTTTGGCTCTTCATGTGCAAACACCTTACCATTTCTTGCCTTCCATATAAACCGCACAATCATACACCAGAGGCACTCCAACATGTGTTTCTTCCTTGTGATCTGAAGCAAACCACGAAATTGATGGAGATGTTCTCTGTTGTGGAAGGTGCCTAAAATCAGAGTCGATTGCTCGGCGCAGCGGAATGCACAAAAGCAACAATCACTTCCACAAAAGCTCAATAGACAACGGACCAAATTAACAAATTAACTACAGAAATTAAATACGCAATAACACCAAGATTTTTACGTGGAAAACCCCTTCACAAGAGGGTAAAAACCACGGGACCCCGTCCAGCAAAATACTCCACTATATCAAATGGGAATACAAAGTTTCCTTCTCTATTACAAATAGAGGAATCAACACCAATAGCACCAAACTATCCTCAAGAATACTATTCTTGGAACTCACAATAAATATAGGAAGAGAGTAAACTAAAATAGTACAATGAGAATGAAAACCATCAATTTCTCTTTGTACCTCTTGGAGACGATTCGTGAAAATCTACTCCAACCAAAATGAAGAGCACGTCACCACGAACTCCCCCTCGAAATTTGAGACAAAACGGTGAAGAAACGAGTGCTCACGAGACAAACCCTTCTTCTCCTTTTCTCCTTTTCTTTCTCTCCCTTTCTCCCCTGTTTTTCTCTTTCTTTTGTTTCTGTCATTAAAAGGCACGCTGCTGCCCTCCTTTTTACCAAAACAATTCAAAACAATTCAAGTTGGGCTTTCTTTTATTTATTAAACTTCTGGCCCAACTTATATTGGGCAAGCCCAACAATCTCCCCCTCCCAATATAGTTGGCCACATACGTCACATCTACCTCGAGCTCATGCCGGCCAATCCGGCACACAAATCATGCTTCTCACGAGTAACCACCTTAGTCATCATATCCGCAGGATTTTTGTCGGTGTGAATTTTCTCGAGCTTCATAAGTTGTTTCTCCAATACCATTCTAATCCAATGGTACCTCACATCAACATGCTTCGTTCGAGCATGATACATGGAATTTTTGCTCAAGTCAATAGCACTTTGACTATCACAAAAAACCATGTACTTCTCTTGCTTCAAACTCAATTCTTGGAGAAATCTCTTCATCCACATCATCTCTTTTCCAGCTTCGTTCGCTGCAATGTACTCTGCCTCAGTGGTGGATAAGGCAACACACTTTTGTAACTTTGATTGCCATGAGACAGCTCCCCCTGCGAATGTAAACAAGTAGCCTGAAGTGGATTTCCTCCCATCGAGATCACCTGCCATGTCTGAATCTGTGTATCCCACAAGAGTCGGCTTCGAACTTCCAAAACTCAAACATAATTTTGAAGTTCCTCTCAAGTATTTGAATATCCACTTTACGGCCTCCCAATGATCTTTTCCTGGATTGGAAAGAAATCTGCTCACCAAGCTAACAGCTTGAGCAATATCCGATCGTGTACACACCATGGCGTACATCAAAGAACCAACTGCAGAGGAATAAGGAATTGTTGCCATCTCTTCTCTCTGCTCTCGAGTCGTGGGACAAGACTTCTTACTCAACTTGAAGTGGTTAGCAAGTGGTGTGGACACGGGCTTAGCATGTTTCATGTTGAACCTCTCAAGTACTTTCTCAATGTACTTTTCTTGTGACAACCACAATTTTCCAGCCTTTCTGTCACGAATAATCTCCATGCCCAAAATCTCTTTTGCTGAGCCTAAATCCTTCATGTCAAAAGATTTGGACAGCTCCCCCTTCAACCTGCTAATCGACACAATATCCTTTCCCACAATCAACATATCATCAACATAAAGCAACAAAATAATGAAGTTACCATCAGGGAAGTGTTTGACATAAACACAAAGATCCGCCTCCGTTCTTTTATAACTTTGGCTAGCCATAAAAGAGTAAAACTTCATGTACCACTGTCGTGAAGCTTGCTTCAAGCCATACAAGCTATTCCTCAGTTTGCAGACCAAGTGTTCCTTTCCCTTAACCTCAAAACCTTGTGGTTGATTCATGTATATGTTCTCCACTAACTCTCCATGCAAGAATGTCGTTCGAACATCAAGCTGCTCAATCTCCAGGTTCAAGCTAGCTGCTAATCCCAACACAATGCGAATAAAACTCATCTTCACCACCGGTGAGAATATCTCATCAAAGTTAACTCCCTTCTTCTGAGTAAACCCCTTGACGACCAATCGTGCTTTGTGTCTGACTACCTTATCACCATCCTTCTTTAGCTTGAATACCCACTTGTTCTTCCGAACTCTCTTACCCTTAGGCAGCTCAACCAAATCAAATGTATGATTCTTGTGTAAAGAATCCATCTCTTCTTGCATCGCCTCAAGCCACTGATCTTTGTCTTTGAGGGAATATACCTCCTCAAAGTTCTCTGGCTCCCCCTCATCCGTAATCAACGCCCAATCTGAACTCGGATATAGTGTATTCGGCCTTCGATTTCTCACTGGTCTTCCACCATGTTCTGCATTTTCTGGTGGTTCATGTTGAATCTCCTGCTCAACATCTCCCGGTTCTTGGACAACTAGATCTGGGTCAAGTGTAGTTGGGTCATCATTTTCCATCCCAACTTCATCTTCATTCTCAACTTCTTCTCCACCATTTTCAGCATCAATGGTAGGAATCTTATATGGTGTTAGATCAGCAACACCAGTAGGCATCGGAGTGGAGGTCTCCCCCTTCTTCAAATCTTCCATCGTCTCACTTTCATGGAAGATGACATCTCTACTCCTCACAATCGTCTTCTTCTCTGGATCCCATAATCTGTATCCGTACTCTTCATCTCCATATCCAACAAATATGCAAGGTGTAGATTTGCTATCTAACTTGCTTCTTTGCTCCTTCGGTACGTGCACAAAGGCTTTGCATCCGAACACCTTCAAGTGGGAATATGAGGCATTTTTCCCACTCCATACTCTCTCTGGAATATCAGAATCCAAAGGAACTGATGGAGATCGATTGATCAAATAACAAGCAGTCAACACAGCTTCACCCCAGAATGACTTGGGTAGCTTGGCCATCCTTAGCATACATCTCACTTTCTCCATAATGGTTTTGTTCATCCTCTCTGCCACACCATTATGTTGAGGAGTTCCCGAAACAGTTCTTTCATGTCTAATCCCACGCTGAGCACAATATGTCTTGAACTCTCTAGAAGTGTACTCGCCACCATTATCTGTTCGTAGACATTTCAGTAACTTTCCTGTCTGTCTCTCAACCATAGTGTGGAACCACTGAAATTTCTGAAATACTTCACTCTTGTTCTTCAAGAAGTACACCCAAGTCTTCCTTGAAGCATCATCAATGAAAGTGAGGAAATATTTATTTCCACCCAATGACTCCACCTCGAAGGGACCACAAACATCAGAATGTATTAGCTCCAATACAACATCTTTTCGATTAGAATGTGAACGAAAAGAAATTCTATTTTGTTTGCCTAATAAACATCACAAGGGTGGAGTGACTTACTTTGAGCAGTAGGAATCAGAGATTCTTTGGCTAGGATGTGCAATTCTTTCTCACTCATGTGTCCTAGCCTGTTGTGCCACAAATTTGGTGAAGATTCATCCACGGCTGCAAATAATTGGTCTCGAGCCATCTTAAGCTTCGTCCGGTACAGCGTACAACAAAGCTTTCCTTTGCCAACCAACAAGGAACCCTTCACAAGCTTCCAATTACCATTTGTAAATTTTTGCTCGTATCCCTCTCTATCAAGGACATTAACAGCAATCAAATTGTGGCGCAACTGTGGAATATGTCTCACATCTTTCAACGTCAGTGTGAATCCCAAATCAGTCTCAACAACCATATCTCCAATGCCAATAACTGGTGCAACACTCTTGTTTCCCATGAACAAGTGACCATAATCTCCAGCTTTGTAGTTTGCAAACAACTCTCTCTTCGGAGCACAATGGTGAGAAGCACCCGAATCAACTATCCACTCAACGTCGGGATTCTCCACATGGAGACACTCATCGCTAACACAAACTACAGTCTGATCATCATCGGAGTGAGTGACAATGGCTGCTGTATTTTTATCTTCTGACTTCTTCTGATTCTCTTCCCTTTGCTCTTGCTTCCAAATTCTGCAATTTCTCTTCATGTGGTTGGATCCACCACAATGGTAACACTTGAATCTCTCCTTGGACTTAGACCTGTTGTCTCTTGATTTACCACGACCTTTAGGTCCTCTACTCTTTCTTCTACCTCTATTCTCGGTGACAAGTGCTTGCGAAGAACTAGCCCCAGATTCCTTTCTTCGAGTCTCTTCATTGAACATACTCTCTTTAACCATGTTTAATGTCAACTTTCCATTCGGAGCTGTATTACTGAGCGTCACCACCATAGTCTCCCAGCTATCAGGTAGAGAGCTCAACAAGAATAAACCCTGAACCTCATCATCGAATGCAATATTCATAGTAGAAAGCTGATTTACCAAGTCTTGAAAAACATTCAAGTGCTCTGCTACAGAACTCCCATCTTTGTACTTCAAGTTCACTAACTTTATGATAACAAAGGCCTTGTTCTGCGCATTCTTCCTCTCATACAATTCTTGCAACTTTTTCCACAAATCACACGGATCTGTCTCCTTAGCCACATGGTGAAAAACACTGATATCTACCCACTGTCTGATTGTACCAATTGTTTTTCTACTAAGCTTCTCCCATTCCTTGGCTTCCATACTTTCGGGCTTAGCATCTTTTCCTTCAACAGGATCATACAAATCTTTACAGTAGAGCAAATCCTCCATCATGGGCTTCCATATAGAATAATTTTCTGTAGTCAACTTAATCATCAAGCTATTACCAATGCCCTCCATGGTCCGAGCCTAGTTTAACCTAGGCTCTGATACCACTGCTGTGGAAGGTGCTAAAAATCAGAGTCGATTGCTCGGCGCAGCGGAATGCACAAAAGCAACAATCACTTCCACAAAAGCTCAATAGACAACGGACCAAATTAACAAATTAACTACAAAAATTAAATACGCAATAACACCAAGATTTTTACGTGGAAAACCCCTTCACAAGAGGGTAAAAACCACGGGACCCCGTCCAGCAAAATACTCTACTATATCAAATGGGAATACAAAGTTTCCTTCTCTATTACAAATAAAGGAATCAACACCAATAGCACCAAACTATCCTCAAGAATACTATTCTTAGAACTCACAATAAATATAGGAAGAGAGTAAACTAAAATAGTACAATGAGAATGAAAACCATCAATTTCTCTTTGTACCTCTTGGAGACGATTCGTGAAAATCTACTCCAACCAAAATGAAGAGCACGTCACCACGAACTCCCCCTCGAAATTTGAGACAAAACGGTGAAGAAACGAGTGCTCACGAGACAAACCCTTCTTCTCCTTTTCTCCTTTTCTTTCTCTCCCTTTCTCCCCTGTCTTTCTCTTTCTTTTGTTTCTGTCATTAAAAGGCACGCTGCTGCCCTCCTTTTTACCAAAACAATTCAAAACAATTCAAGTTGGGCTTTCTTTTATTTATTAAACTTCTGGCCCAACTTATATTGGGCAAGCCCAACAGTTCTGTCGGTTTATGGTGAGGGGCAGTCTTGAAGTCGAACCACGCGTAGCAGAGCCGCCACAACTTGCTGGCAAAATTACAGGTGAAGAAGAGGTGCTGAGTGGTTTCCTCCTCATTCCCACAGAAGGGGCAGCAAATAATATCTCCATCACCGATGATATTTCTCTTCTTCAATTATAATCGTGTAGCGAGCCTCTCCCGAATCACTTTCCATGTAAACCCCGAGTATTTAGTTGGCGTTAGTCCATTCCAGATTGCCTTGAGTGCAGCCTGCGCATCTTCGTGAAAGGTGTGTGTCATTGACACGAGCTGCGTTTAATGTTTGTAGGCTGATTATGTTGAGTATCGGCCATCCTTGGACAACCTCCATGTCCATGAGTCGGGTAGATGTTCCTGCAATTTGATGTTTTCTATCGAGTGCTGCAGTTGGTCAACTAAAGATTCCTCCAACGAGTATAAATTGCGCCTCCACATAAAATTCCATTGCCAAATGCCATTATCCACACACCATATTCATTAACTCTAGCTTTTTTGTTAGCACATAAAGAGAACAACCTAGGATAGGACTCACAATGTGGAGGTTCGTTCGTCCACCGGTCAGTCCAGAAGAAGGCGAGGCATCCATCCCCCAGTTTCTGCTTCATGTTCGACACTAACCAGGGGCGGGCTGAGCTGGAGAGGAATAGTTTTGAGATGTTTTTCCACCAACTCGATGCGCTGTTCCAGTTCGCCATGTGGATGGAGGTCCCTGTCGAGTAGATGTCGTACTTAGAGTCAAGGATTCTCACCCAAAATGTGTTGGGTTCGTCTTTGATCCTCCATGCCCACCTGCCAATAAGAGCTTTGTTAAAGAAATCAAGATTTTTCACACCTAATCCCCATCTAATTTCGATCTACAAATATCATTCCATGCAACCCAAGGAATTTTTGTAGAGTGCACTCCTCCCCCATATAAAATTTCTCTGTAATCTAATAAGTTCTCTCAGGGTTTTTTTTGGTATGTGGTAAAAGGAAAGATAATAGATAGGCAATGAGCTAAGCACCGCGTTGAGAAGGATAATTCTGCCCCCGAAAGATATTTTACGGTTCTCCCATGTTTTGATTTTGTTCTCCACTTTCTGAATTACTTCTATCCAAGCATCGTTTTTGTGGTGATTAATTCCCACTTGCAGCCCAAGGAACTTCGAGAGAGATCCAACACCGCAGCCTAGGAATGTCGCCACATCCTTCACCAAATCAGTGTTTATATTTATCCCATAGAGGCTGCATTTGGAGAAGTTTATTTTGAGGCCTGATATTCTCTCGAAATTGATCAGCAAACACATGAGTGACCAAATGTTTTGTGTAGTCACTTTTCCCACCAAGATAGTATCATCGACGTATTGCAGATGTGAGACTGAGACGTTGTTTCTACTAACGAGGGCTGCATCATATAGCCCTGAGTTTGACGCCCTATTGATAAGCACGTTCAGGCCCTCTTCTGTTATAATGAATAATAGCGGGGACAGGGAGTCCCCTTGCCGGAGTCCCCGCTCGAGTTTAAATTCGCGTGAGGGGCAGCCATTTACAAGAACTGAAGCGGACGAAGAGTTTATGCATTCTCGGATCCACTTCCGCCACAACGGATCAAATCCCATACTTCTAATCATATCATCCAAGTACTTCCAGTCGACTGAATCAAAAGCTTTAGCGAAGTCGATCTTGAAGAGTAACCTTTCAATCTTCTTCTTTTTGCCTCGTCTATGATTTCATTGAGTATAACTATCCAATCCGGAATATGGCTCCCCGTGACAAAGATTGTTTGTGTTTCTGAAATCACACTCCCGATGACCTTAGAGAGTCTTCGAGCCAACACTTTCGCTACAATTTTGTAGTAGCTGGTAATCATAGAAATAGGCCTGTAGTCCCCTATGTTCTCGGCGTTCAGCTTCTTTGGGATGAGAGTGATGAAAGACGGATTGAATCCTTTAACAAATTTTCCATTTAAATGAAATTCGTCAAAAAGAGTCTGAAAGTCATCCTTTAGAAGATCCTAGTTTTGTTAATCAAAATAGAAACCGACGTAGAAGATAAACATCCTGAAAACCGTATTCTCCATTTAGAACTAAAATTCATGCATGGCTGCCATAACTTCATCAAGAAAATCCCAATGAATATTCTCAATGAAATAATTGATAAGGCAAAGAAATCTAGAGATGAGAGGATCCTATTCAAAATCAATTTTTCCAAGGCCTTTCATTCCGTTGATTGGGCGTTTCTTGATACTATGATGGAAAGATTTAGATTTGATCTTAAATGGCGTGGCTGGATTATGGAGTGTATTACGTCGACTACATCATCGGTTCTTGTGAATGGCAGTCCTACCAAGGAGTTTAAATTTGAACGTGGATTAAGGCATGGTGACCCTCTCTCACCACTGATCTTTTTTATTGATGTCGAGGCCCTGAGCATCATGCTTTCCACGGCCAACAAGGCTGGTCTCTTTGACGCAGTCTCAGTTTGAAGTGATTGAGTTCAAGTTATGCATCTACAGTATGCGGACAACACCATCTTGATTGGAAAAGCTTCAGTCAAGAATATTTGGGCCTTGAAATGCCTCTTAGGTGTTAATGTTGATGGAGAAATTTTGCATGAAATGGCAGGGGTTCTTGAGTGCGAAGTAGGAAAATTTCCAATGCTTTACTTGGGTATTCAAACAGGTGTAGATCACAGAAAATCTGATACATGGTCCGAGGTGGTTCAAAATATGAAAATCAGAATTACGTACGTGCTTGCGGAAGGATTACTTTGCTCAATGCGGTCTTAACATCACTTGTCCTTTTACTCAGTGACGGACCCAGAAATTTTAGATTGAGGGGCCGGATTTACATTACCTATAAAGAAAAATTAGTTTTGATTGTTCCGCCTCATACTGAGCGAAACGGTTAACTTGCAACTTGGCAGAAACATTAATTACTAGTATTAGATCATTAAATTTGATTGTTCCGCCTCGTACTGAGCAAAATGGTTAACTTGCAACTTCGCAGAAACATTAATTACTAGTATTAGATAAATGTAGAACTTAAATTATACACTCCCGTATCGTGATCTCTTACTTTATCGGTTCACTTTTTAAGAAAATGAATTTAGTGGGGAGTGTGAGGTTAAATAAAGGTGGAGTATTTTGAGTGATTTAGTGAGGTGTAAAATATAATTTAGTGACGTGTAGAGGAAAATGAGTATCAATTTTGAATATAAAATAATATAGTTATCAGAGTATTAATTTTATGAATTATTTTCATATTATAAGTATGTGCACGTAATTTTGAAATGTCTTGCTGAAAAATGAATTGATTTTTATTAAGATAACAAAACCCCCTGAATGATGATAGTCAGGATAGTTGAGACGGTAAATTAGTATGTTTGTCTCAGGATAGTTGAGATAATTTTAATCTAGAATCTTAGGAATGTTAAGATCATAGTTTCAGGATAGTTGTCCAAGTTGGAATGTTAGGCAGCTTAATAGTTTTTATCTTAGCTCAATTTCTCTGAACACATGAAGACAGAACACCTAAAGTGGACAACATGGCTGAATGCTCAAAGTTCAAGCAAGTTAACTGATCTATTGAAGACAGCAGTGATAAGAGCTGAATCAGATCAAGTAATGAGAAGAAGTACTAATGATCAAAGGCATTGAATGCATCTGCTCCAAGAAACAGCATTAATGAAGCATTAAAGCCATCAAGGCTGAACAAGCATTGAAGACTTAGAAGCATTAAAGACCGAAGACTTGAATGCATTGAAGAACATTCTATCTGCGGCAAGAATGTTCAGAGAACTTATCCCATCTAACCGTTGGTGAAGTATAAGTTCTGACACAATCAATCTTGGAAAATGTGCAAACTTAGAAACTGACATAAGTCTGCACAACCGCATTTTTCAGAAGTCAACACCATACATTCAAGCAACCATTGAAGAACCTTCTATACACAGTGGATAGTAGAAGAAAGCTCAAGTAGCCGTTTCAATGGAGCTGCAAATAGACAATTTGAATATCTATCTCTCCAACGGATAGTTAATAAAATTGTTCTATAAATACAAGAGTGATCTAATGAATAAATATCCAACAATCTGCTAACAAATTATAATCAAGCAATCACAAGGAAATCAAAGCTTACTATTAGAATTCCAATTTTCCTGATCACATCTTGCTAAGCCCACTTTATAAAATCCAAGCTTAGCAAAGAGATATCCTATCCCTTTACACTGTTCTTATGGTAAAGGATATCTCACTTAGTTGGAACCAAACCTCAAACCCTTACCTCTTAAGTGAAGAAGTGTTTGTTGTAGAAGTGAGAAGTTAAGAGATGTTAAGTGAAAACACAGCTTTAACTTAGAGAAGTTGAGCACTAGGACTCAGAATTCCTAGGGATCAAAGCACTGAGGATAGTGTTATTGATTAGTGCACCTATAATTTGTTGTGTCATTTACTTACTATATTTATTCATTATCACACATTGCACTCAAAGCTTTTCTGAAAAGAATTGATATCATAAAAGTTGAGAAAAACAGCTTTGGACAAAGTCTCTGATAAACTGGTTTTTCAGAAATTAATTAAGGAGTTTTCTCAAGAAAAAGGCCAACAACATTCCTCACTTAATAACCCTTTTAGATAGTTGTCCAACTGATTACTTCATAGTTTTCATTAGGTTGATTATCTATTAAAGTTTACTCACTCAGAGAAGTTGTCAAACAACTCGATCTCCTGATAAGGTCAAAACTGTTAGTAAAAGAAAATTTGCATACACGAGTGCATTCTTCCCCCCATACACACACATACTCCTTAGAGGACCAACATGTCTCACTACAAAAATAAGTGGGGGGCCCACTGCCCCCGCTGGGCCTATAGTGGGTCCGTCTCTGCTTTTACCGTTTAAACAGACGAACCCTGAGAGAGCTCACATTTTACAAGGCCTGTTGATGGAACACCTCCAATCGAAGGAAATTAAAACTCCATGGGTTTCTTGGAGCTATATTTGCAACGCCAAAACACATGGTGGGCTTGGTGTTAAAAATCTGGATTTATTTAATAAGTCCCTCTTTGCCAAATGGGCTTGGAGGATTCAAGTTGAACCCGGGTCTCATTGGGTAAGGATTCTCGTGTCTAGGTACGGGTCTCACCGAATTCTAATTTTTGGCATGGGAATGGCACAACAGGGGTTGTTCATCGGGGTAATCTTTGATCTTTTGTTTTCTAAAAATCAATTACCTTGGTTTGGTTCTAGTCTAGAGCGGTATGCTTACTAGTTTTTGGAAGGATATATAGTTGGATATGGAGATTCGATTGGAGACGATCCTCTTCTCTTGGTAGATAATATGCTCTCTTTGTTAAATAATGTAAAATTGCCGGAAAGCGTGAATGGCTCTTGTAGATGGAGAGGATCACAAGGGATGGTGTTTACTCAACCGGGAGTGCAAACCTGACACAAGCCTCGCTCATTCCAGCCGTGCTACACATACAACTCATTTCCAAAAAATTGGAATTCATTCACGCCATCTACAATGTCAAGCTTAGCTTGGAGGATCCTGAGGGAGAGACTTCCTACACGCCTTGTCCTTAAGAAGAGGAAGATTTTGGGAGATAGAGATGGAGATGATATTGTGCTTTGTGTGGTCGAGCGGATGAGAGTACTCGTCACCTATTTTTCGGGTGCTCTATCTCATTTCAAATTTGGTCCTGCTGCTACAAATGGCTTAGCTGTCCATTTGCATTTCCTAACAGCCCTGCTGCACATTTCTTCCAGTTTAATTGTGAGCGTTTTTGGACGTCGAACGAAGAGAATACCTTAGAACTCCAGGATTTTTGAAGATAAAGAATTCAGATTAAGACTTGGTGTACAAGAACTTTATTATTTTACTTTTCAGGATCGGTGTTGTAATCCTAGATTGTGTTGTATGCAATAGGTGTTGAACGTGTTTGAGCCCCTGTTATTAATGCTCCATATTTTATCGATGTAACTTGAATTCTTGAGTACATCTGGTACTACTCCATTAATATGAATTCCCTTTTTTCTGATCAAAAAGAAAATACTGTCGTATGCGAGCGAAATCAATCTTCGTAATCGCAACCTCCTTTCTTTTGACTCTTAATATCATCAATGCCTTCGTTAAGAACCACCACTGCATGCCGTCAAGAATGTTTCTCCCGTGAATAAAAGTCGATTGCTCCTCGGATATCAGTTTATATCGATAACAAGCCCGATACGTTTAGCCAGTACCACGTACATACACCTGATAAGCTCCTATAAGACTAAACTCAATACAGGAAGGATTAGGAACTTTTTGAATGAAAGCACATACAATCGAGTGTTTACAACGAAGAGTGAAAATCTCCAAGGCAACAAATTTCTTCAATCACCCACAACAAAATCTACTCAATTTCGTAAAAACTAATTTTAATCATGGTCGTATATATATATAATACTTTAATTATTTGAATGTTTAATCCAGATGATCGAGTGGACAAGACGACAACGTCCCCCTCCTAATCGAGAATAAAATCCCGATCGTCAAGGAAAGTGATTTGGTTTACTTAGACCTACTGTAAACACATAAATTTAAACACCTGCAAATATGTATAAAAATAAAAGAAGGTGATAAAAATAGAGTTTAATTAAGATTAGGGACAATCCTATAGACTCACCTACAAAAAGAGACAAAAAATTATAGTATTAGATTAAGGTCAAATTCATAATCAAATAACCAATTATGCCCTTATCCTTTCATCACACCAATAATTTAAATTAAAACAATAATTTAAATTAGAATTAAGATTTTTAATTTTAAATCAAATTGTAAATTAAAATTATATTTTAAATTGCAGAAACATCACGTTTTGAAGGTATCTTCGATACCACAATCAAATTCCATCTGCGATAATCAATAATTCGATCTGCGATAATCAACAATTCGATCTGCAAATCCCATTTGTGCTATCTTCGATACCACAATCATTCCATGAAGGTATGAATTCGGTGTTGATGCAATAATTCCATCTGCAAATTCCATCTGCGATAATCAATAATTCGATCTGCAAATCTCATCTACGATATGCGATCATCACCGAACTACCCAAAACAGAGTTAATTTTAAGTTTCTAAATCTCATCCGCGAACCATTCCATTATCTAGGTATGTAATTTTATTCCGTGTTGTTTTAATTCAATAATCAGTTTATACCCTGTCCGACACGATCTTCGATCTTTTCTAATTCGCCCCTGTTTTATATTATGCAATTTTATTCATTTTATTCGATTGGTTCATTGTTCTTCCAATTACGATGTTTTATCTAGGTATGCAATTTTATTCGATTGGTTCATTGTTCTTCCAATTTATACCCTGTCCGACGATCTTTTCTAATTCGACCCTGTTTTATATTATGCGATTTAGGGTTCTATTGAACGTGTTAATTGGAGAAGCTAATTTACAGAATCAGAGATGGAATATGCTGTGATTTTAAAGTTCGAATTCGAGGAGAAAACCAAGTTGATCCGTGTTCAACAATCTTCAAAGTTCGAAGACATTCTTAATGAAGTAATCGGTATGTGGCCCATATTGTCTTCTTCTAAGATAGGCATGTGTTATTCTGTTGGTTGCATAAAGAATTGTTATTTATCATCTGATTCCGATTTGGTTAGTTTAGTTGAAGTTTGCCAGATTTCATCTGAAAAATTAGTTCAAGTTTCTGTTTGTTCTACACAGTCTAAGAAATTATTACTTGATACCAATAATTCACAAAGTTTGGGCGTTTGTGTGGCAATCAATGATGATCGTGTTGATGCTTCAGCATCCCAGACTCAATTGTCCAATATTCCTGATAATCGTGTTGACATTGCTTTCAATCATAGCCCGCCAAATGCTTGTTCAACAGAATTTACTGGATTGGGTAGTTTACCAAATTTTGATATATGCCCTAAGGAGAAGACTAAAGCTTATTTGTCCGATAATTGGGGTAATATAATGAAAGTGGGTGCAGTCTTTGGTGGTGCACCTGAGTTTAGGATCGAGTTGATTAAGTACTCGACCAAGCTCAATTTCAAGTTTAGATATGTTAAGAACTGCCCTAGGTACATATATGCTGAGTGCAATCAGAAGTTGTCAACTGGTTGTGAGTGGTTTATAAAAGGAAATCACTTACCTATGAATTCAGGGTTTATTGTTTCCAAGGCCAATCTAGTACATAATTGTGTCGGCAACCTTCTAAACGAGAAAAAAAAAACAGGTTCGGCACAAAAATCATCAAAGATATTCTTTTGCAAAATGTGAAGTCCAATCCTACAATTACTGGAAAAAAGGTACTTGAATATATTAATGATGATTATGGATTTAAAGTCCCTTATTGGAAGGCTTGGTATGGAGTTGAGGCTGCAAGAAATGACATATTTGGAAGCTATGACGAGTCGTACGATCAATTACGATGGTATGGTGATGCAATTAAACGTACCAATCCTGGAAGTATAGTGGACATAGAGACCAACATTATCACCAACCACTTTGAAAGAATTTTCATATCATTCAATGCTTGCAAGGAAGGCTTTAAAAGTTGTAGGCCAATGCTTTTCATAGACGGTACATTTATGAAGGGAAGGTCAAAAGGGGATTGCTTGCTGCAACCGCAAAGGACGGGAACAACGGTAATAATTCTATAAACTGCTTGTTTAATATCTGTTCCAGATATGCTATTTTTATGTTTATACATACTTTAAATGTATATTAATTGTGAATTTGTATGGTTTAATATTTTGCATCCACTGAATGCGTTCTTATTATAGTTTTTTATATGTTTTTAGGATTGTTTCCTGTTGCATTTGCTATAGTATCTTCCGAGAGTCGTAACAATTGGGTTTGGTTCTTAACTAAACTTCGTGATCTTATCACTCACCCCAAAAGGGTAATTTACATTTCCGACAGAAATGTAGGATTGATGTCCGCCTTTTACGATGTATGGAATGATCCTGCCCACTTTTATTGCCTGTATCATTTGCTGTCAAACCTTAAGGGTAGGTACGGTGGTGGATGGAATACTCAACATCGTGAAAATATGGCTGGTTTGTTCAAAGAGTGTGCATATGCACCTACGATCACCATATTCAAAGAGAAACTTGAGCTGTTTACGAAAGTGGGGGGTCGAATTGCTGAAAAATGGCTTGAAGATTTACCTTATGCAAGATGGGCAGTCTCACACTCTCCGCATCTTAAAAGGTACGGGGAAATGACATCTAATGCAACTGAGTCATTTAACTCTTGGATATGTGAAGCTAGATCTCTTCCTATAACTCATATGATTGACTCTATAAGGAAAAAGATTTCTGGGATGTTCGTAGAGAGGCGGGAATCCAGCAATAAGTGGACAGGTCTACTGGTTCCTAGTAAAGAGGCTCTTCGGCATGAATTGGGAAATATCAGTGCATCATGGCCTGTCTCGTTGTATCCGAACGGTCAGTTTGAGGTATCTTCAAAAACATCTGTCACTGTTGATCTTCAATATAATATATGTACATGTTTTGAATGGCAAATCAAAGGGTTTCCATGCGCCCATGCGGCGGCTGTGATTAAGAAGCACTGCACATCAATTCATAATGTTGTTGAAGAGTGTTTTTTTACATCTAAATACAAACAATGTTATGAGGTGGACTTGTTCCCTGTTCCCCAAAAAGAAAGATTTGAGGCTGAATCTGCTGTAGAATCTGAAAAAGTACTTCCTCCAATACTTCCGAAGCCCCCAGGTAGACCTAAGCAGAAGAGGATCACGTCCTACGGTGAATTTCCCAAAGTAAAATTTACTATTTGTAAGAGGTGCGGTAAAAAGGGCAGGCACGATTCTTTGACATGTGCCGGAGTTTTTGGAACTTATAAAAACTAATATTGCTGAGTAGTTCAGTTGCAGTAACTTGTTTATAAGTTTTAATTATTTTAATGCGCTATGATTCTGGTGTACTGGTGTTTTACCACTTTTATTGATATATGACATTCAAATTTATTAATAAATATCAAGTTAATATACCGAGGTATACATTTTCTCATTTTCCTTCTATATTTAATTTCTGTAATGTGATTTTTGGTTAATTATATTGATTAAAGTGGACTGATCATGTAGTATGTATTCATCAATTACATTATTATATATTCAGTAGTCTTCTCATCAATCGGATAAACAGTCTATACTATTTTCGCAAAATATTTTCTATGACAATTTTGGATTAGAGTATATTTTGTTTTTTTTTAATATGATTTCCAGTTTTAGCTTATATTCAACTTATATTTACCCATGTGCATTAAATTTTTAGCATATATTACAATATATGCAGAACTAGATATGTATTCATTAATTACTTGTCTTAGGGCCAAATATAGTTAACTCAAGACATAATATAATGTTTTCTATGGCATCGAATAAAATAATGTTAAAATATTATAATTTTGATAATTAAATTTAGAATATATCCACTACTCCCCACAATTATCTCACGTAATCCTAACCAACAATATATTTTTGACATTTTCAAACATACTGATATTCAATGGTAATTTTTTTCTATAAATAATATTATAATTACAATTTCTAAAATGAATAGTTTATTTTCATATCCACGTTTGCATAATATGTACACGTCAATATTATAATAATACTTTTTATATTTAATATCTATAACCAAATGATTCACGTAATAATACTATGATTATCTCAGTAATCATTAATACAGAAAAAATGGTGTATTTTGCATTCCATACTGCACATATCTCAATGTGCATATTTGTTTAGCATATACGTGCGCATATATTCCATAGAAAACGTTCCACGTTTCTGAATTAATTACATCATAGGTATTTCTTTTTTTATTTTATTTTTTGCTACGGTTTTCCATCCAAATTGTTTAAGATTGTCTATTCGGGTGCATAAACCATTTTTTTAGTTCCACTAAAGATAACATTAATAACATTAAGGCATTTTAATTTAATGGAGAAGTTACAATTATAATTAATATGACAATCATTAATATTTATTCTATATAATTATAAATTATTATATGTAAAAATATAAAGCATTCCATATATTTATTTTTGAATAATAATTTTTAAAGATATACAGAATTGAAAAAGTCTTTGTAGGTCCCGAAAGTTGAGTTAATATCGAGGGAAGCTAAAGAAAATGTCTAGAGGGGGGTGAATAGACTTTTCTAAAATCTTTCGATATATCAGAATACAATATGCGGAATACGAAATTAACAATGAGCCCAATTCAAGTTTATACTCAACTTCTATATTCGAGAACTCTGTTCTATACTCAACTTGTTTAGTTTAGTAGTAGTTAAAGCAGTTAAGCAATTAAACAATTAAAACAGTAAAGTAAACAACACACAAAGATTTATAGTGGTTCGACAACTTGTCTACATCCACTCTCACAAACCCAGTTGTGATGTTTCCACTAAACTCTTCCAATCGAGTACAAGTGTATAATTCCTGTCTTTTGAGTCCCAAGAAGAAGACTTAGATCTTCAACAGACTATACCTCCAGATATGTCTTCGATCTAACTAGAAATTTAACAAGTATCTAGCAACTTGATAAAAACAACAAAAACTAAAAACTTCTCTGATCTTCAGTAGCAGTCTTCTGGATTTCTTCACTTCACTTCTGACTTGCTTTCTGAACTTTAATAAACTCTGAAAGTAATCTTCAATATATCTTCAGTATGTAGCTTCAGTATACGTAGTTGCAGTAGTCTTCAAATGATCACCATCATGAAGTATTTATAAACATTCAAGAACTTAGTTAGTTGTAACCAACTTTTCTTGATAACTATCTTCAACTGAATCTTCTTATCCATCCACGCGTTTCTGTTACGAATTAGTTATTCCATAACTAACTTCTTTATCTTCATCTTTATACGCGCTTCGAACTAACCTTCACGTTGACCTGTCTTGAGTAGACTTGTATGTACTTGTCTTGTAGTCCATCTGTCTTGAGTAGTAGACTTCAACTCTTCTTGTCTGGTCTTCTTTGTTCAATCAGTAGACTATACTAAACCTATCAAGACTATTACATTACTTTAAGCTTTCATAATACAAGCTTAGTCAACTTATAAACTATACAATAAATCTATCTATTACATTCAAAACATTATGAGCTCTATACAACATTTAAATAGCTCAGTAACAAACTTAAACAAATACTGTAAACACATATGAAGTACTTATAAACTGTACTTATCTTTTCATGTGAACTTATGTGAACTCTACTGGTCTGGTACAAGATGACTTAACTCAACTAGACTAGATCAGTCAACACTTAGAAAATATTCATACTACTTTTGGCTTATCAAAACTTCATCTTTTATTCATCATTTAGGACTTGTTCTAGGATTCATATCCCAACAATTTCCCCCTTTTTGATGAAGCCAAAACTACTTGAATCTTTTCTTATAAGTAGACTAGTTAAGTAGTTATCTTGTCTTTTAACATCAAATAGTACTTATCTTTTATTCATTCAAAATAGATCAGTAGATATTACACATACTTCGAATAAGAAAAACCTAAGTATCAGAGCAAAAAAAACTTCACAAAAAAACCAACTAATCTGAAAGAGTACCTCCTTCTGGATTTGGAACTTGAAATGCATCAAGGAGTCTCTTATGAATTAGACTGATATGGTCTTCATCTTCAATCTTCTCTTTCTCGAGTAGTTGTTCTTCAAATTTCTTGATTCTATTGATGTCAACTCTTTTACCTGAACTTGTCATGGGACATTTCCATTCAGGAAATTCAGGAACAAGAATGTTGAAGTTAGCACCAGCAGAAATCCTTAAGATTAGATGCCACAACTTCCTGTGTTGTCCTTCCATGAACCTGTCAAATAAAGAGTATAATTCATCTTGACTTTCAGCATCACCATACTTCCTGATTATCCAATGATCAAGTTCCCATTGACTCTTCACTTCAATCCATTCAGCTCTATGCTCATTAACTATGAAGTGATCAATGAACTTGTCTTCCATCTTGTCTTCATCAGTTTTCAACTTCTGCAACCTTTCAATATGCTTAACAATCTTCTTTTTGTTTGCATAGTGAATCTCATCATCAGCAATTCTTTGCTTTTTCTCAACTGTTGCAGTAGCAGTAGGCTCTTCAATATTCAGCTTTCTCTTAACTCGTCTGGTCTGAATCTCTGCTTCAGGAGACGCAATACCTTTGCCTTTTGCCAACTTCAGCTCATCTGCTCTTACCTTCTCAAGTTCAGCAGTCTTGACTAGCCTTCTCTTAGGCCTTCTGAGCTCTTGTATTGCTTCAGCAGCCTCCTTCGCTTCTGGTTCAGCAGACTTAGCCTTCTCAATCTTACTTGACTCTTCCCCCTTTTTGGCTTCATCAGTAGCCTTAAGAGTGAAAAGACTAGTAAATCGAGTCATCTCTTCTAGCATAGCTTGCTTCATAGCTTCAGTAGCTTTTTCAATCTGCCTTTGATGAGAACCGTCTTGACTCAACTTGTCCAGTTTGGTTGCCACCAACTCCAGCTTTTGAGTAGATAGGTTCAATTCATTCTTAAAATGAGTTGCAGTCAGACGTAACTTCCTGTTCTCCTCAGTCATAGCACTGATAAACTCTTTCGCTTGTGCTAACTGGTCATAGGCTTCTTTCCTTTGAACATCAGCTACTTCGATTTTAGCTCTATAGACTCGTTCCATCTTCTTGGATTCAGTAGCTAGAATACGAGCAAAATCAACTGAGCTTTTCTCCGAGTATTCAACTTGATTCTGGAGAAATCCTTCGATCTGCTTAAACATCTCTTGCCTGAAGTCGTTATCCAACTGATTGACTTCATTCAAGATCATCTCTTTTGAACTTGTCACAAGGACACTGTTCTGTTCAACAAGAATCTTCTTAAGTTCAGTCTTGAGAAAATCATCGATAGTTGACTTGATGACAGTCTTCAAATCTTCTTTTAACTCATCTATCGAGGCGACTGGGATAGCATGAGACGACTGAACATTAATGACATTATCTTCCTGAACTTTCTCAATAAGTTCATCTTCAGTAAACATAACTGCATCCATGAATTCATCATCTTCTTCACCAAGCATGAGTGAGTCGACTTCATCTTTATTACTTTCAACAATTTCTTCCAATTGTTCTGAAGTCTGAACTGCTATATCAGCAACGTCTGGCTTGACCTCGTCTTCTACCAGATCAGTCTGGGTTCCAACATCAAATGAGAACACATCTTCTATAACACCATCTGGAATACTCAACAATCTTTTGACTAGATCAACCAAGGCCTTGCGTGGGAACAGCTCGGAGTGATCCTTAACTCCACTGTTTTCTTTTTGTTCCATCTCCCAATCCATGAAGTTGGAGATTCCGCCCATGCCTTGAATGACTTCAAAAAGATCATCCGTAGAAGATTTCTTCAGAGCAAACCAAGTGCAAATCCGCACGAGCTTCTCAAACTGTTCTGAAGCAGTGTCGATGTCAAGAGTCGAGAGCTGCTTCTTCAGATTCCTAGACACTCGAGCACGAACTCTCTTCTCTCGCAGACACATCGGATAATACACTAGGGATTCAAATCTAACATCAGACGGGTCCTGAGTAGATGGGGTCTCTAACTCAGCTGTTGCAGTGGCAACTGGCGTCTTGTCTGAAGTAGATGGGTTGGAGGGTTCAACATTTTCTGTTGAGGGTAAAGAAGAAGTTTGGACTGTGGTTTCTTGGGGCTTTGATGAGGCTAGGTTTGGTGTGACAACTGTAGGAGTATCAGTTGTATCTTGTATGGGAGTGATTTGGGGTAGACTGGCTCTAAGCGGTAATGCCTCCAGTACTTGTGAGGTTGGGGGTAAAGGACGAGGCCTAGATCGGTGTGATCTAGCCTTGGTTCGAACAGTAGAGAGAGAGAGAGAAGGAATTGACAAAGTTTGTGAAGAGGTACCAACCTGGTGACTCGTCTCTTCTGGTGGAGGTGAAGTTCCAACTTTTACAAGAGTATACATCTCAGGAACTTGAGCACTAGGCTTCTTCACTAGATCAGTCTCCTCCTCTGATTGGGTCTCTTCTGAATCATCACCATTCGACTCAGCTTTCGTAGTGGCCTTCGCTTCTTCATCATCAGACTCATCTTCTGATGAAGTAGATGAGTTACCATAGGGTAAGACATCTGAGTCGTCTATCTGAACTCGTCTAGGGGCAGCTGGCCTCGCAGCAGCCTGCTTCCTCTGGGCTTCCGACTTTAAATAGAATTTGAGAGGATGGAAGGGCTTTCCTTTGCTCCAGTCTGACTTGTTTGGTAGTAACAAGGGGAGTAGAATACTCAACTTGTTGTCGTACCCAACCGTGTGAGACACCACCCAATTGCATGAATCGGTATCCACTCGAACACTCTTCTCGAAATACATTATCCGATCCGCAATCAACTTGAACCAATTGCCTTCAGTAATTCCGTCGTAGATCGCTGCCATTACCCTTGTCTTGGCTTGAGTGACAGCGTCAAACGAACCAGTGGCACATAGAAGCATCTTACTTGCTATGTCCAGAAGGGTGCGATACTTCTCCAACAATTCGGCCTTCTTAACAGCAGGAGCCTTGCCGTCCGATTTGAGCTTCATCTTCCTTCCACAAAAGATGCTCAAATATCTCATCTCTTGTCCAGTGGCATAGTTCTCCACATCAATCGTTCCGATGGGCAGCCTCAAATGCCTGAAAAGCACCTCACGAGTGAGTTCAACTCGACTCGTTCCAATAAAAGAATCGATTTCATCTCCTCGTCTTGTGGCGTTGGCATAGAACATCAACACCTCTTCCTCCAAGACGACTTGAGGAAATGCCTCCAGATAAGGCTTCAATCCACAACGCGAGCACTTATCAAGAATCTCCTGATTTCCAGCAGTGTGATGCCCTTTGAAGAACATCGAGGGTTCCACATGCACCTTGTTCTCCGAAATATACTTTCCAAGGTTGAACCTCGCTTGCATGTTGGTCCTAACATCGAATAGAGAAACGATCGACATTCTTGAAAGTAGAGTAAGAACTTAGAAGAGTTTGATTTGCAAGAAAATCGAGAGCTAGAGTAGGAGAGTTATGAAAACGTAAGTTAAGTGAGTGTGGAAGATGAGTTTTGTAAAAAAAATGATCCAACGGCCACGATTGAAAGGTTTAATCCAACGGTCGAGACCTTTGAAATTCGGTTACGGAATCGAGAATATTATGTGATTTAATATTGTAAGTTTTGAAATCCGGCTCTTCTTAATTAGGACAGGGAGTGTACACATCTGACCTAGTGTAGTAGAGTAGGAACTGGGTGTATACACCTCATTAAGAATGGGAGTGTATAAATCCAATTCTAGGGTTTTCAAAATTTAGCATTATCTAATTACTATAATACCCTTAATTCAATTGACAAAACACTTAGCATATTTCAATTACTAGAAACACTTAGCTTGTCTGTTCGAGTCTATCCAGAACAGACGAGTAGACTTGGACTTCACAAGACGAGTAGACTTATGAACATCAGTCGAGTTCCCCCTTCGACTATGCTTGTTTATTCCAATAGTCGAACGCCTTCATGTACCTATCATTAGCATGTGCAAGGTGTAATTGTAGGTACAGGTAGATTAATAAATAAAACGAATATCATATCGATGCAATGGTCAAGGTTTCGATCTAGATGACTTGTAACGAACATAAGGGTCAACATAAGGATATTTAAGAAATCAGAGATTCCCCCTTAAATGTTTATTCCCTTAGTGTTACCCTCAGCTTTTACCAGCTTCCTCATCGGGTTGTTTGGTCATCTAGTCTAGCCTTGTATACCTGTCTGTTGCGTGAGTAGTCGAGTGCTCTGGTCTAGTGATCTTGTCTCCTCTTATTGATGTACCTGTCTGGTTAGTACATAGCTATAGGCAAGTAGGATCTAAATCAATTAGTCCTAGACTAATGCATAACTCACGAAATCGTGCCTCAGCTAATGGTTTTGTAAAAATGTCAGCTCTTTGAAAATCAGTATGAATCTTTTCCATGCGAATATCCTTCTTTTCTACATGATCACGTATGAAATGATGCTTCACATCAACATGCTTACATCGTGTGTGCAGAACAGGATTTTGTGTAATGGCAATAGCACTATTACTATCACAGAAAATAGGAACATTTGATTCATGTATATTGTAATCACGTAACTGTTGCATGAGCCAGAGTAGTTGACTGCAACAGCTACCAGCAGCCATGTACTCGGCTTCGGTAGTTGAAGTTGCAACACTAGTCTGCTTTTTCGAAAACCATGAGATGAGTTTTGTGCCTAAAAATTGACAAGAACCAGAAGTAGATTTCCTATCTATTCTACAGCCTCCAAAGTCTGAGTCTGAATACCCACTTAAGGATAGATCATCATTTGAGGGATACCATATACCACGATTGATGGTCCCTTTCAAATATTTCAGAATCCTTTTGGTGGTTTCCATGTGATAAGTTTAACATCCATTTGATATACAGTAAACTTCATGTGAGCAGCATATGCAAGAAACAATCGAATGGCTTCTAGTCTAGCAACAGGAGCATAAGTTTCATCATAGTCTATGCCTTCAGCTTGTGAATAGCCTTGGGCGACTAGTCTAGCCTTATTCCTAACGACTAAATCATTCTCATCTTTCTTATTCTTGAAGATCCATCGAGTGCCAACTACATTATGATGTTTCGGCCTATCGACAAGTTCCCAGACGTCGTTTCGAACAAACTGGTTCAACTCGTCTTGCATAGCGATGATCCAATTACTATCAGCCAATGCCTCTTTAACAGTGGTAGGCTCAATAGCAGAGAGGAAACAACACCAGCAAAACATAGTTGGACTCGGCTGTTCTTGCGACTCAAAGAGTTGTCGTCTAGTCTTGTATGTTGTCGACCTTGCCCTTAGTAAAACCATTTTCTAATAGAAAGAGAGATAGAGTGTCATACTATGCTCTTGGAGCTTGCTTTAGTCCATATAAGGCCTTCTTTAATCTGTACACCTGGTTGCCTTTGACTTCGAAACCTGGAGGTTGTTCAACATACACTTCTTCCGCAAGAATACCGTTAAGAAATGCACTTTTAACATCCATTTGATATACAGTAAACTTCATGTGAGCAGCATATGCAAGGAACAATCGAATGGCTTCTAGTCTAGCAACAGGAGCATAAGTTTCATCATAGTCTATGCCTTCAGCTTGTGAGTAGCCTTGGACGACTAATCTAGCCTTATTTCTAACGACTAAATCATTCTCATCTTTCTTATTCTTGAAGATCCATCGAGTGCCAACTACATTATGATGTTTCGGCCTATCGACAAGTTCCCAGACGTCGTTTCGAACAAACTGGTTCAACTCGTCTTGCATAGCGATGATCCAATTACAATCAGCCAATGCCTCTTTAACAGTGGTAGGCTCAATAGCAGAGAGGAAACAACACCAGCAAAACATAGTTTGACTAGGCTGTTCTTGCGACTCAAAGAGTTGTCGTCTAGTCTTCACACCAATAGTAGAGTCACCAATAATATTTTCAGTATCATGCGCAGATTTCCATGTTTTTCTATTCTTAGTAGGTGTTGGGATATAAATCCTAGACAAGTCCTAAATGATGATTGAAAGATGAAGTTTTGATAAGCCAAAAGTAGTCTGAATATTTTCTAAGTGTTGACTAATCTAGTCTAGTTGAGTTAAGTCATCTTGTACCAGACCAGTAGAGTTCACATGGAAGATAAGTACAGTTTATAAGTACTTCATATGTGTTTACATTAATTGTTAGTTTGTTACTGAGCTATTTGAAATGTATAGAGCTCATGTTTTAGTGTAATAGATTAGTTTGATTGTATAGATAATAAGTTGACTAAGCTTGTATTATGAAAGCTTAAAGTAATGTAATAGTCTTGATAGTTTAGTATAGTCTACTGATTTTACACGTAAAGACCAGTCAAGAAGACTTGAAGTCTACTACTTGAGAAGACTGATGGACTACAAGATGAAGACAAGTACGTACAAGTCTAAACAAGACAAGTCAACGTGAAGTTAGTTAGTTCGAAGCGCGTGTAAAGATAAGGATAGAAGTTAGTTATGGAATAACTAATTCGTAACAGAAACACGTGTATGGATAAGAAGATTCAGTTGAAGGTAGTTATCAAGAAAAGTTGGTTACAACTAACTAAGTTCTTGATGTTTGAAGTCTATAAATACTTCATGATGATGATCATTTGGAGACTACTGAAACTCGATATACTGAAGCGTATTAAAGCTATATACTGAAGATTACTCTCAGAGATTGAAGATTCAGAAAGAAGCCAGAAAGACAAGTGAAGAATTCAAAAGGCTACTACTGAATAAGTGTTTAGTTTTTGTTTGTTGTTTTATCAAGGTGCTAGATACTTGTAAAATTTCTAGTTAGATCATAGACATATCTGGAGGTATAGTCTTTGAAGATCTAAGTCTTCTTCTTGAGACTTTAAAAGACAGGAATATACACTTGTACTCGATTGGAAGAGCTTAGTGGAAACATCACAACTAGGTTGTGAGAGTGGATGTAGACAAGTTGTCGAACCACTATAAATTGATTGTGTTGTTTACTTTACTGTTTTAACTACATAACTAAACTAGACAAGTTGAGTATTCATAAGAACAGAGTTCTCGAATTAAGAAGTTGAGTATAAACTTGAATTGGGCTCATTGTTAATTTCGTATTCCGCATATTGTATTCTAATATTTCGATAGAATTTTGAAAAGTCTATTCACCCCCCTCTAGACATTTTCACTAGCTTACTCGTTATTAACTCAACTTTGGGGACCTTCAAGTGGTATCAGAGCAGTAGTTTACGAACTGCTGTTTCTTGATAACCGACTTAAGACTTAGGGTGAAGTCTTGGTCCTTGATTGTTCTTGTTTACGTGTTCTTGATCAAATACTCTTGTTATATCTGTTTCGTGCTCCCTGTTCTTGACTTATTTGTTTTTCTTGATCATAACTCTACTTAGCACTTATTTCTTGAAATCATGTCTCTTGAGATCAGCGCTAACAAGTTACCCAAGTTCCAAGTTCAGGACTATGACTACTGGAAGCTGCGAATGGAAGCCATTTTCAGTTCCACGCACGACCTAATGATCTCTGTCATCACAGAAGGACCCATTGTTACGATGATTCTAAATACTGCTGTTCTTGACCCAAGCAAACCAATTGGTACTCTCGTCAAGAAACCGAGGTCAGATCTAACCTCAGAAGAAATGCGTCAAAATAATTTGGATACTTTGGCAAAGAATTACATTTTACACACCCTTCCTAACGAGTATCTAGGAAAAGTGTTAAAATGTAAGACTGCCAAAGAGACGTGGGACAGACTAGCTATCCTTTGTGAAGGGACTTCCCTAATCAAAGAGAGCAAACTCTCCACAGCTGTCCAAAGATTTGAATCATTTCGGATGAAAGCTGGTGAAACTATCGACCAGCTGGATACTCGTTTTACTAAGATCATGAATGATTTGGAAGTACTTGGTAAATCTTATACTGCTCGTGAGATCAATCTTAGGATTTTGAAGAGTCTTGATAGTCGTTGGAAAATGGTAAAGATGCTTGTTAAGAACACTCAAGATATTGATACATGGACTGCTGAAACCATGTTTCAAACTCTTAAAGCCCATGAGTTTGATTTAGACGAAGATGAACCACTAGCCAGTAGTGATAGAGAACATGCTGTATCTAAGAACGTTGCCTTTAAGTCTAGCTCTTCTAAGTCCTCTAAGGTAGACAGGTCCAAGTCTAGAACTAAGTCTGCCTCTGTGAAAGATGAGTTAGATACTGATCTTAGTTTAAAGGATCAGATGAGTCTCATGGTTAGAAAGTTTGATAGGCTCCATAAACGCTTCGGAAGATACAAGAAGTTCTATAGGGATCATAGAGCATCTACTTCTAAGAACTGGTCTGAGACCAGACGAGACCGAAACTCGTCCGAAAGGAGAGACGAAGTCTCGAAAGGTAATAGACGAGATAGAGAGTCTGACGATAGGAAGATTCAACGTTCCGATAGACGTGATAAACGTAGGGACAAATCTCCTATTAAAAAGGCTACTAATGATCTCTTGTGCTATAATTGTGAAAAGCCAGGTCATTACATTTACGAATGCCCAGACCTGAGCACTGACGATCGAGAAGAACGTAAAGCTAGAAGGAAAAGAAGATATAATCGTGGCAATAAGGCAATGATGGTCAATAATGACTCTGATTCGGATTCAGACGAGTTGCCATCATCCGTATCTAGTCACTCAACTGATCAAGATCACGACGAAGCATTCATAGTAGATGATGGCCTATGCTGCATGGCTAAAATCGACCAAGAGGTATCATCTGCTACATCTTTTCAATCTTGTGATGATTCAGAAACTGATGAAAGTGACACTGCTAGTAGTGAAGTAGGAATTAGTCTTCAGCACTCGACTAGTGCAGTCGAAGATGACCTTCTACTTGCTAACCAAGCATTCATCGAAGTCAGTGATGAAAACATTGCATTAAAACAAGAAATCATTGATCTTAAGGAAGCTCAGTCAAAAGTAGATCCAAATATAACAGTCCTAAATGAACGCTTGACTGAAGAGTTGAGTCAACTCAAAGAAAAGTGTGCGTTGACAGACAGGTTATATCAAGACCTACTTAAGACACATGCAACTGAGAGAAATGAATTCAATGTTTTAAAGAACAAGTGCAATAGACTTGAAGAACGTAATAAGTTCTTAGAGACCGAGGTTGTCACACTTGATCTCAAACTTACTGACCTGGTTAATTCTTCAAAGATTAACCTTGAACTGTCAGATAGGTATAGAGATCCAGGTGACAAGACTGGTATAGGTGCTGAGTCATCTAGCTCGTCTACTCGAGTCATTAAGAACCCTACTACTATTAAAGCAAGACTTTTGCCAAATGATAAAGGAAAAGGACCAATGTTATACGATATTGGAACTCCTTCTAAAGGTACTGTACCTAAACAAGCTCGAGTTAACATTCCGATTGCCAAGGGAGGTAAAAAGAATGGTAACAGCAAACCTGTTCCATCTAGAACTAATCTTCAAAGGACCACTAATCGTGGACGACCCAACCAGGTCAGATACGAGGACTGGTATCCTGAGGAGACGAGTTCCAGACAGGTACAGACTAGACGACAAGAGCCTAGACCTCCTTTCATAAGGCAGTCTCAGCTCTACTCATCTAGACCTAGACAGGTTGCTCCAAAATATCGTACACAAGCTGTTCTATATCCTCCACCTCCATCATACAATATTTTAAGTGAGGAAAGACCCAAACGCATCTATAAACCGTATGGACCTAATGCTTTCAAACCCTACTCTAACTATCATAGACAAGTGCCTGCTCAAGTAGAGATCAAGTCGAAAGGCTATCTCCAAAGAGTAGACCCGAACTCGACTGATAGGTCAGAGAAGGACAACAAGGTCTTATTTTGCAACAAATATGGGCGAAAGCTTAAAAGATCGAACTTGTTCAAGACTCCAATGTATATTTGGATTCCTCTGAACATGACTAACCCCCAAGGACCCCAATAAACAAATGGGTACCTAAGTTATTGAATATCTTCATTGCAGGGTCGACTTGACTTGTATAAGAAGGGTGGCTCAGTAGGAGAAACCTGGTACATAGACAGTGGTTGTTCGCACCACATGACTGGTACCAAAGCTCTCTTGTCTAGCTACCATGAGCAAGAAGGACCAAAAGTGATATTTGGTGATAGCTCCACTGCTGTCACTAAAGGATTTGGTTACATCCGGAATGGAGACGTCGAAATTCAAGATGTTTCATATGTTGAAGGTTTGAAATATAATCTACTCTCTGTTTCACAATTTTGTGATCGTGGTTACAAAGTGCAGTTCAAGAGCCGCAAATGCGAAATCATTGACAAAAGGACGCACACAGTCCTACTAGTCGGCGTAAGACAAGGAAGTGTGTACATAGTGAACTGGAACAGTTGTCCGAGGGACACCTGTCTACTTACTAAGAATCCTAAAGAGCTTGGCTGGCTCTGGCATAGACGCCTCTGTCATCTAAACTTTAAGGTTCTTAATAAGATAGCCAGAGATTACCTTGTAGAAGGTATTCCCAATGAAGTTTACTACAAGTCACATGTATGCACGGCTTGTCAACAGGGTAAACAGGTTAAAAGTTCTTTTAAGTCAATTCCTACTCTCTCAACTAGTAGAGTCCTAGAACTCCTACATATGGATCTTCATGGTCCAATAACTCCTCCAACATTGAATGGTAGAAGGTACACACTTGTTGTTGTAGACGACTATTCTAAGTTCACTTGGGTAGTCTTTCTACACAAGAAGAGTGATACACAAACACTTCTGCCTGAACTATTGAAGAAGTTACAAGTTGAGAAGAACCAGTCTATTGTCAAAATTCGAAGTGACAAGGGAACTGAGTTCATTAATTGCTATATCAAAGATTTTTGTGCTAATCGTGGTATCCAGCATCTCACTAGTGCAGCTAGGACACCACAACAGAACGGTGTAGCAGAAAGAAGGAATCGAACCCTTAAAGAAGCCTGTAGGACCATGTTAGCTGAGTTCAACACGCCTCAAAAGTTTTGGGCCGAAGCTATCAACACCGCATGCCACTCACAAAACAGAAGCGCGATCAATAAAGCTCTAGGCAAGACACCTTATGAGGTTTGGAAAGGTAGAAAACCCAGAGTTTCATATTTCCATATATTTGGTTGTAAGTGTTTCATTCACAACAATGGAAAGAGCAAGTTGAATGCTTTCGATGCTAAAGCAAACGAGGGGATATTTTTAGGATACTCCTCGACTAGCAAAGCATTTAGGGTATTCAACTACTCAACTCTTTGTGTGGAAGAAACACCACATGTGGTTTTCGATGGATCTCAACAGGACTCGTCTGCCGACAAGATAAGTAAGAAGGTAACTGATCTATCAATCGAATCTGACAAAGATTCAGAGATATATGAATCCGTTCAAACCTACAACCCATTCCTAAAAGCTCTCGATTCTGATGACAAGGAGAAAGTAAGTGCTCAAGGTAAGTCCTCTAGACCAGTTGACATGCCTGCTCTAGTTGACTCATCTACTCCTGGTAAATCTGTTGATGATACAAATGATGTTGACATGCATGATGCTGTACATGATCTAGATGATGATAGTATTCCTGTTAAGAATAGAAAAACATGGAAATCTGCGCATGATACTGAAAATATCATTGGTGACTCTACTATTGGTGTGAAGACTAGACGACAACTCTTTGAGTCGCAAGAACAGTCTAGTCCAACTATGTTTTGCTGGTGTTGTTTCCTCTCTGCTATTGAGCCTACCACTGTTAAAGAGGCATTGGCTGATAGTAATTGGATCATCGCTATGCAAGACGAGTTGAACCAGTTTGTTCGAAACGACGTCTGGGAACTTGTTGATAGGCCGAAACATCATAATGTAGTTGGCACTTGATGGATCTTCAAAAATAAGAAAGATGAGAATGATTTAGTCGTTAGGAATAAGGCTAGATTAGTCGCCCAAGGCTACTCACAAGCTGAAGGCATAGACTATGATGAAACTTATGCTCCTGTTGCTAGACTAGAAGCCATTCGATTGTTCCTTGCATATGCTACTCACATGAAGTTTACTGTATATCAAATGGATGTCAAAAGTGCATTTCTTAACGGTATTCTTGCGGAAGAAGTGTATGTTGAACAACCTCCAGGTTTCGAAGTCAAAGGCAACCAGGTGTACAGATTGAAGAAAGCCTTATACGGATTAAAGCAAGCTGCAAGAGCATGGTATGACACTCTATCTCTCTTTCTATTAGAAAATGGTTTTACTAAGGGCAAGGTCGATCGAACCTTGTTCAGAAGACAAGAAGGGAAGGACATCTTACTCGTCCAAATTTACGTAGATGACATCATTTTTGGGTCACCTAACAAAAAGCTGAGTGAAAGTTTTTCAACACTCATGCAAAGTAAATTTGAGATGTCTATGATGGGTGAAATGAACTACTTTCTTGGACTTCAAGTAAAACAAACTCCAGAAGGTATTTTCATAAATCAGGCGAAGTACACTAGAAACCTTCTAGACAAGTACGGGATCAAAACATGTAAGTCCACTGGCGTACCAATGCAACCAACTTACAGAATGGATCCAGATGAGAACGGTAAATGTGCTGACCAATCTTATTATCGTGGCTTAATTGGTTCTTTACTGTATCTAACTGCTAGTAGACCAGACATTGCATTCTCTGTTGGTGTTTGTGCTCGATTCCAAGCCAATCCAAAAGAAAGTCACATGGAAACCACCAAAAGGATCTTGAAATATTTGAAAGGGACCATCAATCGTGGTATATGGTATCCCTCAAATGATGATCTATCCTTAAGTGGGTATTCAGACTCAGACTTTGGAGGCTGTAGAATAGACAGGAAATCTACTTCTGGTTCTTGTCAATTTCTAGGCACAAAACTCATATCTTGGTTTTCTAAAAAGCAGACTAGTGTTGCAACTTCAACTACCGAAGCCGAGTACATGGCTGCTGGTAGCTGTTGTAGTCAACTACTCTGGCTCATGCAAAAGCTTCGTGATTACAATATACATGAATCAAATGTTCCTATTTTCTGTGATAGTAATAGTGCAATTGCCATTACACAAAATCCTGTTTTACACACACGATGTAAGCATGTTGATGTGAAGCATCATTTCCTACGTGATCATGTAGAAAAGAAGGATATTCGCATGGAAAAGATTCATACTGATTTTCAAAGAGCTGACATCTTTACAAAACCATTAGCTGAGGCACGTTTTCGTGAGTTATGCATTAGTCTAGGACTAATTGATTTAGATCCTACTTGCCTATAGCTATGTACTAAAAAGACAGGTACATCAATAAGAGGAGACAAGATCACTAGACCAGAGCACTCGACTACTCATCCAACAAACAGGTATACAAGGCTAGACTAGATGACCAAACAACCCGATGAGGAAGCCGGTAAAGCTGAGGGTAATACTAAGGGAATAAACATTTAAGGGGGAATCTCTGATTTCTTAAATATCCTTATGTTGACTCTTATGTTTGTTATAAGTCATCTGGATCGAAACCTTGACCATTGCATTAAACTGATATACGCTTTATTTATAATCTACCTGTACCTACAATTATACCCTGCACATGCTAAAGATAGGTACATGAAGACGTTCGACTATTGGAATGAACAAGCATAGTCGAAGGGGGAACTCGACTGGTGTTCATAAGTCTACTCGTCTTGTGAAGTTCAAGTCTACTCGTCTGTTCTGGATAGACTCGAACAGACTAGCTAAGTGTATCTCTTAATTGAAATATGCTAAGTGTTTTGTCAATAGAATTAAGGCTATTGTTGTAATTAGATAATGACAAAAATTGAAAACCCTAGAATTAGTTTTATACACTCCCAGTTTAATGAGGTGTATACACCCAGTTCGAACTCGACTACATTAGGACAGATGAGTTCACTCCCCTGTCCTAAGAAAGAAGAGCCGGATTTCAAATCTTACAATATCAAATCACATAATATTCTCGATTCCGTAACCGAATTCCAAAAGACCCAACCGTTGGATCTAATCCTTCGATCTTGACCGTTGGATCTAAAACTCAATTTCGAACAAAACCCAAACACTCCCACACGTCTTGCCCCACATTTCTTAACTTCTCTATTTTGAAACACTTGATTTCTTGTTTTGTTTTTTCAAGTTATCTGCTTATACTCATAACACATTATGTCTACTCGACCAATTCTCGATCTGAGAACCAACATGCAGGTCACTTTTGACCTAGGCCGGTATATCTCCGATAATAAGGTGAATGTTGAACCATCCATTTTCTTCAAAGGCCAGCACACAGATGAAAGCACAGAAATTCTGACAAAATGCACCAGATGTGGACTAAAGCCTTATTTAGAAGCTTTTCCTCAAGTCGTCTTGGAGGAAGAAGTGCTAGAATTTTATGCCAATGTCACCAGACGAGGTGATATTATCGAGTCGTTTATTGGTGAAGATCGTGTGCAAATCACTCGAGAGGCGATGTTCAAACTTCTGAAGCTGCCCACTGGAACAATTAATGTTGAGAATTATGCCCTAGGACAAGAGATTCGATATTTGAGTATTTTCTGTGGAAGGAAGCTGAAACCAAAACCTGATGGAAAGTATGCTGCTGTCAAGAAGGGAGATCTTCTAGACAAATATCGCACATTATTGGATATTGCCAGCAAGATTTTACTAAGTTCTACTGGTTCACATGATTCTGTAACTTTTACAAAAGCAATGGTTATGGCCGCAATTTATGATGGTATAACTGAAGGAGATTGGTTCAAGTTGATTGCTGATCGAATCATGTATTTTGAGAAAAGTGTTCGAGTAGATGACCACACTCGCAATTGGGTGGTGTCTACGGCTGTTGGATATAGTAACAAGTTAAGTATCTTATTCCCTCTTCTACTACCAAACAAGTCGAGTTGGAGTAAAGGAAAGCCATTCCATCCGTTGAAATTTTATTTGAAGAAGGAGGCCGTGAGGAAGCAAGGTGCTGCCAGGCCAGCTGCACCTAGGCAAGCTCGGATTGACCCTATGGACGCCTTACCATATGCAGGTGCATCTGGTTCTTCAGAAGGTGAGTCTACTGAAGAAGAGTCGCCGGAAGCTGTACAAGACTCGTCTAGTGCAGATGATTCTGAGAAGACTCAGTCTGAAGAAGAAAAAGATACAAGTTCTCAAGTTCCAGAGATGTATACACTGGTGAGAATCGGAACACCTCCTCCACCAGACGAGTTGAGTCACTAGGTTGGTTCCTCTTCTCATGATTTATCGATTCCTCTCTCTCTCTATTCTGTTCGAACCAAGGCAAGATCTCATCGATCTAGGCCAAGACCTATTCCCTCAACCTCTCAGGTGTTGCCAGCATATCCGCTGAGAGCAAGCCTACCCGAAAACACTCCTACAATGGATATAACTGATACTCCTACAGTTATCACACCAAACCAAGACACATCGAAGCCCCAAGAAACCACAGACCAAATTCTTTCCTTACCCTCAACAGAAAATGTTGAACCCATTATCCCATCTGCTTCAGATACTACACCAGTTGCCACTGCAACAACTGAGATAGAGACCCCATCTACTCAGACCCCATCTGAAGTCAGATTCGAATCCTTGGTATACTATCCCATGAGTCTGAGAGAGAAGCGAATTCGTTCGAAGATGAGCAAGAATTTGAAGAAACAACTCTCATCTGTCGAAGTCGACTACTCTTCAGAACAGTTTGAGAAACTGGTTAGAATATGCACTTGGGTGGCCTTGAAGAAGTCGAGTACAGATGATCTCTTCGAAGTCATCTTAGGGAAAGGTGGTATTTCTAACTTCATGGATTGGGAAATGGAGCAGAAGGAGAATAGTGGTGTTCGTGACCACTCAGAGCTTTTTCCGAATTATGCTATCACTGCTCTTGCCAAGAGATTACTAGGTATCTCTGATGACCTGATGTGTTCAGAATCCCAGTTTGATGTTGGTGTTCAGGTCTCAAAATCTGACTTTGTACAAGACTTGGAGATGATCGACGCTGGACAAGATGAGTTGATCCAGTCTACTGATCCAGTTATAGAGCTAGACAATGTCTCAGACCAGTTGAGAGGCATTGTGTTCAAATTTCAAATGGATCATGCTGACAGTCCAAGGTCAGATTTTAAGTTTATTAATCGATACACTGATTCATTGCTTCCCCTCGAATTTTGTGGATATATGAGGAAACTGCACGCCTTATTGAAGAAAGACATTGCTGATGCCGAAAGACGGACTAAGGAAGCTAAGCTAGCTATGGTGCCTTATTGTCCTATGCCCAACTTGAAGGCGATTGCAGGAAGTGTATTTATTGCTGAAGTAGTAGAAGACGAGGTCTTAGCTACTGCTCCAGAAGGCCAGTTGATTAAAGTTGTCTCTTTTGCTGCTGAAGATGAGGTCATGATAGATGCTACTCATGTTGAGGTTGGACAGTCGTCTCAAGCTATCCCAGCCGCCTCAATAGACGAGTTGAAAGAAGATTTGAAAGCTGTCATCAAGTCATCTATCGATGAGTTCCTCAAGTCCGAGCTTAAGAAAACTCTTGTTGAACAGAATAGTGTCCTTGTGACAAGTTCAAAAGAGATGATTATGAATGAGGTCAACCAGCTGGACAATGATTTCAGGCAAGAGATGTTCAATCAAATAGAAGGATTTCTCCAGAATCAAGTTGAATATTCGGAGAAGAGTTCAGTCGATTTTGCTCGTGTTCTAGCTACTGAATCCAGGAAGATGGAAAGAGTCTATAGAGCTAAAATTGAAGTAGCTGACGTCCAAAGAAAAGAAGCTTTTGATCAGTTAGCTCAAGCTAGAGAAATCATATCTGCTATGACTGAAGAGAACAGGAAGCTGCGTCTGACTGCAACCCATTTCAAGAATGAGTTGAACTTATCTACTCAAAAGCTGGAGTTAGTGGCGACCAAGCTAGACAAGTTGAGTCAGAATGGTTCTCATGAAAGGCAGATTGAGAAGGCTACAAAGCTTATGAAGCAAGCTATGTTTGAAGAAATGACTCGGTTCACTTCTCTATTTTCTCTCAAGGCATCTGATGAAGCCAAAAAGGGGGAAGACACGAGTCGAGTTAATGAAAAAGGTAAGTCCAGTGCTGAACCAGAAGCCAAGGAAGCTGCTGAAGCTATGCAAGATCGTAGAAGGCCTAAGAGAGGCAAAGGCAAGTTGGTTAAAACTGCAGATCTTGAGCAAACTAAGGCTGAAGCAGTTGAGTTGAAAAAGAAGGAGAAGGGCAAAGCGGTTGCATCTCCTGAAGCTGAGGTTCAGACAAGGCAAGTATCAAAAAGGAAGTCTATTGTTATAGAAGAGCCTACTCCTGAAGCAACAGTCTTGAAGAAGCAAAAGGTTGTTGATCCAAGTGATGAAACTCGCTATGCTAATCAGAAGAAACTTGGAAAGCACATAGAAAAGTTGCTGAGTTTGAAGTCTGATGAAGAGCTTATGGAAGACAAGACCATTGACCATTTCATTGACAAGGAACATCGTCAAGAATGGATGAAAGTGAAAAGGCAATGGGAACTAGATCATTGGATTATCAGGAAATTTGGAGATTCTGATAGCTCTGAGGATCTGTACTCAGTTTTTGACAAGTTCATGGAAGGACAGCATAAGATGCTATGGAATCTGATTATTAGAATATCTGCAGGTGCAAATTTTAACATTCTTGTTCCTAGTTTTCCAAAATGGAAGTGTCCTATGACTAGTTCTGGAAAAAGAGTTGATCTAAATCAAATCAAGAAGTTCGAAGAAGAGCTACTAGAGAAGGAGAAGATTGATGATGAAGAACACACTAGTATAATTCACAAAAGACTCCTTGATGCATTTCAAGTTCCAAATCCAGACGGAGGTACTCTTTCAGATTAGTTGATTTTCTGGTTTATTTGATAGTTTTTTTTGCTCTGATTATATTTTGAAGTAAGTGTAATCTACTGATCTATTTTGAATGAATGAAAAGATAAGTACTATTTGATGTTAAAGACAAGATAACTACTTAACTAGTCTACTTATGAGAAAAGATTCAAGTAGTTTTGGCTTCATCAAAAAGGGGGAAATTGTTGGGATATAAATCCTAGACAAGTCCTAAATGATGATTGAAAGATGAAGTTTTGATAAGCCAAAAGTAGTCTGAATATTTTCTAAGTGTTGACTAATCTAGTCTAGTTGAGTTAAGTCATCTTGTACCAGACCAGTAGAGTTCACATAGAAGATAAGTACAGTTTATAAGTACTTCATATGTGTTTACATTAATTGTTAGTTTGTTACTGAGCTATTTGAAATGTATAGAGCTCATGTTTTAGTGTAATAGATTGTATAGATAATAAGTTGACTAAGCTTGTATTATGAAAGCTTAAAGTAATGTAATAGTCTTGATAGTTTAGTATAGTCTACTGATTTTACACGTAAAGACCAGTCAAGAAGACTTGAAGTCTACTACTTGAGAAGACTGATGGACTACAAGATGAAGACAAGTACATACAAGTCTACACAAGACAAGTCAACGTGAAGTTAGTTAGTTCGAAGCGCGTGTAAAGATATGGATAGAAGTTAGTTATGGAATAACTAATTCGTAACAGAAACACGTGTATGGATAAGAAGATTCAGTTGAAGGTAGTTATCAAGAAAAGTTGGTTACAACTAACTAAGTTCTTGATGTTTGAAGTCTATAAATACTTCATGATGATGATCATTTGGAGACTACTGAAACTCGATATACTGAAGCGTATTAAAGCTATATACTGAAGATTACTCTCAGAGATTGAAGATTCAGAAAGAAGCCAGAAAGACAAGTGAAGAATTCAAAAGGCTACTACTGAATAAGTGTTTAGTTTTTGTTTGTTGTTTTATCAAGGTGCTAGATACTTGTAAAATTTCTAGTTAGATCATAGACATATCTGGAGGTATAGTCTTTGAAGATCTAAGTCTTCTTCTTGAGACTTTAAAAGACAGGAATATACACTTGTACTCGATTGGAAGAGTTTAGTGGAAACATCACAACTAGGTTGTGAGAGTGGATGTAGACAAGTTGTCGAACCACTATAAATTGTTTGTGTTGTTTACTTTACTGCTTGGTTTATTGTTTTAATTGCTTAACTGTTTTAACTACATAACTAAACTAGACAAGTTGAGTATTCATAAGAACAGAGTTCTCGAATTAAGAAGTTGAGTATAAACTTGAATTGGGCTCATTGTTAATTTCGTATTCCGCATATTGTATTCTGATATTTCGATAGAATTTTGAAAAGTCTATTCACCCCCCTCTAGACATTTTCACTAGCTTACTCGTTATTAACTCAACTTTGGGGACCTTCAGTAGGAATACTATCATCATCTATGTCATGTACAACATCATGCATATCAATATCATTTGTATCATCAACAGATTTACCAGGAGTAGATGAGTCAACTAGAGCAGGCATGTCAACTGGTCTAGAAGACTTACCTTGAGCACTTACTTTCTCCTTGTCATCAGATTCGAGAGCTTTCATGAATGGATTGTAGGCTTGAACTGATTCATATACCTCTGAATCTTTGTCAAATTCGATCGTTAGATCAGTCACTTTCTCACTGACCTTGTCAGCAGACGAGTCCTGTCGAGATTCATCGAAAACCACATGTGGTGTTTCTTCCACACAAAGAGTTGAGTAGTTGAATACTCTAAATGCTTTGCTAGTCGAGGAGTATCCTAAGAATATCCCCTCGTCTGCTTTAGCATCGAAAGCATTCAACTTGCTCTTTCCATTGTTGTGAATGAAACACTTACAACCAAATATATGGAAATATGAAACTCTGGGTTTTCTACCTTTCCAAACCTCATAAGGTGTCTTGCCTAGAGCTTTGTTGATCGCGCTTCTGTTTTGTGAATGGCATGCAGTATTGATAGCTTCAGCCCAAAACTTTTGAGGAGTGTTGAACTCGGCTATCATGGTTCTATAGGCTTCTTTGATAGTCCGATTCCTTCTTTCTGCTACACCGTTCTGTTGTGGTGTCCTGGCTGCCCTAGTAAGATGCTGGATTCCACATTTAGTACAGAAATCTTTAATATAGCAATTAATGAACTCAGTTCCCTTGTTAGTACGAATCTTGACAATGGACTGGTTCTTCTCAACTTGTAACTTCTTCAACAGATCAGGCAGAAGTGTTTGTGTGTCACTCTTCTTGTGTAGAAAGACTACCCAAGTAAACTTAGAATAGTCGTCTACAACAACAAGTGTGTACCTTCTACCATTCAAGGTTGGAGGAGTTATTGGACCATTAAGATCCATATGTAGAAGTTCTAAGACTCTACTAGTTGAGAGAGTAGGAATTGATTTAAAAGAACCTTTAACCTGTTTACCCTGTTGACAAGCCGTGCATACATGTGACTTGTAGTAAACTTCATTGGGAATACCTTCCACAAGGTAATCTCTGGCTATCTTATTAAGAACCTTAAAGTTAAGATGACAGAGGCGTCTATGCCAGAGCCAGCCAAGTTCTTTTGGATTCTTAGTAAGTAGACAGGTGTCCCTCGGACAACTGTTCCAGTTCACTATGTACACACTTCCTTGTCTTACGCCGACAAGTAGGACTGTGTGTGTCCTTTTGTCAATGATTTCGCATTTGCGGCTCTTGAACTGCACCTTGTATCCACGATCACAAAACTGTGAAACAGAGAGTAAATTGTATTTCAAACCTTCAACATATGAGACATCTTGAATCTCGACGTCTCCATTCCGGATGTAACCAAATCCTTTAGTGACAGCAGTAGAGCTATCACCAAAAATTACTTTTGGTCCTTCCTGCTCATGGTAGCTTGATAAGAGAGCCTTGGTACCAGTCATGTGGTGTGAACAACCACTGTCTATGTACCAGGTTTCTCCTACTGAGCCACCCTTCTTATACAAGTCAAGTCGACCCTGCAGTGAAGATATTCAATAATTTAGGTACCCACTAGTTTATTGGGGTCCTGGGGGGTTAGTCGAGTTCAGAGGAATCCAAATATACATTGGAGTCTTGAACAAGTTCGATCTCTTAAGCTTTCGGCCATACTTGTTACAAAATAAGACCTTGTTGTCCTTATCTGGTCTATCAGTCGAGTTCGGGTCTACTCTTTGGATATAGCCTTTCGACTTAATCTCTACTTGAGCAGGCACTGGTCTATGATAGTCAGAGTAGGGCTTATATGCATTAGGTCCATACGGTTTATAGACGCGTTTGGGTCTTTCCTCACTTATGATATCGTATGATAGAGGTGGAGGATATAGGACAGCTTGTGTACGATATTTTGGAGCAACCTGTCTAGGTCTAGATGAGTAGAGATGAGACTGCCTTATAAAAGGAGGTCTAGGCTCTTGTCGTCTAGTCTGTACCTGTCTAGTACTTGTCTCCTCAGGATACCAGTCCTCGTATCTGACCTGGTTGGGTCGTCCACGATTAGTGGTCCTTGGAAGATTAGTTCTAGATGGAACAGGCTTGTTGTTACCATTCTTCTTACCTCCCTTGGTAATAGGAATGTTAACTAGAGCTTGTTTAGGTACAGTACCTTTAGATGGAGTTCCAAGATCGTATATCATTGGTCCTTTTCCTTTATCATTTGGCAAAAGTCTTGCGTTAGTAGTAGTAGAGTTCTTAATGACTCGAGTAGACGAGCTAGATGACTCAGCACCTATATCTGTCTTGTCACCTGGATCTCTATACCTATCTGACAATTCAAGGTTAATCTTTGAAGAGTTAACCAGGTCAGTTAGTTTGAGATTAAGTGTAACAACCTCGGTCTCTAAGAACTTATTACGTTCTTCAAGTCTGTTGCACTTGCTTTTTAAAATATTGAACTCATTTCTCTCAGTTGCATGTGTCTTAAGTAGGTCTTGATATAACCTGTCTGTCAATGCACACTTTTCTTTGAGTTGTTTCAACTCTTCAGTCAAGCGTTCATTTAGGACTGTTACATTAGAATCTACTTTAGACTGAGCTTCCTTAAGATCAATGATTTCTTGTTTTAAGGCGATGTTTTCATCACTGACTTCAATGAAAGCTTGGTTAGCAAGTAGAAGGTCGTCTTCAACTGCACTAGTCGAGTGCTGAAGACTACTTCCTACTTCACTACTAGCAGTGTCACTTTCATCAGTTTCTGAATCATCACAAGATTGAAAAGATGTAGCAGATGATACCTCTTGATCGATTTTAGCCATACAGCATAGACCATCATCTACTATGAATGCTTCATCGTGATCTTGATCAGATGAGTGACTAGATAGGGACGATGGCAGCTCGTCTGAATCCGAATCAGAGTCATCATTGGCCATCATTGCCTTCTTGCCACGGTTGTATCTTCTTTCTCTTCGTGCTTTGCGTTCTTCTCGATCATCAGTGCTCAGGTCTGGACATTCATATATGTAGTGACCTGGCTTTTCACAATTATAGCACAAGGGATCATTAGTAGCCTTTTTAATAGGAGATTTATCCCTTCGCTTATCACGTCTATCAGAACGCTGAATCTTCCTATCATCAGACTCTCTATCTCGTCTGTTACCTTTCGAGACTTCGTCTCTCCTTTCGGACGAGTTTCGGTCTCGTCTGGTCTCAGACGAGTTCTTAGAAGTAGACGCTCTATGATCTCTATAGAACTTCTTATATCTACCGAAACGTTTATTCAGCCTATCAAACTTTCTAACCATGAGGTTCACCTGATCCTTCAGACTAAGATCAGAATCTAACTCATCTTTTACAGAAGCAGATTTAGTCTTAGACTTAGACTTGTCTACCTTAGATGACTTAGACGAAGTAGACTTAAAGGCAACGTTCTTAGATACAACATGTTCTCTATCACTACTGGCTAGTGGTTCATCTTCGTCTAGATCAAACTCATGGGCCTTTAGAGTTTGAAACATAGTTTCAGCAGACCACTTGTCTATGTCTTGAGTATTCTTAACAAGCATTTTTACCATTTTCCAACGACTATCAAGACTCTTCAAAATCCTAAGATTGATCTCACGAGCAGTATATGATTTACCAAGGACTTCCAGATCATTCATAATCTTAGTAAAACGAGTATCCAGCTGGTCGATAGTTTCGCCAGCTTTCATCCGAAATGATTCAAATCTTTGGACAACAGTGGAGAGTTTGCTCTCTTTGATCAGGGATGTCCCTTCACAAATGATAGCTAGTCTGTCCCACATGTCTTTGGCAGTTTTACATTTTAACACTTTTCCTAGATACTCGTTAGGAAGAGTGTGTAAGATGTAATTCTTCGCCAGACTATCCAAATTATTTTGACGCATTTCTTCCGAGGTTAGTTCTGACCTGGGTTTCTTGACGAGAGTGCCAATTGGTTTATCTTTGTCTAGGTTAGCAGTATTTGGGACCATTGTCACAATTGGACCCTCTGTGACAACTGAGATCATTAGGTCGTGTGTGGAGCTGAAAATGGCTTCCATTCGCAGCTTCCAATAGTCGTAGTCCTGAACCTGGAACTTGGGTAACTTGTTAGCGCTTATTTCAAGAGACATGTTTAAGCAAGTAGATTAGTGCTAATCAGTTATTAGATCAAGAAGCAGATATGTTCAAGAACAGGGAACAAGAAACAGATATATCACGAATGATGATCAAGAACACGTAAGCAAGTACAAACACGGACCAAGACTTCACCCTAAGCCTTAAGTCGGTTATCAAGAAACAGCAATTCGAAAACTACTGCTCTGATACCACTTGTAGGTCCCCAAAGTTGAGTTAATATCGAGGGAAGCTAAAGAAAACGTCTAGAGGGGGGTGAATAGACTTTTCTAAAATCTTTCGATATATCAGAATACAATATGCGGAATACGAAATTAACAATGAGCCCAATCTAAGTTTATACTCAACTTCAAAATTCGAGAACTCTGTTCTATACTCAACTAGTCTTGTTCAGTTATGTGTGTAAACAACTAAGCAATTAAACAAAACAGTAAAGTAAACAACACAAAACAATTTATAGTGGTTCGACAACTTGTCTACATCCACTCTCACAACCCAGTTGTGATGTTTCCACTAACTCTTCCAATCGAGTACAAAGTGTGAGTTCTTGTGATTTTAAGTCCCAAGAAGAAGACTTAGATCTTCTAAGACTATACCACCAGATACGTCTACGATCTTACTAGAAATTTAACAAGTATCTAGCAACTTGAGAAAAACAACAAACAAAAACTAAAAACTTATTCAGTAGCAGTCTTCTGGTTCTTCACCTCACTTCTGACTTGCTTCTGAACTTTAATGAACTCTGTGAGTAATCTTCAAATAATTCTTCAGTATGTAGCTTCAGTATGCGTAGTTGCAGTAGTCTTCAAATGATCAACACCTTGAAATATTTATAGACTTCCGACTTCAAGAACTAAGTTAGTTGTAACCAACTCTTCTTGAAAACTAACTCTGTAACTGAATCTTCTTATCCATCCACGCGTTTCTTGTTATTTAGTTATTCAATAACTAACTTTGATTTTTATCTTATCACGCGCTTCTTCACTTTTCTTCAAGTTGACTTCTAGTTGTCTTGTCTTGTAGTCCATCTGTCTTGAGTAGTAGACTTCAACTCCTCTTGTCTGGTCTTCTTGATTTACAACAGTAAACTATACTAATCCTATCAAGACTATTACATTACTTTAAGCTTATATCATAGCTTAGTCAACTTATAAACTATACAATCAATCTATCTATTAGATTCAAACATCATGAGCTCTATACAACAATTTTTCATAGCTCAATAACAATCTAGCAAATATGAAGTACAAACAATATACGAATTATAAGTACTTATCTTTTAATATAAAACAACACTTGTCTTTTCATGTGAACTCTACTGGTCTTGTTCAAGATGACTTTACTTAACCGGACTAGTTTAGTCAACACTTAGAAAATATTCAAACTACTTTTGGTTTATCAAAACTTCATCTTTTATCTTTAATCATCATGTAGGACTTGTTCTAGGATTCATATCCCAACAATATATATGTAGTGTGTTCCAATAGATCTAAATATTTGTACTTCCCAAAAAACGGATTAAGTTAAGACGTTCAATCTATATATCTCTTTCAAATCTACTAATATTCCAACAATGCAGGCATTGATGGCGTCCTGATTCTCGACCCTTGAAGCTCTACCTCTGAGAAAAGTATTATAGTTTTCTTCTCTACAGTCTTAAAAAATACCTGCAAGATAATAAAATCCAAGTTAATAAAACTGTAATTCCACTACAAGAAATTGTTGAATTGCCTACAGAATTTTCCAACGAAAATAATTTCGTCTTTAAATATTGAGAATTGCCTACAGATTGCCTACGAATAATTATAAATTATTTTACACATTTTCACCCACGAAATTACCAAGAAAAAAATCTGATGGTGATTTACCTAATAAATAATCCATAGGTAAAATCACATTTTCCTACCGAAACGGTTGTAAGTGATTTTTTTTTATTTACCAACGAAAACTTTCCTAGCTATTTATATGTATAAATTATCTAATTGTATTACCTACAAAATTAACTAGGAACTTAAAAAATATTGATTTACCTACAAAATAATCAGTAGGCAAAATAGCATTTCCCTACCAAAATGATTGTAGGTGATTTGTTTATTTATTTACCTACGAAATTTTTTCTAGCTATTTATATGTATAAATTATCTAATTGTATTACCTACAAAATTAGCTAGGAACTTAGAAAATATTGGTTTACCTACAAAATAATCCGTAGGCAAAATAACATTTCCCTACCAAAATGATTGTAGGTGATTTGTTTATTTATTTACCTACGAAAATTTTCCTAGCTATTTATATGTATAAATTATCTAATTGTATTACCTACAAAATTAGCTAAGAACTTAGAAAATATTGATTTACCTACAAAATAATCCGTAGGCAAAATAGCATTTCCCTATCAAAATGATTGTAGGTGATTTGTTTATTTATTTACCTACGAAAAATTTCGTAGCTATTTATATGTATAAATTATCTAATTGTATTACCTACAAAATTAGCTAGGAACTTAGAAAAACAATAACAAATAAACATATGAAATTTATTATGTCCCACATCGAAAGAGTAGAAAAAACATAAGAGAAAAAACAATATAAAAGTAGTAGTATTAATAAGTTAGTAACCAACAAACATAAATTTTTTGTCCCACATCGAATAAGTGATTCACGTGTTATACAACACTAAAATAAACAACCACAAGTGTACGGCGTCTATCGTAGCGTGATAAGCACGAGGTCGATCACACAGGGAGGCTTAGCATAAAAGGGTAGTTTGTTAATTGAGTTCTAAGTAGACGTGATTGAATAGATTGAATGTTGAATTACCCCTAAGATTGCCTAACAATATGTCACAAATAGACAACGAAAGAGTAAATAAGAAATCGATCAAATACCATGCGTTCCACGAAAACGAAAGTAAAACGGGTGAAAACTCAATTAAGAGAAGGTAGGTCCTAAAGCACATGCACTAGAACTACTAGTGAATCCATCTATGATTAACTATCTACTCAAGTGGTGTTCATGCTTTGTCTATAAGATTGATCACATAATAATGAATTAAAAGTTCTTTCGATCCAAGTAATTCAAAGGAAATATCACACAACTTAGTATCTCTACCTAAATTGCACAATAAAACCCAATCAAGATCCTAAGATCATCACACATCTTCCTAATCATTGATCATTTTTCAATCTCACAATAAAATTAGGTCAAATGCTTGCAATCAATCAATCAAACTAGATTTCTCAACCTAATTCAATTGACTATGATCAACACATCACCATTGTACACATAATGACATGTTTTGCAACTAAAACCAAGCATCCAAATAGAATTAAGCCACACAAACACCAATTAAGCAAAACATTAATTCATATATATTATCAAAAGTATGTACAAGGTTCTAGAACCAAAAGTGTTTAGCTAATCAAATACATACTCAAATTACAAAATCCAAATGAAATAACTAAATAAAAAGAAAGAGAAAGAGAAAGCTTAGTCTAGAATGTGGTAGGGAATGGAATTCCCAAGCTAATGGTGGCCTCCTTGTATAAATTGATGGAGAATTGAATAAGTGGATGATGGAAACCTCCAAGTGTGTGTGATTGTGTGTTAAGATGCTTGAAGGAGAGGTAAGATAGGATTGAATTCAAGAAGTGAGGTATTTATAGAGTTGGGGTAGGGTTTGGGTGTGAGAATTGCAAGTTGGTCCCTTGAAAATGGAGAAAATACAAGTTTTGCACCGAAATTGGGGTGGCCCGGCTGGGTGGGAAAGTGGCCCGGCCGGGCGGAAGTGTTGGCCGAGATATCTGAAAACAGGGGCTAGGCGGCCCGACCGGGCGAGTGGTGCCGCCCGGCCGGGCGGAAACTTCGTAAAGGAGGGTGTTGGCATGTTCGGCCGCCCGGCCGGGCCAAAACTTCGTATTTTGGTGAAAATTCTGGATTTGGCCACCCGGCCGGGCCAAACTTTCGTATTGGCTCCTTCGCTTTCGTCCTCCAACTTCGTCCCTCCGTATCTTAAGCTTCCGACCTCCGATCGACTCGATTCTTTTGGCTATTCCACTCCATTTTTCGAGCCGGATCCAATGGTGCACTCATCTTCTTGATCCAGTAAAGTATGATTGGTGTTTTGCTCCAAATTCCATCGTATTTCCTATAAAATCGACAAAACACAACCTTTCTCTCATTCTGGCCTAAACAATCATATTCAATGCATAAATCAATGAAATCCACATCAAAATATGCTTCACATGTGCCTCTAAAACGTGTAAATTCCACCCGAATCAAACTCCCCCAAACTTAAAATGTTGTTTGTCCTCAAACAACTAAGCACTTAAAGCAATGAGGGTGGAATGATCACAATGGAATATTTAATGCAATTCACACATGCAAAGTAAGATGTAATGATATCTCTTTCTCAAAGTGCATTTCTCAATGAAGGTCATAGGCTCATTATTGCAATTCACATTCATGAATCAAAGAATGCATAAACACACAACACATTGTGAATGGGAAACATAATCCAAATGCTCAAGTCCTCTACTCACATGATGGAGTGTTTCTATAAAACACACAAACAAATTAAGGATAGTAATGCACTCATCAACCAAGTTATGCTATGCAATCACCATATGCTTGCCCAACTTCTACTTTCTACACACATCAAATGCTCAACAATGTGATCAATAGGACTTAATCAAGGATGTAACATTGGCTTTTTGGACAAGGTAGGATGAATTTGGGAATTTGTGGCTCTTCTAGTGGAGGACAAAGCTTGTTGTTTTACAATTTGTGCTTTCACTTTCAAACTTTGCAAACTTCATCCTCACTTTTCCTTTTCTTTTCTTTTTCAAGCATTCATCACCTCATCTTTTTGAACCATTTTTCTTTTCAAGCTTTTGGGGCTCACTACAAGAAAAGAGACTTTTAGCATCGAATTTTTTTTGATACTAAAAATGAAATATTTGATACCAAAAGGTATTAGTATCAAATTTATTTTCGATACCACTTCCGATACCTATACTCCCGATCCTAAAGACCGTGTATCAGAAAAAAAAGTCTGATACTAAAGGGTAACCCTTTAGTATCAGAAATGTATAGTATCAATAAATATTTTCTGATACTAAAGGATTGAACTCTTTAGTATCAAAATTGTATTTAGTATCGGATTATTGTATCAATTTGTTTTGATACAAAAATGCATTTATAGTATCGTAAACTTTTACCGATACTAAACATATAGTATCAATAAATATTTTTTGATACAAAATAATTGAACCCTTTAGTATCAAAATAATATTTAGTATCGGATAATGGTATCAATTTTTTTTAATACTACATTGTATTTTTAGTATCAATTTTATTATCGATACTATAAATATTTTCTGATACTAAAAGAATTTAACCTTTAGTATCAGAAAAATATTTAGTATCGGATAATGGTATCAATTTTTTTTGATACCACATTGTATTTCTAGTATCAATTATTTTTTACAACACTAAATATATAGTATCAATAAATATTTTTTGATACTAAAAGATTGAATTCTTTAGTATCAAAACAGGCATTTAACATCGAATAATTATATTAATTTTTTGATACAATATTATATTCATTGTATTTAAAACAGTACCGACTGATTCTAAAATAATGGTATTATAAAAAAGTTCTAATATTAATTTTCGAATAGCAAAAATCACACTAGCTTTATTTCAAAATAACATTTATCAACAATGAACCACAAGTATATAAGCTCCATTACAAAAACTAGTATATAAGCTCCATTACAAAATATATAACGTGAAGTGTTTTTCAAGAACTAGTATATTAGGTTGGTTTGTGGAGCATTTCCAAACATGCAAATTGTGGAAAGACTTGCAGTTGCCATAATCTCCTGCAATTGAGTCACTTTCAGATCTATCATATATTTTCCACAAATGATCAATCATTAAAGCACAAATTCATATAAATGAAATTCAAACAGTCTAATTATATCAGATTAAAGTAAAGTAATGAAAAAATCTCCACAAGTATCAAGCATATAATACTTCAAGAAATATGTCGAAGAAAGAAGTCATACCTGAAAATAAAACCACAAGTATGAGGCACGTATGCAAGCACTTTCAACAATGTCTCATTACCAAACTGCCATTAGCTTGGATTTCCATTGCTTCTTCTAATTCCTTTCTCTTCCCTTCTTGGAGGGCTACCTCAAAAAACCTAGAGATATAAAACAATATACACTGTAAGATAATAGTTAAACTTTAATCAAGGCAGGTATATTGTATACATAATTCCATGAAGTCTGCAGGGGTGGACATAAAGGAACAAGTTCTTCAAAGAAATGAAGTAATGAAACTACTTTATAACAATTAATGTGTTATTAATCATAATTACAACAGAGACTTCGCTATATAGACCTGTTAATGTTGAGGGAATTAGCACCTCCATCAGACTGATCAAGAAGCTTTTTGGCTTTGCAATGGAGGTTTCACATTTTTAATATCAATCCCCTTAAACTTTCACGTATGCAAAATAACCACAATACCTCAGGCTCACAACACCTAGGGGCTAGGGTGGCAATATCCTGTGCCAACATTAAGAATTCACTTATTAAAAAACCCGCCAAACCATAATAAGCAAGAAAAATTGGATAATAACAATTAATTCATGTATATCTATTCATGTAGCCTATTGTATGAGCCATGCATTAGCTATATTTCATCTACCATGCCTACTTAAAACATTGCTACAAAATCAGAAGAAATTTGATTTCTTAATTGGATTATATTATCTAGAAACTTCTCTTTCTAAGATAAAAACTGACCTTCAACAGATTGATCTTCACTATTGGCATTATAAGAATGAACAGGGGCGTGAGGCCTATGACTTGAAAAAAGATATATTTATTTACTAGGAGTGTAAAGTTCCATTTATGAATATTATATGAGCAATTAAGAACTTTCAATGCACTAAGCATCAATGGTAACCAAATGTCCTTTTGAACAGAAGAATCAACCAAAACAACCCTCTCCACTGTCCACGATGTGGCTGTTAGCCTTTAAGTTAAGTTATAAGTACTGTATGGTATCGATCTCTCCAAGTTCTCAATAGTTCATAAAATTACAATAGACTGCTTTTGAAATAATTAATTATATAGCCAACTGAATCAATTCTAAGAACAATTTCAAATTTAATACGAAGTTCGGATCAAAGATGGACAATATATTGCTATATTGTGCCTGGAGTAATTTACACCAATGCAGAGTAAAAAGCAACCAAGAAGAATTGGAAACTAAAATCAAAGAAAATATCACACATAACATTGTGCACACTAATGAATAACCTCACAATTTGTTTAAACGAGGTGTCACGTAAATTGACTTGAGATCATATGTTCCATATCACTATATTATTTGAAAAATATTGTATTAAATAAATTACCTCTCTTCTAAAAATGAAACAAGAACACGAATCATTAAAAATGAAACAGTCTCTCTTGTTCACGATGAGGTACTGCGCGAACATATCAGTGGAGGCGCAACAGTGAACGGCTGGAGGCACACGCGGCTGGAGGCACACGGTGGTCGGCCAGATTAGGGCTTAAACAAGCCGATTGGACGGACGGCGCCGCAGCCATGGGCGAAGCGATTGGACGGATGACGACGGTGCGCGCAGACGCGTCCTCCTGACCCGGTGGCCTAGCAAGAGGCGGCGGCCGCCGAGGAAGTTATCGCCGCGAGAGGGAGGAAGTTATCGACGCGAGAGGGAGGGGAAGAGGCATCGCCTCACTGTGTGAAATCGCACACAGTGAGGGTGTTAGGTTTGGGGTTTTAGTCTAGTGGTCTTGAATTCTGTAGAAGGGTGGATGTTATAACTTTGAGACTTATGAATGGAATATAGTCATTGTTGTAGAGGGATATAACGCAGAAACGAGAAATAAAAGCTAGGACGAATGGTATCAGATATTTAGTTATAATCATAATTACTATTAATAAAATATCTAATACTATAAGAATGTAGCCTGTAGGTGAATCTTAATACCAAAAATACAATAAATTAATTAATAATACTGAAATAATTATACTATAAAAAAAGTTAGATGCTAAAAAATTAATTGTACCAGAAACGTAACAAATGATAGATATCGGTCAATAAATAAATTATTAATATTAAAATAATAATAGTATCAAAAAAAAATTGAATACTATAAAATTGATGATATTGTAAATTTAATTTCTGATACTAATAATAAGTATAAAAAAAAATTAATGCAATTTTTTTAATTTCTGATACTAAAAATAAAATTAATAGTATCAGAATTCAATTTCCGATACTAATGATGAGTGGAATCAAAAAAATTATTTGATGCAAAAAAAAATTAATGGTATCAATAAGAAGATTATTAATACTAAAATAAAATTATTAGTATCCAAAATTTAATTTCCGATACCAATAATAAAGAGTATCAAAAAATGTATTTGATACAAAAAAAATAAGTGGTATCAACAAAAAATTTACTAATACTAAAAATATAAATTATTAGTATCGGATTAAAGTTTCGATACCAATGATTAGTGGAATCAAAAATGTTATTTGGTGTAAAAAAAAAAGTGGTATCAATAAAAAAAGTACTGATCCTAAAAATAAAATTAATAGTATCCAAAATTTGATTTACGATACCAATGAAAAGTAGTATCAAAAAAATTATTTGATACAAAAAAAAAAATAGTATCAATAAATAAATTACTAATACAAAAATAGTAATAGTATCGACAAAGTGATGGATGCTATAAAGTTAATGGTATCATAAATTAAATTTTTGATACCAATGATAAGTAGTATCAAAAAAATTATTTGATACAAAAAATAAGTTGTATCCATAAATAAATTACTAATACTAAAATAATAATAGTATCAAAAAAAAAAAATTGGATGCTATTAAATTAGTGGTATCGGAAATAAAGTTTATGATACTAATGATAAGTAGTATCAAAAATATTATTTGATACAAAAAATAAGTAGTATCAATAAATAACTTACTAATACAAAAATAGTAATAGTATCGATAAAGTGATGGATGCTATAAAGTTAATAGTATCAAAAATTAAATTTTCGATACCAATGAAAAGTAGTATCGAAAAAGTATTTGATCCTAAAACTAAATAGTATCAATAAATAAATTTCTGATGCAAAAACAATATTAGTATCACTAAATAACGGATGCTATAAATTTAATAGTATCAAAAAATATTTTTTTGATACCAAGAATGAAGGTAGTATCGGAAATTTTTTAGTTGATACCAAAGGGTAAGATTTAGTATCAGAAAATGCAACAGATACAAATTTTCCGATACTAAAAACCTCTTTTTTTGTAGTGGCTCTTTGTCCCTCTTTTCTTTTCCATTGATTTTCTTTTCATCTTTCTCTTTTTCTTTCAACTTTCCCAGTTTCTCCTTTCACCAAAGATATTCATTCAAGCACATGTTTTTCCACTTTGTCTTTCATCCCCCACTAGATATAGGAATCAAAGGCTCAAAAAGGCTAAGTGGTTAACATTGTAGTTTGCCAAGAAAATGAGGAATTAAGCTCAAAGGGGCTAACTACGGAAAATTACTTTGGTTTTGGGAGATTTTGGCTAAGTGACTCTTTTAGAACAAGATGGCCTATATCACATCACAAAATTTCACACAATCATGCTTTCAAACAAGAACTTGGGCAAGTTCTAAGATTACTAGCAATAACCTAGTCCACTCTCAAATGAACTACACCGAATTACATGCTCGATTTATGGCCCAAATCTCACCGGTTTATTCAATAGAACTCTCACATTCATCAAATGTTCCCAAACAACAACACATCATGCATCCATGCTATCAAAGATCACAAATATGAACACAATATGATACTATACTCTAACACCAATCATACATACATTCAAAGCAAATAGACATCACCACAACTACTCAACTATGGATTCCAATGATTATTCATGCTCACATTTCACCAAAGATCCACTACCCAACATATGATCAAAACCAACTCAAACAATATAAGCATATGAAAGCTAAGTGTGCGCCGGTGCAAAATGTGACACAAGTAGAATGTCGAACCGGTGCAAGGGTAACAACTAGTAGAAAAATAAAAGAAAAATAACTCCCCCAAACTTAGAATTTTACTATGTAAAAATTCTAAGTTTGGGGCTTTAAGTTGTTACCTCCCTGCTTGCACATCCAATGCTCTTCAAAGATCACCATTGCAACACTTGCTTCCCCTCTCCAAAGTTGGTTTTGCTTCCTTCTCCATTCTCCATGATATGATGTCCATAGTGTTCTTCATCCATACCTACAAAATAAAGTAAGCTATCAAAACTACTAGAGTAATAAAAACAAGAAAGCAATAAAACCTTGGGTTGCCTCCCAAGAAGCGCTATTTTTAACGTCCTATGCCGGACGGTTCTTCCTTGAGGGGAATATCAAGTCACCCCCTTGTCATCCTTGTTCTTGACCTTCTTTGCCCATGCAACTTTCTTAAGTCCATCAAAACATCCACTAGCTAGCCCATCCGGATCTTCAATCATGTCATAAGAGGTTGATGCCTCATTCACCCCCAAGCTTGTATAAGTAACTTTTCTTGATTTGGGGGAGTTTTTGAAGAAAACTCCCCCAAACTTGGCCTTCTTGCCCACCTTCAACTCATTGTCTTCCATTTGGGGGTCCTCTTTCACAAAATTGACCTTGAGATCTTCTTCCACCTCCTCTTTCATTGACATTGGAGGGTGATCTCCTCTAGAATACCCATACTCTCCATCCTCATCTTCCCGAACTTTGATAGCTCTATAGATGTTGAACACTACTTTCTCATTGTTCACTTGAAGTTCTAGCTCTCCTTTCTTTACATCAATGATAGCCCCACCGGTTGCCAAGAATGGCCTTCCCAAGATTAATGGAATATACTTATCTTCCTCCATATCCAACACCACAAAGTCCACCGGGAATATAAACTTATCAACCTTAACCAACACATCCTCCACTATACCCAAAGGGTATGTCACGGATCTATCCGCCAATATAAGGCTCATTGTGGTTGGTGTAAGCTTTCCCAAACCAAAAGATTTGCATATAGACAAAGGCATAAGATTAATGCTCGCTCCCAAATCACACAAGGCTCGAAATGTACCTCCATCCCCGATGACACATGGTAAGGTGAAAGATCCGGGGTCTCTAAGTTTTTGAGGCAACTTGGCTTGAATAATCGAGCTACACTCCTCGGTCAAATGCACCGTTTCATACTCCACCATCTTCCTTTTGTTAGACATGATCTCCTTCAAGAATTTGGAGTAGTGGGACATTTGCTCAAGGGCATTCGTCTTTTTTTAATATTTTTTGACTATATATATAATTACAGGTAGGTGATACGTTAATATATTAATTTATAATTGAAGATATTAATTATATAAAGTATTTAGAAAGTATTTATTTTGATCCAATATTCTAATGTTCAGTTATTTTTAGTATTATTTAGATTATATTTTGTTATTTACTATATTACCCTTCTTTTTAAATTTTATTTATATTTTACCTGCATCCACTAATTTAATGAGTGCACCCCCTAATCATATTTTTATTTTTACTACAATTATCTGCACCCGCTAATTTAATGAATTCACCCCCTAATCATATTTTTACAACAATTATCTGCACCCTCTCATTTAATGAGTTCACCCCCAAATCATTTCTTTTTTACAACAGTTATCTACACCCGCTCATTCTATGAGTTCACCCCCAAATTATTTTTTACCACAATTATCTGCACTCGCTCATTTTATGAGTTCACCCCCAAATTATTGTTTTACCACGGTTATCTGCAATCGCACATTTTATGAGTGCACCCCAAAATATTTTTAAAAAAATAATCACATTTAAAAGACTATATTATCCTTTTATTATTTTACACAAAATATAATAAAATAAACTCTAAAAAATCAATTCACCACCATATCACCCATATTTAAAAAAAAAAACGTAAAAATATAATTAATAAAAAACTATCGAAATTAGCCACAAATCTCAATTATTTTCTTTTTAATTTTTCTTCCCCCTCCTCTTTTTCTTTTTTCTTCCCATTTTCAATTTTTTTTCAAATTTTGTATTTCCTTGTTTTTTTTTTCTTTTCCTTTTAAAATTTTCCTATCTTTCTTTTCCATTTTTTGCATGTGTATTTTTTAAATTTTAATACAAAATAATATTATAGGTATAATTTTATTAAAGTCGATCGGCGGTGCACCTAAATTTTAATTTTAATTTGATGAGTAAAGGACCTGCCGGAAATCCATGCATGTCGGCGGGTGACCCAGCCACCACCATGCCCGACCACCCCCTCGACGGCGACGGCGGCGCTTCGGTCTCGGCCGCTGAAGCCCGAGACCCCTCCTCGAATCGCAATCGCGATTCTTCACTTCCATAACAATCGACATAATCTTCCATCTGGGCCACGATCCATGGCGGCCGAAATCCTCTCCTCATTTCGACCACCGACGCGACTGCTTCGATCAATCTCCCTTGCGTTCGCGATCCAAGAGCTTCTCCTACATCAACGGCGCTCGCCTGCAACACTCAGATTCGACGCTGCCTCTCTCTCGTCGTTCATCTCTGTCCAAATCGAAGCTACATTGCTTCATCCGTCTTCTTCACCCTGCTCCTGCGCAGCCTCTTCCTCCGGCTGACGACGGCCCGACGGAGGACTGTGAGTATGTTGCTGATGGATCTCTGACCGGACGACACTCGGAGCCGGTGACCTTGCTGATGAAATCCCAAGCGACGACTACTCACCTAGGGTGCCCTCCCATTGGGCTAGGGTTTCCTTCAATTGGGCTTGGTAATGTGCACCTTCTATTTTCTTTAGTACACCCCGATCTGCACTCTCTCCACTTTTTTTATGGTATTATTGTTATTGGTATTATTGATACTGGTATTACTAGTTATTGATTGAGGTATTACTATTAATACACTATTGAATTAATATTAATGATTATTGATTATTAATTGTGGTATTACTAATTATTATTATTTTTATGGTATTACATATTATTGTTTATGGTATTACTGATAATTATTTTTGGTATTATTGAATATAATTAGATTTGTGAAATTATTTGTTATTGTATGAGATATTACTATTCAATGTTCATGGTATTACTACTTACTGTTCATGGTATTACTGATAATTATTTTTTGTATTATTGAATATAATTAGATGTGTGAAATTATTTGTTATTGTATAAAATTTTACTGATTAATATTAATGGTATTACTGATTAATGTTCGTGGTATTACTAATTATTGTTAATGGTATTACTGATTACTGTTTATGGTATTACTGGTTATTACTTGTTGTATTACCGACTACTCCCTCATTCATATTGAAAGCTACCCAACTTTTCTTATTTGTTTGTCCCAATGAAAGTTACTCATTCCTTTTTTGTCAAACTATTCCCTCTCACATTTCATTATATTCTTCTCTCTCTCAATCACATCACCTCTCATACATCCACTTATTATATCATATTTTTTAACCTCTGTGTTTGAAGCTCTTGAGGAGCTTTCACTAGGACGGAGGGATTATAATAAAATCATACATATTGTTGGGAATAAAATGATTTTGATCTAGATACCAAAACCCCTGATTGATGATGTACAGATTAGTTGAGATATGCTCAAGTCATTGTTCAGGCAAGTTGTCCCAGAACACTTGAGTATGTAGAATGCTTAAGTTAAAAATCTCAGAAATGTTGTGAGATTTTAGAGTTCAGGACAGTTGTCCAATGCTATATGTTAGAAAGCTTGATAGGTATTAAGTCTTGAGGCCAAAGTTGCTGAATCATCAGGACAGCTGACCAAGTGGACAACCGGGCTGAAGAGATCAAGAACACTAAAGCTGTGCTCATAAATGCAAGAGATCAAGACAGTTGAAGTACAAATGACCAAGAGAATTGAATGTCAAAAGCTTACTGAAGACACATTCAATGAAGCATTTATTGCCAATCATGCCTGAACCAAGCATTGAAGACTTAGAGCATTAAAGAGTGAAGCATTGAATGAATGTTGGAACATTCTAAAACAGCAGCAAGAATGTTCAGGGAGCTTGTCCCATCTGACCGTTGGTTGAGTGTAGATTCTACCACAAATCAACCTTGGGAAGTGTGCTTATTTGGAAACTGTCACAAGTCATCTCAGCCGCATTTTTCAGAAGTCAACACATTCATTCAAGCAACCATTGAAGAGCCCTTTTACACAGTGGATAAAAGGAAGTCAAGCTTCTTAGCCGTTTCAATGGTGCTGCAAATAGACATGTTTGAATTGCTATCTCTCCAACGGATAGTTGTTCAAATATGCCTATATATACAGAAGTGATCAAAGGGATTCACAAACCAACTACAAGCTATCAAACTCATATTAAGCTTTCAAAGGAAACCAAGCTATTCTCAAGAATCCCAAGTTTCCTGAATCACTTCAAGTTAGCTAAGCCATTCTTTGTAAACATCCTTGCTTAGCATTGAGATATCCTAAGCCTTTACATTTGTTCTCATTGTAAAGGATATCTCTACTAGTTGGAACCAAACCTCAAACCTTATCTCATTTAGTGAAGAGAGTGTTTGTTGTAGAAGTGAGGAGTTAAGGACTGTTAGAGTGAAACACAGTCTTAACTCAGTGAGATTGAGCACTAGGACTCAGATTTTTCTAGGGATCAAAACACTAAGAGAGTGTTGTTGATCAGTGCACCTTGGCACTATAAAACAAGCTAATTCCATTGTGAAGGAATTATCCTGTTCAATCAGGGAAAGTGGATGTAGGAGCTTGAGTCTCTGAACCACTATAAACTTGTGTGTCTCTTACTTACTGCATTCTTTATTGCATTCATATTCAAACAATTTTCAAAGAACAAACTCTAGTAAGTGAGAAAATTTGTTGTGGACAAAGTCCCTGATAACTGTCTTTTCAGAAATTAACTTGGAGTATTTCTTTAAGTCAAAGGTCAACCACATTCCGCACTTAGCAACTCTTTTAGATATCTAGCCAACTGATCACTCAATAGTAATCAGTAGGACAAGTATCTATCAAAGATCACACTCAGGCCAGTTGTAAGACAACCTGCCTGATAAGACCAGTTTTGTTAAAAAGAAAAGAATTTGCATACACAAGCGCATTCCCCCCCCCCCATACACTTGTGTTATACTCCACCAAGGACCAACACATATAATATTATTTTGTATTCAAACTAAAAAAATATACTAATGAAAAAAAAGTAGGAAACAAAAAAACGAAGAAATAAAAAGTTTGGAATAAAAATTGAAAATGGGAAGAAAAATTAAAAAGAAAAAAAATTGAAATTTGTGCCTAATCTCGATAGTTTTTTTTAATTATGTTTTTACGATTTTTTTTTCTAAAAATATGAGTGATTTGGTGGTGAATCGACGGTAACTCGGCAATGACTCGGTTGTAGATTGTAAATGTATAAATTAGGGTTGATTTTATTATATTTTGTGTTAATTAATAAAAAAATAATATAGTCTTTTAAATGTAATTATTTTTAAAAAAATATTTTGGGGTGAACTTATAAAATGAGCCAGATAATTGTTGTAACGCCCCGAATCCGGAATGCAGCCCTTTAGGCTTAAACACTCTAAATTCGGGTCGCCACTTAGTGACCGAAAAATCGAACCTAAAATTTTCTTTAAAAATATATAATACAAGTGAATCGATAAGAGTTTTGCAGCGGAAATAATTTAAAGATAGTTATGAGTTGCAATAGAAGTAGTGTGGCCCATTTATTTTAAAACTTAGAACATGATAAAAATAGCAGTCGATTTAAAGATAGCTTACATATTAGTCATCGAGTAACTTTAAGAAAGTTTGTTACTCAACATCAAAATAAATATAGCCTTTCATAAAACACAATATATTTTAACATCTTAATATGGGAAAAACACTGTGTCATCCCTGCTGCAACGCCGGCCCCTCTCGATCATAACCTGAAAATATTAGTTTTGGGGTGTGAGATAAAAATCTCAGTGGATATCCTTGTACGCTATTATACAGATTGGCAGTACGCCAAAATAATTAGTATTAATATTTTATCGTGAGTTATTATTATTCTTTGGATAGTGAATTTGTTATTCACTGGGATTTAAATCTTTTGGTAGTGAACTTTCATTCACTGAGGATTTACAATATATCCTTATTCATAATTATCAAAATTCATATATATATATCATAAATAATATATCACAATTTTTCACATATCATATGGGACACTGGTAGCGACTCTACCACATGCTACCCCCTAAACGCTTCCACCTCCTTCTACGACACTGATAGCGACTCTATCACATGCTACCCCCATAAACACTTTCCCGCCTCCTCCGTGAAACACATATTTGGGACACTGGTAGCGACATGCTACCCCCATAAACACTTTCCCGCCACCTCCGTGAAATCGTAATTTACACATTTCATATCATAATATTAATAATATTATATTATAATTATTGTTGTATTCTTGTGTTCTTAGTTATATGTTGAAGTTTGTTTAGTTCAGTTCAGAATACACCAACAGTCCATATAACATTACTGCAATACAGTAATGACGCCCACCTGGTTAACTTTTAAGAAAAGCTACAAACTTCTTGAATGATTTTAGCAAGCGTAACACAGAAGGGGTCGTCCGAGCTCTGATTGGGCAGCACTTCGCCTAGCACGTTTTCTTGAATATTTAATTATTATCAGAACTCTTGTTTCTTAATTTACTTAACAATTTTCCTTTATGAGTAAATCCTATAATCACATGACAAGTAATATCAAAATAATAAATTCAAACAAATACATTTTAACATTTATCAATTGGCGTGCTTCAACAAATAATAGCAAATTATGGAGCAACATATTAATAATTTAAACACTTACATCACTTAATAACTTAAAAGAAGCAACATATAAATTAAGATAACTAAATCGAGTTTATATAGATATTTGAATTAAATGACTTTTGTAAAATCAACAACATTTTAAAAACTTTAATAGTGTTTAATCAGCATATACACAAAAATGGTACTAATACTCAAATAATAAATAATGTATTTAAAATAGTCGTAATAACAATAATACTAACACATATTTAATTTAAACATGTTCCTCACTTAACAATCACATACGAGCAACTTATAAAATAATGCAATTAAAGTAGGACCTAACTTAATTATATTTAAAACATTATTTTTATTTTATTAGCACAAATAATGATAGTGATAATAAATTAATATATTAACATTGTATTTACACTTGACACACAAATAATCCACAAATCAAAAAGCATCCATTCGGCACATATATTATGAAATACGCAATTAATTAAAGTACTTATATAGAAACGTCAGTTAAGATAGATAGAGTTCTAGTTTTGCATTTTGTATTGTCTCTACGATCTAGTATCATTGTTTGCGGAAAATTTGCTTAACTATAAAGTAGACATTTAGATCTTTAAGAAACATTTCCAAAATCTGTTTTAAAAAGATTTAACATATGCCGAATATTTTTATGGATTTGGGTACGATTACGCCTGTTTTAGTTTTGATCCTTTTTACTCGGAAATTTAAAATAAAATAGCTATAGTCGTTTAATACCAACAAAATTTGTTTCCATAGCCTTTCAATATATTTCTATCAACGTAGATGTTTTTCCAGAATTTAATTGTGGCTCCGAAGATAATATTTTGTGATTTTGCAAAATTGGACATCTTTTAAAACTGTGAATTTTTGCATATGTTCGTCAATCATTTCTCGTCAAACGACTAATTGAATTAACATGAAATCTTGGGGTAAATACACTATACTATATCAAGTTTATTGGAAAGAAAAGGGTTTGTGAAAAACGCATCTCGAAGTCGAGTAAAAGTGCTTCCGAAGTACTGAACCTGAAATTGTGCTCTGTTTTTTCCAGTTTTTCCCAGCTTACTGCTTGATTTTCAAACGTGAATATCTCTCGTTCTATCCAACCAATTTGTGTAATATTTTACATTCAGACTCTCTACCATATGTAGATTATACTCACGTTGGTTTCGTGTCAAAATCATTTTTCGTTTAAAAGATATAAGCCTCCAAAGTCACTGCTTTAGTAGTTTTGACACATATTCTTTAAAAATTCATATCTCTTAAACCGTTGGCTCAATTCGTACAAGATTTATACAGTAAGTTCATAACTCAACATAGTTCATTTCCATATTTTTAGTTTTAGCAAAAACACCCTGTAATAAAAGTCGAACTACATGGCAGTAGCTATGTTCTTAAATTCCAGATTTTTGGTTTTGTGACTTACCATGTTCGTGCACAGAAATGGGCGGCATAACATTACTATAATCGAAAACTAAAATCATGGATGTAAAGTACAACAATCAAGCAACACATAAGAGTTTTAAACTAACAAATATCATCAAATTTAAACAAGTTAAAAGCTCATATAAAACAACACAGTGCAGTTTTTAGTTTACGGGTTTACGGAACAACCTTTGTGATTTTCGGTTAGGATTCGAATTGTTTGGAGACAGGGTACTGAGTATATCGATCATGGACTAAGAGGTGTCGAATTTTCGAGATATTAGTAAGAAACAAGTTATCATAGTTTCTGGATAAATCGAAAAACAGGGGAAGAAGGAAAAATGGGGTTTCCTTCACCTCTCTATGGATTGTTTGGATTGGACATCAGTTTATTCACATCGGGTTCTTCTCGGATGATGAGAGGACATCTGAATCTTTAAGAAAATGGCAGAAACAATCGGATTCTTTCTATGAATTAGAAGAACCGATCGAAAAGACAAAAGGAAGAAGAAATGAAGTATTCTTCTCCTTAATCTTTGAATCCATTTTTCTAGAAATAAAGAAGGGGAGCTTCGAAAATTGCTGGAATACAAAAGAAAAACCAGCTAACTTCCTATTGAAGAAGAAGAAGCCGATCGATCCATTTGAAGAAGAAGAAGAAGATAAGATTTTCTTGATCTTTCTTAACTATGTTGTGGATTTTTTTGTGCAGAAAGTAAGAAGATATGGCTGCTGCTTCTCGGTGAATTAAGAGTGGGGCTTTATGCAGAGCTCGATGAAGAAGAAGCTTGTGTGATGGAGGGTATATATAGAGGGATGATTACACGGTGATTGGCCAAGAAGGGAGGTGGATGGGGGCCATACTTCATTTCTATTGGACCAAAATTGAAAGTAGAGAATATTTGTTATCGTCACGGTATTTGTTAGCACTCGGTATTTACTACACAGTCGTTACTTATATTCGTGTTATTTTGTCGCAGAAAATTACGCAAGAGCTATAAATATTTATTTAGGATTTATGGTGATAAAATCGTCGCACTTTGAGATAAAAATTATTTAATTATAAATTCGACTTACGACTACTTATATTATTTTTGTTTTAAATTCTAATATTAATTTAATAGCGAATTTATCAAAATGAGTCCTAATATAAAATAAAATCAGATAAGACAAACATTATATCACAAAGACACGAAAAGCATGGCAACCAAGTAAATGTAATTTTCATGATTATGAATTTTTGACTTATAAGATATTATTTAAATGATCAGGCAGGTAAATGAACCACACCTCTATATTTTATATTAAAATTGAAATGGCAAGACAATACTATTAAAATGCATATTATGCTTCGTTAAGTTGTTTATCACATAAGCTTTGATAAAATAATTCGTAAGGTTATTAATTAGACTTCTTTCATTTCGACACTTATTAAATATTCATCAAACCTTGTACTTCTTTTATTTCTTTTTTAAGTGCTAGGAGTGTTGCCCGACCAGAATGCTCGTCCGTCTTCCTGAAAATCAAATCTTTTGGAAACAAATAACGACGTTAATATAATTGAAAACTCTTAAATAAATTATTCCTTTATTTCATATTAATTTTGGGACGGGGTGTTACATCCTTACCCCCTTAACAGAATTTCGTCCCCGAAATTTCGCCTACTCATTTCTCTTAGTTTTTGGGAGTATTCCACTAAGATCTTATTTCCTCTTAATTACCCAAGTAGTCCCTTCGTTTTTTTCCATGTCTACTCATAATCTAGCTAAAAGTATTTCTCAATTTCTTAAAATACGAGTCTTCCTTCCCAAGTTTTGTTATAGGCCTTTCCTTATAAGTCAAAATCATGTCTTATTTCTAAGCCTCGAAACTGATAATATTATCTAAGTTACCCAAGTATTTTCCTCATCTTAAGAATGTAAATGTTGATATTATTCGGTGTTCATCCAATTCTAGCTTCGCTCGTTCTATAGGTTTTTGGTTCTCATATATTCCTGGACTGTGTATTCTTTGTAAAAATCTCTTCCTCAATACTTTTCATTCCCAAATTTCCTCAAACATTTAAACACTAGAGAGTGGGATGCTAATGTCTTTTTAGAAATACATAAGTAGGTGGTCGTGATACTAACAACATACCTATAACGATGTCAATTTCCATATAGAAGGTTCCTACTACATTAGTGTCTTGACTACGGTAGTCATTACGACACGTTACGACACCCTGACTACATATAGAAGGTTCCTACTTAATTAGTGTCTTGACTAGTGAGCAAGTGTATTATCGTAGTGTTATACTTTGTACACGCTCTAACCAACTGAGCTATTCCAGCTGTCTATTTTGCACTTTAATTTAACTATAATCTCCATGATTACTCGTAACTACTTCTATAATTTATTTTATTTATTAATGGTAACATCGTAAAAATAAAAAAAAAGAAAAAAGAATTTTGTTAATATCTATATATAATAACAAAATGTTACTCCATATCATAAATAAAAAGTAATTCTCAAAACTCTTGTTACATGTATATTCTTCTAACTTTTCATGATGTCCCTAAATTAATGTTTATAATAATTAGTATAATTATGTATTTATGTCTAACAATTTCTTATTTCATCCGTTCATCTTCTTCTTTCAATCTTCTCAGAATTTTCTCTTCTTCCACTTTAATTGCCCAAGTTATAAAGAGAAAATGAAAAATAAGAAAATACGTACACAAATGAGGAGAGGAGATTCGCTGCTCTATTGTCGAAAGTGATAGGTTTATGATAATTATCTTATGCTCTTCTCGTTTTGATGAAAAGATGTTGAAAGTTGATGAAGCTTGGATGCGCATCTCGGCTAAGAAATGATTGTTGATTTTTTACAAGATTAAATGATTCACCTGGTTTAAACAACGATTTTGTGATTACTCAAGTAATCTCATGAAATTCCTTTATTTTTTTGTTGGAAGCATTTGTTATATATGTTAAATTGTTTTTGGAGATTAGTAAGAATTGAAAATTTGTACAAAATGTATATTTGAGCTTAGATATAATTTTGACCGATTCACTTATAAAGAATTGGCCCTCATAACTATGGGCCTAATCAACATTACGACCAGCAACCCATTTCAATAAGGTGCGCGGCTAAAGGCACACACAGATCCTATGAGGACACCCACGCGATGAGGACACACACAAAATGGATGAGAACACTCACCTAGAAATCCCAAAATTACCCTCTCTCAATTAAAACCCTAACTCCTTCATATTCATTCTCTCATATTCAGACACCCACCTCCATTTTTACACCTCTATTTCTCTCTACAGCGCCGCCACTCCACTTCGTCGAGGCGGCCCCACGCCCCACTGCGCAGGCGGCCCACCTCCTCACCCCTCCGTTTGAAGCTTTTTACGTCGTCGCGACCCCTCTGTTTGAAGAGTTTACCAAGCGACGCGGCCGCCGGCGCGAACCCTCCCTCGCCTTTCGCACGGGCGCCGTCACGCCCCCTCCCCTTCCTCCTTCGAACGCCGCCGCCGCTGGAGGTGTGCGCGTTCGCCGCCGCGTTTCAGTTTCAAGGTAGAAAATTTTTACTTTGTTTTTGTTTTGGAACTTAGGGTTTTTACAAGTTCGAAAATTATTTTCAAACATATTGACTTTGTTTTGAAATTTTTTTCGAACATATTTACTTTGTTTTGAATTTTTTTTTGAACAATGTGTGTTTGTTTTGGGAAAAATTTCGAACAAGATGTTCGATCTTTTTTTTCCTTTTTTTTTCGGACAAATTTGAGTTGTTTTGGAATTTTTTTCGAACATATCGAGTTTGTTTTGGAAAAAATTCGAACAGGTTTGTTTTGGAAATTTTTTCGAACAGTTTTTGAGTTTATTTTTGTTGCAATTTTAGAGTTTTTTTTTGTTGAAAAATAGTGTTTGTTTTGGTGGTGGTGGTGGTGGTGGTGGTGGTGGTGGGGGAGGGGGAGATAATTCTGTGAAATAGAACGGGTGGGTGTACTCATCTTCGTTTTTTTCATAAATTTTATCCTAGGGGTATATGGGACATTTCACATGTTCTGAAAGATTAAAAAAATGTTTGGTGGGTGTACTCATAGGAAATCCGGGTGTATTTAGCCGCGCCCTTCAATAAGTTTGGGCGATTTAACTTGGGCCCATTTAGGCCATTTGAGGCCCAAAATAGCTTGCTATTTTGAGAGGGCACAGTTATACGTACACACGTACCTATTGAGGACACCCAGTGCGAATTAACCTCCAACAACAACAGGACTGGAGGCCAGGCTAGCTTGGAAAATTCTTACACAAGTTAAACCCTCCCATTTCCGAGTAAAAAAAATTATTTACGTCTCGTAACTTTCATTTTTTTTAAAAACGTCCCAAGTAAGATAAAAAATAATTTACGTCCCATAATTTTGTAAATTACTTAATTTACGTCCAAATACGACATCGCTTCACTCATGCTTTTATCACATAAAAATTATGAAGAAACGACAGAAGTTGTAATATGGTCAAACTCGACTTGTATAGCATGGAAAAACAAATTAATGATCATGTGTATTAGAAAAAAATATTACAAGTCTTTCATAAAGAAAAATGTATATATTTTTATAAAAAAATTGAATGTTTATCTTTTTGGAATGTTTTTTAAAAAAGGTGAAAGTTATGAGATGTAAATATTTATAAAAAAAAAATCTTCCCTTTACATATTTGGAACGACATCGTATGGTCTTGTGGTCGATCAATCCAGAGCGTGAGACCTTACGAGCTAATAGGAATTAATATATAAGAATTAATTCTCAACCTCTCTACAAGTTCGGATTTTTAGATGAGACATAATTTTTTCATGATATCAGAGCCAAAAGGCTCACACCCACACGTTTTGGGTTCGATTCCTGTTGAAAGCAACTCCACTCATTTAAATTGTCCACACGTTGGACCTCCTCCCCAAAAGGGTAAGAGGTGATAATCCAATTCGGCCCACGAGTGAGGGGGAGTAATACGAATTAATATACAAGAATTAATTCTCAACCTTTCTACAAGTTCGAACTTTTAGATGAAGCGGAATTCTTTCCCACGCAAAAGACAGCGCGAAGACCAAGTGGTTTCACTGAACTTGCCTGTCGTTGCTGCACTGGAGATTTTCCAGGACCTCATTGAGTCACGTGAATTGAATGATAATTAGCTTATGGTCGATTTGGTGGTTGATTAATTAAGTATCATCCATCAAACTTAATAATAAGTTTTTTTTTTTTTATTAATTCAAATGTTGGCTAAGTTATTTAATATCCTGCTAGCTGGAATTGCTTGTTATTTCTCAAATAAAATGGCAACTAGTGTGTGTGCATGTTTGTTTTAGTAGTCATGAATAAAATAAAATAAAATTATATGAATTAAATTTCCGTCACAAAATCCTATGTAAATTTGCGATGACCTACAATTCCGTAGCATATTTTGTTAACTTTGTCCGTTTGATCATTTTACGTCGCAAATCCATTTTGAGGGGACAAACATATAATCAATAGTGATACATGATACTTATCCATCTTATATATCTTTTCATTGTGATTGAATAATGAGCTCCTGGAAAATATCCATTGCATCAACCGGCAACCTCAATGAAATCACCACATTCTTGCTATCCTTTTCATGGGAATGGAAGATGATGAAATTTTCCATAATTGCCCCTGGGGCAACTTGCGATGCAGCTCCCCATCCAAAGTCAATCTCATAAAATGGAAGCCTACTCCACTTGGTTATAATCATGGGCAAAGTTTTCTCTAGTACAATTGGGAGACTCTAAGTGTGTGCAAATACAATTGATTAATAAAGTGTGAGGAGATACAATTCTTAAGGAGGCAATGACTATTTTGCCCTTAAATTTCCTTCCGCATAATGTGTGTTGGAATGACCATTGTGCCCCTTTAACTCTCATCTTCTCTCTGTCATTTAATTCATCTCCCTTTTCTCTCTCTCATTTATTTCCTCTCTCTTCACTCTCAAATTGGAGTGGACATTCGACACCCCTCTTCATTTTCCGGCGGCCTCCAACGACGCCGGCGACACGGGTGGTGGGTTCCCGGCCTCCATCTTCCTCGGCCCGCTCCCGGCTTCGACTACTAAGGTTTGTTCGAAACCCTCCTCCCTCCACGCCGCTACTGCTACTCTCTCACCACCGCCTCCGTTTGAAGGCCGCCGCCGCCCCTCTGTTTGAAGAAGAAAGATGTTCGTGCCTCCTCCTCCTCCGATTTTTTCCTCTGTTTTTTTTCATTTTAAGTTAGTTTTTGAATTTTCTGTATTCTTTTAATTTTCTGGTTCTTATTCCTCCGATTTGTTGGGTCCTTTAAATTTTCAGATTTTTTTATGTCCTTGATTTTTTATGTTTTTCCTTATTATATTTCTTGATGAGTTTATAATGTGAAATTTGTAAAAAAATTTGAAGCAAAAGACATGTCTTTTTGGTGTGGAAGTTTGAGATCTTTGAATTTTTTATGGTGTTAAGAGGGTTTTTTATGGCCTGAAAGCGGCCCTTCACAACGACGCCGGAGATCCACATCTCGCCCTTTTGCCGACAATTTCCCAGGCGGCGGCCGCCGCCCAGTATATTAGGCTAGTCATTGGGCCTGGTAATGGGCATGGACTAGTGTTTCCCAATTTTTCAATCACTACCCCACAACTTGAGAAAAATATTATTTACGTCCCGTAACTTTTACCTTTTTTGAAAAACGTCCCAAAATAGTTAAAATTTTAATTTACGTCCCATAACTTTTTCAATTGCTTAATTTACGTCCAATTTTCCCTGAAAATCCCCAAATTTATGTAAATGGGACGTAAATTGAGCAATTAAAGAAGTTATGGGACGTAAATTAAATTTTTAATTAAAATGGGACGTTATGCGAAAAAGATAAAAATATTCAACAAATGTATACAATTCACTATAAAATTAATGTAGTTTATGTTATACAATCAAATAAAAAAATAATTCATAAATTAATTAATTATTATAAAAATCAATTAACTTACCTAATTCATTATTAGAAAAATTATTAACTTACCAAAAAAAATTATAATTACAATATATAAGTATTATAAAATAAATTATGAATATTAATTAAAATACTAAATAATATTTTATAACATATAAAAATAAATTTAGAAATAATTTTTCATAATATCAAAAAAGATATAATATGAAAAAAAAAACCAAAATTTATTTCTAAGTCAATTAATTACTAGAAAAATCAATTAACTTACCTGATTAATTATTTAAAAACTCAATTAATCTAATTAAAAAAATAATTTAAAAAATCAATTAACATACTCAAATAAATATAAATTTTATCTTTAAAATAATAAAAATTCCAAATAATTTTTTTACTATAATTGTCAAAAACTCTTATTAAAACTTAACAATTATTTTAATATTTTAAATAAATAAAAAAAATCACAAATATTTAAAATCCCCAAATAAATCAAAAAATACTCAAATATATCCAAAAAATTTCATATCTTACCCACGGTAATTGAAAGATGATGATGAACGTTATATTTTTTAACAATTTGTTAATTTTATTGTTTTTCATTTTTATTATATAATTTTTAATTTGATATTAGTTTGTACAAAATTATGTGGATCCACTTTGTGTAATACTTAGATAAATTTTTATATTTATTTGATTACTTTAAAATAAATAAATATTTTTATATTACTTATATTGTAATTATAATTTTTTTCGTCAGTTAATAATTTTTCTAATAATGAATTAGATAAGTTAATTGATTTTTATAATAATTAATTAATTTATGAATGAATGAATTATTTTTTATATTAAAATAAATTAATTTATGAATAATTAATTTATGAATAAATGAATTATTTTTTTATTTGATTGTATAACATAAACTACATTAATTTTATAGTGAATTGTACACATTTGTTGAATATTTTTATCTTTTTCGCATAACGTCCCATTTTAAATAAAAATTTAATTTACGTCCCATAACTTTTTTAATTGCTCAATTTACGTCCCATTTACATAAATTTGGGGATTTTCAGGGAAAATTGGACGTAAATTAAGCAATTGAAAAAGTTATGGGACGTAAATTAAAATTTTAACTATTTTGGGACGTTTTTCAAAAAAAGTAAAAGTTACGGGACGTAAATAATTTTTATCTCCCCACAACTTTCATCAATACACCTCCTCAATTACCATTTGGATATACATGTATTTTTTATCTGCATTAATTCAAATTTTACTTGAATTTTTTTTATTCATTTTTTTTTCAAAATTTTTTTTTATTAAATTTTAACTTTGACTTTGACTTGTCAAATCATATTTTATTAAATTTTATTAATTCAATTTCTTTATTAAGATTTTAATTAATTGAAATTATATATTCAGATTTTAAGTAATAGTAATTATATATATTAAATTTTTATTAAATTTTATTAAATTTTATCTTCTTTATTAAGATTTTATATTCAGATTTTAAGTAATAGTAATTATATATATATTGTACAACGATAAGTATATTGAACACTTACATCAATAAGTATATTGAACATTTACATAATAATTGTACATCGATAAGTATATTGAATATTTACATAATTGTTGTACATCGATAAGTATATTGAACATTTTGTATTCAAATTAGATTTATTCAATTTTTTTATTTATATTTTGACTCCAAATTTTTATTTTAAAATTATTATTCAGATTTTTTAAAAATTTTAATTCACACAATTTTTTTAAATCAGAATTTACTTGATTATTCAGAATTATTTTTCAAAAATTACGTCAAATTTTAAATTCAAAATTTTTAATTTTTAATTATATATTAATTAATTAGTAGTATAATATACTTTTCTATCAACTTTTCTTCAAATTTTTTTATTAAACTTTATTAATTCAATTTTCTTTTAACTAAATATCGACATACATATTAAATATTGAACACCGAATATCTATATATATTGAATATAATTAAATATTGAACATCAACATAAAACTGAATATCGACATATATATTAAATATTGAACACCGAATATAATTAAATATTGAACATCAACATAACACTGAACATCAAGAAGCACTATTATACATTAAGTTATAAATTAAAAAAGTTAGAGAAACAGAAGGAAGTTAGGGAAACAGAAGGATTGAGAGGAATCTTTAGAGTAAAATTTTGGGTTTCTTGAAGAGCTTCTAATCATCAAGTATTTAAGACCTTTTATTTCTGCATCTTGTCCCTTCTCATCACCTTAAAAGTTTTAATAAAAATTTCTTGTTTCTTATCACCAAAAAAAAAATCATAACTACATCATTTATTTAGCCACTTTACATTAACTTTGTAGTCTAAAGAATAGTTGGAGCATGAATTTTGAAACTGCATCTCAAAAAAGCGAAAACATGGACAACATAAATCCACAAGACCTGTAACAAAAAAACAGTATTCAAAGTTTTCCTCTCACCTCCAAGTCTCCAATAGCCTGGTCAGTAACTTCACCATTGGGAAACTTTTCAAACAGGAATTCAATTAGCATGCCAAACTGGGAACAGAACAAAAAACATTAGTGTGCATGCAGAATTGTAAAGAAAAATCATATTGAGATTCGGAAAATACAATTTAATAATAAGAAAACCAGATTAGCATTGGAGGCACGTAAGGAAGTTAGTCATATTCCAGTATCAAGCATAAATTTGTACATAACTTTTAAAGAAAAATCCAACAAGGCAAGTTTAAACATTTTCAACTTCATTTGTGAACTGGGAAGGAATCTCTAAGCTCCATAAATGATTTATCTGTTTAAGGATTGCAAGAACATTTAAAAACCATAGAATACCCTGCAATTTCTACCACAGGAAAAATATCCTATACTGATAAAGAACAGGAGTGGTATTGCTTACAAATTTTAATTTGTTTCCACAACTTCAGTCAAATAAGCATCAATCCACAATAAGAAAATCAAATACTACCCAAAGGGATAACACAATCTACAACACAAGGTAACCACATACCTGCGTCCCCCAGTCTCCAACATGGTTTCTCCTAAGAACCTCCACAAAGCACTGAAGCAGTTAAAAATTCAAACTTTTTTTGTTAATTAAACAAAGCATTGCCAATGACAACAAACAGACACGAGACACCCCATGCTAATTGATTTGAGGACATTAACTTTTGACATATGAAATGTATATACAAATATACACGAATACACACCTTTGCAAGTAAAGTTTTTCCAGTTCCAGGCTCCCCATAGAGTATAACACCCTTGGGAGGTTTAATACCCTTGGAAGCAGATCAGAGGATCTGGAAAAATGTCGAAAGGGTTTACAAATTTTATTCAAAAACTAAAGAAACAAAATTTGATTCACAAACTAAAGAAATAAATCAAGAAAACACTCCAAAAAAAAAAAACCACAAATCAATATTCAAAAACTACAGAAATAAAACAACAATCAGATCCCAAAATGTCATTGATGAGAGGGTTTACAGATTTCTTCATCCACCCAAGAACGAGGTCGAAATACCTGTTTTACACATCGATATAAACAATTTTCGTCATCGATATACACATCCACCCAGGAACAGGTATTTCGTCATCGATATACACATCCACCCAGGAACACAATTTTACCTAAGAATAAACAAAAAGAAGAGTAACTAAAACAAAAGCCCCAAATCAGAAGCTGAATTTTAACAATATTTTCTAAAGTAAAGAAAGTAGATGGATTTTTAGAGAGAGGCACCAAAATAAAAATTTACCGAGTCAACTCAGTGTGTGAACACCACCCACCAAACCCTAGATCTACGCCGCCACCACGCGATCGTAGAAGACGAGCCCCTTGACGGAGCATTTAGGCTCTGCAACGGCGTGGAGGAGGGTTTCGAACAAATCTTAGTAGACGAAGCCACATCGCTATGGTCGCCGCTGTTAGAAGACGAAATCGGGAGCGGGCCGAGGAAGATGGAGACCGTGAACCCACCACACGTGTCGCCGTCGTCGTTGGAGGGCCGCCGAAAATGGAGAGGGGTGTTGAACGACCACTCCAATTTCTGAGAGGGGAGAGGAGAGAGGAAATTAATGAGAGAGAGAAGAGGGAGAAAATTAATGAGAGAGAGAAGAGGGAGAAACAAATGAAAAGGGGCGAAAGTTGGAAAGAAGGGCCAAGAATGGACACCTCGATTCGACAGACTTGCAGGGGATATGAAAAGGGGCGGATGAAACGAAAATAAAAAACCTATTAACAAATAAGGGGTATAATTGACCATTCATCTGAAATTTTGTATTACCAAGTGGAATAATTTTTTTAAAAAATGCGGATGTATCAGCACACACTTAGGGGGCAGATTTTGTACTCTGGGGTTAATAATCTCTATAATCATTGTGTTGACCACCACCCTGACGGGCATTCTCGTCACTTCATGGAACTCAATCGTTGATCTGACGTGGTCCCCCGTCACTGTTTCGATGGCGTCACACACAATCTCGTTGGCTCGCAAGGTCTTGTGCTCGGGACTGTGCACAAGACCATGCGATGCCATTCCCAAAGTACCCTTTGGGAATGGGGGGATGTAACTTGTCGCGACCATCGACTGCGGTGACGAATTGGCTCGTCTCTTCGGGACCCACTTTCTTGGCATTGGTGCAACATATCCAAGCCAATGCTGATATCAGTTCAAATGTCGTGGGAGCTCGTGAAACAGGCTCCTTTACGTTGTTGTTGTTGTCGTTGTTGTTTTGTTCTCTGAGTCGGGAAATCATTGCTTGAGTGAAACAAAATGACTTGGTTACTACAAGTGGATTAAGTATAAGTATAGGAGTGAGTGACCCTTCCAAGAACTCAGGATGAGGGAATTTGATTTTAGGAGGATATCTCGGCGATATTATGGATCTATCCAAATGTGGCTTCATTGACAAAGGAAGTCCTCTCGCAATTTCAGACCAAGATTTCATAAAATCCGCAAATCCTATCCCATCAAACACCACATGATTGAAACTCACTCCTAGGATCATACCACCACACCTAAATCTTGTCACCTATTTTCAAACATTTAAATCATGACATAAAAATTATTTGTAAAATACAAATTATCTTCATTTTGACAATAAAAAATTCAAATTAAAACCTACAAGTGCAAAAAGTAACACTTGATGTTCATTTAATACATAAAAATAATATATGCTAGCTATATACTGTATATGTAATGGGTTCGGAGACGGGTTCAAGGGATATCAAGTTTTATTAAAATCACGATTCGTACCAACTTAATTTGTTTGACCAGATCCGACATAATAAAGTGATATAGGGAATCACCCAATCAGGTGCAAGTTAAATTTCAATTTTTCCCACAACCGCGAAAGGTCCGATTTGTTTTTAAATTTAGTGCTTTAACTTACCAATTTATTTGATTTTAATCTCGTTTTCACCGAAAAATCGAAATCAGCGTTGCAAGGTCTTAAATTTTTTGCACCATATGTCGTTTCTAGTGAAAATAAGACAAAAGTATTCCGTCTCATCTAAAAGTCTGAACTTGTAGAGAGGTACTCCCCCTCACTCGTGGGCTGAATTATTACATCTTACCATTTGGGGAGGAGGTCCATCGGAATTGCTTCCAGCAGGAATCGAACCCAGGACGTGTTGGCATGATGGCTCTGATACCATAAAAGAATTATGTCTCATCTAAAAGTTCGAACTTGTAGAGAGGTTGTAAATTAATTCTTGTGTATTAATTTCTAATAGTAAATTATTAGACTAAATTGAAAATCCCAAAAGTCCGGGACAAAATTGAATTTTAACCTAATCGAGTGTGCAAGGAAAATACAATATTTGAAATACAAGATCGAATACCTGAATTTCCAAGGGTGGTACATCTAATATAGTCTCATAAGGTATGCGGTTGTGATACACAAGCTTTCTTGCAACTTTCCGATCAATCATGGTAATGTCGCCAACGGCCACCGCCATTTCCTCATCGAGAAAAGCCTCGCCAAACGGCACGCCACCCTCTCCTCCGTCGGAATCCACCACCATCTTTCCATCACTCCCAACTTTCACCCTGCCTACTAAGGGATAATACTCCTCCAACACTTTTCCAAGGGATTCTTTCAAAATCTTACAAACATCAATATTACCATACCTAGTTTTCTTGTATGCCATAATAACCTCAATGATGTAAGGAAAAACCTGATCCAGGTTTGAGAGCATGTACAACCCCTTAGGGTCAGTTGGAAGAGGTCGAACAATGTTGATTTTCGCCGTGGAAAACGAGGATTCGTGTTTCTTCCCGGATTCATGTTCTTCTCTTGCAACATCAACATTTGAGTATTCCATTTCTCTTGCCTGAATATGAGAGAGTGCATACACACAATACATATATATAGAGTTAAATATATATTTTTTTCGTCCACGTGTCATACATTAAGGGGGTGCGTTCAGTAAGAGTTTACATGATTAATAATGCTTATAATAAATATAATTATGTCTAACAATTTCTTATTTCATCAATTCATCTTCTTCTTTCAATCTTTTCAAAATTTTCTCCTCTTCCACTTTAACCTGCCCAAGTAAACCATAAACCATAAACCCCAAGTTATAAAGAGAAAATAAAAAAAACAAGAAAATATGTACACAAATGAGGGGTGGAGCTAGGAGATTGCCGGAAGTGATAGGTTTATGATAATTATCTTACGCTTTTCTCATTTTGATGAAATATGTTGAAGGTTAATGAAGCTTGGATGCGCATCTCGACTAAGAAATGGGCGTTGATTTTTGACAAGATCAAATGATTCTCCTGGTTTAAAAAAAGATTGTGTGATTAGTCAAGTAATCCCATGAAATTCCTTTAGGCTCCGTTTGGATGGAGAGATTTGATCAATGGATTTCAAATCCTCCATTCAAATCCACTCCACTTGTTTGGATTAAAAAACAAATGAATGGATTTAAAATCCTTAGCATATTTTTTTTAGTTAAAATTGAGAAAATTTTAAATCCTCCCTAAAATCATGTCATTTGAAATCCATCTATTTTCAAAACCTTCAATTTAAAATACCTTCCCAAATCAAATCCCTCCATCCAAACACAACCTTATTTATTTTTTGTTAGAAGCAATTTGTTATATCTGTTTAATTGTTTTGGAGATGGGTAAGAATTGAAAATTTGTACAAAATGTATAAGGAATTGGGCCTCATAACTATGGGCCTAATCAACATTACGACGAGCAGCCCACTTCAATAAGTTTGGGCTTGAAAAAAGTGGGCCGGAACAATTATAAGGATAATCGGTGATTTAACTTGGGCCCATTTAGGCCGTTTGAGCCCCAAAATAGCAAGCTATTTTGAAATCAATATTAAGGTCCAGGCTATATATATATTGTATAATGACTTACACTTTTTAATAAATATTGTGTTGCACTTTCCAGTTATATGGACTTACACATTTTGGTAATATTGTGTTGCAATTTTCAGTTATACTGACTTACATTTTTTTATAATATTGTGTTGCACTTTTCAGTAATATTAACTTACAATTTTTAGTAATATTGTGTTGCACTTTTCTATTATATCCACTTACACTTTTTAGTAATAATATTGTGTTGCACTTTTACTGAATAAAAAAATTTCGTTAAAAGTTTAAACATAAATGAAGAATGTGTATATTTTTAAGTACGAATTAAATGTAAACTATATGATCATTATGGGTTGATTTATCAAAACTAATGTTAGAACTTCCAATTTTTATCCTTTTTTTTTGTCGAAAAATTTAAATTTGACCTGAAATACACACGTGTGACTCACATTATCGAGTCAAATTTAGACCTTTATATTTTCTGACCAGATTGCTGAGTTGGAGTGCCAAATGGGCAAAAAAAACACCACATCATATTTTCTATAAAATAAAAGAGAAAGGAAAATCAGCTTTTTTTTCTTAAAAATTTAAGAAATACTTTCGTCCATCAAACATTTGTTCACTTATTTTTATACATGTTTTTAAAAAAAATCATATTTTAATTATAAAAAATATATATGGAATAACGAGTAAAGAATATTATTGATAAATACTCAATTTTGTGATCCCTTCTTCTTATACATACTTTTAAAAAAAAATTAATTATAAAATAAATATGTGGAATAATTGGTAAAAAAATAAATTCTGGTAGACATAAAAATGGAAGGGTTATAATTTATAGATTTATCGTGTATCCTATTCCTTCGTCATATTATTAAAATTGGAGACTTTGGAGTATAATCACGCCACTTGTTTATTTCCTTTTGAATTGAAATAGTTAATAAATATTCCATTAATATTACTATTTTTTTTAAAACTATATAATATGCCTTTTCAATTTGATTTATTTCATTGTTTATAGATTGGCTTTTGTATTTATATATTCTTATGGTTACATAAGTATCCTTACCTTTAACATAAAATCTTTACACTATGTCATTCGTTTCAAAAATTCGGATTAGATTACTACGGAAAATAAGATTCACCAAAAAAGGTTTGTGACTATAAATGATAGATATGCATGCTTCATATTATTTCTTGTATGATTTCAGTTTTTTGATTTAATTTCGTTTATATTTCATTTATATTAGTTCTCTAACATGCAAGATCTGAATACGAGTGTAGGTTTTGCGATGGAGCTCCCAGAAGTGCTGATTCAACACATACAATCTTTTCTAAATGCAAAAGAAGCTGCTCAAACAAGTATCCTCCCGAAATCATGGTACGAAGCCTGGTTAACTCGCCCTCATATTGATTTTTCTGAATTAGACTTTAAAAAGCTAACAGACTTTGTGAAAATCACGAAGAGGACTTTAGAAAGATACAAGGAATTGAAACTAAAGATTAAAAAATTCAAGCTATTGTTAAAAATTACTTTCGATGAGGTTATGTATAAAGAATGGGTCGAGAAAGCAATGAAATTAGGTGCTACTGAAGTAGATATTGAAATTTCTCCAATGAGTTTTCAAAGATTTGTTTTACCACGTGAGGTGCTTAGATCCGAATTTCTTGTCAGATTATCCTTTGTTGGCGGCACAATTGATGCACGATACCTGGAGGTGAGTTGTTCGACACTGAAATCACTTAAGTTATTCCAAGTGTATATACAAGGTAGTAATAATATTTGGAACATAATTTCGATGTGTTCCTTGATCGAGGAATTGGTGTTATCTAGTTGCATGGGCAAAAATTCTTCAACTAAAAACGTGGTATTGAAATCAGATGGGCGTAAATGATTTTTATAAGTTAAAAGTGTTAGTCGTTGGATTTTATGATAATTGATGAATGTCTTTTGGGTGACCTGTCTAAATCTCATTGTCTCAAGGAGTTGCCCTTTGTCCGTTGTACGGGTTTTGAAGAAATTCAAATTTGTAGCAATTCACTTGAGTTCATACATTTTGATGATAGGGGGAGGGGTGTGTTGATTGTTGAAGACCAAGTTTGATGTTCCCAGAATTCGCAAGTTATATATACGAGCTCACGTGTACCTGATATTTGTTTTAAAACAACTTCAAGGGAATGGGAGTCTCGTATATCTTTTAACAACATTGTCGCACACTCTTCATGGTTTGTTAAATTCAGAAAATTTCTATTGGAGTTGAGCTCTTCCAAGATTCATCTCCGTCTCAAAATTTATATTTCTCGAGAGGTGGCGAATGAGTGCAACAACAATATGATAGGAGATGGTTTACCTAAACTACCCACGGTGGAGAAATTGAATTTGAACTTGATGAATGCACCATTTTCAGTTCAATTGAAAGTTATAGAGAATTTATTTTGGAGTTGTCGTCTTAAATTCATAACTGGATCAACGTCTTGCGATTTTGTGAATCTCATTTTCATCATGCTTGTAAAATTAAAAAAGAGTGTCCACTACATGATCTTAAAAAGGCAGATGTAGAAATTTCGAGATCCAAGCAATTGTAATATATGAAAAATTCTACATCTGCCTTTTTAAGATCATGCAGTGGACACTCTTTTTTAATTTTACAAGCATGATGAAAATGAGATTCACAAAATCGCAAGACGTTGATCCAGTTATGAATTTAAGACGACAACTCCAAAATAAATTCTCTATAACTTTCAATTGAACTGAAAATGGTGCATTCATCAAGTTCAGATTCAATTTCTCCACCGTGGGTAGTTTAGGTAAACCATCTCCTATCATATTGTTGTTGCACTCATTCGCCACCTCTTGAGAAATATAAATTTTGAGACGGAAATGAATCTTGGAAGAGCTCAACTCCAATAGAAATTTTCTGAATTTGACAAACCATGAATAGTCTGCGACAATGCTGTTAAAATATATACGAGACTCCCATTCCCCTCTCCCAATCATCCAAATGTATGAACTCAAGTGAATTGTTACAAATTTGAATTTCTTAAAAACCCGTACAACGGACAAGGAGATTTAGACAGGACACCCAAAATACATTCATCAATTATCACAAAATCCAACAACAACTTTCAACTTATGAAAATAATTTACACCCAAATCTGATTTCAATACCAAGTTTGTAGTATCACCAGTTGTAGAATTTTTGCCCATGCTACTAGATAACACCAATTTTTCGATCAACGGGCACATCGAAATTATGTTCCAAGTATTATTATTGTCCTGTATATACACTTGGAATAAATTAAGTGATTTCAGTGTTGAACAACTCACCTCCAAGTATCGTGCATCAATTGTGCCACCAACAAAGGACAATTTGACAAGAAATTCGGATCCAAGCACCTCACGTGGTAAAACAAAATTTTGAAAACTCCTTGGAGAAATTTCAATATCTACTTCAGTAGCACCTAGTTTCATTGCTTTCTTGATCCATTCTTTATACTTAAACTTATTGAAAGTATTTTTTTAGCAGTAGCTTGAATTTCTAAATCTTTAGTTTCAACTCCTCGTATCTTTTCAAAGTCCACTTCGTGACTTTCACAAAATCAGATTACTTTTTAATGTCTAATTCAGAAAAATCAATATGGGGGCGAGTTAACAAGGCTTCGTACCATGATTTTGAGAGGATGCTTGTTCGAGCAACTTCTTTCGCATTTAGAAAATATTTTATGTGTTGAATCACCACTTTTGGGAGCTCCATCGCCAAACCTACACTCCTATATTCCGATCTTGCATGTTAGAGAATTAATATAAACGAAATTAGATGAAAAAACTGAAATCATACAAGGAATGATATGAAGCATGCATATCTATCATTTATAGTCACAAACCTTTTTTTTTTTTTTTAATCTTATTTTCTGTAGTAATCTAATCAGAATTTTCGAAACGAATGGTATGGTGTAAAGATTTTATGTTGGTATTGATCCATATGTATAAATAAGAATATATAAATACAAAAACCAATCTATAAACAATGAAATAAATCGAATGGAAGAAGCATACGATTAGTTTTCAAAAAACACTAGAATATAACAATGAAATAGATCAAATAGAAAAGGAAATAAATCAAATTGAAAAGACATAGTATATAGTTAAAAAAATATAGTAATATTAATGAAGTATTTATTAACTATTTCAATTCAAAAGGAAAGAAATAAGTGGCATGATTGTACTCCAATTTTAATAATATGATGAAGGATACACGATAAATCTATAAATAATACTCTTTCCATTTTTATATCTACAAAAAAAAAAATTACTATCAATCAAAAATATTACTCTATATTTACTTGTTATTCTACATATCTTTTTTATAATTAAAATATAATTTTTTTTAAAAGCATGTATAAAAAGAAGTGAGCAAAGTTATCTTAACTTTTTAAGAAAAATATGATTTTCCTTCCCTTTTTTTTATATAGAAAATATGATGTGGTGTTTCTTTGCCCATTTGACTCGAGAATGTGAGTCACATGTGCATTTCCGGTCAAATGATATAATATATATCTATTATTTTATTAATATTTATAAATACAATTGAAAAAGTAAATGAAACTGTTTGGTTTTGGGACAGTCTTTTCGGGCGACGGTGCGGACATACAAACACACAAATGAATTCTCACAAAGATTACACATACAAAGGAATTCACACAAAGATAGATGTTTTGAACCCACACTAAATAAAGATACCCTACACCTTAATTTATAATCATGAAAAGGAAATCACAATCATAAATTAAGGGAAAAAATCCACAATTAAGGAAAGTCAAAGATTGAGATTGCCATCAAAACTTGGGCAACACTCAATTGTGATTTTGAGAGAGAAGAGAATAGAGATTTGGGCCTAGGGATTTATTTAGTTGGGCCACACAGAAATTAAACACAAAGAAATAGAAAACACGAAGACATGCAGCCTATAAAATCTATAGCAGATAAACCCAATCAAATAATCCCCAACAAGGGGTTACGCTACGAAAGCAGTAAAAGATTTAGGCATGAGCTTTTATACCAGAGCAAGATCTTAGTGAAGAATCTCAAAATTCCAATATTAAATTGCAGCAACAACGCTGATTTACATGACTCACTCACCGAGATAATTTTTACTGTAAAATAAATTCTTCTACAGGCTGTAGAAATCAATTAGTTGAAAAAACCAAGTATCCAAAATAAATTAAAAATAATTGGGTTATCACCCCCAATAACGAGATTAAAAAAAAATTAAGAAAATTATTTTTACCTTCACTTACCTGTGTCGGCAACAACACTGACAACGGTTATGAAGAGACGTGATTGGATCGCACACAAAGAGGCGGTGCTCACGGCGGCGATATGGTGGTGTGGCGGCGCCGACGAACCCGCCTTCACCAAACCTCTTCTCTCTCTATCACTATACTCACAAAGACGGGATTCTCACAAAGATTACACACACAAAGGAATTCTTACAAAGATTTCACACAAAAATGTTTTGAACCCACACTAAATAAAGATACCCTACACCTTAATTTATAATCATGACAAAGAAATCACAATCATAAATTAAGGGAAAGAATCCACAATAAAGGAAAGTCAAAGATTGAGATTGCCATCAAAACTTGAGCAACGTACACTCAATTGTAATTTTGAGAGAGAAGAGAATAGAGATTTGGGCCTAGAAATTTATTTAGTTGAGCCAAATGCCCATGTACCCATCCTTGGTCCATTACATAAACTCCTTTGATAATATATTAATATTCTTTTGTTGTACAAATTTACAAAAATAAAGAATAGAGAATCGATTCAATTTTTTATCATTAATTAATTATAGTGAATTTTGTTAATACTTAATAGTTAATTACTGTATTTACCGCCATCACGAGGAAAGAGAATCGTGAGAAATATTTATGAAATATTGCATCAAATAAAAAATGGAAGGAGTATAATTTAGTTTGATTTAATATATATATATATATATATTATAGAAATAATATGAAGCTAAATTATGATGTGATATTATCTAGTCATTAAATTTTCTTAATTAAATAACCTTGACTTAAGGGAATATATGGAAATTATATAATTGTATGCATATCTCAATCTCTTACCCTTATAGAAAATAAAATATTTTAAGATTTATTTTATAACATTTAATTTATTTATTTTTACTTTTAAAAAAAATATTAATTTATACATGTAATTTTTTTTAATAAAAAAAACTGAATAATTATATATAAATGAATAAATATTTTTAGAAGTAAAGTACAGTAAATAAATTAAATGTTTAATAATTATATATTAATAATTAATAACCTGTTAAAAAAAACGGCAAAAAAAATCTTAAAATATTTTATTTCTTAAATTTAAGGGTAGAGATTGAGATATGCATGAAATTATATAAAATTATATAATTTCCATATATTCCCATAAGTCAGGGTTAATTAATTTACTATAGATAACATCGTATCATAATTTGACTTCATAAATAATCTATTATTGAATTTCTATATATATATATATATATATATATATATATATATATATATTATTTGTAGATTTTTTTTTGTATTTAATACTATCATGATCATATCATTATATATTTTATTATTTTCACCCTTTCCTCTTTTTTTCCCTAATCACGTCTACTTTTACTTGTTTCTTATTTTTGAATTGGAAGAGTTAATAAATACACCATTAATATTTATTTATTCGATTTATTTCCTTTTCTGTTTGACTTTATTTCATTGTTAAAACTTAAATACTACTCTCCCGTTTTAAATTTACCAATTATCTCTCTAAATTTCACACTGTAAGGTAGTTGGACACGTGTCTGCTCGTTGCGCTATGGGACAAGCCCCACTGCCCCCTCTCGACGACTCCCGTGGTAGGACCCGACACAGGAGACGGTCGAGACCTTCTCCCTCAGACCTCCATCCCAGAGTGCTCCCGCAGAATCCCAGTGAGCAACTCCTTCTCTAATCTTAGCACGGATGAACCTTCAGAGGATCCCGTGGCTTCAGCGACCGACAACAGTCCGAACTTGGAGGCTTCTGCCAACGACGTTCCATCCCCTACTCGAGCAGCCTCGACCCGTTCCAAGAAGAAACGGGATAGCCCTAGGATGCCTGGGGTGAGCCTATTCAATGAATTCGAGGCCAGAAAATGCACGAACTACACTATCAGCCAACCAACAGGGCTTGATAATAATTTCTCCCGCGTCTCCAAGTTCAAGGGCAGTAGGGGCGATGCGTTTGACCATCCATAGTCCTTCACCTGATTCTAGATTCCTAGATTGAGTTGTTTTTTCAGAATTTATTATCGCTTTTAATTATTGCTAGGTCGTATTTAGGGTTGCACCATTTTTCGATGGTAACCCGGCCTCTGGTTTCGGCTTGTGAACTAATGACTTTTTTCTTTTCCTTCTTTTTTAATCCAAAAACCTTTTTATTGTCCAATTATCTCCTTAAATTACTTCTATTTTTTTGAAAAAACATATTAATGATCTTTTTTGGAAATGTCAAAGGAATGGTGGAAAAAAGGAAGAAAAAAGAGGAAAAAATTAATGAGAGATAAATGTATCAAAAAAAAACATGTTTATCAATTCTATGAAAATGAGAAGTAGAAAACAATATTTCCTCGTTAATGACGAAAAAGTTTGCGCCTATAAAATCACTGTAATTTGATTTATGTCATACTTGCATTAATATTTATTGATCAAGCTAGAATTTGATGTTTTTACAAACATTAGTGAGAATATAACATTTCACAATTGTACGAGTAATACTTTAGAAAAAGAATAATTTTTTTGGAACTATGTTGAATAAAAATTCATATTTGAAATATATGTGGAGCAACCCGAAATATTTATAAATACAATTTAAAAAGTAATTGAAACCCCTTTGATAATATATTAATATTCTTTTGTTGTACAAATTTATAAAAATAAAATAAAATATAGAGAATCGATTCATTTTTTTAGCCTTAATTAATTGGACTAGTCTTATGTGAAATATTGCATACATCCATTTAATCCCAATTAGATCAAGTCAAAACCCTAAATTCATTTAGTCCAAAAGTCAAATTAAAATAATTTAAAAAAATTCGCGGGTCATAAGTTCAGATCCGGGTTGCCCAGAAAATTCGCCGGTCGCAAACATGTGGTTTACTATATGACAAAAATATTGTTACTAAAAGGTCAAAATATTACCACTACAAGGCCAAAGATTTAATACTACATGTCAAAACATTCTGATATATTCACCCAAAAAATTAAGTGTCTAGAATATTTTTGGACATGTAGTAATACATTTTTAACCTTGTAGTGATAAAATTTTGGTCTTGTAGTTAGGGTGGGAATGGGCCAGGCTACCCGACAACGGCCTACGGCTCGGTCTTCTAAAGCTCGGCTCGGCTTGTTTAATAAACAAGCCAGGCTCAAGTTTTTTTAAAAGCCTTTTTAATTAAATAGGTCGGGCTTGAGCTTTTTCGTAAGCCTTTTAAGTCCAACAGGCCGGCCTATTTAACTCTATTTCTATATGTATAACTATATAATATATAAAAATACAACAAATATATAATATAATACATGATATGTTTGTCCCAAAAAGGAGTGTGACACGTGTATGGAGGGGGGGGGGAATACACGTGTATGTGTTTTTCAAAAACTTTTGCAATTAAGTAAACACAAATAATCAGAGTTAAATAAGTTACTGTTGTCACGTCCTATGAAAATTCCAAATAGAATATTCTAATAGAACTTAGCAGTAAGTAACTTGTATGCGGAATAAATGATAGGCCCTATTATACTCCTTGAATAAAATGCACTTAAGTACTAAGTTACCAAAAAGCAATAAGAAATTATAATAACACAAAAGCTTAAGCAAGAAGATAAAAACAGTAAATAAGAACACAAGACGTATAGTGGTTCGGAGGCTAAACTGCTCCTACGTCCACTCTCCTAATTTAATAGGATAATTCCTTAATCACTTGGAATTAACTTGCTTTTACAGCATGCCAAGGTGCACTGTACTTCTTCTTCTCTTGATTTCTTACAACCTTCTCTCGTTGCAATACTCCCAACACTTCTACGAACTCAACAATACTCTCAAACTATCTCTCAAGGTGAAAGTAGGGTTTTGTTCTTGTACCAACTAAGTGTGATATCCTTTACAGTTTAAGAACAAATGTAAAGGCTAGGATATCACTTTCTAGGCTCTGGATAATAAAACAATAAGCTTTCCTAGTGGGGACTAAAGATAACACTCACAAACGAATATGCTTAAAAGCTTTTATCTCTCGAGTGTTTTGAATACTTTTGAATGCTAAAATATTGCTAGAATGTGTATGGCTTGTGTGTCCCGTAAACTCGAAATGATTCAAGATATGACCTATTTATAGATGAAGCAAAACTATCTGTTGGTGGAGATAGCAGGCTTATCCATAAATTTGAACTTTCAAATTGTTCAGGGGCCTGCATGCAAATAGTACATGCATTCACGTCCATTCTGCATTTTGCATTCCATTCTCAGAATTTGTTATGCGCAGTGACAGGTGGCACTAATTCTTTGGCTATTTTGGAATAATTCTGTCCTTTCCGCTAACGGCCTCGTACTGGGTAAATTTGCCTCGTCATTCATCGTCTTTGACCATAAGTGTGCCAAGTCCAAAGTATATGAATATCTAGATTAATCATACTTGACTTTTGTTATTCAGCATACTTGTCTTCATGTGCTTTGTGCTTTCAGGTCATTTGTCATAGATTCAAGAATAATCTATCTAAGAAAAATTAAAGCTCCCTAACATATATGAGCTTTTGTAATCCTGAAAATCTAGACTTGGCAAATCATCATACTTGGGGTTTTACTTAGGGTTTTAGTATCTAATCAAAATCAAATTTTCTTTTATTAATATAAACCATATCCCAACATGATATGTGTCACACAATAAATAATATTTAATAAATAATGAGATTATCTTGAATAAATTATATACTCCCTCTGTCCAATTTTATTATGCCCACTTCTCCGGGCACGGATTTTAATGAATATTGATTAGTTTATTCATAAAGTAGATAAGTTGAGGGTATGTTTTTTTTAGTCCATTAAGTTACTATGTTTTTGAATTTAGTCCACCAGATTACCACTTTTTTGAATTTAGTCCATTAAGTTTCGATTTATTTTGATTTTGATATTAAATTATAACAGGTTTAGCAGGTCATTTTTTAAAACACACCCCATAAAATTTTATACACACCCCCTATGTTAAACACACCACACTAAAATAATTAAATTAAAAAACGTAAGAATTCAAATTAATATAAAAAATATAAATAAAATCTATAAAAAATAGTCTAAATCTTCAAAAATTAAATAAAGCTAAAAAAATTAATTAATTTAATTAATTTTTAAGATTTAGTTAATTTTTTACTATTATTTTTATTAAAAAATCAACTAAATTTTAAAAAATAATTAAATTAACTATTTTTTAACTTTATTAAAATTTTGAAGATTTATGTATTTTTTTTATATATTTTTTTTACATTTTTATATTAATTTGAATTCTTACTTTTTCTAATTAAATTATTTTTGATAATTTATTAAATATTTTTATGATTTTATTTAAATTATTTTTTGAATTTTTGTGTTTAACATTTGGAGTGTATATAATATTTACGGGTACGTGTTAGTAGGTTCATGTAATATAAAAAAAATATTTAAAAAGAAAATAAAATAAAAAAGTTTAAAACTCCAAAGCTTTGTTAATGTTTCATTTGCCTTATAATTTCTATAAAAATGTCGATAAAACTCATATTACTATTTATTGGAAACAGGAGAGGCTTCGCCAACACAAGTTCAGATGAAAATCGAATTGTTTTCGTTGCTTGGGAAGCAGAGAATTCACAATTACCAAAGAGAATTCAAAATTAATATTTTTGAAGATTTTTTAATAAAAATAAAAATCTTCAAAAATAGTAAAAAATCATCTAAATCTTCAAAATTAATTAAGTTAATTAATTTTTTTAACTTTATTTAATTTTTGAAGATTAGGCTATTTTTTATAGATTTTATTTATATTTTTTATATTAATTTGAATTCTTACGTTTTTTAATTTAATTATTTTTTTCAATTTATTAAATAGGAAAGAATTGGGGTGTGTATAGTAATAACTAAAGTTTTTTTAAATTTTAGTGTGGTGTGTTTAACATTGGGGGTGTTTTAACATTTTATGGGGTGTGTTTTAAAAAATGACCTGCTAAACCTGCTATAGCAGGTTACTGGACCAAAATCAAAATAAATTGAAACTTAATGGACTAAATTCAAAAAGTGGTAATCTGTTGGACTAAATTCAAAAACATGATAATTAACTTAATGGACTAAAAAAAACATACCCCCAACTTATCTACTTTATAAATAAACTCTAAACTAATCAATATTCATTAAAATTCGTGCCCGGAGAAGTGGACATAATAAAATTGGACGGAGGTAGTATATAATTTCTTCGTTTATACATGTAATTTTAAGATAAAATTTAAAAAATAAAATATTTTAAGATTTTTTTTTTGCCATATAACATTTAATTTATTTATTGTACTTTACTTTAAAAAAACATTATTCGTTTATACATGTAATTTTTTTAATAACAAAATTTGAATAATTTTTTTTTAAAAGTAAAGTACAATAAATAAATTAAATATTTAATAATTATATATTATTAAAAACCTATTAAAAAAATACGGCCAAAAAAAAATTCTTAAAATATTTTATTTAATAAATTTAAGAGTAGAGACTGAGATATGCATTCAATTATATAATGAGAATATTCCCTTCTAATAACTAATAAGGTCAATTTAGTGTCAAAAACCCGTATTTACCCTTAATATTCATATACTCCTTTAATTTATATATTTGAAATGTAATTCGAAATTTAAAATCATAATTAATTGTTATCAATTAATTCCCAAATTATAGGACACATTCATTCCCAAAAAAACAAAACCCTAGATCCCTCCCCCACCCCAATAGGTCGAGCTCCCTCCCCACCTTGGCCGCCGTCGTCGCTGCCCATGACCTCCCCGCCGCCCCCTCCATGGCCACGGTCGTCGCCCCCCACCCCAAACTGAGAAGAGCTTATTTGGCTTCCAAATCTCCCGAGCAGTAAAATAAATTTCCATGGATGAAAATGAATTTCGACGCGTGCTGGAGCTTTTCCCCGTCGTCCGATCTCGCGATTATCGCGTAAGCCTCCCACACGCTCTTGAATTTCTTGATTGATTTTGGCAATCAAGAAAATAAAAAGTATGATTCTGGGTTTTCTCGTGCTATTTTATACATTTCGCCCTCTATTTACATTTCGCCCTCTATTTCTTGTTCTGGCGGTATAGGGCGTTGAGGATTTGATATTTATTTTATTAGGTTGGATTTGAAGATTTCTTTAATAGAGAGATCAATAGGGACTTATCATTTACTATTTGTAAATTAGAGTATTTATCTTTTGGTATTGTAAATGTCTAAATATTTTGATTTAGTTCCTTTTTTTTTTTTTTTTTTGGTTTTTTCAAAGAAACTCTGATTTTGTAGAAATCTTTCCACATAGCAAAGAACAAAGAGGAAAAAACTGTAATGGAAAATGAGCACTGCTCAATCTTTATTTTCAGAAAAATCAGAATGGAGAATTGTATGTTTATGAGTATTTATGCAGGGGATAGCTAGCGGAGAAGAATGGGAACCAATCAGTGGTTTCCATGTGGAACTAATATGCTGCAATGTAAACTAATAAAAATGTAAAGCTAGAAATACAATTTTAATTTATTGGGGCAACCTTGAATGTAATTCTGCATTGTTGTATTTGAAGGAACTCAGTTTTTTTTAATTGATACTTTTGTACAGGTTCATTGTGACGTTATCAGCTATTTATGATGGATTGTTTCCCTTTGAATTGTTGAGGGAAGCATTATTGAGGGCAATCCATGATATTGATGCAACTTTTTCCAAGGTTAGTTTTATCCATGAATGTGAAGATGCAGTATACTGATACCACATATTTGCTTAAGTTGTTATAATTTGTGAAGGATGCATCAAGATACAACCTCAACTCTGGCTCTACAGCGACAGTTGTACTTCTAGCAGATGCTCAAATTCTAGTTGCTAATTTAGGTGATTCAAAGGTTGTGCGCTGAGATAGCTGTTGATTGATGTTGGCTCGTGAGTTGTGATAAAACAAGGTTGCCTTCTTTCTCAAGTGATAGAGAAAAAAAGTTTCCAATGGACGATTACATTTAGTTTTGTTTATCGATCAAGTTCTTATACCACAATTGGATCCAGAAGGGACCTGTTTGTAAAGTATATATTGTTAATTGGTTCAGTTATGATAGTCTTGTAAATGAAGTTGTAATTCTTGATTATTTCTGTATCTAGGTACTGTGAAGGAGCTTCTTAAGAAGTGGAGGAAGCTTCATATCGATGGGTGGAGAACTAATAGGATAGGCGATGAGGGATTGATTGCTGTTGCAAAGAATAGTGTTAATTTGAACAGTTTCAACCAACTTCTGCCGATTTCGATTCTGGAATTGACAATCCTCTGGCACCAACAAAATACACAATCTAGCCTGCTTATATGAACACCCACATTTTCCCTAGTATGTACTTGCTGTATTTCTTTTTGTAGTATGTACTTGTTGGAAATTCATAAAAATTGAAAGGACCTTTATTTTTATTCACATGTTGTTTGGTTTACAATCAGCTTTTCCAGCTTGAATTTCGATAGACTTATTATTCAATTTCTATTCGCAGTGCATCTGAAAGGTGCATATACTACTCTTACAACTTCACATCAAAATGAACTTTCCATATGAAATATGGATACCGATGTAGGCATTATCATTTTATGTCTTCGTCTTATTATTCTGAACAATTCTTTTCAGTGATATTAACTGAATTAAGTATGAAATCCCTACATCACAACAAACCACTTTTTGAATATGTCATTTACAAATATGCACATCTATTTTGCATATTGATATGCATGTCACTCTGTGCACATTGATTCATGTTATTTTATGCATACCAAAAAATTCAGTCTTGTATGTCGTTTTAAACTTCATATTGAAATGAACATATGTCTTCATAACCCATTTCTACATACCAAAATTCATTTCACTGTTCATATTAAAATTCATAATCTATTTCATATATATATGCATATTCAACATATGGGGAATTGTATACTCTATGACACGCTTATTTTTGGATCATAAAATTCAGAATTTTTAACTTTATTTGTTTGGATAATTAACAATTAATTCGAATTGCTTAATTTTAGGAATATTTGAATACTTTATTTGTTTGAATAATTAACAATTAATTCGAATTGTTTAATTTTAAGAATATGCGTATAACCAGGAACTGCATTAATTCAAAAGATTTGATATAAATTCAATTAATTTTTATTAATTTCAAATTATTTAAATGGGTAAAGGGCAACAATGTCTTATTAGGTGTCATTTTGACTCTAATAGATTTTTTTTTAAAAAAAAACCTATGCCCTATTAGATAAATCTCTCAGTGAAATGACCTTAACAATAATTTCCCCTATAATGAGAATATTTCCATATATTTCCTGTCAAGATTAATTAATTAATTTAATATGATGACTAGATACCACATCATAATTTGGCTTCTTCATCTCCATATCATTACTATCACTGTTTATAGATTTTTTTGCACCATTAATATTTTTTTATTCGATTTATTTCCTTTTCTTTTTTTTTTTAGAAAATCTCTACAACTATATATATACTAGGCAGTGGTGCCCCTCAATATTTGAGATGTTAATCCAGATTTTTGTATTAATATTTGAAAGAGGCCAAATTCTTGTATGTTTCTGAGTACACAGTGTACTCTAGGCCCATGTGTAGCCCTACCCTACCCAATTCTTTTCCCAGGCCCAATTTTTGCGACCCGACCCACAGCCCAGTAGACTTTGACCAGTCAAATGTTGACCGTTGACCAGTCAACGGTCAAACTTTGACTTTTTTTTTTTCAATTTTTTTTTTCGATTTTTTTTTCCAATTTTTTTTTCGATTTTTTTTTTGAAAAAGTGTATGTTATTATAACTAAAAAGTGTATCTTTGTTTTTTTAATTAAAAGTGTATGTTACTATATTAAAAAGTGCAACATTGTTTTTAATGAAAAGTGTACGTTATTATAATTGAAAAGTGTATGATATTATAACTGAAAAGTGTAAGTTATATATTAAAGAAAAGTGTATGTTATTATAACTGCAAAGTGTATGATCTATTAATAAAAAGTGTATGTTTTATTAATGAAAAATGTATGTTATTATAACTGCAAAGTGTATGATCTATTTAATGAAAAATGTATGTTCTATTAATGAAAAATGTAAATTATATATTAATGAAAAATGTATATTATTATAATTGAAAAGTATATGATATTATAACTGAAAAGTGTATGCTAATGATACACCTTTATAATCTAAATAAACTGTTCCTAATTTTTTTTAAATGTTATTAATTTCACTCATTTTTTTATTTATTCTTGCACTTTTATGACAATTAAAATACACCTTTTGGTTATTAGTACTTGCACTTTTATAATCTACATAAACTGTTCCTAATTTTTTGAAAAACATTGTTATTAATTTGACACATTTTATTATTTAAACTTGCACTTTTATGACTATCAATGATACACCTTTTGGTTATTAGTCTTGCACTTTTATAATCTAGATAAACTGTTCCTAATTTTTTTTAAAAAAATTGTTATTAATTTCACAAATTTTATTATTTAATCTTGCACTTTTATGACTATCAATGATACACCTTTTGATTATTAGTGTTGCACTTTTATAATTTATATAAACGAGTGCTAAAATATTTATTAGGTGCGAAAATAAAAAAAACAGATGATAAAATAAAATTAAATTCAAAATTTGTTGTTGTTGGGAATCGAACGCGCAACCACTAGGCCAAAACGGCTAGTTGGTATATTTGCGTGGAATATATTATTTATCCACATAAGTAGGGCTGCAAGTGGACTCAAGTATACCGTGTACTTGAGTACACAACAGCCCTACCCTTGAAAGAGAACTCGAATAGAATTCTATTCTAAATATAGAAAATACTTGTTTCACATTTTTACCCTTCTATTTCTATTTTTATTTCTATCTCATAAATTTCTCATAATTTTATGAACCAAAAGGTTTCATTTTTTTTATTATATAAAGTGACATATAATAATTTTCTAATTATCTATTGTGCAGTCTAGTAACAAATAGAGGAGAATTTGAAACATATTAGAAAATTACATTAATGACGAAATGGATAGCTCAAGTGGTTAGAGTATCATTATCTAGACCTAAGGTCCTGCATTCAAGTCATGGAAAATGATATATAATGTAATTAAAAAAAATGACATTAATGAAATTCAAATATGTAAAGTATTTTATTTTCCTTCTTTATTTTCCTCCAAGTTTACATACATCACCATACTTGAAATCCAGCCAAAACGAGTGATCTATATATATATATACTAGATTAGCACCCGTGTATTATGCGGAAAGTCAATAAAAATAAATATTTACATTATATTATTAAATAATTTTATAAAATAAATTTTAAATGAAATTTGTGAGAAACAAAAGAAATGAGATGTTGAGTTTTTAATATTTAATAAATATGAAAATAACTTTAAAAAATATATATAAAATTTCGAAAACAAACAATTTAAGTAATACTCCGTATTCAAATAACTCAAGTCAACCTTCAATATCAACTACAACACCTTAAATAAATAAATATTTTGATTAATTGTAAATTAAATCACAATCTTTTCCTCATTTACAATCTAATCTAAACTTTAAGATAATTGCAAAGAAATCACAAACTTTAAATATTGTTGCAATTTAGTCTTTTTGACAATTTCAATTTTGTTCGAATCTAACATAATTTAGTCTTCTTAATAACATAACAACACCTTAATAAAATAATATTATATTTTAATCAAAGCAAATATCAAAATGTGTGATTTAGGGACAAAGTAGACTTGTAAGAAGTCTAATTTGCAATAATATTTAAAGTTAAGTGATTTATTTACAATTATTTTAAGGTTTAGATTAGATTGCAAATGAACCAAAGGTTGTGATTTAATTTCCAAATAACCCTTTTTAAAATTAACAAACTCATTAAATTATGACACATAAGTAAAAAAAAAAATTAATTAGTCAATATTAATATAATAAGAAATTCAACATTTCATATCAACCACAACATCTTAAATAAATAAATAAGAGAAAAAAACTATTTACGTCCCGTAACTTTTACATTTTTTGAAAAATGCCTCAAAATAGTTAAAATTTTAATTTACGTTCTATAACTTTTTCAATTGCTTAATTTACGTCCAATTTTAGCTGGAAATCCCCAAATTTATGTAAATGGGATGTAAATTGAGCAATTAAAGAAGTTATGGGACGTAAATTAATTTTTTAATTAAAATGGGACGTTATGCGAAAAAGATCAAAATATTCAACAAATGTGTACAATTCACTATAAAATTAATGTAGTTTATGTTATACAATCAAATAAAAAATTAATTCATTTATTCATAAATTAACTTATTTTAATATAAAAAAAATAATTTTATTCATAAATTAATTAATTATTATAAAAATCAATTAACTTACCTAATTCATTATTTAAAAAAAATTATTAACTTACCTAATTAGAAAAAAATTATAATTACAATATAAGTATTATAAAATTATTTATTTATTTTAATTAAAGTAATCAAATAAATATAAAAAATTATCTAAGTATTACACAAAGTAGGTCCACATATTTTTGTACGAACTAATATCAAATTAAAAATTGTATAATAAAGATGAAAAACAATAAAATTAACAAATTGTTAAAAAATATAATGTTCATCATCATCTTTCAATTACCGGGTAAGAGATGAGAATTTTGGATATATTTGAGTATTTTTTTATTTATTTGGGGATTTTAAATATTTGTGGATTTTTTTATTTATTTAAAATATTAAAATAATTGTTAAGTTTTAATAAGAGTTTTTGATAATTTTAATAAAAAAAATTATTTGGGATTTTTATTATTTTAAAGATAAAATTTATATTTATTTGAGTATGTTAATTGATTTTTTAAATTAGGTTAATTGAGTTTTTAAATTATTAATTAGGTAAGTTAATTGATTTTTCTAGTAATTAATCGACTTAAGAATAAATCTTGATTTTTTTTTCATATTATATTTTTTTTGATATTATGAAAAATTATTTACCTATTTAAATATTATTCTAAATTTATTTTCATATATTTTAAAATATTATTTAGTATTTTAATTAATATTCACAATTTATTTTATAATACTTATATTGTAATTATAATTTTTTTTAATTAGGTAAGTTAATAATTTTTCTAATAATGAATTAGGTAAGTTAATTGATTTTTATAATAATTAATTAATTTATGAATTATTTTTTTATTTGATTGTATAACATAAACTACATTAATTTTATAGTGAATTGTACACATTTGTTGAATATTTTTATCTTTTTCGCATAATGTCCCATTTTAATTAAAAATTTAATTTACGTCCCATAACTTCTTTAATTGCTCAATTTACGTCCCATTTACATAAATTTGGGGATTTTCAGGGAAAATTGGACGTAAATTAAGCAATTAAAAAAGTTATGGGACGTAAATTAAAATTTTAACTATTTTGGGACGTTTTTCAAAAAAGGTAAAAGTTACGGGACGTAAATAATTTTTTTCTCAAATAAATAATTAGGAAAAAATTCAATAGTTAATAAGAATATAATATTTTGAAATAGTTTATGGATCATATCTTGCTCAACCAATAACTTAATTACACATCATACTTTTTAAAATTAACAACTTCATTAAATTATGACACATAAGCAAAATTAACCACAAAATGACACATAAGCCAAATTAACCACAAAATGACACATCATCAATTTAAACTCTCTATTAGTATATAACGGGGTATATATATATATGTAGTGTGTTCCAATAGATCTAAATATTTGTACTTCCCAAAAAACGGATTAAGGTAAGACGTTCAATCTATATATCTCTTTCAAATCTACTAATATTCCAACAATGCAAGCATTGATGGCGTCCTGATTCTCGACCCTTGAAGCTCTACCTCTGAGAAAAGTATTATAGTTTTCTTCTCTACAGTCTTAAAAAATACCTGCAAGATAATAAAATCCAAGTTAATAAAACTGTAATTCCACTACAAGAAATTGTTGAATTGCCTACAGAATTTTCCAACGAAAATAATTTCGTCTTTAAATATTGAGAATTGCCTACAGATTGCCTACGAATAATTATAAATTATTTTACACATTTTCACCCACGAAATTACCAAGAAAAAAATCTGATGGTGATTTACCTACAAAATAATCCATAGGTAAAATCACATTTTCCTACCGAAACGGTTGTAAGTGATTTTTTTTTATTTACCAACGAAAACTTTCCTAGCTATTTATATGTATAAATTATCTAATTGTATTACATACAAAATTAACTAGGAACTTAAAAAAATATTGATTTACCTACAAAATAATCAGTAGGCAAAATAGCATTTCCCTACCAAAATGATTGTAAATGATTTGTTTATTTATTTACCTACGAAATTTTTTCTAGCTATTTATATGTATAAATTATCTAATTGTATTACCTACAAAATTAGCTAGGAACTTAGAAAATATTGGTTTACCTACAAAATAATCCGTAGGCAAAATAACATTTCCCTACCAAAATGATTGTAGGTGATTTGTTTATTTATTTACCTACGAAAATTTTCCTAGCTATTTATATGTATAAATTATCTAATTGTATTACGTACAAAATTAGCTAAGAACTTAGAAAATATTGATTTACCTACAAAATAATCCGTAGGCAAAATAACATTTCCCTATCAAAATGATTGTAGGTGATTTGTTTATTTATTTACCTACGAAAATTTTCCTAGCTATTTATATGTATAAATTATCTAATTGTATTACCTACAAAATTAGCTAGGAACTTAGAAAAACAATAACAAATAAACATATGAAATTTATTATGTCCCACATCGAAAGAGTAGAAAAAACATAAGAGAAAAAACAATATAAAAGTAGTAGTATTAATAAGTTAGTAACCAACAAACATAAATTTTTTGTCCCACATCGAATAAGTGATTCACGTGTTATACAACACTAAAATAAACAACCACAAGTGTACGACGTCTATCGTAGCGTGATAAGCACGAGGTCGATCACACAGGGAGGCTTAGCATAAAAGGGTAGTTTGTTAATTGAGTTCTAAGTAGACGTGATCGAATAGATTGAATGTTGAATTACCCCTAAGATTGCCTAACAATATGTCACAAATAGACAACGAAAGAGTAAATAAGAAATCAATCAAATACCATGCGTTCCACGAAAACGAAAGTAAAACGGGTGAAAACTCAATTAAGAGAAGGTAGGTCCTAAAGCACATGCACTACTAGTGAATCCATCTATGATTAACTATCTACTCAAGTGGTGTTCATGCTTTGTCTATAAGATTGATCACATAATAATGAATTAAAAGTTCTTTCGATCCAAGTAATTCAAAGGAAATATCACATAACTTAGTATCTCTACCTAAATTGCACAATAAAACCCAATCAAGATCCTAAGATCATCACACATCTTCCTAATCATTGATCATTTTTCAATCTCACAATAAAATTAGGTCAAATGTTTGCAATCAATCAATCAAACTAGATTTCTCAACCTAATTCAATTGACTATGATCAACACATCACCATTGTACACATAATGACATGTTTTGCAACTAAAACCAAGCATCCAAATAGAATTAAGCCACACAAACACCAATTAAGCAAAACATTAATTCATATATATCATCAAAAGTATGTACAAGGTTCTAGAACCAAAAGTGTTTAGCTAATCAAATACATACTCAAATTACAAAATCCAAATGAAATAACTAAATAAAAAGAAAGAGAAAGCTTAGTCTAGAATGTGGTAGGGAAATGGTGGCCTCCTTGCATAAATTGATGGAGAATTGAATAAGTGGATGATGGAAACCTCCAAGTGTGTGTGATTGTGTGTTAAGATGCTTGAAGGAGAGGTAAAATAGGATTGAATTCAAGAAGTGAGGTATTTATAGAGTTGGGGTAGGGTTTGGGTGTGAGAATTGCAAGTTGGTCCCTTGAAAATGGAGAAAATACAAGTTTTGCACCGAAATTGGGGTGGCCCGGCCGGGTGGGAAAGTGGCCCGGCCGGGCGGAAGTGTTGGCCGAGATATTTGAAAACAGGGGCTAGGCGGCCCGACCGGGCGAGTGGTGCCGCCCGGCCGGGCCAAAACTTCGTATTTTGGTGAAAATTCTGGATTTGGCCACCCGGCCGGGCCAAACTTTCGTATTGGCTCCTTCGCTTTCGTCCTCCAACTTCGTCCCTCCGTATCTTAAGCTTCCGACCTCCGATCGACTCGATTCTTTTGGCTATTCCACTCCATTTTTCGAGCCGGATCCAATGGTGCACTCATCTTCTTGATCCAGTAAAGTATGATTGGTGTTTTGCTCCAAATTCCATCGTATTTCCTATAAAATCGACAAAACACAACCTTTCTCTCATTTTGGCCTAAACAATCATATTCAATGCATAAATCAATGAAATCCACATCAAAATACGCTTCACATGTGCCTCTAAAACGTGTAAATTCCACCCGAATCAAACTCCCCCAAACTTAAAATGTTGTTTGTCCTCAAACAACTAAGCACTTAAAGCAATGAGGGTGGAATGATCACAATGGAATATTTAATGCAATTCACACATGCAAAGTAAGATGTAATGATATCTCTTTCTCAAAGTGCATTTCTCAATGAAGGTCATAGGCTCATTATTGCAATTCACATTCATGAATCAAAGAATGCATAAACACACAACACATTGTGAATGGGAAACATAATCCAAATGCTCAAGTCCTCTACTCACATGATGGAGTGTTTCTATCAAACACACAAACAAATTAAGGATAGTAATGCACTCATCAACCAAGTTATGCTATGCAATCACCATATGCTTGCCCAACTTCTACTTTCTACACACATCAAATGCTCAACAATGTGATCAATAGGACTTAATCAAGGATGTAACATTGGCTTTTTGGACAAGGTAAGATGAATTTGGGAATTTGTGGCTCTTCTAGTGGAGGACAAAGCTTGTTGTTTTACAATTTGTGCTTTCACTTTCAAACTTTGCAAACTTCATCCTCACTTTTCCTTTTCTTTTCTTTTTCAAGCATTCATCACCTCATCTTTTTGAACCATTTTTCTTTTCAAGCTTTTGGGGCTCTTTGTCCCTCTTTTCTTTTCCATTGATTTTCTTTTCATCTTTCTCTTTTTCTTTCAACTTTCCCAGTTTCTCCTTTCACCAAAGATATTCATTCAAGCACATATTTTTCCACTTTGTCTTTCATCCCCCACTAGATATAGGAATCAAAGGCTCAAAAAGGCTAAGTGGTTAACATTGTAGTTTGCCAAGAAAATGAGGAATTAAGCTCAAAGGGGCTAACTACGGAAAATTACTTTGGTTTTGGGAGATTTTGGCTAAGTGACTCTTTTAGAACAAGATGGCCTATATCACATCACAAAGTTTCACACAATCATGCTTTCAAACAAGAACTTGGGCAAGTTCTAAGATTACTAGCAATAACCTAGTCCACTCTCAAATGAACTACACCGAATTACATGCTCGATTTATGGCCCAAATCTCACCGGTTTATTCAATAGAACTCTCACATTCATCAAATGTTCCCAAACAACAACACATCATGCATCCATGCTATCAAAGATCACAAATATGAACACAATATGATACTATACTCTAACACCAATCATGCATACATTCAAAGCAAATAGACATCACCACAACTACTCAACTATGGATTCCAATGATTATTCATGCTCACATTTCACCAAAGATCCACTACCCAACATATGATCAAAACCAACTCAAACAATATAAGCATATGAAAGCTAAGTGTGCGCCGGTGCAAAATGTGACACAAGTAGAATGACGAATCGGTGCAAGGGTAACAACTAGTAGAAAAATAAAAGAAAAATAACTCCCCCAAACTTAGAATTTTACTATGTAAAAATTCTAAGTTTGGGGCTTTAAGTTGTTACCTCCCTGCTTGCACATCCAATGCTCTTCAAAGATCACCATTGCAACACTTGCTTCCCCTCTCTAAAGTTGGTTTTGCTTCCTTCTCCATTCCCCATGATATGATGTCCATAGTGTTCTTCATCCATACCTACAAAATAAACTAAGCTATCAAAACTACTAAAGTAATAAAAACAAGAAAGCAATAAAACCTTGGGTTGCCTCCCAAGAAGCGCTATTTTTAACGTCTTATGCCGGACGGTTCTTCCTTGAGGGGAATATCAAGTCACCCCCTTGTCATCCTTGTTCTTGACCTTCTTTGCCCATGCAACTTTCTTAAGTCCATCAAAACATCCACTAGCTAGCCCATCCGGATCTTCACTCATGTCATAAGAGGTTGATGCCTCATTCACCCCCAAGCTTGTATAAGTAACTTTTCTTAATTTGGGGGAGTTTTTGAAGAAAACTCCCCCAAACTTGGCCTTCTTGCCCACCTTCAACTCATTGTCTTCCATTTGGGGGTCCTCTTTCACAAAATTGAATCTTCTTCCACCTCCTCTTTCATTGACATTGGAGGGTGATCTCCTCTAGAATACCCATACTCTCCATCCTCATCTTCCCGGACTTTGATAGCTCTATAGATGTTGAACACTACTTTCTCATTGTTCACTTGAAGTTCTAGCTCTCCTCTCTTTACATCAATGATAGCCCTACCGGTTGCCAAGAATGGCCTTCCCAAGATTAATGGAATATACTTATCTTCCTCCATATCCAACACCACAAAGTCCACTGGGAATATAAACTTATCAACCTTAACCAACACATCCTCCACTATACGCAAAGGGTATGTCACGGATCTATCCGCCAATATAAGGCTCATTGTGGTTGGTGTAAGCTTTCCCAAACCAAAAGATTTGCATATAGACAAAGGCATAAGATTAATGCTCGCTCCCAAATCACACAAGGCTCGAAATGTACCTCCATCCCCGATGACACATGGTAAGGTGAAAGATCCGGGGTCTCTAAGTTTTTGAGGCAACTTGGCTTGAATAATCGAGCTACACTCCTCGGTCAAATGCACCGTTTCATACTCCACCATCTTCCTTTTGTTAGACATGATCTCCTTCAAGAATTTGGAGTAGTGGGGCATTTGCTCAAGTGCTTCGGCAAAGGGAATGTTAATATGAATCTTCTTGAACATTTCCACGAACTTGGCAAACTTGTGGTCCAAACCCTTCTTCTTCAATCTTTGAGGGTATGGAAGAGGCACTACATTCTTGCCTTTGTTTTGTGGAGGGATTGCCTCCCCACTCTTCTTCTCCCCTTCTTTATCTTCTTTCTCTTTCACTAGGCCATCTCCTTTGTCAACACCCTCGGGTGCCATTACCACTTCCTCCTCTAATGGCATCTTGGGCCCTTCGTAGCTTGTCCCACTTCTTAACCTTATGGCTTTGCATTGCTCCTTGGGATTTAGCTCCGTGTTAGAGGGGAATTGCCCCGGAACGTGTTGCTTTCCAATGATGGTGGCAAGTTGGCCAATTTGCTTCTCCATAGCTTTCATATGGGTAGTCACATCCTTGATCATCTCACCATGCTCATCAAGTTTTTGCCATATCTTTGACACATTGTGCTTAGTCTCTCTCATGAAATTCTTAGTTTCTCCCATGAATGCACCAAACATCTCTTCCAAGGATGGCTTTGGTGAGGGGTCAATGATCATCTCATCCCTCACATTGAAGTTTGGTGGTGGTTGAATGGCATTCCTTGGGTTGGCATAGGAAAAGTTCTCATGTTGCCTCAAATTCGGATGATATTGGTTTGGATTGGAAGGACTTTCACGGGCTTGCCTATCGTTCCAACCCCTCTCTCTAAATTGCCTATCCCTTTGATTGTTCATGTAGTGGGCTTCTTCATATTACTCGTCACGTGGCCCCACTAAAGCTTTAGCCGTCATAAGAGATATCAATTTATCCACCTTGTTGGATAGTTTAGCATTCTCATCCAAATCTTGGGTTGAGGCAATCTTTCGAGTTTGCCTTTTCTCGGATGGCCATTGGTTGCCATTCTTAGCCATCTCCTCCAAGAGCACATATCCTTCTTCCGTCGTCTTTCCCAACAAAGACCCTCCACCGGCCGAGGCATCTACCATCCCTCTCGTACGGTGATCCATTCCGTTGTAGAAGTAACAAATGATTTGATCCCTTGAAAACCCGTGTTGAGGACAACTCCTTATGAGATCCTTAAAGCGCTCCCAAGCCTCGGCTAACGACTCATCATCATCTTGCATAAATGAAGAAATCTCCCCTCGTATCTTGATGGTCTTGCTTGGAGGAAAGTACTTCATTAGGAATGCATCAAAAAGGTCGGCCCAATTTTCAATCGTCCTTAGATCAAGAGACATGTACCATTGTTTTGCACGATCACGGAGGGAGAATGGGAACAATTGGAGACGAATGTAATCTTGAGGGACACGGTTGATCTTAACTGTTCCACTTATCTCTAGGAATTGAGATAAATGGAGGTTAGGATCCTCCTTCGACAACCTTCCGAATTGGTTGTTTTGGACCATCATGATTAGTGCCGGTTTGAGCTCAAAGTTATGAGCGTCTACGGGTTCCCTACCCGCTCCTCCGTACGGCCTTGGAATGGGAGGAAAGTGATCCCTCAAAAGTCTTTGAGGTCCATGTTCCTCATTCACTCTTGGTACCCTCTCTTCTTCCTCTACATTAGGCCCTTGGTTCTCAATTTCTTCCTCAACTTCTTCCACCATTGGATTCTCTCTTCTATTCATGGCTTCTAAATCAATTCTTCTTCTTTCGGCGTTTTGTCTTCGACAACGAGCTTCGATTTCCGGGTCTAGAGGTAGCAAAACTTGTTGAGCTCTCCTAGCTCGGGTGATCATAGGCCATGTCTAGACAAAAGTTCAAGAGAAAGTGAGAATTGCAAGTGGAATCAAAGTAAAACACACAAATATTTTTGGATTTTTGAGAAATAAGGAAAGCAAGTAAAATGTCTAAACTAAAACTCTATTAACCTACACACTAGAGCTATAAAACCTCCCCGGCAGCGGCGCCATAAACTTGATTCACGTGTTATACAACACTAAAATAAACAACCGCAAATGTACGGCGTCTATCGTAGCGTGATAAGCACGAGGTCGATCGCACAAGGAGGCTTAGCATAAAAGGGTAGTTTGTTAATTGAGTTCTAAGTAGACGTGATCGAATAGATTGAATGTTGAATTACCCCTAAGATTGCCTAACAATATGTCACAAATAGACAACGAAAGAGTAAATAAGAAATCGATCAAATACCATGCGTTCCACGAAAACGAAAGTAAAACGGGTGAAAACTCAATTAAGAGAAGGTAGGTCCTAAAGCACATGCACTACTAGTGAATCCATCTATGATTAACTATCTACTCAAGTGGTGTTCATGCTTTGTCTATAAGATTGATCACATAATAATGAATTAAAAGTTCTTTCGATCCAAGTAATTCAAAGGAAATATCACACAACTTAGTATCTCTACCTAAATTGCACAATAAAACCCAATCAAGCTCCTAAGATCATCACACATCTTCCTAATCATTGATCATCTTTCAATCTCACAATAAAATTAGGTCAAATGCTTGCAATCAATCAACCAAACTAGATTTCTCAACCTAATTCAATTGACTATGATCAACAAATCACCATTGTACACATAATGACATGTTTTGCAACTAAAACCAAGCATCCAAATAGAATTAAGCCACACAAACACCAATTAAGCAAAACATTAATTCATAGATATCATCAAAAGTATGCACAAGGCTCTAGAACCAAAAGTGTTTAGCTAATCAAATACATACTCAAATTACAAAATCCAAATGAAATAACTAAATAAAAAGAAAGAGAAAGAGAAAGCTTAGTCTAGAATGTGGTAGGGAATGGAATTCCCAAGCTAATGGTGGCCTTCTTGCATAAATTGATGGAGAATTGAATAAGTGGATGATGGAAACCTCCAAGTGTGTGTGATTGTGTGTTAAGATGCTTGAAGGAGAGGTAAGATAGGATTGAATTCAAGAAGTGAGGTATTTATAGTGTTGGGGTAGGGTTTGGGTGTGAGAATTGCAAGTTGGTCCTTTGAAAATGGAGAAAATACAAGTTTGGCACCGAAATTGGGGTGGCCCGGCCGGGTGGGAAAGTGGCCCGGCCGGGCGGAATTGTTGGCCGAGATATTTGAAAACAGGGGCTAGGCGGCCCGGCCGGGCGGAAACTTCGTAAAGGAGGGTGTTGGCATGTTCGGCCGCCCGGCCGGGCGAATGGTGCCGCCCGGCCGGGCCAAAACTTCGTATTTTGGTGAAAATTCTGGATTTGGCCACCCGGCCGGGCGGGAAATGTGGCCCGGCCGGGCCAAACTTTCGTATTGGCTCCTTCGCTTTCGTCCTCCAACTTCGTCCCTCCGTATCTTAAGCTTCCGACCTCCGATCGACTCAATTCTTTTGGCTATTCCACTCTATTTTTCGAGCCGGATCCAATGATGCACTCCTCTTCTTGATCCAGTAAAGTATGATTGGTGTTTTGCTCCAAATTCCATCGTATTTCCTATAAAATCGACAAAACACAACCTTTCTCTCATTTTGGCCTAAACAATCATATTCAATGCATAAATCAATGAAATCCACATCAAAATACGCTTCACATGTGCCTCTAAAACGTGTAAATTCCACCCGAATCAATAAGGAGCACAAGAAATATGAGAGAAAAACATTATAAAAGGGGCCTAATGTGCACCTAAGTTTGTATTTTAAAAAAGTTTTATGATCGATTCATGGTTGGACCGGTTGAACCGGCTGGTCCAATTTTGAATGAATTTATTTTGTAGGCTAAGGCTGAAAATATAATTTATTAATAAAAAAATTAAAATATATATATTAAAAATATTTCCACCGAAATGTTTATTGCCAAATTTACCTACGGAATTACCAACGAAATGTTTCGTAGTTGATATTTACCTACGAAATTTCATTTATTATGGTAATCATATTACCTACCGAAATGTTATGAATTTGCTACGAAAATGTGGTAGGTAATTGCCTACAAATTAAATTTGCGTGGGCAACCGAATTACCTACGAGCGAATTCCATACGAATGGTTTTCGTTGGTATTCCGTAGGTAAATATAAATGCCTACAAAATTGGAATTATTGCCTATAAAATATTCTCTAGGCAATTAATTATTTTCTTGTAGTGTTCATTACACAATTATTACATGTTGTAGTTTCTGTAAGGATGTTATTTACTACTTAAATACTCCCTCCTACTCAAAATATATGTCATCCTAAGCCCGTGCACACATATTAAGAAAATAAATTATTTCTCATGTTACCCTTAATTAATAATTGTATATCTCATAAAAAAAAGAACCCATTTATGTAAATATTTAGGATCTTAAGGTTAAATTTGAAAAAAATGTACGTAATTAATTTATATTGAAAAGTGTAAAACGTCATATAATTTGCAAAGAAAACGAAATGTCAAAACGACTTATATTAAAAATAGGAGGGAGTATTAGATTAAAGAGAGGACTATTTGTAAAAAAAAAAAAAAAAAAAAAAAAGAGGACTATGTGGTTGAAAATACGAAAAAATAAAGCAAAATGCAAATTTAGAACAAAGAAGGGTTCATAAAGTTTGGGGGAAACAAATATTGGATTCATTGGCAGAAACAAAAACAAACGCAGTAAAATTACTGTAAGAATGTAATCTGTTATTCAATGACAACCCAAAGGGCTTCAATCTATACAACCATAAACCCACTAATCTAGGCTATACTTATGGAACTAATGAACAAATTCTACGCCTACCATATATACTGTTGGTCCCAAAACGAGTATAGTGACAGTCTAGGGGGAGGTGAATAGACAGTCAGGTGATAGAAAACTTTTTCGTGCCTTTTTGATCAGATTAGACATTCAGAAGAGTTATGTACTCGTTCGTCTATATGTAAACAAGATGTTCTGATCTGAAGAGTGTGTGTGTTATAGTAATTCAAGATAACAACCTTACTGATTGCTGAATTCAGTTAATCAGTTTGAAAGCTATCTCAAGTGCTATGGGTGCGGAAATGTGTAGGCCCTACGTGTTTAGACTCGTGGGTATTTTTATGAAAACCTTTGAAAACTGATAACTTCAAAATCTAAGTTATTAATAAGTATTAACAATGATGAATATGAATGTAGAATAAAGAATAAGTAGTAAAGAACACAACAATTTATATTGGTTCGGATCTCAATATCCTACGTCCACTCTCTCTAATCAAATAGAGAAATTCAATAGCTTGCTGCTTTATAGTCCCAAGAGAAGACTTTTCGGATCAAGAACCTCAATTACTTTTTGAGGAACTGATATATTTGTTGGTGAGGTAACAAACAACCTTTACAATGGTTAAAACCAATAAATGATATGTGTGTATAACCAACTAATGTTCTAAGCTCTAAAGATAAGATTCTTTGTACGGGCTTAGAATCGGAAACTTAGAGCACTAAGAATAGAAATCTTTGCAGGCTCTAAAGAACTCGATACTTAAGTATTTTTCTCAAACTTGCTATTTCTTGATATCAACTGTATATGCAGAGAGAGTGAGTTCTTGCGTGTGGAGTTTCCGGTCACTTGTTCCAAAGAACAATGTTGTATTTATAGAGAGATTTGTGCTCAGAAACTAGCCGTTGGTGAGAACTAGCCATTGCAACAAATCTTTCTAAGTATGGTCGCCATCTTCATAGGAATGGTTTTGCAGATTTTCTGGTACGACATTACCTTAAAAGGCAAGGTGCATTAAATGCTCTGTACCTCTTCTGCAGATCTCTTGTACGACCTATTTGACTGTCAACTTCATAGCTTCGTGTTGATGTCTCATTGGTCCATATTAGCTTGGTAGTTAGAGATGTCTTGTCTTCTGTTAGAGCAATTCAGAAGTTAATCCGACATTCTCTTTGTCTTCTGTTTTACATGCCCTTTATCATCTGAGTTATTCATAAATGAACTAACACTTGTGAAGGTGTTTTATTCATAAATGCTAAGTGCTCTTCGACTTGCATGCTCTTTAAGGCTTGCTCTGACAAGATATAGATGAGTTCATATCTACTGTGTTGTCTTCTGAACTTCGAATGCAGATTATCATATAGAAGATCCATTCTACAAGGTATACAACAACCTCTAGATCTGAATCTACTAATGAACTCTTGGGGTCTTCTAGTTTTATGTCTTCTTCTCAATATTCTTCACTGGAGTGTACAGATGAGTAATCAGTTGACGATTGCACTGCTGACTTCTTAAACTACAATTACAAACACTTTCATTACTTCTAAGCTTAGTAGTACATCTTATGAATCTTAATAAACACTAAAATCTATAATTCATGCAAATTTATTTTGTTTATTTAAATAGTGTTAAATTTATTTTGAATATAATGAACTAAATTGAGATTTAATCAAATGCTTGATTAGTTTAATTCTTAGATTCTCCTGAAATCCTTTGTGCCTGAAAGCCAGTAGGCTGCATTAAAAGATTGTTCTTAGCAATTGGCCGGTTTGGGAGTAATTGTAGGCAACTAGTTAATAACGGATTGGCATGGGACAGGACGTACGTTAAAAGATTTGTTTCCTCGTGTATTTATTATTGATCTTCACCCTAATTGTTTCATATAAGATAGGTTCTATTGGCACAGAAATTAACTCTTTCAATCCAATTAAAGATCGAATGCACAATTTATAAAGCAGTGGAGAGTTCGAGCTTGTTTTTTTTTTTTTTTTTTTTTAGAACGGAGAAAAATTTATTAACTGAGTACCAGGAGTACTCGAAAGATAATAATCTGGAGTTATATAGGGGAATTACAATGTATATGATCAGCTACGTTGCACGCATATAAGCCTAGGATTTGCACACCAATCATGGAAATTAAATGAAGTAGTGTAGGATTTGTAGTTAGATACTAAACCCCACATCATAACTCGAACGTCGTCGAACATCTTCTCTGGCTTTGTCTCCTTGTCTTCAAACACATTTTTGTTCGCTCTCTAAATATGCCACACGATGCAACACCATAAGCATCCTAGGATGAATTTTAAGTGTTTAACCCCAAGCAGTCCGCAATGTTGGTGGAAGTGTGTCTCGGAGGTCCAGTGTCTGGCCGTGGGGGAGTTTAACCATGAGTGGCATAGGGTATTCTAGAACACTTGACGGTGTTTGGTTATCTCCACTATATCCCGATACAATCCCCACACATGTCTGAGCCCGTTCGTGTAACCCGAGTACGAGTGGCAACCGGCGGCAGTGAAACCCAACAGTGGTATCAGAGCCTGGTTCCGTCGTCGGCCGCCTTGCCATCGTATATCTCGCCGGAATTTGTCTTCACCGTTGCCGGAATTTGTTTTCACCGTTGCCAACAGATCGCGCCTCCGCCCCGTCTACTGCCTGCGCGACGCTCCAGATCCGCTAGCGTCGGCTCCGCTGGCGCAGCGCCGTCCAGATCGTGACCGCCATCTTCATGGGCCTGTCACCGCCGTGAGGATATGCCTTTGAAAGGCACTGTAAGTGACGGTTCTTTTTTATGTTTACCGCGACCTTTTATTTTTTCTGAAGAAGGTGAATTAATTTTGTCCTGGTTGCTTTTAATTTAATTAAGTTGTGGGCGTAGTTGTTTATCCCTTTTCTTTGGTGATATAGCTATAACTTAATTTGATTATGGGCTGGAAGCTTTGTGTTTTGTTAATCTCTTTTACTAGTTGATAATCAGATCAAGTTAATTTGGGGTACGGGTTATTTGTCTACTAATTATTCTGTGGTGGTTTAGTTTGAGTTAATTGAGTTGCTTAAATTATTTTACCCCTATGTAGATTTTAGGATATCTTTGTGAGTCTTTGTCTCTTTGTAATTTTTATTTACGTCTCTTTGCATTGTAAATGTTATTGCTTCCATTTGTTCTCTATGACATTTTTTCTTTGTGCTTAGTGTCTTTGTGTGTTTGACTTTGTAAGGTTTTCTTGTGCAATTTTTATTATTCGCTTTGTGGTTAAAATCTTGATGCATGTATTTTGCTTTCTTGGTGTCTTTGTGGTTATTTTTCTTGGTGATTATGTCCCTTTGTGCTATTTGTTCTTTGTGCTTTGTGTCTTCGTGTTGCTCTGTGATTTTCTTTATGATGCATGAGTAGATGATGGGCCAGTGGAAAGGTGGGGGAATGGTTGCATGATTATACTTGTGGGTTTCGTAGAAATTATGAGTACATGTTTATATGTATGTGTGTTATGCATGACTTCATACATTCTGGTTTTATGTTTCCCCCCCTACCCCATATTCATCTAGTTGCATGTTCTTTGTGGAATTCTTTGTGTGATTATAAATGGTTGATCGTTTCCTTGTGTTTGAAGATCATTCCAAGTAAGGTGGAGTGATTTCGTCTTTGTGAGTTATGTATACTTTATGATATCATGTCTGTGTGCCTTTGTGTTTCCCTTTGTGAATGCTTCGATTGAGGTGGAGCTTGTCTTTGTGTTTCTATTTGTGAATCTTTGTGATTGCTCCAAGTGAGGTGGAGCATTGTCTTTGTGTGTTTTCTTTGTGGACTAACTTCTACGTACGTAAACAAACTTGGTGTGTTTCTTTGTGTGTTGTCTTTTGTAGGTACGTGGAAGTGGGTTGAGCGATGATGACAAAATTGTTTGTGGATTGTAGTTGGGGATGGCCAAAAAGGTGGAGAATGTTAGGATTTAGCCCAAGTGTGGTTTTGGCCATTGGGCCTACACACAAGGGCCCAACTTATTATTACCCTAATTCTATTCTTGACAGCCTTCCCATTTATATTGAGTCACCCTCTCCATTGTCAATGAGATGAGATGCGTGATGTAAACGTGAGATTGGAGAGTGGAGAACAGTAAGGGTGAAGTGCTACCCATCTTGGTGTTTGGTTATCTCCACTATATCCCGATACAATCCCGACACATGTCTGAGCCCGTTCGTTTAACCCGTGTACGAGTGGCGGCCGGCGGCACTGAAACCCAACAGCACCAATCCTGAAATGAAAATGGATTTACATCAGAAGAAAATAAGGAAAAGATGCTCCATACTTTATCTCGCATCTCCACAAATGTCATTTCCGGGTTGATATTCTCGCCTTTGATGATTCTACAATTTTTTGACTTCCACAAGAACCAAATAATACCAGACCAGATGCATTCTAGAATGTGCTTTCTTCTCTTGCAGCCCGTAATACCAATATGAAGAAGGTGTGGTGTTAGTCTCGTTCTGCATGGCATGGGGCTGTCAAGGCAATCATAGCACCTTACTAGTACTTGGTGAGAAAAGCTACAGTCGAAGAATAGGTGATGAGTGCTTTCCTCGTAATGACCACACAATCCGCAGCTGATGTCGTCTCCGTCACTAAGGATTTTTCTCCTTTTTAGGTTCGTCCGAGTCTTCCATGCTAGACCTGATCACTTGGAGGGCGTTATGCAATTCCAGATTTAGGGAAAGGCTTTGAACGTCTCAACATCGAGAATTGCTAGTGGGGGAGTAAGAGCAGCCTTAAATGCGTAAGCCGATTTAGTGGTGAATAACCCGTCACTAGTAACCCTTCAACACCAAGAATCCTCCACAACTTGGCCCTTATTAAGAGAGAATGCATATAAATTCCTAAAGTTATCTTTTAAGACATGATCTACCCTCATGGCACGGGGCCTCTCAAAATCTCACCAATTTGATCAAATTCTAGTAAGCTTAACCCAAAGAGAGTCTTCCGCGGAAATCACTCTCCAAATCCATTTAAACAATAGTGCATATTAAAACTACCAGTATCTCTCACACCTAGTCCTCCCTAGCTCCCCATTCCCTTTGAAAATTTTATCCCAATCGACCAATGCTATTTTCCTCTCGTTATCCCTTTCACCCCACAAAAAAACTGCTTTGGTATTTTACAATAGGTTTGATCACACACACAAGGGACTTTAGAAAATGGGAATTATAGAGGTAATGCTGAGAGGATCGAATTAATTAATGTGGATGACTTTCCCTCCGAAAGATAGGTTCCTCCTTCCCCAACCTAATAACCATTTCTGGAATCATTCCAATTCTCAAGCTCAAACCTCATTGTTCTTGAAATTTGCGACAATTCTCAAGATTTTGTTGGGAAATTAATTCCCCCAAGGGCAGACGAAAAATAAACAAGAAATAAAATGACCCACCAAAAAGATCACTATATGATAAATTTTTACAATCACACCTCTCTTTTGACACTCAACCCTCATACACTCTTTCAAGTTTACAATGACTCTTACCTTTCTCACGAGACTCTATTACAAGAGAATATAAGAAGGTAATTTAAACTAGAATCAAATACAAGACTAAAGTGTATTGATTGGTGCACTGGTATCAAAGACCTAAGAACTCCTTATATAGAGTTGGGAAGTCCTCCCTTCTTTGCTCACATCCAATGTGGGACAAAAGCTCCTATAAAAAGCTCCTATTATTTTAACACAAGCCCAAGCCCAACAAACTCCACCTTGGTAAAATAAAAGAAAACTTCATTTTCTTCAACGATAAACATGATTCTTAAACCAAAGAACCAACATTCTCAACATAGAGAATACCTACTCCATCATATGAGTAGAACACTTAGAATCACCCATTCTAAGAATTTCCTTCGGCACATGTCGAAAAACACTTGCTGGAATTTATGGTGCAACTTTTAACTTTTGGCATTTATAGAAGTCCTTCAGCCATCGACATCTTTCACCGCACACCTTACATCCTTGCCAAACCTTGTGAGCACGTAAGAAAATCAGGACAAGAAAGGAACCAGACTTGAGTTTTTCAATATTAAGCATAAAACATAGAAAAATCTGTGACCAATCAGTATAATTTTTCAGTGAAAGAAAAGATTGATCAAAGTAATAATGATCCTAAATATATGCAGACTAACCACCATGGATTACTTGTAACTTGTAACAAAGTACAAGGATTTGTGCCGAAATCAGGCACCATTTAAATACTAGTACTATATATATATATATATGCATGCGCGTGTGTGTGGTGCGAGATGAACTTGGAAACTGGCCATTGATAATTGATGAGTGTAAATCCCTGCTAAGCAGCAACAATGATGTACATGAGGGGATTAATATGCTACTTAGAAATTAATGGAACACACATTCCCAACAGATCTTGAAATTTTTTACAGACCTTCGTCATATAAAATAAATTGTGATAAGATTGAAGTTGAGATCCCATGGCATCTTTAGTGACGAGGCAATGAATGTATGCTCTCGAGTAATTTTTACATATCTGTCACAACACTCCAAAATAAGAAAATAGATAAAATTATAAATCATAAGCAAGGGGATAATAGTAATACCATATGCATTCACAAGTAGAATCAACGGGACGAGTATCATCCTCCATTGCCTTATGTTTAAGCTTTAAAACACCCTGCATCATAATAAAAATATTAAGCACAATTTACATGTATTATCTGTTATTTAGAATTGATACCTCGGGTACAAGAGCTGTCCCAAAGCGTGCAGTACGTGTGGGATAGACGCAGTCATACATATCAGCACCTAATGCACTGCATTCTACTATATCTAGAGGATAGCCAACACCCTGGAATATTATAAAGTAGGGTCATTCTTTGTGTTGAGACAGGATTCCCCACGCCATATATAATGCCCCTTATTAACTCTTTATGAATGATGATACTGATGTAGCTTCTTATTTCTTTTGGTTTAGCATGACTACAATTGCTGATATCAACGACAAGTGGGCAGCCTACGTACGCTGGACCTGGTGGATGGAATGGTACTGTTATACCTAGTCAAAGAAGCCAATCTTTGACAAGTCAATCCTAGTCACCAGCTTGCGTGGCGAGGACCAGGCAACAAAGTCGTGCGACGACTAGTCAACAAGATGAAGAAATTGTAATAGAAGTAATGTATTTAATATATTTGAGTGCTCGCCCAAAGATGTTGGCGAGCACGTGTTATAGTTAGCTGCTCGCCCAAATGTGTTGGCGAGCACATGTCTATTTTAGCTAGAGAAGTCTGTGTTGAAGCCTTGGGAGACAGCATGGAGCGTGGCGACCACCCTCCTCGAAGGTCTGGGCGACCACCTTCCTAGACGATCAGGTCCTCCGGCGACCATCGTGGCCCAGCTCATCGGCATCTCGCCGAGGACGACCAACAGAGGCGGTTTAGCATTAAATGCACTGTCCAATCACCTTTTCGGGCAGAGGACAGGTCCAGTAAGGGCGTGCCACGTGTAAAGGGCGGGCAGCCCCTAAAAACCACTATATAATGCCTAAAAGGCTCATTTGTAAAGAACAAGTTTCATTATTCCTACAAACACCCTACCCTAAGCAATAAACACTCCCAAAGCATCCAGCTTTTAGCTTCTCCATGAAGCTACATCTTTGTTCTTCACTGTTCTTCATACTATCATCATAAATCATCATATTAATCCGCATAAATACGTAATAAACCCCCGATCGTTATATATGTTTGTTTAGTGCTTACAAAAGCCCACGTTCCAGATCATCCGTTCAAAGCACGTACAACAGGTACAAAAATCTTTACTCCTGAGTTGATAGAGATATAGCTGTAACTTTGCGCTTAACATCTCGGGTGTTTTATGATAGATCCAGATATTCTATCAATGTGATAATTATTTGAAATCACCCTTACATACGGTTGACGACACAATATTTAAACCATATTATTAAAACATATAAAATATAATTGCATTGTGTCATAATATCTTACATTTGACATATATATGCTCATCAAATTAATTTCATCAGATCCACTTGGGGTCCAAGGAAGGAAAGACTGTTCCAGATTCTTCTGAGTGTGTCTTTGGTAGCTTCATCAAGATTTTGGTGAGGTTCTGTGGTTGATTGCCTTCCATATGCTGACTTGGAGGAGTATCGTGGTTTTCCATATCCAGCGGGCAGAGGTGAATTCCTGCAAGGCAATATTATCCAAGGATTGTAACATTTGATCAAATTAATTGGTGAGATTTTGGGAGGACCCGTGGCATGAGATCGAGTAGATCATGTCTTAAAAGATTAATTTAGGAATTTATATGCATTTTCTCTTAATAAGGGCCAAGTTTTTCCGCATTCTTGGTGTTGGAGGCTTACTAGTGACGACAACAGCTGTTGATTGTGTGGTCATGACGAGGAAAGTGCTATGCAGAACGAGACGAACACCACACCTTCTTCATATTCGTATTTTGGGATGCAGGGGAAGAATTAAAACACATTCTAGAATGCAACTGGTCTGGTATTATGTTGTGACATTGGAGGAGATGCTAGCTAATGTATGGAGCATCTTTTCCTTATTTTCTTCTAATTTAAATCCATTTCCGTTTCAGATTATCACTACAAAAAATGCTTAAATTAGAGACCAAAGTTTTGAGACCGTCATAAAACGGTCTCAAATAAAGACTGATTTGAGACCATTTTGAAAAAAATACGAATTTTGAGACCGATTTCATTTCAATCTTTAATTTTATGTATTCAGACCGTTTAGAGACCGTATTGGCGGTCTCTAACCCGAAATTAAATTTCTGATTTTAAATTTTGTTTTGAGACCGCATTAACGGTCTTTAATTGGTATTAAGAATTCCAATTCCCAAATTTTATTTTGACCGCCATTTTTGCCCGCTCATTTAAAGACCGTTTTGTGAATACGGTTTCTAATCCGTTTATAAACCCGTTTGTAACCCGTCTATAAACCCTTGTTCATTTGTACCGCCTCTTTCACTTTTACCCTATGCAATTTCTCACGACCCTCGCGATTCTCTCTTGCTCTCTTGCAGCGACAAAAGCTGGCAAATTGGGTCGTCCGGCCCGTCCCATCTGGCCAAGCGATGTTCGTGGGTTGGGTCGGACCGGCCCATGAATTTGTCAGGCCTATAAAATGTGAGCCCAACCTAGCCCATCCTAGCCCACTAGACTAGCGGGCCAGCCCAGCCCATGAAATTATATATATAAATGATGTATTGGTCACATACTCACATATAATTTTTATTTATACAAATAATAATAATTAAAAATATGCAATACTAAAGTATTAACTATACATAATTCATAAACGGTCATAATCAGTATAACATTACACTCTATAACAACTTCAAATAAAATTATAAATAATTCACAAGTTCAAATTTAAAGTCAAAATAAAATAAAAACACCATAATATTTAAATATAAAATACTTTACTTATTTTAATTATCTATTTGTTTAAAGAAAAAAATATTGATCGGGCCAAACGGGTTGTCCATGGGCCAGCGGGCCAAATTCAGCCTAGCCCATTAGGCCCATCAATTCCATCGGGTCAGGCCAAATAGGCCCAGTTCTATATGGGCCTCTAATTTTAGAGCCCAACCCATACTATGTTTCGGGTTGACCGAGCCAGCCCATCGGATCGGGCCCAAATTGTCGGCTCTAGCCGCGACGAATCCAACTCCGTCCTTGTTCTTAAGAAGATATATCGCTGATGCCGCCTCTTCGCCGCCGCCTGTTGGTTATCAATAGTCTCCACCAAATTTTAGTTAAGGTAATTTTTGGGTTTTTCTATTTTGAGATTCTGTTTGAAAGAATTGGTACTAGAATATTAAAAGATGAGAGAAATCAATTGATGAGAAAAAATATTAGATGAGTATGAGATTAAATATAATAAAATTATAAATAAAATATAAGTGATGTGATTGAGAAAGGGAAGGAGAAGAGAAAAAATAATATGAAAAAAAAAAAATTGAATGAGAAACTTATTGTGGAATTTATAGTGGGATGGAGAGAGTGTATATAATAAAGAAATTAATTAATATATATAATTAATTTTAAAAATTACACAAGACAGTTACTTGTCAAAGTGGTGGGTGCCCAGTAATGGGCACCCATCCACCCGGGATCAATTCCCACCAAGACCAAATAAATGGTCATTTAAATAAAGTGGGTGTGGGTGGGTATGGGGGTCGGGTCGGGTGGGTCAGGTCAGGGCGGGTGTGGGTTCGGGTCGGGTCAGGTGGGTCAGGGCGGGTGTGGGTTCGATTCGGGTCAGGTGTGGGTTTAGTTCGGCCACGTGAGTCGGGGTTCGATACCTGATGTGGCGGTCTCTAAATTAAAGACCGTTTTGAGACCGTCTCAGGGCCCGAAAAAAGTTTGGGCCGACCAATTGTTTAAGACTGTTTGTAGACCGCTACAATTTAGAGACCTAAAAAAATCGGTCTATAATTTGAGACCGATACATGAAAACGGTCTCAAAATATTTAAAACGAACTTAATAGTGACCAACTAAAAACGGTCTCAAAACGGTCTCTAATGCGTTTAGAGACCATTTTTACGGTCTCTAATTGGTTGTTAATTGTAGTGTATGTTGTAAGAAATTCTGAGAAACAACCTTGACTATGTTTTGAAATGATTAATCTTCAATTTATGAGAAACGATTTTTCAATTACATTTTAATTAAAGTATCCGATTAAATTAATGTTTTTACCTTAACAATTGAATTTTATTTGCAGAATCTAACATTTAAAGAAAAATATTAAAATAATGAGCAAAATTACATTCATTGTGTTTATCGACCTTATTATTCTAGAATATTCTAACTTATTATTTAAAGGCACTATGAACCCAAACCCTAATTTATTTTTAGCAGCCGCAGCGTGTTCCTCCCCTCCCGTAATTTATTCTTTGCAGCCGCAGCGCGTTCCTCCCCTCCCCTAATTTATTTTTAGCAGCTGCAGCGTGTTCCTCCCCTCCCCTCCCCTCGCACAAAGTCAACTTTGAATCTTCAGGTAATTCTCGTTTTCTCCCTAAGTTAAAACCCTTCTTTTTTTTCCCTTTGATTTGTTTTCAGTTGGTGTTAATCGATCAATTGAATTAATTTGCAGCAAGTAGAAATTAAGCATGGCGAAGAAGATTCCGTCTTTTATAAGTTTTTTTCATAAGACAAACTAGTAAATTTCATTTTCAATCTTTAATTACTTTGTTTAATTACTTCAAAGTAATTAAAGGTTGAAAATGAAATAGTTTGTCTTCTTCAGCATTGAAAAAACTTATAAAAGCCGCAGCGTGTTCCTCCCCTCCCCTCCCGTAATTTATTCTTTCCAGCCGCAGCGCGTTCCTCCCCTCCCCTAATTTATTTTTAGCAGCTGCAGCGTGTTCCTCCCCTCCCCTCCCCTCGCACAAAGTCAACTTTGAATCTTCAGGTAATTCTCGTTTTCTCCCTAAGTTAAAACCCTTCTTTTTTTCCCTTCAGTTGGTGTTAATCGATCAATTGAATTAATTTGCAGCAAGTAGAAATTAAGCATGGCGAAGAAGATTCCGTCTTTTATAAGTATTTTTTCATAAGACAAACTAGTAAATTTCATTTTCAATCTTTAATTACTTTGTTTAATTACTTCAATGTAATTAAAGGTTGAAAATGAAATAGTTTGTCTTCTTCAGCATTGAAAAAACTTATAAAAGACGGAATCTTCCTCGCCATCCTAAATTTCTGCTTGCTCAAAGTGAGTAGTATTAATTCAATTGATTAATACTAATTAAAAACAAATGAAAGGGAAACACACCAGGGTTTTAATTTAGGGAGAAAATGAGAATTAATTACCTGAAGATCGAGAGTTGATCGACTTATTTGTGAGAGTGGTGGGGAGGGGGGAAACACACGACGGCGGCTAAGAATAAATTATGGTTAGGGTATTCTAGAACACGCGACGTGCCTTGAAATCAAGATCTTGCACACCAAAAACACCATTTCGAAGTAATTTAACAAAAAACTAAGATTAAAATTAACATTTGAAAAAGAAATTACCAGTTTAACATTATAAAAAGTTGGAATCTTATTTATCATTTCTACTTGCAGGAAATGAATATCCAATTGACCAATTCTAGTTAAAAACAAATGAAAAGGGAGTAAGAAGGTTTTTAACTTACGTACAGTGAAAATGAGAAGAAGAATTAACCTGTCTGCCTGAAGATCGAAACTTGAACGTGCTCTCACTTGTGAAAATAACTTAAGCGGCGGATTGGGATTTTCGACTTATAGATTGATATATATATATATATATATATATATATCTAGGGTTATATTATAAACGGGAAAATTGAACTTTTAGTCGTATAAGAATTTGCCCAATTCATTATTGGTCCCAATAATTGAAAGTATTCCTTTTTTGTACAAATTTGATCCCTTCTGTTAATTAGTTTTCAGATGGAAACCGTTAGTTTGAAAAATGGATTATATTTTTTTTTAGTCCATTAAGTTTCCATGTTTTTTTAATTTAGTCCACCAGATTACTACTTTTTGAATTCAGTCCACTAAGTTTCGATTTATTTTGATTTTGGTCTAATTACCTGCTACGACAGGTTTAACAGGTCATTTTTTAAAATACACCACTCCCCATAAAATGTTATACACACCCCAAATGTTAAACACACCACACTAAAATTTAAAAATTATTTTTTATTACTATACACACCTCAATTGTTTCCTATTTAATAAATTGTCAAAAATAATTAAAACAAAAAAATAAGAATTCAAATTAATATGAAAATTATAAATAATTAAAACCTATAAAAAATCGCCTAAATCTTCAAAAATTAAACAAAGCTAAAAACAATTAATTAATTAAATTAGTTTTGAAGATTTAGTTGATTTTATACTATTTTTAAATTTAATTTATCCTTATTATCGACATTTTTATAGAAGTTAAAAGGCAAATAAAACATTAATAAAGCATTTGAGTTTTAAACTTTTTTATTTTATTTTACTTTTAAATATTTCTTTTATATTACACGAACCTACTAACAACCTATAAATATTATATACACTCCAAATGTTAAACACAAAAATTCAAAAATCAATTAAAGTTAAATAAAAATAAAAATATATTTAATAAATTGTCAAAAATAATTTAATTTAAAAAAGTAAGAAGTCAAATTAATATGAAAAATATAAATAAAATCCATAAAAAATACGTAAATCTTCAAATCTTATCTTATCTTAATACTCTATATTTGTGAGAATATAATAAACACGTGTCAAAATTTCAACACTCTATCACAATCTCTCTCCTCACCAAAATCGTCTATTTCAAAATCCCTGCATTCTCCGTCATTTTGATTAAAAAAAACAATTTTTCCTATTTCAATCTCAAAATAATAATTTACTTATTATCTACTCATAATTATTATTTTTAAATTTTCCATCATTATTATTATTTTTAAATTTATTTTTTAAACTTTAATCACAACATTATTTTATTTTTTTTAAATTTAATCACCTTATTCTATTTTTAATATCACTCTATTCAAATCAATAAAACTTTATTCTCTATTCTCCTTTTTTTTAATTAATCATTATATTTTTTTAATCAAATCTTAATCTTATCTTAATCTTAATATAATTTATATATATATATATATATATATATATATATATATTTACAAACATTTTAAGTGTTCGGTGTATTTCAATTCCTCTCTTTTCCCTTCATTCAATTTTAAAATGTTTTTTTATTATTAATTTAACATTTATTAATATTTTATTAATTTATTAATCTTAATTATTAATTTTAACCCGACGTAGGATTTAAAAAAATCATTTTAATCATCTTCTAAATGTCCACTTTTAAATAATAAAATTTAAATATTTTTCATGAAACAGAATTTCAGCGTGCGGAGCAGTATCAAATCCAATTTCAAATATTCAAATTTAAGATTATCAATAGTTCTTCCCCACCTTCTACCTTAATTATCGTACATTCAAATTATAATTTCAATTATAAAATAGAGGCATAAATCATTTGTTAAATCATAATTTATCACTCATTTATCTTTGTGCACTCAAACGGTGTTGTGTACAACTGATGATTTCCTTCTTTGTTTTTTCATTTGAACCATTTTATGTAGTTCAAGATCTACAATGATGTAAATTTAAAAGTCATGTGTTAATGCACAAGAAATCCATTTAGAGATGTACATTATTGTTTTTTTTTTTTTTAGAAATTCATTCCAAGATCATGTAATTAATTTTTTTTTAAATACATTTAGAGATGTACTTTATATTCCAAGATCATGTAATTAATTTCTGTACATTTTATTCCAAAATCATGTTATTTCTTTTTTGATTCTATAGAATTTATCAATTTGTATATAACATTTTTTTTTGTTGAGAGGTTTCAATTGCGATTCCTGCTATTTCATTTCATAAAAAGATAGTTTCTCATTTTTTATCTCTATTATGTCTTATGGTTTTACTTCTATTTTTTTTCTGTAATTTTTTCTCTTTCTTTCACTATTTATTAATTTTTTCTTTTCTTCCATTTTTTTTTTTTCAATTTTATTTCATAGTACGTGTCTTCCTGCAATTTCATCTCATAAAAGGAGAGTTTTTTATTCTTTATCTCTTTATTACGTGGATTTACTTCCATTTTTTATATATTTAATATTTATCAAATTATAAATGAAATATTAAATATATAAAGTACTTTGTACACATCCTCTTTAATAAATATACACTTTAAATGAAAATTAATTTTAATTGAACAATCAAATTTTATGAGTAAAATAAGAATGATTAGAAGATCCATTCTTATGGAAGATCAGGTAATACTTCCCAAGATTCATTCTTATACGTGAAGAACCATTTATAATATAATTATCTTTAAATAAATTAAATATTTTCATACGAGTAAATTATTAACTACGATTAATATTAATTTTAAGATCAAATTAGGATTAAATATATATATATATTGGATTTTTTTAAATTAGATTCTGTTTATTGTATGTTAAGTGAGTGTAACCATTTTAAATCAGGTAATGCTTAGTTATTCTTAGGTTTGTTCACGACTTCAAATATTGAAAAGCAAGGTTGGATTTTTATATAATAAATTTCGAATTTTATATTAATTTAAATATAATATATATATTTTATGTAATTTTTTTTATAATATACATGGACGGACATGTATTTATTTTATTAAATTTTTTTAATTGAATATTATTTTCTTTATAAGTAAACGAAGAGGTATTGGTACAATAAAGCGCAAAGAAACTATATGAATGTATTCTAAAATAATTTTAAAACTTTCTAAAATATATAGAGTATTGTGGAGGATTTAAGCCTTATAAAAAACTTAGTTGAGAAAATTATGCAATTATTTGTTATAATCGTACAATTATTTGTTATAATATAATTGTTTTTAATAAATTATTTTTTTATAAATTTGTTTATATTTTATTATTGTGTTTGTCGTACCCATATACAATGTTAAAATTCAAAGGAAAAAAACTTGACGTGAAAATTAAAGACTATTTTTTTACCATGAAAATAGGTTACTAGAAAGATGTCACAGTTCTTTAAAGGTTTAAAGGGATGTTTGTTTTGAAATGGAAAATTCCACTCATGTACGTTCTACTTTAGAATTTAAATTTTAAATTTTAAAATTTTACCCTACAAATAACTATAAACTCTACAAAAGTCAATCTTATAAATATATACAAACTCTATATAGATTCAATAGATTCAAATTTATAGAAATGTATATATTATAAATATATTAGAATTAAAAAAAAAAACTCTCATAGACTCTAACAATAAAAAAAATATAAAAATTAATATAGTATTTAAAGTTATTATTTTAATAAATTGACCCTAATATAATATTTAATGTTATTATTTTAATAAATTGACCCGCGTAAAACGCGGGCATAGAGCTAGTTTTTAATAAAGCTAAAAAAAATAGTTAATTTAATTATTTTTGGAAATTTAGTTGATTTTTAATATTTTTGAAGATTTTTTAATAAAAATAAAAATATTCAAAAAATAGTAAAAAATCAACTAAATCTTCAAAACTAATTAAATTAATTAATTTTTTTAGCTTTGTTTAATTTTTGAAAATTTAGACTATTTTTTATAGGTTTTATTTATAATTTTATAATAAATTGAACTCTTACGTTTTTTAATTTAATTATTTTTTAAAATTTATTAAATAGGAAAGGATTGGGGTATGTATAGCGTAATAACAAAAGTTTTTTAAATTTTAGTGTGGTGTGTTTAACATTCGGGTGTGTATAACATTTTGTGGGGTTTGTTTTAAAAAATGACTTGTTACTGGACCAAAATCAAAATAAATCGAAACTTAATGGACTAAATTCAAAAAGTGATAATCTGGTGGACTAAATTCAAAAACATGGTAACTTAATGGACTAAAAAAAAATATAATCCCTTTCAAAAAAATTGAAAATTATCTCAATTATAAATTATCTGAAAATTTTAATATTATTTAAAAAATCAATAAATAATTTTTTCAAACTAAATAATACCATATGGAAAATCAAAAAAAAAAAATATAATGTGAATATAATTTTAAAATACAAAAAATATTTTTTCAAACCAAATGAATATTTACAAAAATAAATATTAAATATGAAATATTATATAATCTTAAAAATCTTTAAAGTGTCTTAAATGAAATACTATAATTTAATTAATTAAAATGAAAATTTTAATTAAATTGGAAATTTATTCAGAAATTAAATTGAACAAATTAAACTGTTCAATTATTTGATGATTAGCATAAAAATATTGACTTAATAAAAAATAAAAAAACTAATCCCCATATTCTTCCAAACAACATCATGGAAAATTCGGCTACCAAATTTGAATTCAGCCATGGAATTCGTTGAGCTAACCACTCTATCCTCATCTCATTGATAGGAATTAAAAATGGTGGAATTTACTGCCGAACGGAAAACTCGCTGGCAATATGTAATGAGCATCTCACACATCAATATTTTTAGGCATTTAACATACATATCATACAGGACTAAAAATGGTGGAAAGAGGACCATTTTCGAAGACCATTCAATCTGACTTAAAGTGCTATTTTTCCTGGGTTAGAACACCACTACATAGGCCTTAAAGTGGGATAGCTTAAGTGGTTAGAGCACCACTACCTAGGCCTTAGATCCTGGGTTCGAGTCATGGGGAAGGGAAAAGGGATGGGTATTTAATGTAATTCAAAAAAAAAAAAACTATGGCTGGAAAAAACAATAAATGTAATTTAATTTCCTTAATATATTTGTTTCCTTTTAATGTTTGATTCTCTAAATATATATCATTATGTAAAGGTAAAAAATAAAAATTCAGTTTTATTTTAGACACTCTACAAGACATTCTGTTGGGATATGGTTTATATTAATAAAAGAAAATTTGATTTTGATTTGATACCAAAACCCTAAGTAAAACCTCTATGACCTGAAAGCACAAAGCACAAAAGACAAGTATCATTGAAGACAAGGAGCTGAAGTGTTATGAAGAAAGTGACAAGGATTCATGAAGACAAGTATGCTGGACAACAAAAGTCAAGTATGATGAATTTGGATATTCATATACTTTGGACTTGGCATACTTATGGACAAAGACAAGGAATGACTAGGCACCTTACCCAGTACAAGGCCGTTAGCGGGAAGGACAGAATTATTCCAAATTAGCCAAGGAATGAGAGCCACCTGTCACTGCGCATAACAAACTCTGATATTGGAATGCAAATTGCAGAATGGACGTGAATACATGTACTATTTGCATGCAGGCCCCTGAACAATTTGAAAGTTCAAATTTATGGATAAGTTTTACTATCTCCACCAACGGATAGTTTACTTCATCTATAAATAGGCCATATCTTGAATCATTTCAAGGGGGAGGGGACATACATTAAGACACAAGCCTTACGCGTTCTATAGCAATATTTTAGCATTCAAAAGCATTCAAAACACTCGAGAGATTAAAAAGCTTTTAAGCATATTCATTTGTGAGTGTTACCTTTAGTCCCCACTAGGCAAGCTTATTGTTGATTATCCAAAGCCTAGACAGTGATATCCTATCCTTTATATTCGTTCTTAAATTGTAAAGGATATCACACAATTAGTTGGTACTAGAACAAAACCCTACTTTCACCTTGAGAGATAGATTGAGAGTATTGTTGAGTTCGTAGTAGAGATTGAGAGTATTGCAACGAGAGACGGTTGTAAGAAATCAAGAGAAGAGAAGGAGAAGAAGTAGAGTGTACCTTGGCACTGTAAAAACAAGCTAATTCCGAAGTGATTAAGGAATTATCCTATTAAATTAGGAGAGTGGACGTAGGAGCAGTTTAGTCTCCGAACCACTATACGTCTTGTGTTCTTACTTACTGCACTTATCTTATTGCTTTAGCTTTTGTGTTGTTATAACTGCTATTTGCTATTTGATAACTTAGTATCTAAGTGCATATTAATTAAGGAGTATAAAAGGGCCTATCATTTATTCCGCATACAAGTTGCATACTGTTAAGAATTCTTAGAATCTACTGTTAGTATTTTCATAGGACTTGACACACTGTGTAACTTACTTGACTCTGATTATTTGTGTCGATTACTTGCAAAAGTTTTTATTGAAAAACACACACACGTGTATTCCCCCCCCCCCCCATACACGTGTCACACTCCTTTTGGGACCAATAAGTGGTATCAGAGCAGGGGTTTAAAAACCAGTGCTTTGAGGATCAACTGTGGTTACCTAAACTGATCTACTTGTGCACTTTTTGTGATATTCATTATTTCTGATTATTCACTATGCCTAACACATCTTCTTCTGAGAATTCTGGTGTAGCTATTCCACCACCTACTACTATGGGGATCAACCCCATCAACAAGATATTTTACCAGACACTGCCCATGTTCTCTATTGAGAATTATGACTTATGGAAGATAAGGATGAGAGCAAACTTGGCCTGTCTCCATGATGAAATGCTAAGGGTGATCACTAAAGGTCCATTTGTGTTCATGAAATCCAACACAAATGTTACAGAAGCCCAAAGAGCAACTGGAGCACAAGAAATTCCAAAAGATGATGATGAGCTCACTCCTGAAGAAAGAAAGAAGCAGAATCTCAACTATGTTGCAATGAACACCCTATATCAGACCATTCCAGATGCTATAATGGGTAGAGTGTTTCACTGCACAACTGCAAAGGAGATTTGGGACACATTAGCTCTAATGTGTGAAGGAACTGACAAGATCAAGGAAAACAAACTTCAAGTTGCTGTTCAAAAGTATGAACAATTTAGGATGAAATCTGATGAAAACATTGATCAACTGGATGGAAGGTTCACAGACATCATGAATGAGATCAATTCACTTGGAAAAGTATACTCCAAGAGAGAAGTGGCTCTGAAGATACTTAGGAGCTTGACAACCAAATGGAATGTGTATGCTGTCATGATGCAGAATACAAAGGATTTGTCAACAATGCCAATGCAACAAGTGTTCTCAGAACTCAAGGCATATGAATATGACTTGAACAGAAAGAACAACACTGAGGAACCTGAGAGCAAAGGGATTGCACTGAAGGCCAAATCCAATGAACCTGATTCCAAGAAAACCAGCAAATCAAGCAAGAGTGGAAAAGGGACTTCCAAAGCTGACTTTTCAGATGAGTTGGCCATGATGGCTAGAAGATTTGAAAGATTAAATTCTAGATTTGGTAAATACAAAAGGTTTTACCAAGATAGAAGAAGAAGGTTCAACTCACCTGAGAAGAAGAATGATGAAAGGAGATCCAGAAGGGACAACTCCAAAGAAGATCCATCTTCATCAACCAAGAAGAGAGATGCTGAAAAGAAGAAAGATGAAGATGAGGATACATGCTACAACTGCAAGAAGACAGGACATTTCCAATATGATTGTCCAGAGCTAACTTCCAAGGAAAGGAAGGAAAGACAAGCTAAGAGGGACAAGAAATATGGAAAGAGGAAAGCATTGAAAGCTGAAGAAGAAACCTCTGAAGATGATCAACTTCCATCTTCATCATCTGAGATGTTTACAGACAGCAGTGATGAAGAATGTCTAATGGCTATTGAAGACAATGATGAGGTACAGTCTATTTCTAGTTCTGTCAATTCTAGTAGCACAGTGATGTCAAATGAAGACAACCTGAAGCTTACCTTTGGTAAGTTGATGGAAGACTTCATGAGACTACAAGAGATTCATGATCAAACCTTAGAAGAAAACAAAGTCTTGAATGCTAAGATTGAAAGAATTACTCAGGTTGAAGCTGAACATGATCTGAGAACTAATGAGTTGTGCAATGACTTAACTAAGGAGCTGAATACTCTAAAGGACAAGTCATCTGAACAACTTATTATGTTGAAAGAAAAGGTTAAGCTTCATGAGAGTAAGGATTCAGACTACCAAGCATTGATGGCAAAGTTTGAACATCTTTTCAAGGAACATGAATGTCTTAAATCTAGTGAAGAGAGTCTGAAACTTAAACTGGCTGCCCTGTATAAGTCATCTAATTCAATAGATGAACTACAAGGGATGCAAAGGCCTATAACTCAAAGATCTGGACTTGGTTACAATCCAGATAAAATATCTTCACCATGCCTCAGTAATACTTCAACAAGTATTACTAACAGAGTCTTTGTAAAATCTGTGGCTCAGACTGAAATTGTTGAACCAAAGCTGCTACAGATAAAGGACAAGGGTAAACAACCCATTGTACCAACTATCCTGAATCACAAGTCAAAGGTTGCAAGACCTAAGATAAGATTTCAGAGGCCTGAGACAATTCAGATGAGTAAAGGTCAATGGAAGACAACTCACCTGAAAAACTCTCAGACTCAGGCAAGAAAATCACAAGATATTCAAAGAAGACCAACTCAAATGAGAAGGCCTACAATGAATTATCAAAGGAATTTCCAGCCTAAGTACAATGAGTACAGAAGACTTGAATTCTACATGCCAAGGACATCAAGTAATCTGAATGCCTATCCACAAAGATTCAAGCATGCTGCACATGAGTCAAAAGATAGATTTAGCAGATATATTCACAAGAATAGATATAAGTCTTCTAAATCATCCAAGATTCACACTAATACTCAATCTCAACCTAAGGCATTTAAAAGAAAGATTTTGTATTTAGATGTTTATGGAAAACAAATTAGCCCTTTTCAAGTAATGAAAATAAGGCAAGTTTGGGTTCCAAAAGGTATGTCTAACCCTCTAGGACCCAACTTTCAAAGGGTACCTAAGTTTTGATTTGTAACAGGTTCCTGTGGTGCCATCAACAAAGAAAAGAAGTCCTAAAGAACTTACATGGTACTTGGACAGTGGATGTTCAAGACATATGACTGGAAACAGGGAACTTCTGTCAGATTTCATTGAACAGGATGGACCACAAGTAACTTTTGGTGACAACTCACAAGGAACAACCAAAGGTTATGGAACTCTCAAAATTGGTACAGTAAGTATTTCAAATGTTTCATATGTCTATGGTCTGAAACACAATCTATTTTCAATAAGCCAATTTTGTGATAAAGGTTTTGATGTTGAGTTTTCTAGTAACTTATGTTATATTAAGAACAAATCAAATCAACAGTTACTACTAACTGGGTCAAGGAAAGGTAATGTTTATCTTGCAGATTGGAACAAATCCCCGGAAGATATCTGCCTAGTTGCAAAAGGTTTTAAAGATCTCAGTTGGCTGTGGCACAAAAGGCTAAACCATCTGAACTTTAAGACCTTGAACAAACTTGCAAGATTTTCCTTAGTAGATGGACTACCAAATGAAGTATTCACAAAAGAACATATATGTCAAGCATGTCAAGAAGGAAAGCAAGTCAAAGCATCTTTCAATACAAAGGCTGCCATCTCAACTGCAAGAGTATTAAAAATTACTTCACATGGATTTAATTGGACCCATTACCCCTGTGAGCATCAGTGGGAAGAAGTATACACTAATAGTAGTGGATGACTTCTCAAGATACACTTGGGTAGTATTCATGTTAAAGAAGAAGGAGACTCAACAGAAGCTGCCAGAACTTTTGAAGAAAATTACAAATGAGAAAGGCTTGAGCATTGTAAAGATCAGATCAGACAAAGGAACAGAATTCATCAACTCTTACATAAATGAATACTGTCAAGCAAATGGAATCACTCATGAAACTTCATCAGCTAGAACACCTCAACAAAATGGTGTAGCAGAAAGGAGAGTTAGAACACTCAAGAAAGCTGGAAGAACCATGATAGCAGAAGCAAAGATTCCAAAGAGGTTTTGGGCAGAAGCAATCAATACTGCTTGTCACACCCAAAACAGATCCATGCTAACAAAGGAACAAGGAAAAACTCCTTATGAACTCTTCAAAGGGAGAAAACCAAGAATCTCTTACTTTCATATTTTTGGATGTACATGTTTCATTCACAATAATGGGAAGCAACAATTAAAAACATTTGATAGCAAAGCAGATGAAGGAATCTTTCTAGGATATTCTTCATCTAGCAAAGCTTTCAGAGTTTATAATTGTAGAACTCTTATTGTTGAAGAAACACCTCATGTTATCTTTGATGAGTTTTCTTTCAAGCACAGGACCTCAAACAAAGAAGACAAATCTCATGATGTAATCAACACAAGAGTGACAAGGCTAAGAGATGGTGAAAGAAAAGAATCTACATTTACTAATGTACACTATCCTGACTTGGACAACCTCAAGATATCCAACATATCTGAAGCCAATCAAGATAAAGACAACTTACCTGGAGCCAACATCCATGAGGAAAACAGCAATGTTGAGTTGAATGAACCCACTCAACCTGAGGTAAGTTCTCCCAATAATGAAGCTGGTAATGCTGAGGGAGTACAAGGATCAAATGATTTAGGGGGAACTCAACCTGTAAATGTCAATGTCGATGACATGGACAACACCCCTGAATATGAAACTGATCCTGCTTTTAATTTTCCTGAATTCTATGTTGAATTAACTGTTGAACCAAATGAGACTAACTTATCTGAAAATGATCAGTCTAGAAGGACATGGCTAGATGCTCATCCTTCAGACCAGATCATTGGTGATCCTACTAGTGGTGTAATCACTAGGAGACAACATAATTCTGCAACTTCCTCTGAGGTGGAGTGGGGAGTGGGTCTCAACAAAAAAAAAATCATGTGTTGCTTGGAATGACATATGCCAACCAAAAGCAGAAGGAGCCCTCGGGGTTAAAAACTTAGTGTTATTTAATTTGGCTCTTCTAGGCAGATTGACATGGAGAATCTGAACTGAACTCGACGCTTACTGATTGAGGATCCTAGATTTAGAGTGCAACTGCTGGACCTCATGCATTGCTTGTTGGGATATTCATCTAGCCCCTAATCTGATAGCAATTTCTAAGTTTACTTTTGATGGTAAAAATCAGATCAGTAGAGTACAATTTAAAATAGTAATATGTAATCTAGAACTAAGTTACCTAAGCTGTTTTATAAAGCTTAGAAGTATTGAATTTGTCTAAGTCTAAGTCTGAGGAATCAACTGTATGTATATCAGCTGATTATTCATCTATTTTAACACACGACTCGCTCAAGACTTAAAGATAAGAAGACTAAAGACTAGAAGACATCAAGAGCTGATTAGTAAAATTAGAAGAGTTCATTTATGATGCTAAGTATTGGGAAGAAGAGACAAAGATAACCAAAGATAAAGAGAATGTTGGATTATGTCTGAATTGCTCAAACAGAAGACAAGACAATTGTTCAACAACTTAGCTGATGTGGACCAATGATACATCGACAACGAAGCTATGAACTTGACTTGAACTAGGTCGTACAGAGATTTGTCAGATGAAGTACAAAGCATTTAATGCTCATTACCTTTTCAGGAAATGTCGTACCAGAATTTTTGCAAACAACTCTCCCATGAAGATATCGACCATGCTTAGAAGATTTGCCTGCAACAGCTAGTTTCTCACCAACGGCTAGTTTGAAGCACCAAATCATCTACCGGAAACCATACAAGCAAGAACTCTCGTATTCAGCTGATATCAAGAACAACCAATCCAGAAATATTCTAAGTGTCGAGTTCTTTAGAGCCAGCAAAGATTTCACATCCTTAGAGCTCTAAGTTTCCTATCCTAAGTCGGTTTAAAGAATTTTATCTTTAGAGCTTAGACTAGCAGTGTGTTTTTTAGCACATTGAGTTGGTTAGATGGTGCATTCTTAGAATCCGTGTTTGAAGATTGCTTTCAGTTTAATTAATTGATGATGAAAGAAGATACTCCCTCCATTTTTTAATATATGTCATTTTGACTTTTAAACTATTTTTAAAATACTTGTCATTCAAAGTTGGGTAATTCTTATAGTAGTTAAATTTTACAAAGTGACTATATAGTCACTTTATCGAATCGCGCCACGTGGCGTCGTAAACGTCGTAACGACCTGCTACTTGTTATACAGGTTTAAGTTATTTATATTATTTTTTAAATTGTATTTTGTTATTTACTATATTACCCTTCTTTTATTTAAATTATTTTTCATATATATAAGTAAAATTATTGTTCTACCCTTTCTTTATACAAATATTACCTATTTTCAAATTTAGTGATTCCTTAAATTCTAATTCACCCTACCCCTTTGCATAAATTAATTAAAAGTTACAATTATAAAAATAAATAAATATTAAATGAAAAAAAAAACTATTCTTCATCCTCATAGAATGCCTTGAAATGCAGTCCACCACAATCAGTACCAATAGTTTTCATCTTGATCTTGAGATCATTTTCCCCATATTTATTTTTCACTTTGTTGTCTCCATATGTTATTGAATAATTTTTTTAATTTGTATACTATTTTTAAAAAAAAAATAGATTAAAAAATAATTCTATCATCAATTTAAAGTATAAACTAGTGAAAATATTCTAAGAATTGATTCTCTAATGAACGTACGTACGTGTATATGTATATATGAACGTTAGATTAAAAAAAAGAGTCATTCATTAATTTTTAAAAGTTTATAAATCTTTATAAAATTACTATTAAGACTTATCAAGAAACTTGTATAGTATTTTTTAAAAAGTTTTAGATTAAAAAATAATTCTATCATCCACTTAGAAAAAGTATAAATACGTGAAGCATTGTTAATTGTAAAATAGTCTCCATAAATAGGGAATAAGATCAATTGAGATAAAAATCAAAAATCATTTTTATGTCAAAATGAACTTGAAATAAAAATTGAAAATCAATGAAGGGCTTAGAGATACGTTAAATCTAATTTATAGAAATTAATTTTACTAAATTTTTGAAAAATATATTTTAGGGAAATTAAACCTAAATTCTATCTAAAAATATGTCAATTTTTTTCCATTCTTGAAAATATGGTCGTACCTAATCCCTATCTAATAATAGGTCAATTTTTGTCCATTCTTGAAAATAAGCTTATATAATAAATATAGATATTATAATAATATTATGTTATATATTTCATATCTTTTATATGAAAATATATTTTATATGACAATATATATAATATATGACTAATGACAATAATTCATGAATTTCTTTCAATATCGTTAACTAAAGAACGTTTGTCAATAATAATAATATTGTCTCTACCATCAAGATTGACCAGGTAAGTTATGCATCTCAAGCCTTTATTATAATATAATTTGTCTACTATATAAATTTCTTTCAATCTTGATAACTGAACGTCTCTTAGGTAAGTTGTGCATCTCAAGCCTTTATTATAATATATCAATTTACTTATCATCAATTGGCCTACTATTATCAATTTGCCTACTATACAATAATAACATTATCTCTACCATCAAGATTGACGAGGTAAGTTGTGCATCTCAAGCCTTTATTATAATATATCAATTTACTTATCATCAATTGGCCTACTATTATCAATTTGTCTACTATACAATAATAACATTGTCTCTACCATCAAGATTGATTGACAAGGTAAGTTATGCATCTCAAACCTTTATTATAATATAACTTATCAATTCGCCTACTATAAATTTCTTTCAATCTCGGTAATGGAAGAAGTGAATCGAAAGTGAGTGACACAAACCATCAAGATTGACAAGGTAAGTTGTGCATCTCAAGCCTTTATTATAATATATCAATTTACTTATCAATTCGTCTACTATAAATTACAATTATTTGCAACACTATACATTACAATTATTTGCAACTGGATCCATTTAAAATATAGATCTTAAAAGTGGGTTTAATATATTTATCTCGAAAGTATGCCTCTTAAAAGTGGGTTAATATATATATTTCGAAAATATGCCATGTTTAAGGACGCTAGCATGTTGGTTAACTTTGTTAAATTTTCTTTAACTGGAGGGGGGGATCGATTCCCTTCAACAAAAATTTTATTTATTTTTAAGATAATTTTTTTAAATGAAATTTTTCATTCAAGTAGTAAGTAGAATTTGGTGGTGAACTCGCAAAAAATGGGAGTCAAATAAATGGGTCTTGTTTAAAAATCCAACCCTTTTATTTATTTTTTTCTAATTATTTTTAAGATAATTTTTTTAAATGAAAATTTCCATTCAAGTAGTAAGTAGAATTTGGTGGTGAACTCGTAAAAAATGGGGGTCAAATAGATGGGTCTTGTTTAAAAACCCAACCCATATAACCCATGAACCGTTTGTATTTGCCAAAAGATATAAAGGTATGATCCGTTTGTATTTGTCATTTAAGTGTGTCAAGTATACTACTGTAATAAAAACAGTGTGTAATTGAGTCCAGTTATATAGGATACTATTCAGGGTAGAGCTGTTGTGTACTCAAGTACACCAGATACTATTCAGGGTAGAGCTGTTGAGTACTCAAGTACACGGTGTACTTGATAAATGCATAATTTAATAAAAACAATGTGTAATTGAGTCCAGTTATATAGGATAAACGCATAATTTAGTGCTATATAGTATAAACGCATAATTTAATAAAAATCGTTACAACTCACATGTTCGAACCCAATTTTTAAAATTTAATTTAACTTTAGCACTTAATAAAAGTGCAAAATTTTAAATAATAAAATTTGTAAAATTAATAACAATATTTTAAAAAAAATTAGCAAAAGATTAAATGTAATTTAATTAATTTATTTGAATTTATAAAGTAAGATCGACTTTTACCATTGAAATTATTCAATAACAATTTTTTATTTTATTTAAAGTTACAAATTAATAAATTAATTATATATGTTAAACTAATATAATAAAATAAAGTGTCTAAACTATGCATAGTTCTTAGTATTTTACAGCTTATTGACGGCAGTGAGTAATTACAATTTTTAGAAATTAATAAAAAAATTACATTTATAAATTTAAAAGTTACAATTTGAATACATTTAAAAAAAAAATTAATACACATATACAATTAATATTAAAAGATAAAACAAAAGAGTTATCTGTCCCAGTGGCGTGGCAGATGCTCAATAATAGACACTTGCCCACCTGGGTTCAATTCCCATATAGACCACAAAAAAGGTCAATTAAATAGTTGGAGGGGGGTGGTTGCAGGGTGGGATGGGTGTCGGGGTTGGGACGGTGGGATGGGTGTCGGGTTGGGTTCGGGCTGGGACGGTGGGATGGGTGTCGGGCTGGGACGGTGGGATGGGTGTTGGGTTCGGGCTTGGTGGGATTGGGATTAAGGCTTGGAATGGGGATTAAATAATTGGAGGGGGGGTGGTTGCATGGTAGGGTGGGATGGGTGTCGGGTCGGGTTCGGGCTTGGAATGGGGATTAAAGGCTTGGAAACGAAATTTTGCCTTGTGATACGGATTTAGAGACGACAAAACGTCGTTTCTAATTAAGAACGAAATTATAGACGGATTTTTGACCCGGATGTAAAACGGGTCGTTTATCGTTTAGATACGGATTTAGAGACGAAACGACATTTGAAACGGAATTTTGACCCGGATATAAAACGGGTCGTTCATCGTTTAGATACGAGAATATACGGTGTCAAAATCCGTCTCTCATTATAAACCGAATTTTGACCCGGATATAAAACGGGTCGTTCATCGTTTAGATACGAGAATATACGGTGTCAAAATCCGTCTCTCATTATAAACCGAAAAAAATGGTTTCAAGTCCGTCTCTTATTAGAAACGGAATTTAGAAAACCGTTCATAACATTAGATACCATGCGATTAGGAACAGATAGAAAATGGTTCCAAAATCCGTTTCTAACCTGTTTAGATACAATGTTTATGGTATTTAATCCGTCTCTAAATCTCAGTTTTTTTGTAGTGCATGTTCTTCAATTTAACTATTAAAATCGTGATCTTCGCGATAATGAATAATCATCACCGTGACTTTCTGTTCCCAGCCCTCACTCTATTTACCATTCAAATCGTTTTAGTTGTCCCGTCATTTTTCGATACTCCTTCGTCAAGTTCATCAACCATTGCACCAAATTAAAAAAAAAATCAGTTTCAAAATTTTTACGCTTATTTGATGCTTCTCAACATTGCTCCATATTCTTCGCGATGATGGAAGGGAGGAGAGGCGTTGACCCTGAATGTTTAAGTTTTACGATTTTTTATTGTGGACTTTTTTTCTAGGCCGTGTTGCAGAGTTTAGGGAAGAAGATGATTAGAGATGGGAGATGGGCGGTTTAAGTTTGGATGGGATTAGGTTTTGTAAAAAATTGGAGTATAAAATTTTATTTAAGATTAAATCATTTTAATTTAATGTGACCAAACAATTTGGAAAAAATGGGGAACTAGATTGAAAGGAGAAGATTAATTTAGAATTTTAAGGATATAGATGTCATTTTATAATTAAATGTTTATATTATTTTAAATTATAAAAGGATATTCTTGTCATTTTATATTTATTAATATAATTTATTAGTAGGGCGATGCACTGCGATTGCATATTGCAAAGAGCAACTGCACCAATGCGAAGTGCAATCATATAAAAGAAAATTCATAAGTTGGATTAATGATCCAATGACATTTAATATAAAAGAAAATTCATAAGTTGGATTAATGATCCAATGACATTTAAATGATTGTTTGTTGTAAGATAGGGCGAAAACTGTGTTACCGTAGAAAGACCCAACTTTTAATTAATTTGATTTTTTTTAATTAATTGATTTGATTTATTCCTTTTTATTAATTTGTAATTTTACAATAATATATTTTAATTAATTTAATTTAATAGAAAATAAAAATTTATGACACATTACGACAATACATACCGTAAAATTTGCAAAAGGTAACAGGTCATCAAATTTAAGCCATTAGATTAGATTTTTAATGGCTTAGATTAACTGACTACGGTAGTCATTACAACACCTTACGACACCCTGACTACATGTAAGAGGTCCCTTCAAAGTTTTCCTTTAAGTCTGACTATTTTATTCTTGTTGAGTGTCAAACAATTGTCCCACATCGGATTAGCATTGAAGGCTCGTTGGGTATAAAAGGGGGAACTAGTATCTCCATTAGTATGAGGTATTTTGGGAAAAACTCAAAAGCAAAGTCGTGAGGGTTTCGCCAACCAATTGGAATACTTATGGAGGGTCCAAGTCCTGCCTGAGAACCCAACACGCGAGGGTTTGCCTTGAAACCCAACAAATGGCGCCGTCTGTGGAAAGAAAACCTTGAAATTTCAAGGCTTTTCCAACGACTTTGGAAAATGTGTTGGAATTGTTTATTTTTTAATTTTTTAACCCGGGCATCTTTCCTCGACGCAGCAACCCAAAGAAAAGAAGATACACGAATTTTTTAAACAACTCCATCACAGTCCAATCTTGATCCAAGTAAACTATACGCAAGAATGCCAAATCATAGCCAAAATGGTTATCAAAATTGCAAAGACCTGTACCAGTAGCAGCTGAATGTACCTTCCCCCATTCTTTTTGCCAGTCCGTAAAGTTGCGGACCTCTTTTTGCCACATCCAAAAGGTACGGCCTTGAAAAACTTTTTTCCTCTTGATTAGTTTAATTCTTAGATTCACCTAAAACCCTTTGTGCCGGAAAGCCAATGGGGTACATACACTTGCTGCATGCATTAATGCTAGTTGTGTTTTGAATAAAAATCTAAAGCTATTTTTCAGATTTATTTATTTTGAAGAAAGCAAAGATTATCATTAATAAACAAAAACGAGGAGTATCCCTACACAGGTTAATACAAACAACACAGAATCAATCAACAGCTACACACAATAGCTACTACAGAAGTCGCATACATAGAAAAGGTCAAATCCGAACAGCTATTTTTCTGATTTTATAAAAACAACAATTTCTCAAATCCAGGTCAAACAACGCTAAATTATATATTACCACGAACAAAACTAATTTGAAGTGAAAATATTGGAGCAACTTTTCATTAACGAAACTGTATTGTTTTGTGTATCTTATATGCCAAAACGGCTGAAGAGGAACAAATATATATATATGCGTATGTAAAGAGCCCTAACAATAATATGAAGAATAACTAGGCCCATCATACTATAATAAATGGGCTGAGATTAAATTGGCCCATGATAAATAATAAATATATTCTCAATACTCCCCCTCAAGTTGGAGCGTGAAGATCTCGAACACCCAACTTGCCTCGGAGAAAGCAAAAACGATCCACACCAAGTGCCTTGGTGAAGATATCAGCAACCTGATTTGTTGTGGAGACCATGCAAGGCTGAATGTCTTTATTTGCGACACGTTCTCGAACAAAGTAACAATCCATTTCAACATGTTTGGTGCGTTCATGGAATACCGGATTCAGGGCAATGTGACGAGCCGCTTGATTGTCACAAAACAGTGGAGTAGGACCCGGTTGCACCACCTCAAACTCGCGCAACAACCAACGGAGCCAAATAATCTCACAAACTGTTGTAGCCATGGCTCGATACTCCGCCTCTGCGGACGATCGAGATACAACTGACTGCTTCTTGGTACGCCAAGAGACAGGCGATCCACCAATTGTGATGAGGAAACCGGTGGAGGACCTTCTTGTGAATGGACAACCGGCCCAGTCCGAATCACAATGACCTTGTAACGTGAAATCGCCGGCGGACGAGAGTAGAATGCCCTGCCCGGGTGCGCCCTTCAAGTAAAGCAACACCCGATGGGCAGCTTGGAGATGGGATTGACGAGGTTGCGTCATAAACTGACTTAATTGGCAAACAGCAAAGACGATGTCGGGGCGCGTCACCGTAAGGTAGAGTAATCGCCCCACCAAGCGGCGATACTGGGAGGCATCCACGAGGGGGCTATTGTCATCCGATGTCAACTTCAAATTCTGCTCCATTGGGATTTTACTCTGTCGACTCCCTTGAAGACCACTTTCCTCCAAGATGTCTAAAACATACTTTCGTTGACTAAGGACAAAACCCTCAGGTGAGCGAGCAACCTCGATGCCTAAGAAGTATTTCAACGGACCCAAGTCTTTGATGCTAAACTTGTTGTCCAAATATCTTTTAACGAAAGCGATCTTGTTGGAATCATTCCCAGCCAACAAGACATCATCAACATATATAAGTGCGGAAACGAATGTAGGCCCTTGTCGAAAAATGAACAAAGAATGATCGGCTCGAGACTGACGGAACCCGATGCAAATAAGAGCTTGAGTGAATTTTTCATACCAATTCCTTGAAGCCTGACGAAGTCCGTAGAGGGATTTTTCAAGTTTGCAAACTCGAGTGTCGCCGTTTTTCGCAAAACCCTGAGGTATGTGCATATAAACGTTCTCATGTAAATCACCATGTAAAAAGGCGTTGTTCACGTCTAACTGATGAACTTCCCAATTTCGCGTAGCTGCAATAGTTAACAAGCAACGGACTGTAACGAGTTTGGCCACTGGTGCAAAGGTCTCATGGAAATCAACACCTTCGATCTGAGTAAATCCTTTGTCGACCAATCTTGCCTTATATCGCTCGATGTCTCCATTCGGTTTGTACTTAATCTTGTAAACCCATTTAGACCCGACGGCCTTCTTTCCAGGGGGAAGAGACGTTAACTTCCATGTTCCATTAGATTCCAAAGCATCAATTTCCCTTTTCATCGCCTCTCGCCACAACGGATTTTTAACGGCTTGAGAGAAATACTTTGGCTCATCACGGGATGTGATAGCCGCTAGGAATGCCTTGTGAGCAGATGAAAATTTATTGTAATTGACAAAGTGGGAGAGGGGGTATACAACGGATTTAGCTAGGCTGGTTGTGGGTGCCGAATGATCCAGCGACGGGGGCAAATTTGTGACGTACGAATCCAGGTGTTTGGGGCGTTTGCGGATTCTCTGGCCTTCTCTCAAAATTTCTAGCGCAGCAATGGGCAAGTCGATGTTGGGTGTCGGTGCTGGCACATTATCGCCAATGGCTGGAGTATCGTCCACTGTCGAGTCTAGTGTTTCGGCAGGTGGGGAAGAAGTGTCGGCCAAGGGGGGTGGACGACGGATGAAGGGGCGTGAATCAAAAGGAGCAGGTGCAACTGCACGAGCAGATTGGTGCTCACTGACCTGGTCATGAGCTTCGGTAACAGCAGCCAAAAAATCATTATTGTGAATACCTTTGAAGGGGAGGAGATCCTCAAAAAATGTAATGTCACGTGAACTGTGAAATTTGTGGGTTTGTAGATCAAAAACTCGGTATGCCTTCTGTCCACTCGGATATCTGACAAATATGCAAGCTCTTCCTCGTTCATCAAATTTATCTTTGCGGCGATTGTCGTGGGCATAGACTAAACATCCAAAAACTCTCAAATGATCGTACGATGGTCGTTTATTAAACAATACCTCAAAGGGCGTCTTGTTTGAAATAATTGCAGAAGGAAGTCTGTTAATAATGTACACTACTGTAAGAACACATTCTCCCCAAAATTCAATGGGTAAGCCTACCTCAAAACGACGAGCCCTAACCACCTCCAATATGTGTCTGTGCTTGCGCTCTACAACACCGTTTTGTTGTGGAGTGTCCGGACACGAGCTCTCAAGTAGGATCCCCTTATCCGCACAATGAAGAAGGAAACTTGAAGTTCTAAACTCAACGCCGTTATCGGATCGAATACGCTTGACGTCATGCGAAAATTATGTTCTAACCATATTAAGGAAATTAATTAGTTGTCCGGATACATCAGATTTATTTCGAAGAAGAAAGGTCCAAACACCCCTACTGTAGTCGTCAACAATCGTTAAAAAATATCGTGCACCGGTAAATGAATCACATCTATAAGGTCCCCATATGTCACAATGAATCAATTCGAAACAATGCTTAGTTTTGGAATTACTGAGAGGAAAAGGCAATCTAGTTTGTTTTGCACGAACACATGAGTCACAAAATTTGTCAATTTTCTCAACATTACTCAAACAAGGAATGTGACGTAATTTTCCACTTGAGGCATGCCCCAATCGTTTATGCCACAAGTTTGAGTCCCCAATTACAGTCATAATCGTGCCCATACGTCCTGAAGGCTCAAGATAGTATAGTCCATCGCGTCTTTTACCCACACCAATCACTGTCTTCGAGAGTGAGTCCTGGATTACACAAAAATCCGCAAAGAACATGAATGCACAATTTAATTCGGTGGTGAGACGACTAACCGATATCAGATTGCAATGAAATTGCGGAACGTATAAGACATGGCTCAAGCGTAGCCCATTATTCAGATTTACTTCGCCAATTGAAGAAACGGGAATAACATCTCCATTAGGTATTTTTACAGATAACTCCGAATGATTTACGACGCCATTAATCAACGCATCTCTGTTACATGTAATATGTTCGGTAGCGCCTGAATCAATAATCCAAGAATCTGATAAACCCGACGCAATACCTGCCATGTTAATCGGCTTATCGGATGCGTGTATATAATACGGCAACATCGAATTAATCACGATAGTCGGCATATCCACGCCACTGCCGGAACCACTATTCTTGACAATCTTGTCATCAGCCTTATCGTCTGCCATGGATGCGCTGATATTGTGAGAGTCAATCACCAAGATCGGTGCTCTGATACCATGAAAATATTGGAGCAACTTTTCATTAACGAAACTGTATTGTTTTGTGTATCTTATATGCCAAAACGGCTGAAGAGGAACAAATATATATATATGCGTATGTAAAGAGCCCTAACAATAATATGAAGAATAACTAGGCCCATCATACTATAATAAATGGGCTGAGATTAAATTGGCCCATGATAAATAATAAATATATTCTCAATATGAAGATATTGGCGACGACCACCTTCTCTTTGCACGAACTCGCAGATGCATTTGTCGCCTTCTTTAACTGCATTCACTCTACATAACCGACTCCATCCTCTTGCCACTACACGCCTCCCAGTACTCCACCGTCTCACTTCTGACTGGAATTCTCTCCTCTCAGGGTCCACCAGAGTAATCTCTGGTTCGATGGTAAGATTGAAATCTTTAACTGTACAATCTGGTATAAACTATCATCATCAAAGACACCGAAATACATAAGTACCAAGATATTTGTAGATGTTGTTAATCCTTAAATGCCTTAACATTATCAACAACATCTTAATTTGACCTTCCGAGATTTTTTCTAAGTCTTTTCTGATATGCTACATTAAATGTTGATCTAAATGTTGTCGCATTTCTGGCAGGATCTAGAAGCTTCTACAAGGATCTGGAACCTGGAAGATTCCAGAACATTGGAGAACATGCTAGAACGGCCTGGAACCATTTGGAACGACCTGGAGCATTCAAGAAAGATCTATAAAGATCATGGAAGTTGAGTTCCTAAAAAATAGGACCTCATTGTGGAAGCCTCTAGAATCAGCACCCCACTACTATAAATACCGATGGAAGGCTTCTCAAATCAGTGTACTCTATTCGATCAACTTCCTAGACCGAGCGTATATCCCTGTTAGGAATTGTGGCCAGTAGAACTACCTTTTAGATCATACGTTCGTATCCCACCCGTATGGCTGTGTGTCTTCTTATCTATTGAGAGTGTAATCATTAGATAGACTAGGAATTTCGACAGTGTATACCTTATACACTTAGTTCGTTTTTAGAACAAGGCACCTGCCTCGTTTGTAGTTTCTGTTGTGAATGTTAATGCTGTAACATTTCACACAACATTTGTACTTGAAGATAAGTATTGTTTTTCGCCGTAAGGCTAGCATAGATTTTTATTTATAAAATCTATGTTAAAAATTATTTCCATTGTGTCACGTTTGTTTTTAGTGTTTCAAGTCTTCCGCTGTGTAAATCATAATTTCTGATATTCTGTTAGAGTCAGTGTTGTACCAATTGTCTCAACATTTAGTACAACATTATTCTACTTAAACTTAAACACTTACATACCACACCACACACTTTCAGTTGGTATCAGAGCTGATACCTGACGACACTAGGTTAGATCTTTGGTCAAGTGTGTTTTTAGTGTAGGTTAGCAATGGAAACACATCACATATCCACGGCACTTAGGCCACCCGTTTTAGATGGTTCGAATTATGCTTATTGGAAGCCTAAGATGCGTATGTACATCAAGTCAGTTGATGAACGTGCTTGGAGGACTGTTCTTACAGGTTGGGAAGCTCCAAAAAGACCAGCAGACGCAGATGGTGAAATACAACTCAAGAGAGAAGTTGACTGGACGGCTGATGAAATAACAACAGCGAGCTACAATTCTAAAGCTTTAAATGCTATTTTCACTTCTGTTGATGTTTCAATGTTTAAAATTATATCTAACTGTTCTACTTCTAAAGATGCATGGGACAGGTTACAAGAGCATTGTGAGGGTTCAGAAAGTGTTCGAAGGACTAAGCTTCGAATGTTGGGGTCAAAATTTGAGAATCTCCGAATGAGGGAAGATGAAACAATTACAGCCTACAATGAAAGGTTAAGTGAGATTATCAATGAATCACATTCTCTTGGTGACCCTATTTCTAATGTTAGAGTAGTTCATAAGATTTTAAGATCTGTTCCTAAAAGATTTGATGCTAAAATTTGTGCTATTGAAGAGGCAAAAGATACAGATAAGTTAAGTCAAAATGAGTTAGTGAGTATTCTTAGAACTTATGAGATAAACACTAATCAAGATGATGAAGCTAATGCTGATAAAAAAGTTGTGGTTTTTAAAGGGGAAACATCAAACACTTCTGAAGTTCAACCCATCATTACTGAAGTTGACACTGATGAAGAATTGCTTGATGTATGCCTCAAAAATCCTAACAATGTTGCCTTGCTCACTAAGCACTTTAATAAGTTTCTTAAGAAATCTGTGAACAAATCTTGAAACATTCAGCCTAAGATTCAAATCAATACATCAACACCTCAACCAGAAAGGAGGAAAGGTCAATTCACACCAAGACCATCAAAGAGTGAAGGTAAACCAAGGTATGATCCTGAATTTCGAAAATCAGTTCAATGCAATGCTTGTTCTGGTTATGGCCATTATGCAAATGAATGTGCCAATACTAGACTTAAGCAAAAGCTGAATTTTAGTGCTACCTTGAGTGATGAATCTGATGATGATGATCTTGATGAGTTAAATCAGAATGAATATTCTAATTTTACCAGAATTGATTATAATGATTCCTCAGATGATGATCTGGATGAAACAGATTCTGATGCTGTACCTGATGCTTCAACATCTACAGCAACATCAGAACAGAGTCACCCAGATTTGAACTGTTTTAATGGTTTGGTTGATGATGCAGGAAAAATGACTGATGACAATGAATACCAAAAGCTGTTAGATGATTGGAACAATCAGAAACTCACTCTTAATTCCTTGAATAAAGAGAATGAGGATCTGAAAGACACAATCACCAAGCTAGAGGTTATTCTTAGCAAAAGAGATCTGGAAATCTGTAACTTAAAGGAGAAATTGATAAATTCCACCTTATGTTTCAAGAAATATTCCAAGAGTGCTTCTGAGGTAAATAATGTTATAGCTACTGGTAAGTCTAATACTCATGGTTTAGGTTATGATGGTACTACTTCTATTTCTGAGAAATTTAGAAAACCTGTGAAATTTGTGAAGGCAAATGTTGTCACATCTGATGCAACATCTGCACAATCAGATCCTCACATGGTTAAAAGAAAGTATATCTGTCATTACTGTTCTAAAGTTGGTCATATTCGCCCTTACTGTGTAAAATTGTTTGAAGAACAGAAAACTTTGAAAATGCTGCATAAAAAACTGTCACATTCTGGTAAACAGTTTATGAAATCTGCATGGAAACCAAAAACTACCTGTAATGTTGCTCATACCTCCTTAAAAGCATGTCTACCTGATTCATGGTACTTTGATAGTGGTTGCTCTAGACATATGACAGGTCGTACTGATTTCTTATCTGATTATGTGACCTTAAATAGTGGTAATGTTACATATGGTGGAGGTTCTAAAGGAAAGATTCTTGGTAAAGGAACTTTGAATGTTAAAGGTTTTCCTAAGCTTAAAAATGTCTTACATGTTGATGGCTTACTTGCAAATCTGATTAGCATTAGTCAACTTTGTGATGATAATTTGCATGTGAAATTTGATAAAGATTCATGTTATGTTCTTAATAAAGATGAAGTTTGTGTTATGACTGGTACTAGGTCAGCTGATAATTGCTATCTTATTGGAACAAATATGTGTAACTTGTCAAAATATGATGAAAATATCTTATGGCATCAAAGATTGGGTCATGCAAATTACAGAGCAATGAATAGACTAATCAAAGCAGATGTAGTAAAAGGAATTCCAAAACTAAATCTTCACAACAACACTGTATGTGGACCATGCCAAAAAGGTAAGCAGGTAAGAATGTCGCACAAAATGCTGTCACATTGTACTACACATCGATGTTTTGAATTACTGCACATGGATTTGATGGGTCCTATGGAAACTGAAAGCATTGGAGGAAAGAGGTATTCCTTAGTTGTGGTAGATGATTTTTCTAGATATACATGGGTAGAGTCTTTAAGAGACAAATCTGAAGCATTTGCTGCATTTAAAATTCTTTATAAGAGGTTCAAAAATGTGTTTAACTTGAAAGTTGGCCGTATTAGAACTGATCATGGTAGGGAATTTGAAAACAGCATGTTTAATGATTTTTGTGATAAAAAGGGTATCTTGCAAGAATATTCATCTCCTAAAACTCCACAACAAAATGGAATTGTTGAAAGAAAGAATAGAACTTTACAAGAAATGGCTAGAGTTATGCTAACATCCAAATGTCTTGCTAAGAAATTTTGGGGAGAAGCATTGAATACTGCATGTCATGTTATTAATAGGGTTTTTATTCGTTCTGGCACAAGTCAAACACCTTATGAGATTTTGAACAACAGAAAACCAAGTGTGAAATATTTTCATGTATTTGGTTGTGTGTGTTATATTCTGAATGATAGGGATCAACTTCATAAGTTTGATTCTAAAAGTGATAAAGGTTTCTTTTTAGGCTATTCTAGAAATAGTAAAGCTTATAGAGTATATAACCTTAGAACTAACACTGTTCAAGAATCTGTTAATGTTGTGTTTGATGATGATAAAGGTCTTACAGATGACAAAGATGAAGAAGATGTATCACAGGTTACTGATACTTCTGAGAATACACTGAAGTCTGAGAATGTTGCACCAAATGTTAACACATCTGGGTCAACATCGACAGAACAGACAGTCGTAACTTCACAGAATGACCAGTACATTCCCAAAACGAATCCTTCTTCAAGAATAGGTAAAAGTCATCCTTCTGACCAGATCATAGGTGATGCTACAGTTGGAGTGCAAACAAGAGGAAGAGTAAGATCAAACAAGGTAGATGTGGTAAGAACAATATGCATATCTTCTATGTGTAACATTGTAAATGCTGAATGCTATTTATCTGAAATTGAACCTAAGAGTGCTAAAGAAGCCTTAACTGATGAAAACTGGATTAATGCTATGCATGAAGAACTTGGTCAGTTTGAAAGAAATGAAGTGTGGACACTTGTTCCAAGACCTAGTCATACTAATGTCATTGGAACAAAGTGGATATTCAAGAATAAAACTGATGAATCTGGTAATATTGTTAGAAAAACAAGGCTAGGTTAGTAGCACAAGGTTACACCCAAGTTGAAGGAGTTGATTTTGATGAGACTTTTGCACCTGTTGCTAGGATAGAATCTATTAGATTACTACTAGCTATTGCATGTTTTATTGATATTAAACTTCATCAAATGGATGTAAAGGCTGCATTTCTAAATGGCATATTGAATGAAGAAGCATATGTTGAACAACCTAAAGGATTTGAAGATCCACAATATCCTGATCATGTATATAAACTTAAGAAAGCATTGTATGGTCTTAAACAAGCTCCTAGAGCATGGTATGGTAGGCTTACTGACTTTCTTTTGGAATATGGATTTATTAGAGGAGAAGCTGATAGAACTTTGTTCATTAAGCACACTGAAGGATATTTACTTATTGCACAAATATATGTTGATGACATTGTGTTTGGTTCTACTTGTGATAAAATGTTGAGTAATTTTGTTGAGGCAATGACTGCAACATTTGAAATGAGTATGGTTGGAGACTTGAATTATTTTCTAGGTCTTCAAATCAAACAGTGCAGTGATGGTATTTTCTTCTCCCAGAGTAAGTATGATAAGAACTTGGTTAAAAGATTTGGTCTTGAGAATTCAAAACCAATGAAAACTCCTATGGGATCCACTTTGAAACTTTGCAAAGATAGTGCTGGAACAGATGTTGATCCAACACTTTACAGATCCATGATAGGTAGTTTACTGTATTTAACCTCTAGTAGACCAGATATTATGTACAGTGTGTGTGTTTGTGCTAGGTACCAAGCAAATCCAAAGGAATCACACCTGAATGCTGTGAAGAGAATCATCAAGTATGTTTCAGGAACAAGTGACCTTGGAATCTGGTATACTAAGGACACCAACAACATTTTGATTGGTTATAGTGATGCTGATTGGGCTGGAGACATAGATGGTAGAAAGAGTACGAGTGGAGGATGTTTCTACATGGGAAACAATCTTGTATCATGGCACAGCAAGAAACAGAATTGTGTTTCACAATCCACTGCAGAATCTGAGTATATTGCTGCTGGAAGCTGCTGCACACAACTCTTGTGGCTGAGCAAGATGTTCCATGACTATGGTATTGAGAATGGTATACTTACTATCTTTTGTGATAATACTAGTGCCATTAACATTTCTAAAAATCCTGTACAACACTCACTCACAAAGCACATTAGCATTAGACACCATTTTATGAGAGATTTAGTAGAGAAGAATATTGTTAAGTTGGAGTATGTACCTACTGAAAAACAGAATGCTGATATTTTTACTAAAGCCTTAGACCATGAGAGATTCTCTATCTTGAGGAAATCTCTTGGCATGAGCACTATTTGAAAAGAATTCGGATGGATGTTGTCACAAATGCGTCAACATTTGGGACAACATCATGGGTTGTATAAATTTTATAAGTTGAATTTATTTCTTACTCAGCTAAATAATTCCTTTGTAAAATATCTACGAATCTAAGAACCTTGGAGTGCAAAAATAAGCGTCTTACACCTCTCAAATGCATAAAAATGAGAATGTTATTAGCATACTAAAAGATGTACCAAATCAATGAGTAACTATGGAGCACGGAGTTCGCTACTACGATGCCTTCTTTTAAAAGGTGATATTTGGTAAAAACATCAACATATTTGTAATCCATTAAGTAAGTATGGGGCACGGAGTTCGCTACTACGATGTACTCTACAGGAACAATGGATCAATACAAATTAGATGCTATAACACAAGAAAAAAATATGGTGCAACACAAATGAAGCAAATTTATGTAAAAACCGTGTTGAGGTGTTTGTAACAGTTTTGAGCACAACATTGCCTGATTCGAATTTATTTTTATCTGTGTAATTATTTAATTATTTATTGAGATTCATTTTATTTATTTAATTAATTACTGACCCACATCATTATTTTTTTCAGATTATGCGACTTTAATTAATTCTGGAAGCTTCTTAATTATCTAATTAATTTAATTAATTGATTTCTCCCACTAATTTACCATGATCTAAGTTGTGGCTAAAAATGTGGAGCACTCTCAAAAATTCTAGATTAATTCTTCTGTTTTATTTTCTTAACCTCCAACTACATTACTCTCTCTATAAATATCGAACATAAGATGTCATTTACTTGCTAATTATGGTTTCTGATTGTGTTGAGTACTAAGATTGCAGAATTGTTATTTGGTTGTGTATATCTCAAAGAAGTGTGTGCAAATTTCCATCCTTACCTTGAAATTCCAACCGCCTAACTTAAATGGCTGGAAACCAACCTCAATCCCACTCACAATCTCACTCTGATTCGAAAAATTCATCTCACTCTCACACAAATCCTCTCGAAATCCTTGCTTCCATGGCTTCACAAAACTCTATCGCTTCAAATGCTGACTCGAATGTCTCTGCAACACCATCAACAACTATTCCCACTCCTCAAACTGCTCCTCAAACAAACTTCCCTCAAGATGCAACCGTTGAACAGGTCACTAGGGCGATCGAAGAGGTGTCTGATACTCTTCGAACTACAGGCCATCTGCCCGTGATGACTTTTGGAGGTATCACGGTGGATATCTCGAGCTATTTGACTGAGCAAACTGCCCAAATGGCTTCTGCTTCAAAAAGCCCCAAATCACCCTGTGTTCACGAACCGCAAACTGAGAACGTTGAAGCTTCTGTTGAAGAAGAAGCCACTGCCACGTCTGACCCTGAAGACGTTGAAATGGAGGATGCAAACATTTCTGAAGGTACAAACTCTTCACTCTCTGTTTCAGATGAGTCTGCCCCCATTCCTCTTAAGAAGAATGCACAAAAAGGGAAAAGACAGAGAAGCCCTGTACAAAGAAGGAGGAGATCAAACCGCGTTTTTACTCGTGTGGATTATTCTGAATCCATGAGGAAGAAGAAGAAGGCTGGAGCTGATGCTGGTGAACCTATCCAAGTGTTCACAGATTCTGAAGATGAAGCTCCTGTTGTTGCTGAGAAACCAAAGAAGGCTAAGACTGTTGCTGTTGAAAAATCCAAAAAGAAGGTTGTTGCTGAAGAGAAAGGGAAAGGAAAGTCTGTTGCTGAACCAAAAGGCAAAGAAAAGATGATCACTGAAGATGAACCAGCTGAGTCAGAATCCAATTCTGATTCTGAAAGATGCTTGAGAGACATTCTGAAGTCTCTTAAGAAAAATGCTGAGCACTATGCTGCTGCAAAGGAAGCTGCACCAGAACCTGAAGATGGTGGCAGTGGGGATAGCTCTTCCAGTGCAGCAAGCAGCCCTGAACAGAGCTCTGTTAAAAGCTCTACACCAAGCTCAGATGACCCTGCTTCTGAAGAGGAAGGTATTTCTGATTCTCTTGATACTCTAGAGAATAGATTGGCCATTTATTCTAAGAGAAAACTGCTGATAGAGAAAAGGATTAATATACCTGACTTTGATAGTAAAGGCATGGTTAGTTTCTTAGAAGAAAGGAATTTGATGCATGCTGTGAATTTTGGTGAATCTTTCTTGACAAATTGGGCATATGAATTCTATGCATGTTTGAAAAAGAGCACTGGTAGGAGATCTTCTAAGTAGTATGGGACTGTTAATTTTAGGGGGAGGGATGTACCTTTTACTCCTGAATTGATAAATGAGTTTTTAGAAATTCCCAATGTTGAGGTTGATGAAGAACCTGACATGGATGTGGTCATTTCTGCTATAACTGCTGGTAGGGTAGTTAAATGGACTAGACACATGCTAGCCAAAGACCTCACTTCTCTACACTCTGTGTTATACAAACTCATCATCTACAATTGGATTCCCACCAAAAATACTACCAAGATCACTAAGGATCAAGCTGTTTTGATATATAGGATTTCTGTGCTTAAGAAGTTTAATTTGGGTCTCACAATATTCCAACATATGATGAGATTTACTGGGAGAGTTTCTGAAAAAGGCAATTTACCCTATCCTGTTCTGATTTCTAATTACTTGAGGCATCATGGATTTGTTGCCAAGAACACTGATGTGTTGAGGGGGAGAGTTCCACTGTTGGCCATAGCTCCTGCCTTACTAACTGGGGATAGAGTAATTGATCTGCCCTTGCTTGCTCCTGGTACTGAACATCAGCAAAGACCCTCTACTTCTGCTCAACCAGAACCAACCAGACCCTCTACTACTGATCATCCTGAATCATCCAGACCAAGACACAGAAATGCAACCCCAAATGTTGAGAACATCCGTATCAACATTTCTGGTAATGTGTATCTTTCACAGGAATTCATCAAACTCCAACTCCAACACTTGCAGGAAACAATAGATGAACTTCAGTTCCTGAAGGACAGGTGGACCAACCTCCTTTCACCTACAACAGGGGGAGTACCACCACCATCCAACTCCAGTGTAGTCATTGAGGAGATACATGAAGATGGAGTTCCAGCTGCTGCTGATGCTGGTGATGGACCTGATGCTGCTGTTACTGATGTAGTTGCACACCTTGCATCTACTTACTTTGTTGATGAAGGAGATTATGATGATGCTGCTGAAATGGACACCTTGTATGGTGATCTACCTGGAGAAAGCTGCTAGACAGGGGGAGATCTGAATTCCACAATGGCTATGGTGCAGGAAGATGATGCTGCAGCTGTTACCACAACAATATAAGCCATTTGTTCAGTTCTACCTTTGTAATTAATGTTTAAGTTGAAATTCTGATACACTTGTTGTTTATTTTTCTAGATGATAGGATGTTTATTACTGCAACTTCCACTTGATAATTTGTCCACTGCCTTGCTTAATTTGTTTGCAGATTGTCATGTGTTTACTGCAGGTTGTGTATAGTATTAGTGTCTGTTTCTGTTTATATTTTTTTTACATTATGTTTTGCTCTGATTTTCTGTTTTGTTTTTGTTAGTGTCTTACTTAGATTCTAAGTTAATTCTTCCAGTTCAACTTATGATCTTAGTAAAAGTTACTTATGTTGTGAATAAGTATAGTGTTTATACTTGTTCTATTTTGGATAAAATTTATCTTGATTTTATGGCACGGATCATTGTAAAATTATCTCTGATCTTCATTCGATTTGATCCAACGGTTACAACAGGTATTGTCTTGACTAGTGCTTAGCAATGATGTTAACCTCAACTAAGTACATAATACTGAGTATGTATAGAAATATATGTGCATCAGGTGTGTTGTAGTCGAAAGGTCAAATTGGGGGAGATTGTAGATGTTGTTAATCCTTAAATGCCTTAACATTATCAACAACATCTTAATTTGACCTTCCGAGATTTTTTCTAAGTCTTTTCTGAAATGCTACATTAAATGTTGATCTAAATGTTGTCGCATTTCTGGCAGGATCTAGAAGCTTCTACAAGGATCTGGAACCTGGAAGATTCCAGAACATTGGAGAACATGCTAGAACGGCCTGGAACCATTTGGAACGACCTGGAGCATTCAAGAAAGATCTAGAAAGATCATGGAAGTTGAGTTCCTAAAAAATAGGACCTCATTGTGGAAGCCTCTAGAATCAGCACCCCACTACTATAAATACCGATGGAAGGCTTCTCAAATCAGTGTACTCTATTCGATCAACTTCCTAGACCGAGCGTATATCCCTGTTAGGAATTGTGGCCAGTAGAACTACCTTTTAGATCATACGTTCGTATCCCACCCGTATGGCTGTGTGTCTTCTTATCTATTGAGAGTGTAATCATTAGATAGACTAGGCATTTCGACAGTGTATACCTTATACACTTAGTTCGTTTTTAGAACAAGGCACCTGCCTCGTTTGTAGTTTCTGTTGTGAATGTTAATGCTGTAACATTTCACACAACATTTGTACTTGAAGATAAGTATTGTTTTTCGCCGTAAGGCTAGCATAGATTTTTATTTATAAAATCTATGTCAAAAATTATTTCCATTGTGTCACGTTTGTTTTTAGTGTTTCAAGTCTTCCGCTGTGTAAATCATAATTTCTGATATTCTGTTAGAGTCAGTGTTGTACCAATTGTCTCAACATTTAGTACAACATTATTCTACTTAAACTTAAACACTTACATACCACACCACACACTTTCAATATTATAACACTTTAAATATTGGTGTAGTAAAGTTAATTTTAAAACTTACCAACGAAGAACTTCGTTTGGTACTATATTTTGCGACGAAATAAGGATTTATAGGCCTTGGTGCAATTCCGGCATAAAAAATCTCCTCACCATAACATCTGCGATTACCACCAGCTTTGGCACACACAAAAAAGAAAAATGTCATTGCATGAAAATTTTACAAGAATATTACCAAATAATGTAGGAAACATATATACCATTGTTAGCATTCCCCACGTTAACTTGGTTCCGCTCTTGGTCATTGTTGTCGTGAGCATCATCAACTTCCTCGTCCTTGGGTGTTTGCACGTAGATCTCAGACGGTTGAATTATGTTCTTCTCCATCCCACTTGTGTCACAAATTTTGACCATAAACACATCCCTTTGGACATATGCAAACATCAATAGATCTCCGGTTGTCAATGAGTTGTCTTGGACAAATTTGTCCCAACCATCAACGAAATAGCACAAGTCACCAATTTGTTTGACCCTAACAACCCATTGGTGCTTGTGCCAATCCCTCAAGTAAACTCTCTGTGGGTATGGGTCATCCATACATTGAGTAAATACTATCGGGATTTCCTGTTTATTGAACAAACAATCTATTTTAGATTATGGGATTTATTCAAAATTGCAATAATATGACACGCCTAAATTAGTTTACAAGAGGCGTATTAGGCATAATTGAACTGTTATTAATCTTAGTTGGTCTTTGCTAGGCTTTTTTATATTTTAGTAAGGCCCATTCAATTAGATTAGTGGGTTGACACCTAGTTAGTTTGGGTATTTGTATAGTTGTTATAGCTTATGAAACATTATGAATGGATTGAATTGATTTGCCGATTGGAGTAGCCCCAAATCGATTGTGAATCTTGTTTCTTGATATCTCGTGCATATCAATTGGTCCGACCTCCAGCATAATGACGAAGAGTTACGGCCGTTTTGATATCTTGGAGGCGTTAGTTTCCACTATGGACCGCAGGATGAAATCCACGCTTGCGGACATCACTGCTTCTCTTGAATCCCTCGCCATGGCTGTTTCAGACACGGATGCTATGACGTCGCGCGCCGTTTCCCTAAACCTAGAAAATCGACTAGTGCATCCCACACGGGCGCTTGGTCCAAAATTTGTGTGGATTGAGTTCTTTCGAATCGACAACACGCCGGATATATGTTATACTGATAAGTCGGGATTATTGCATACTTTTGTGCTTTAATTAGATATTATTTGAGAATTAATTTGAGATTTTATTGCGTTGTTCGACTTATTATTATATGTCCTTCAGTTATCTTGATATTTAAATTTTTTTTATTTAATTCAGGTGAAATTGAGCATTTTAGTAATAATCGAAAAGACCCGCTTGAAAAGAGATTGGCCCAACAGTGAGAAATTCAATATCGGGCCCATGACATAAGCCCATTAATTCATTTAATAATGGGCCATTAAGGGTAAGAGACTTGAGGCGTGAATATGAGAATAAAAGCAGTAGCCGCCATCTTTAAAAGAGACAAGCACGCAGCAGCCATTAGGAAGGATTGAAGATTCTGGAATTGATGTGAGAATTAAAACAATGGTTCCGATCTTGTTTTTATCGTTTGTTCTTATTATGTTTAGTAGGTAGATTAGTATTCTAGCCCGTGGATGTGAAATATGGATTTAATTATGCCTTTTTTATTATGTGATTCACGGTTTATCTGAATTCATATTTCAATTAATTTCGTTATTATTTGATTTTCTGCGAAGCATGTTTTGATTAATAGATTTATTAGGATTGGCTATCCGAGTTTATTTGTTATCAATTCAAGTTAATTCACAATTTATAATCTGTAATTGTTATATTATTGTGGATATCGTAGCAACTAAGGCAGAACACCTTAGGGGATAATAACGTCTAGGTTGTATGAAACGAGCATCTCGTATTCATAGTTTAGTTTATTCTATTGTTTTAGTTCTTTAATGCGTTTCTCGAGTTGAACTTTGAATACATGTCTTGGGGTTATTCGTAGGGATAGATTAATTGGGGGTCGTAACTTCTAGTTAATTAAACTTAAGAAACAATTTGAACTAGTTTGGTCGTACCACTGGTTTAGGGATAAGATTTGAGATTAGATTGAGATTACCGGGTTCACTAATTAAATTGGTAAAATTAATTAAGGGGGAAGCAATCCAAGGGCTAGATCGTTTTAATATTTGATTCCTATTTATTTTTATTGTTTCCTGTTATTTTTCATTCTTTCTAGTAGTTAGAAACAACCAACCAAACTCCCCCATTTTTATTGCTTTCGTACACAAATTAATTCAATTGAGTTACACCGTTCTCTGTGGGATCGACCCTTACTTACTCTACTGCATAGTGAGTATTTAAGGTAATTATTTTTGGGTGCCGGCGACAGTACACCAAATTTTGGCGCCGCTGCCGAGGAATGATTGTAAATTTGATTGAATTTTTTGTGTTTTTAATTTCTGTCAAAAACTTCAGAAAAATCCAAAAAAATTGATTTCACGTTGGCTACTGTTGCTTCATTTGTTTCTCTTCATCAGATTTCTACTAACACTGACCCCTTCAGTGTCTTCTTGTTCAGGTTCTAGAAATTGTTTGCAGGTTTATTCTCTCTATTCTTTCTACTATGTATAATTTCAGGTATGAAGACGATCAAAACACTTACTCGGTTCATGTGTCAAAAGATGATGCATTGGAGAAAATTGCAAGTATGATGCAAATAATGATGAAGGGAAAGACTCCAGAAATCCGACCATGCCGAATTTGCTCCACCACAGATCACACCACTGATGACTGTCAGATTTTAAATGATGCAATAGGACAGCAATACCATGATTATAGGCCTCGACTATTCAGGAATGATGAGAGGACTTATGATGATGGTGGATGGATTTACTCGGAGCAAAAGTCTGAACCCTCATTGGAAGATATGGTGGAATCTTTGGCTTCGAACATATTGAGTTTTCAAGAGAGTATCTAGTTAAGATTTAAGATCATGATTGATGAACAAAAGAATATGGAGTCTAGGCAAAAGCGTATGGAGGTTCAATTGAGCCAAATGACGAATGTCGTAAGCCAATTGCAAACACAATTGATAGAAAAACTGGTGAAAGATGTTGCAGAGCTGAGTCGAGTTGAAGTAGATGAGCATCCTAAGGTGTTTAACGACCAAGTTAAACCATGAGACGAGCCCATTGAGACGGAGGAAGTTATACAGAAAAAACGGGATGCAGTTTTCACTAACACTGACACCCTCAGTGTGAGTGCACCAGAACAGAAAAATGAGGTAAAATCTTATGAATCTAATCCTGTTATAACTAATGTAGTTCCCTTTCCCTCTAGGCTCAAAAAGGTCAAGAAAGATGCCAAGGAGCAAAAACTGATCAATGTCTTTCGAAGGGTTGAGATCAACATACCACTAGTTTAGCAGACAAAGCAAATTCCGAGATATGCTAAACTATTGAACGAGCTTTACACCGACAAATAGTGGCTATCTTGGAATGAAAAGATCTTGACTGGAGAGAAGATTTTTTCTCAATGCAAAATGCCACTAACTAGAGAGGGTTATTATATTCCGATTACGTGAAAGAGAAGTTGATTGTCGAGCCAACGACGTTAAAAAAAGGCGCTTGTTGGGAGGCAACCCAATGTTTACTTAGTTTTTATTTTGCTATTTTTGCGCTTTTAATTTCGTTTTTGTGTTTCAGGAGAAGATTTCAGAACAGGTGTGGGCACGCCTTAGTTGAAAAAGAGTTTGTGTTGAAGTGGCAAGATAAGGCATGGGCACGCCTTAAGAAAACACTTCTCCTGGAACTTTTCTTGCTTTATTCTTTTGCTTGATTAATTTTTATTTATTTTAGTTATTTTATTTATTTATTTATTTATTTTATTATTTCTATTTCTTTCGTTTTTGCAAGCAGCCTATACTAGAGCCCAATACACCTGAAACCCTAGCAGCACTCAACTGCCTCCAATCTCTCTTCTCTATCGGAACACACGGTCGACATCCAATCTCTCTTCTCCAGCGGCGGCTTAACCTGAGCAGCAGCGGCACCACGCCACCGTCTCACTCCCTTTCACCAGCGCCGCGTGAATCCACCGCCGCGTCGCACACTGCTCGTCCACCGGAAACACTCTCTCGCTGTCGAACCACCTAGACAGCGGCCGACCGCCACATCGCAGCGCCGACCGCCTGGACACAAAGGCCCAACACCACTCCATTCTGCCGGAATTGCAGCGGACTGACCCACTCTCTCTCGCCGGAATAGCAGCGGCATGATGCCCAGCACCGCGCAACTCCTCCGCCGCGTTGCCAGCATGCGCAATTCCAGCCCCGCTGTTGAGGACACCGACTGCACATCAAGCTTAACAGGCCCGATTGTCATTGCCTCCAGTATCAGATTTCCGATATCTCTCCATTTGAATCTGGGACCCCCGTTCCACTCTATTTTTATGGTGTTTGTTTTTGTATCCCTGCTTCCGTGCTAAGGGACTAGCACCAATTTAAGTGTGGGGGATGATTTATTGTTAGAGGATTTTATGCAGATTAATTGGAATTATGTGAAAAAAATGTGTTTGTTGCTCGAAGCATGTTTAATTGGTTACTTGCCTATGTTTTTAATTATTAGATTTTTGTTAAATTACTGAAATAATGAGTTGTGAGTTTTGATTAGTAGCGATGTTGATATTCATATTTTGTGCCTTGAAATTGAATTGATTTTTGGTTTCCTCATGCCTAGAAATGGTGTATCCGATTGCTTGATTTTTGGTGAACTTGTATTGATTTTCTTTAGAAGTGAAGAATCTTATTTGGTATCCTAAGTTGAAAAAAAGGAATTGATGTGGTTGAAAAAAAAAAAAAGATGAATGAGAAAAGAAAAATGAGGGGCTAAAACAGTTGCCTACTGTAGGGGGCTCAAGTGTTCGTAAACGAATAAACTTAGCTAAAACCCGAAAAGTAGAGAGGAGTTGCGGACCTCATTTGAAAAAAAAAAAAAGGCAGAAACAACTACCTGCTTCAGGGGGCTTAAGTGTTCAAAAATGAATAAACTTAGCTAAAACCCGAAAAATGGAGAGAAGCTGCAGACCTCTTGAAAAAAAAAAAGTTGAAAAATTTCAAGGTGGAATTAAAGCTGCAAAAAAAAAAATGCAGTATAAAAAAAATGATTGGAGAAGGATACCATGGGATTTGAACTTCGAAGGAAAATTGAGTAGATTGATCTGAAGTCGAGGTTTTTAGGGGATCATAAATGTGGTGTGCGTAACCGAGAGTTGATGAGATTTTGTGGTTAAATGTGAATTGAAATTTGTGGTTTATTGAGAGAGCAAGCAACTTATGAATTTGGCTCAGAAATCTACTTTTTGAGAATCTTAGAAGAGTAATCCAATTTATGCAATTTTCATGATGGTTTTCTTAAGATTGGTTTTCCATTAAAATTATCTCATGTGTGTTTTAATTCTCTTTGCTTGAGGACAAGCAAATGTTTAAGTGTGGGGGGATTTGATGAGTCGGGATTATTGCATACTTTTGTGCTTTAATTGGATATTATTTGAGAATTAATTTGAGATTTTATTGCGTTCTTCGACTTATTATTATATGTCCTTCAGTTATCTTGATATTTCATTTTCTTATTTAATTCAGGTGAAATTGAGCATTTTGGTAATAATCGAAGAGACCCGCTTGAAAAGAGATTGGCCCAACAGTGAGAAATTCAATATTGGGCCCATGAATTGTGATATATAATAAGAATTGTGCATTTAACTCTACATTACTAATTTTATTTAAATCATAGACCTCATCCTGATTTAAAGAATAAAAATTAGAAAAATGAATATTTTTTTAACTTGAAAGAAATAAAATGATAGATCGATCAAATATGCAATTTTTTTATTCAAATAAAATTATATGTTATAGGTAAGTGCTAGATTTTTTTCCATGAATTGCATACCATTTTGAAATAAATAAGCAAAGTAATTGAAGGTTGAAAATGAAATTTACCAGTTTGTCTTCTTCAGCATCAAAAAAACTTATAAAAGATGGAATCTTCTTCGCCATCCTTAATTTCTACTTGCTGCAAACGAGTAGTATTAATTCAATTGATTAACACTAATTAAAAACAAATCAAAGGGAAACACACAAGGGTTTTAATTTTGGGAGAAAATGAGAATTACCTGAAGATCGAAAGTTGATCGACTTTGTGAGAGGGGCAGGGAGGGGACGAACACACGACGGCGGCTAAGAATAAATTAGGGTTAGGGTATTCTAGAAAACACGCGACGTGCCTTTAAATAATAGGTTAGAAAGAAGATGGGATTTTTTTAAAATATTTTTTTAAGAAAATTTGATTAGGTAGAGATGGGAGTTTGAAAGAGATTAATGCTCAAAATCAAGGATTTATAAATGGTAACTTTATAATTTTTCTTCAATTTTATGATGTTTTACATTTTAAAGTATTACAAATTAAAATTGGAGCCCAAAATGGTTAACATGATAATAAGTACTCCAAATCATTCCAAATTGCAACACAACACAAAATGATTTTTTTCCTAAATTAAAATGGACCAAACTATTTAATCTTAAAATTACAACAAAATTGCTCTAAAAATTATGATTAAATTGTCCTAAAGAGCCACAACAATAAGGGATTCAAATTAAATCAAGATCTTGCACACCAAAAACACCATTTCGAAGTAATTTAATAAAAACTAAGATTAAAATTAACATTTAAAAAGAAATTACCAGTTTAACATTATAAAAGGTTGGAATCTTATTTATCATTTCTACTTGCAGGAAAAGAATATCCAATTGATCAATTCTAATTAAAAACAAATGAAAAGGTTATCAAAAGGTTTTAACTTACGGAGAAAATGAGAAGACGAATTAACCTGACTGAAGATCGAAACTTGAACGTGTCCTCACTTGTGAAAATAACTTAAGCGGCGAATTGGAATTTTTGACTTATATATATATATATAGATATATATATATATATATATATATATCTCTGGTGGTGGCCAGCCGGTCGTGAGGTGTGGTCGAAGGCGGCGGATGTGCGGTGCAGGAGACTTGGATGTAGAAGCAATAAAAAAAAGAATGGAGCAGCGATGGCGGATTTGAGTGGGAGGAGAAGAGGGCGGCGGATCTGAGTGGGGGAAGGAGGGGGCAGCGGCTCTAAGTGGGGGGAGGAGGGGAGACCGCGTAGGGCGGAGCTCGTGGGAGAAGAAAAGAAAAAAGAAGAAAAACAAGAAGGGACGAGGGCGCGGCGGAAGGGTGGAGTGGTGAGGAAGAATAATGTGGGAGAAAATGATGAAAAAATTAGGGTTAGAGGGTATATGTATCCAAATCAAATTTAAGAAAGAAATGGTATAATAGGTAATTTGGGAAAGTAAATCTAACATAATCCATTTTGAGGGGAGTGTAGAGTATATTTAACAATTATGGGGGTATATAGCCTGGCCCAAAATAAAAGGATTGAGGCCCAATTTGCTTCCTTTATAAAAGAAGGAGGTGGTGTGGCCCATGCTTCATCCTTTCCCAATTTCATGTAATAGAAACGAGTAAAATGGGCTGCTTCCAATTTGATTTTGCAAATGGGCCACTGCTTTTAATTAGATGAGCCAAACAATTTAATTGTTGGCAAAAATACCTTCCTCCTTTCATACTTTTGTTCGTTTTGGCTTCAATCTCGTCTCACCCCTTCTCTTGACGTCATAAAATAATTAAAGTGTGTATTTCTCAAAAAATCCTCAATTCCTATAAAAATAGCAAACCTCGTTTTTTTCTTTAAATCAAGTGTAATTAGTCAATATAAATGTAAATAATGCAATGAAATCCTATGAAATTATATAAATTAAACATAATAATTTCAAACAATTTTTACATTAATCAGAGATACTATATATTCCAGTTATATATATATAGAGTCGTTTCAAAAGTACTAGGTAGCAACTAGGTAGTTCTATTTATAAAAATATAATGGTATGGTGACAAGTGCCCCGAGGTAGCAGCTAGGTAGTTCTATTTATAAAAATGTTTGTACTCCCTCTATTTTTTAATATATATCATGTTGGCTTTTGACAACAATTTAAGGTTATAAATTTAATTATATCTATAATACCCTTCATTGATTGTAACTAATGAGGGTTTTTTTGCCCTCCCTAAATAGTGAGGGATTTAATAAAATAAAATAAATAATAAAAAAAAGAATCCCTCGCTAAATCTCTCGCTAATTAGCGACTCTAAATTAAAAAAAAAAAAAAAGAATCCCTCGTTGATTAGGGAGGGCAAAAAAATCCCTCGCTAAATTGTGAGGGATTTAGTGAGGGAAATTAATAAATTAAAAAAAAAATTGTTTAGTGAAATGAAACATTTTTTTTTTTGTATATGATTATTAACTACATGGTTAGAATGAAGACTTTCCATTTTAATTTGTAGTTATTTATATATTTTTAGAATACCTGTCAAAAAAATATATTTTTAGAATTATGTTTAGAATATATTTTTAGAACTGTTAGAATGATTTTTATTTTTAAGGTTGTGTTGTTTGGGTGTTGTAGATAGTGTGTTTCTATTTGAAGTTGAGAATAACTTTTATTTTTAATGTTGTGTGATGTGGTACTACAATTTTTTTTTTTTAAGTACATATAAAAATGTTATAATAAAATGTCTATAATCACATTTATATACTAATTAAAAATAAAATTTAAAAAATAAACCAATTAACTAAACCCCAGCGGATTCAACCCCCGCACCTACGAGATCAAAGGTAATGACTTTGACATTATGCCACAACCTATTTAATATTAAATAAATGAACGAATATAAATATATATAAACCTTTTAAGAATCGTATATTGTGGTTATTAAATTAATTTAACATATTATTTTATTAAAAAAACGTGTGTATACCAGATCGATTTTAGAAAGAACAAAAAAAAGCGTATAATTTTTGTTGATTAAAAACTCAAATTAATTTTATTTATTCTTAAAATTTTACTGTATAATTTATGAATATAAACTTTTCATCTAAATAAAAAATAAATTTCATTAAATTAAACTTGTTATTTATATTTTGAAAATATTATTTATAGCTAATATAAAATGAAATAAAATATTAATATAATTTGAATATTTTTATACTTTTAACATAATAATGTGGCATTAGAGTTAATACTAACACGACTTATTTTTCTTAGTGTGTAAATAACATACTTCTCAACACATTTCAAATATAATGTATTTAAAGGGTACTTATAAACACATCTATTTTTAGTGTGTTAATAGGGGTGTGACAATAGACCATGTTTATTATTGTGTATGATAATTGTGTATATATTCACACACTTATTATTAAATGTCTTTAAAAACATACATATTAGCACGCTGAATTGTTAATGTGGTTACATAATACTTTTTACAACATTTGTTTTATAGTTTGATAAAAGTTGTGTGGAAAAAAGATTTTTTTCTTGTAAATGATTTTTATTTTTAATGATGTGTGATGTAATTTTAATTGAAGATGATAATGATTTTTATTTTCAATGTGGTGTGTAATTTTAATTGAAGTTTAATTTAAAATATGTTGTATTTACAACTTGTTCAATTGAATCATTGGATTTGAATTTTGAATATGTGTTAGTTCGTAATCACAAATTTAACACATATAATATTGGTATGACATTATTTTGTATGTTGTTGTCAATTTTTAAATAAACAAACAAATTAAATTAATTAAAGAATAGAAAAACTGAAAATATTAATATATATATATATATATATATTAATTGCATTCAAAATATAATGAATAAAGCTTCTAGCCTAATCGGCAAACAAGGAGCGCATTCATGCATTCGGGACCGAGAGGTCCTGAGTTCAACTCCCTGGGATTTGCACACCAATAGTTAAAACTAAAAGCAAAATTACGGGTTTGAGTGTGTTGTCGTATTAGTCATAGAACATACTTCCTCGATCTGTCCAATTTCACTATTCTCACTTTCCATTTTTGGTTGTCCAATTTTATTATGCTCATTCCCTTTTTGGAAATAATACTATTCACACTACTTTATCTTAACCCTCCAACGTCCATCACTTATTAACTCAAATTGCCACTAACATCTCATCATACCCCCAACTTATCCACTTTATACATAAACTAATCAATATTCATTAAAACCCGTGACCGGAGAAATTGGCATAATAAAATTGGACGGAGGGAGTGTTGGGAATAAAATGAGAAGTTTTGATTAAGATACAAAAACCCCCTTAAGACAAGCCAAATAATTAAGTCAAGTATTGAATGAACATGTTCTATGAATGTTAGAACATGTAGCTTAAGGCTAGTTGAGAAGATGGATTGTTAGGCAGCTCTTAGTATATTAGATGCACAAGTTGAGGGGGAACATATGTCTAGGAGATCACAAGAATCAAGTCCCCTCAAGGCTCAGAATCAATTTCACCTTAAGTCTGCTGAATGTACTCAATGGACAACTGTGCTGATCAAGTCAGTCCAATAATGTAGCAACCTATCTGAAGATCAATTGGATTGAATGCATCATCAAAGACCAAGTCTACTGATGTATATATCAAAGCTCAGAAGCTTTGAACAGCAGAGTTGTCTCAGCACACTTGAGCCAGAATAGTTTCAAGACAAGCCCAACTATGCTGATAAGGTCAAAGCTACTGATCTAAAGCTATGAATTCTCAAATACCATCAGATATATGCATGGAAAGAGAAAGAGCCAAGTCATCTGAAGAGCATAGTTAACGTTGCTGATAAGCAAAATCTACTGACTGATAAACTGAATTGTCCAAGTGATAAGGAATGTTGACCTTATCATAGGACCAATCATCAGAAGTGATGTCCATGTTTGATCAAGTGAATCTTGAAGTCAGACATTGGGAAGAGTGCTTCAAAGTCAAGACAAAATGCTCACAGCCGTTTACTTCCCAAATTAAGGACATGTTACTTTCAAGAAACTGTCTTCCAATTGCAGAGTTCAAGGAAGACAAATATAGACATTTTGAGGCTGTCTTTCCAACGGGCAAATCCTCAAATTGTTCTATAAATACATAAGTGTGGAAACCATTGAAGGCATCCAACTACAAGACAACTATCCTACATTGCAGAGGAAACTCAAAGCCTTCAAGCTTTCAAAGAACATCTAAGTTTCCAGAAACACTTCTTCTAAGCCATTCTTCATTGTATATCCATACAAAGCTTAGAGAGATATCCTATCCTTATATACTGAGTTCATTGTAAAGGATATCTCAAAACTAGTTGGAACCAACATCAACCCTTATACCTTTCCAAAAGAGAGATAGAAGGTTGTTGTAGTAGAAGTGGTAGGAATTGACTATTGAGAGAAGAACAGTTCAATTCTGAGTTGAGAAAGGGTACTAGGACTCTGATATCCTAGGGATCAAGGTACCAAGGGGTGGTGTGGTTGATCAAGTGCACCTTGGCACTTAAAAACAAGTAATTCCAAGAGATAAGGAATTATCTTGTTAAATCAGGGAAAGTGGATGTAGGAGCTTGAGTCTCTGAACCACTATAACTCTTGTGTTGATTTACATTCCAGTACTTTCATACAAACAACACATTCAAACACAGCACACTAATTGACCTTTCAAAGACTTATATTCTAGACTGTGCAAAACTGTTTTGGACAAGTTCCCTGAAAAACCATTTCAAGTGTTAAGAAGATTTCAGTAATTAAAAGGAGTTTAAACTAAAGGGCCAACCACATATTCCGCACATATAACTCAAGTGTTAAGAAGATTTCAGTACTTAGTAGATTGATTATCTTTTAAGAGTTAATCATATCAGAAGAGTTGTCCAGGACAACCTTGCTGAAACCAGTTTGGTTAAAGTTTGAAAAGATTTGCATACAAGTGTATTCCCCCCTCCCCATACACTTGTCATATACTCCTTTCAAGACCAACATGGAGTAATTCCTATTAGTTAGCAATCTCATTCCTTAACTCTAGCCTAACTTCATGTAATTAGTCAAACCTTACTTACTTGTGAATATCTTCAATGCATATATTTCTGGTGTAAATTCATTCAACAATACAACACATTTTATATAAGGGGATGTCACCAATTACTCAATAAGGTCTTTTCACATAGAGTTTTTTCAAATAAGAACAAGGTTCAAATTAATTTTAAATTAAGGTCAAAATCCAATTTAAATGTACCATCTTACCTTAATATTTAAAATTGTGTTTTAATATAATATTAAGTCAACTAATTTTAAAATTTGAATGCAAATCTTTCTCTCTTTCTCAACCCCGCTGATTATTCTACATCCTCAATTTTAGGACTTTCCCCAGATCTCTGATATTCAAGTCTTCCCCAAATCTCTGATATTCAAGTCTTCCCCAAATATTTGATATTCAAGTCTTCCCAAATCTCTCATATTCAATTTCATTTTCAGACTTGAAGATCTGCAGAAAAATCATCAAATCAAATTAGATCTTTTCTTCATAAAAATGTCGGACTTGATTATGCAGAAAGATCTGCAGAAAAATCTCAACCTATAATGTAGAAAAAAATAATACTAAAGTTGCATCAACATATTAATAATGCAGAAGTGTGTAGTAAATTATGTGTATATGGAAATATCATTATGTAGAAAAACGACTTTAATGCAAATTAGATCTGCATTAATAAAATCAGTCTATTAATGTGGGTCACATACCAGTGACATGATTCAAGACTTCTAGAAACGTTGAAGACTAATTAACACGAACAAACTTGATCGATTTTCCCATTGAATTCGATCTTGAGTATCACGAAATAATCCATTGATTCATAATCTGCTATTTATCAGAACCAACCCTTAGAATAATAATAAAATAACATGTACAAACGACTAACAATCAATTTGCATCTCTGTGTTCGGCCAAATATATGAACATAGAATATTTTTTAGACTGGAATCAATGATTTAACATATTAATTGAAATCGTAAAAACCAGTTACTTGCACCGCGTCTGTGTTGTCACATCGCCGCGAATGAGATTGGGTAGGGGGTTCGATCATGGACGATGACGGCAAGGAAGATCTGCCATCGAAAATGCTTTTGTCTTCCATTCGGGGGGGTTTGATCGTATTCAGCGCTTATGTTCGTGGGGAAGACAGATCAACGTTTGTGGGTAGAATTAAAGAAAGTAAAAAAAAAATCAATATAATGGCCACGATATTGATGCGTGATTTGAAAAAGGAATAAATATTGATTCAATGGAAGACGGTTGAAGAAAATGCGAGATATAAGGAATGATGGTTGAAGAAAAGGCTAGATATAAGGAATTAATATGAAGAATTCATTAATTAAATAAGGCTGATTAAAAATTAGACTACATCCGTTAGTTGCGCAAATATATGCAGATATAATAAGAGAATTTTTAGGGCATCAATGAATTAAGAACACAACCTTAAACTTCAAGATCGATTAATTGTATTGAATTAACAATACACAATGTCAAAGTTTTTTTAGAGTAGGGTTTTATTTAGGAAAGTATGAATTAATAGTTAAAGATTATTCTGTAATGCTGAATATTGATCACTAATAAGGAAGGTCAAATAATTAATTGAAACGCATTGATCTTGAAACGGAAAAAAAAAACTTGATTGATGGGAATGTTGTTGAAGACAAGGCGAAAAATAGGGGATATTACGAATTGATTAATTACATATTAAATTAGTCTTCATATTTAAATCTAAGGGCATAATGAGTTATTTACATTCAATTTTTCTCTTATTTGAAATTATTATAATTGTTGTTTTTTATTAAAAAAGTATCTCCAGGAATGACCTTTTTTATAAAAATTCTCAGAGGGATTTCACCGATAAGGTCTTTTCACATAGACTTTTCAAATAAGAACAAGGTTCAAATTAATTTCAAATTAAGATCAAAATCCGACTTAAATGTACCATCTTACACTTAATATTTAAAATTGTGTTTTAATATAATATTAAGTCAACTAATTTTAAAATTTGAAATCCCCGAAAAGCAGCTAATTACTAAGCCTTCCCAAAATTAAAACTTTCCCAAAACTGCATCCCCAATTTTAGGACTTTCCCGAAATCTCTAAGGTTGTGTTTGGATGGAGAGATTTGAGTTGAGGAGGTATTTCAAATGGAAGGTTTTGAAAATAGATGGATTTCAAATGACATGGTTTTAGGGAGGATTTCAAATCCTCTCAATTTTAACTAAAAAAATATGCTAAGAATTTTAAATCCATTCATTTGTTTTTTAATCCAAACAAGTGGAGTGGATTTGAATGGAGGATTTGAAATCCATTGATCAAATCCCTCCATCCAAACGGAGCCTAATATTCAAATCTTCCCCAAATCTCTGTAACACTAATAAATCCTAAAATCGGTAAAATCATCATCACAACAGATACTATATTCATTTTCCATTCGACATATAACAAAAAATTGAAATATGCTCTTCATTTAACACAATACACAGACTAATATGCAATTTCATTGATGCATGTTCGATTCTAGGATTTCTTCATCCCAGACATAATAAAAAAACTTTGATCGACCCGAAAGGTTTGAATCATTCACAAAACCAGAAACCTATAAAGTATGGTGAAATTAATTAATCCAATTTAATCTATACTTCATTTCTGAATTTGGTACTTTAAATTCTACACTTCAAACCTCTCAAAAGGAGAAATGTTGGCAATACAAGAAGTTACCAGAATCAGATGACATGTTTGAAGATCTTTTTGTCCGAATTACTCGAATATCACCATTTCCCCCTTCAAACAAGCAAATAAAAACAGCAACTCTAGAGGTTCCGACACCTTGAGGACCCAAATTCAGTGGTGGAATCATGGATTCTTGAACCTTTGAAGTTGTTACAGCCATCGGGTTTGTAGTTGCGCTGTCTTTCTACTACTTCTACCAAGGTTTTCGATTTCCCAGAATTCTTACGACACATATTTTAATCTTTTCGAATTGAGATGAATTAATAATATCTCGTCAAAATCCTCCTAGATTTTGGGGAAAATGCAATTGAATTGAGCTGAATTAATTATCTCTCGTCAAAATCCTCCTAGATTTTAGGAATACAAAATAATCAACGGGGTTTTTAGGTGAGAGAAAGATTTGCATTTCAAATTTTAAAATCGTTGACTAGTTAATATATTAAAACTCAATTTTAAATATTAAGGGTAAGATAGTACACCCAAGTAGGATTACACAAGCGTATTATGCAAAATATATATACATATATTTGTATAATAAGATTAATAATGTAGAAATAGACAGTATACTATTTGCATATTCATAAAACATATATTTATGCAGATCGGATCAGTATTCCCAAATATCAACATTCTTATTAAATTTGAATATTGAAACATAAGTAAAACTTTATATATAATTATGGAGATATTAAAAAAAAACTGAAAATTATATACTATGACAGAATTCTTGTTAAAAAAATAGTATATAAATAAGAGCCATTTAACTTAGGAAAAAATGCAGGAAATAAATTACATAAAGATGTCGTCTAATTATAAACTCATACCAATACAATTCATGAACAACGCCCGAACTAAACTGATGTTCAGAATTGATCCGAGTGAAACCTTTTCGCCTTATGATTTCGTGAAGAAGGAAATATTTCAGTTGGAATAAGTTGACAGGGTATATCGAATTCAACATACATATAAGTATGCTGAAAGTCTTGTATCGCCATTACCAAGTTTAGATATGTAAATAAATTTTTTTGATGGTATTTGATTATATAGTAATGTTTTTTGCCGCTGTTGATGGTTTTGGTGTTCTGAATATAAATATGCAATTCACAAGCGTAGTATGCAGAAAAAATAAAAAAATATTTGCATAATAATATTAATAATGTAGAAATAGACAATACAGTAGAAACTCTATAAATTAATAATATTGGGACCGGCCACCAAAATTTATTAATTAAAAGAGTTATTAATTTATCTATAAATTAATAATTATTAATTTATATATTAATTAATATTTTATTAATTTATAGAAACACTCTTTCAAACTTTCACTTCTAATTATTTATTGTATATCAAATGAAGTGTCTAATTTAAAAGAATTCTTCAATCTTCCACATTATTATACTTCTTGTGTTCATTGTATCACTTTACATTAAAAAAATATTTTCAATATAAATATACAAGATCAAAATATGCTTAACACAAAAAAATCATACACACAATATGACTTCTCATTTTACAAGTGTGAAAAAAATAACAATGACCGACGAGATTCGAAAAGCATTATGCAACCACAACAAGGATAATTCAAGTCTCACTAAAAAACAATTACAAGAATGGGTTCTTAGTACTATGGTGAAACTTTTAGGTGAAAATGATAAGGAAAATTAGAGATGAGATTTAAGGTGAAATTGATTTCAATAAAAAAAATAAAAACAATTGAGTCATTTTTTAAGAAACATTCATAAATCATTCATGTAATAAGTAGTATATATGGAATTATTAATTTATATTTTATTTGGGGTCTATAGAAATTACAAAAAATGTATTATCTTATAATTTTAGCGAGTTTATTAATTTAGCACGCTATACCCGAGTCGGGACCGGCCAAAAATATTATCTTAGAGAGTTTATTAATTTATCGAGTATTAATTTAAAGAGTTTCTACTGTATATTATTTGCATATTCAAAGTTTGTTAAAAACTATATTTATGCAGATCAGGTTTGCATTTTTGAAAAGGTTTGCCTTTACAGTATACACTCCGCACAAAAAATAGAAAATAACAAAAGCACAAACCTTCAGCTTTAATTGAAATTGAACAAATTCTACCTACTCTAATTAAAAATCCCATGATGACCAGCGCCACATTTTTCCTAGTCCTCCCAGAATTGCTCAAGTAGTTAATTATCACTATCAACTACAAATCTCATCACTCCCAGATTTTGTTACAACAACAAAAGGGAGAATGCATCATATGTTTGGCGGAGATTGAAGATGGGGAAGAAGGAACAACAATATCTCATCGCTCTCAATTAATTAACTATTTGATGTAGGATATGATTAATTAATGAATAACGTCTAGTGTGAAAACGCTCTACTCCCACCTAGCAACTCCAAGATAACACTATATCCATCTATCCTCAAAAAACAAAATCAATCAAAAAAAATAAATAAAGAAGCACTATTTCTGTACAAAAATAATATTCCCCTCTAACTCGTGGTCAACTCAATCACAGGACGCTTTCCACAAGAGAAAACAAAAACAACACAAAATTAATGTACTCTCAAGAAAATACTCACACATCTAAATAAACAAATGATTAAAAATCATTATTCACTATTATAAACACCAAGAAATGTTGGGATATGGTTTATATTAATAAAAGAAAAGTTGATTTTGATTTGATACCAAAACCCTAAGTAAAACCCCAAGTATGATGATTTGCCAAATCTAGATTTTCAGGTTAGAAAAGCTCATATATGTTAGGGAGCTTTAATTTTTAGATAGATTATTCTTTGAATCTATGACCTGAAAGCACAAAGCACAAAAGACAAGTATCATTGAAGACAAGGAGCTGAAGTGTTATGAAGAAAGTGACAAGGATTCATGAAGACAAGTATGCTGGACGACAAAAGTCAAGTATGATGAATTTGGATATACATATACTTTGGACTTGGCATACTTATGGACAAAGACAAGGAATGACTAGGCACCTTACCCAGTACAAGGCCGTTAGCGGGAAGGACAGAATTTGTTGGTCCCTGAACGAGTAGTGAATGGGTTTAAAGTCTAGAGGGGAGGGGTGAATAGACTTTAAAACTTTTTCAAACAGAGTTGGGAACCTCTTCTGATTGCTATGTCAACTGGACTGCAAGTCTGCTGGTCCAGATGACTATAGTGATCTGACTGAGGAGGTTATATGCGGAATTATGGTGGCCCTGGTTTAGACTCGTTCTTGTAACTTGTTTTACTTAATGAAAATACTCAGCTGATGCTGGTTTGAAAATTATGGCCTTGTTTTGAAGAGTGTTGAAATCACAGTATGCACTATATAATAATGAATGTAAAGGCAGAAATGTAAAGTGCAGAAAGTAAATAACACCAGATTTATAGTGGTTCGGATATACGTTCCTACGTCCACTCTCACGTCCTAACGTGATGTTTAATCCCTTTAATTTCCACAAATTACAAGGGTCTTGACCTTTATAGTCCCAAGGTTAGGACTTTGAGATCTGAGCCGTCCTAACAGCTACGGTCTCCACAAGTGATTGTAAGCACTTGCACTTTAAGGGGTTTCAAAAACTTTAACCTTTCGGTGAGGGTTTGGGGTTTTTGAGGTGTATCCAACTAATGGTTCAAGCTTATAAATTGCTTAACCACTATGCCTAAAACAATTGATATACAATATGAACAGGTTTCAGGTTCTTAAGGGTTGGATAGAAATCACTTAAGAGCTATAGATAATCTAATGGTTTCTGGCTCTTTTGAGAATTCTTAGAACTGTATGGCTTTAGCTTTGATTGCTTGCTTGGCTTGTTGAATTCTCTCTTGTGACTTCTTCTTTGTGATTTCTCATCCTCTTGTATTTATAATGGAGATTGGTTGCAACTAGCCGTTGGAGTTGACTAGCCGTTTGAGCAATCTTTCCATAATAGCTTGATTCCTTGATTCCAGCCGCTTGATTGCTTCAATCCTGGGATCATGTCAATCTTCTAAATAAGGTAGGTCTTCGTTTGAATTGCAAGATGACTTGGGAATCAGCCGAGTCCTGGAAGAGCACATAGTCTTCTGATCTGTACTTCTAGTCTTCTGACTACTCTTCTGGCCTTAGGTCTTCTGTCTTCTGATATCAGACGAGTAACACTCTTCTGATCTGGAAATTCTTTGTACTGCTTTTAGGCCATCTTCAATCTGGGACTCCATCAGATAGGTAGGTATACAAGCACCTTAACTTATCTGGTCTTCAAGGATCTTCTAGTCTTCATGTCTTCTACTCTTCTCATCTTGAGGATAGGCATGTAAGCCAGGACTGTGCTGATCAGCTGATATCAATACAGTTGATCACACAAGACTAGTCTAAGCTGTTCTATACAAGTCAGCTGATCCTATTACATTTATAAACTCTAAGTGTTTTGGCCATCAAAACTATTCTAACATCAAGTGGGGCTTAGGATGAATTTATATCCCAACAATTTCCCCCTTTTTGATGAAGCCAAAACTATACTTGATAAATGCTCTTAATGAAATAAGATAAGAGTTTATAACATGCTAAGACTGAAGCATCTGATGAAGACAATGAGAGTTTGTCTTGTAAGCAGAAAGAACTAGAACTTGAATATAGATAGAACTTTTACAGATTACAAGTAATAGTTTCTTTAAACTTCTAAGCTAGTCTTCATCAGGTCTTCTGATCTTCAAATGCGGTAGGCAAGGTACAGACGAGCTCGAACTTCTTCCATGTGCTGTACATCTGTAACATTCTCCTCTTCATAGATCTTGTACATAATCTTCTTGATTTCTATCATGTTGGCTCTTCCTGAATCCAGAAGGGGTGCATCCCATTTGGGTTCTTCAGGAGTTAGGATTCTGCAGTTGTCAAGTCCTTTGGCTGTCTTGACAATTTCTTCCCAGAACTCTGGATCTTCAATGTTCATGAACTGGGAGAATTGAAGAAATTCTTCTTCATAAGAAGGGAGAGGGCCAAATTTCCTTACTATGTGGTGTTGAATTTGCCACTTCTTCTTCAGGGGTTACCATCTTGGTAGCTCATCTTGAAGGGCTAAGTAATCCACATAATTGCTGTCAAACACTAGGACACTGTCTTCTTGTGCTTTGTCCTTCATTGCTTTCCTGAGTTTGGCAATTCTTCTTTCAAATTTGGCTTTGACTGCCTTCGCATCATTCAACTTCTTTTGCTTAAGCTGTTGAGCTTCAAGCAATTTCTTTTTCTTCAACTCTAGAGCCTCTTTCTCTTCTGCAGTAGGCTCTGCTGGAGCTGATTTCTTGCTGGTCTGAGCTGACTGAGCTTGCTCATCTGCCTTTCTTTTCCTTGTCATTCTCTTTTCAGAAACTTGTTCTACAGGAGCAGTGATCTGTAGACTCTTGGCAGGAGCTTGAGTGGGTGCTTGAGTATCTTCTAGAGCAATTTCTTTGTCTTTGCCTTGCCTGTTCTTGATTTTGCTCTTTAAACCACCCAAGGTTTCAGTCAAGTCATCTTGTGCTACTACCAGTTCAGCTTGCTGGGCAGTAGACTTCTCTAGAGCCTTTATCAACATATCATTTCTTTGTCTTTGCCTTGCCTGTTCTTGATTTTGCTCTTTAAACCACCCAAGGTTTCAGTCAAGTCATCTTGTGCTACTACCAGTTCAGCTTGCTGGGCAGTAGACTTCTCTAGAGCCTTTATCAACATATCTTCCCCCTTTTTGGCTTCAGCAAGTGCAGCCGCAAAAGGCTTCATGGAATTCATGATTTCCACTTTCAGAGTTTGTTTCAGTGCCATGGCATTGACCTTGGCAACTTGGGTCAGATAGGTTATGCTGTGCTCTAGAACTTCAGCATGTGAATTGGAGGAGGAGGCAGCTTCAAATCTAGTTGTAAGAGCTTCCAACTTGGCTGCTGTTTCCTTCAGCTGAGTCTGCAGTTTCTCATTCTCCTCTGCAGCTGTTTTAAGAAGAGTTTGTCCTTCAGTGGCTCTTGCTTCAGCATCCTCAATTCTTGTCTTGTAGGTGGTCTCCATGCGGTGCATCTCATCAGTGTAAAGATCAGCAAACCTTTTGGAGGTGTCGGCTGATAACTTCTGATAGGTACTCAAGTATTCTCCTATCTGCTGATGAAGTGCTTCACCAAACTTGTCTTCAACGTCAAGAATCTGGTCATGAAGACGAGTCTTCTGTTCCCTTGCAGCTTTCTCAACATATCTTCCTAGCTGCAGGCCTAAACATTTCTCAAAGTGCAAGTCTATTGCAGCTTTGACCTGGGAGCAGATGTCTGCTGTATGGTCAACAGATGGGGTAGAAGTAGAGGGTGTACCTTGAGGCTTTGGATGAACAATTAATGCTTTGCCTCTTTCTTCGGCTGATAGGTACTCCTCATTGAGGTAGCACGTAGTGGCCTTAGTTAGATGGGTCATGATTCGTCTGCCTGCATCCTCTTGATTGTCAATGAAGTGAGTCAGATCGTTTGAAGGTTTGAAGTGAGCTGGTACTCTGACTACTTCTCTTTCAATCTCTTCTTTGTCAGCTGGTGCAGCTGAGTCTTCAGCAGGGGCAGCTGAGTCTTCCACCAAGGCTGGTGCAGCTGATTCCTTCATCTTTGCTTGTTCAGCTGTCTGCTGATCCGATGAACCTACTGGGATAGGGACATCAGCAGTGGAAACTCCTAGGATCCGGTTGCAGACTGCAGTTAGTGCCTCATCTGATAGCAGCTGAGCAAAGGATTGAACTTGAGCAACTTCCTTTTGCTCCATCTCCCAGTCGAGGAAGTTTTCCTTTCCTCCCATTCCTTCCATGACCTCAAGAAGGTCATCTACATCATCTCTTCTGAGCTCAATCCAAGTGCATACCCTAAGCACTTGTTCAAACTGGATTGAAGTCTCATCAACTCCAGGGATGGTGGTCTTGAGCAGGTTGGCTATCTTCATCCTCATTATCTTTTCTGTTTGGCACATGGGGTAGTGCACCATTCTGAACTGAGGTTGAGAAGGACCAGGTTGAACCAGGTCTTCTGGTGCCAAGTCTTCTGGAGCAGAAGGGACAATGATGGTAGGGGTTTGGGTAGTTGGGGCATTTTCCTCTGCTGTGTGAGTATCAGCAGGGATTTGGGAAGTGATTTCTTCTTGTTGGGTAGGAGGTTGAGATTGATCTTCAGTAATTTGTTCATCAGCAGGGTTATGGGTCTGCTGGTCTGGTTCAGTTTCTTCTTGAAGATCAGTAGGTGTTTGAGCTTGATGATTTTGGACATTTGCTGTTTGAATATCAGCAAGGATTGTGGATATAATCTGAGTTTGATCATCAGCAGGTTGTGTGGAGGTGGTCTGAGGTTGGTTGTCTGCTGTTTGAACATCAGCAGGGTTAGGTTGGGCTTGTTCCTCTGCTGTGTGAGTATCAGCAGGGATTTGGGCATCAGTGTGTGAGGGTTCAGATGGGTTGGTATCATCAGAAGGGTTGAAGGATGAAATAGTGGCTATGCTCATTGGAGTAGGGAGCCTGGATTTCTTGGCTTTCTTTGTGAAAGAAGAAGTGTTCTTCTTTCTCTTCTGACCCTTGGATAGTTTAGAAGGTGTGAAAGTGAGAGAGGGGTTAGAAGTACCTGCCTTTTTCAAAGGAGAGGCAGTGGGAGTGACATCTGAATCAGATGGGGAGATGAGCCCTGATCTGATCAGATATCTTCTTTGAGCTAAGGTCTGATTGTCATCATCATCCTCTTCAGCAACCTTCTTTTGAGCCTCTTCTTTCGATGGCTCCTCTTCTTCTTCAGCAGCAGAGTTATGAGTGGACTCTTCTGCCTTTTCAATAACCTCTTTGGAAGATGCTTCAACTAACAGCTTCTTCCTCTCTTCTTTCAACCTTGCTGCCTCAGCAAGAGCGTCCTTCCTTAAATAATATTTGGAGATGTGGAAGGTCTTGTGAGGTCCCATCTTGTACTTTCTTGAGAGTACTTCTGGAAGGATGATACTCAGCTTGTTGACAAAGTTGACAGTTGAGGTTACCTTCCATTCTCTTGATTGAAGGTCCAAAGTCACCTTCTTGGCTTCAAGAGCAATTCTGTCCAAGAAAAGCCCTTGCCAGTCTCCATCAATCTGATCCCAGATTGCAGCCATAACTCTAACCTTTAGAGTAGTAACAGCATCATGACTGAATGTGTTACCTAGCAACATCTTGCCTGCTATATCCATCAGGGTTTGGAACTTAGGTTCTAGTTGGGATTTCTTGAGTCCAGAGGCATCAGCAGCCTTGATTCTCCCATCAGTGAACATCTCCATGTACTCTTTCTCCTTATTCATGATGTAGGTGGAGATATTGATCTTCCCCCTTGACAAACCAAACAGTTCCTGAAGGATTTCCCTTGTTACCTTGACCTTGTGTCCACCCATGACACTTTCAACATACGATCCCTTCATCACAGCGTTTGCATAGAAAGCCAGCACATCTTGTTCATAAACGTTGGTGGGTGCTGCTTCCAGAAACTCTCGCAGGTTGAGGTTGATGCAACGGAGAAGGATTTCCTTGTTTGCAGCTGTGTGTTTGCCTTTGAAAAACAGAGCATTCTCTGTGAACATCTTCCCTTCCTTGGACCACTTTGCAGCATCCAAGGTGCCAGTGCTCTTGGTCTTCTCGTCGTAAATTTCAATGATTGCCATAGTAGAGTTTAAGTGTTTAGGTTTTGAGAGCTTGAAAGAAATTTGCAGAACGAGAGAGTATTGAGAGCAATAGGGTATTGTGAGCGAAAGGGTTTGGAAGAGTTTTAAGGGTGTGTATATATACTCCAACAATTCTTGATCTAACGGTCAGAATTGGGTTTAATTGTGGAGTAGAGCCCAAGATTTTCCTTCTTTGATTTCGGGCCTTCCTTTAAATTTGCCGGCTGAATTTGCCATGTGGCAACAGTTGATTTGCTGGCAATTTAGTAATTGAGTATTAATGACATCATTACCAAAAATAGCCGTTGTGACTAATTTTGTGGCAAGAATTGATCATCAAGGCCGTTTTTTATAAGTGAATTGCATTCCTTATATAGGCCAATTTGTTTAATTACATTCAGAAATAAATCTAGAATGAATTACATGATCAAAGATAGTCATTAAACTCAAAAATCAAGTGATCTGATCAACAGAGTGAAGTCTTCTGATTTCCTGAAAAAGTCTGCTGATTTCTCTTGGAAGTCTTCTGGTCAGCTGAGTTGGTCTTCTGATCAGCTGAGTGGAGGATTGAGATTTGCTGAGTAAATCTTCTGTGCTTTGAAGGTCCAACTTGGCTTGATGGATCCTTCATTGTTGCTGTGATGATCCAACCTGGATGATGGATCTTCCAGCTTTATTGTGAGTGGTGATCCAACCTGGTTTGATGGATCTTCCAGCTCTATCTCTGAATCAAGTAGGACCATCAAATCAATATGTATATCAGCCTGGATGGTATCCCATTGGTTCAGGTTGCCCTTACCATCTGATGTTCCTCATCATCAGATGGGTTGTAGCATCAAATGTGTCCTAATTGAATCTCTTCGCTACTCTTGAAAGAGAAGGAAGATTGGAAGAGGCTTCAATGGTGTCGAAGAGAGGGCCATAGACTCAGCCTTCATGTTCTGTTTAGACACAATAGCTTTTGATAACAAGCTCTCCATGTAGAACTTCCCCCTGGAGAAGAAGCTCTGCTTGTTTGCTACTCTGTCATCTGCATCTCTCTTTCCTCTAGTTTTCAATAAGGACTTCTCTCTTTCCTCTAGTTTTCATAGACATACTTATGTTGGTTAAACCAAGTATGCTGATCTGCATCATCTTCATCTTCTGGACAAATCTTCATCTCCTTCACCCAAGACTTTGGTTGAAGAATGATCTCCATTCCATCTTTTCTTTCAATCTTCTCCATACCTGAAACAAAAATTGTAGTTGGTGATTTGTGTTCTTAGGTGTTCTCATAACTTCCTCCTTTTATAGGGGTAGAAATGAGGTAGTGGAGTGAAAGATGACAAAACTATAGAGTTGATAGGTCTGTATTTCTGAAAAGTTACTTCTTAAGATCAACAATGAGATTCTTGATCTAAGGGTTCACATTTAAAGATATTCAGACTTTATCTTATGGAATGCAGAATTTATAAATTTTGAGCAAGAGTTATTTGAAATCCGTACTGTGCATGCATACTGTTGAGTCGGTGGTGTATTAATCCAACCAAGTATAACTCAATAGTACACTGTATTTATGTATATAAATAAAGTATTTTATGAAGAATAGTTTATTATTATACATAGTATACATTGCTGGGAATAAAGAGATCAAATAACTTTGTTCAAGTCTGTTGTATATATATATGATATGATATGCAGATTTTAGAGTATTTCATCAAGGATTCTTAAGGTATCATTGATTCCCCCTTGATTAGATGACTCTAAGTTTTCCCTCAGCTTTATTTGTCTTCATTGGGAAAGAACTTACCTGAAGATGAGGGTGTCTATTCACCTCATCTGATCCTCCTAGTCTGCTGCACTTGGGTCAGCTGAGGTTTTCAGCTGATCTTTCCTTCTTCATGTGCTTGGGTCCAGGAGTCCTAAGCTGTAACATAGGGTTTTGAACCTTTCTTCAGCTAGGGGCTTAGTCAAGATGTCTGCTCTTTGGATATCTGTGTGAATTTTCTCCATCTTGATGTCCTTCTTTTCAAGGTGGTCTCTTATGAAGTGGTGTCGAATGTCGACATGCTTGCACCTTGTGTGGAGGACTGGATTTTGAGTGATGGCAATGGCACTGCTGCTATCACAATAAATAGGGACTTCTCTTGCCTCTACATTGTAATCCTTGAGTTGTTGAACTAGCCAGAGCAGCTGACTACAACAACTACCAGCTGCCATGTATTCTGCTTCAGTGGTGGAGGTTGCAACTGAGGTTTGCTTCTTAGAGAACCATGATATCAGCTTGTTGCCTAGAAATTGACAGGTTCCAGATGTGGATTTCCTATCAATTCTACATCCTCCATAGTCTGAGTCAGAATAGCCACTCAATTCTAGATTGTCATCAGCAGGGTACCATAGTCCTAGGTTGACTGTTCCTTTTAGGTACTTGAGAATCTTCCTTGCTGCTTCTAGATGACTTTGCTTTGGGTCTGCTAGCTGTAAGATATAGTAGAGATCCAATCAGTGCTCTATATTCAGCTTGATCAACTGCCTTTCCAGACTCATCTGGTTCCATTTTGAAAGATGTCATCATTGGAATCCTTGCAGTCTTGCTTTGTAGGGCTTTGAATCTTTCTAATAGGCTCTTGGTATACTTGGACTGGTTGATGAAGATCCCTTCTGAACTCTGCTTGACTTGAAGTCCTAGAAAATAATTCATCTCACCCATCATGCTCATTTCAAACTTTCCTTGCATAAGTTCAGAGAACTTCTTGCACATCTCTTGATTGGGTGATCCAAATATAATATCATCTACATATATTTGCACCATTAGGATGTCTTCTCCTTCTTGTATTCTGAAAAGAGTTCTATCCACTTTGCCTTTTGTATATCCATTGTCAAGTAGGAATTGTGACAATGTGTCATACCAAGCTCTAGGGGCTTGTTTTAGACCATAGAGAGCCTTCTTCAGTCGATATACTTGATCACCTTTTTCAAAACCTGGAGGCTGCTCTACATATACTTCTTCTACCAGAATACCATTTAGAAAAGCACTCTTGACATCCATTTGATATACCTTGAAGCCCATATATGATGCATAAGCTAGAAACAGTCGTATGGCTTCTAATCTGGCTACTGGAGCAAAGGTTTCATCATAGTCAATCCCTTCAGATTGAGAGTATCCTTTTGCAACTAGCCTAGCCTTATTTCTAGTTATCACATCATTTTCGTCCTTCTTGTTCTTGAATACCCACTTTGTTCCTACTACATTGTGGTTTTCAGGACGATCTACCAATTCCCAGACTTCATTTCTTTCGAATTGGTTTAGTTCTTCTTGCATAGCAGTGATCCAATTGCTATCTGTCATTGCTTCTTCTATATCAGCTGGTTCAATGTTGGATAGGAAAGCACACCAGCAGAACATAGATGATTGTGAGTTCTGATTCAGTTGTCTTCTTGTCTTGACACCTGAGTCAGCTCCTCCTAAGATGAGGTTTGATGGATGGTTGTTTCTCCATGTATGCCTCACAGGAGTATCTGCATTGGATGAGCTTGGATTCTCATCTGATCTAGTGCCATCAGGAGGGTTGACTTGATTAGGTCGATCATCATCTGTATCTTGAGTGTCAAAGAGATCATTCCCCCTGGCATTTGGGATTGGTGCATCTTGATTCTGGTCAGCTTGTCCTGCTTGAGTTTGAGATCTAGTGACAGGTCTATGAGGCTTATCCTCCTCTGGTTCTTCAGGGAAAGGTTCATTGACTTCAATGAACTCATCTGGTTTGGACTTGATCACTAGATGTCTTATCTGATCTGCAGTTGAGTTTGTTTCTACTGCATTCTTTTCACAAGATTCATCAAAAACAACATGAGGTGTTTCTTCCACAAGAAGGGTTCGTTTGTTGAGTACTCTAAATGCTTTGCTAGTTGAGGAGTATCCTAAAAATATCCCCTCATCTGCTTTGGCATCAAAAGCATTCAACTTACTCTTCCCATTGTTGTGAATGAAACACTTACAACCAAATATATGAAAGTAAGATACTCTAGGTTTTCTTCCTTTCCATAGTTCATATGGGGTTTTCTCATGTATTTTATGAATACCTGACCTGTTTTGAGTGTGACAAGCTGTGTTGATTGCTTCTGCCCATAGCTTCTTGGGAGTGGAGAATTCAGCAAGGAGTGTTCTGGCAGCTTCTTTGAGTGTTCTGACTCTTCTTTCAGCTACAGCATTCTGTTGTGGTGTTCTTGCTGCACTTGTCTCATGCTGAATACCATTAGAAGTACAATAGGCAATAATATAAGAGTTAATGAATTCAGTGCCTTTGTCACTTCTAATTTTCACAATTGGTTCTCCTTTCTCTACTTGGATCCTCTTCAATAGTTCAGGGAGCTTCTGCTGTGTTTCACTCTTCTTGTATAAGAAGATAACCCAAGTAAACTTGGAATAATCATCTACAACAATAAGAGTGTACTTCCTCCCTGTTAGAGTGGTTGGAGTGATTGGTCCAAAGAGATCCATGTGAAGCAGTTCAAGAACTCTGCTGGTTGATGCTGTCTTCTTGGTCTTGAAGGAGACCTTTGTTTGCTTTCCTTGTTGACATGCATCACACACCTGATCTTTACAGTAGAGTTCATTAGGCAGACCATCAACTAAGGATTCCCTTGCTAACTTGTTCATAGTCTTAAAGTTCAGATGACTAAGACGTTTGTGCCATAGCCAGCTGACATCTTTAGGGCTCTTCACAAGCAGACATGTATCCTTAGGACAGCTGTTCCAATTTGCAAGGTACATACTTCCCTTTCTAGATCCTGTTAGAAGGTTTTGTTTTGTTCTCTTATCACTTATGAGACACTCATCTTTAGAGAATTTGACTGAGTAACCAGTGTCACAAAAGTGAGAAACAGATAATAAATTAAACTTAAGACCTTCTACATATGATACATCATGTACCTCAATGTCACCATTTTTAAGGGTGCCATATCCTTTTGTGTTACCATGCGCGTTATCACCAAAGAAGACTTTTGGACCTTTCTTTTCTATGTAGTTGGTCAGCAGGGCTTTGGTTCCTGTCATGTGAGTTGAGCATCCACTATCTATGTACCAAGTTTCTCCTGCTAGACCTCCTCTTCTGTATAGGTCCCTCATTTCCTGCAAGAAAAGTTAAGTCTTAGGTACCCATTTTGTTTTGGGTCCTTGGGTGTTAGTACTACCCTTGGGAACCCACATATACATTGGTCGTTTGAACAACCTTGAGCACTTGAGTTGTTTCCCTCGGGCATCACATAACCAAATCTTACCAGTCAGCACCTTGGACTGATCTGATTTGTCCTTAGTGTCAACTAAGTAATAGTCAAATGATTTCCCTTTATAGGAGTGTACATACATGATCTTTTGACTAGTTACATTCGGCCTGGGTGCATTAGCTGGTCGATGCACACGATTATATGGACCATACTCTTCTGTTCTCACAATATCATAAGAGATAGGGGGTGCAAAGAGAACAGATTTGTTTGAAGAAGACTTCTTCTTCTTGGCTGGAGCAGCATACAGCTGAGACTGTCTCAGCCGAGATGGTCTAGGCTGTTTGCTGTTCCTCTGTACAGGCTTGGGGTTAGCTTGTCCTTTACCATTTTTGGTTTTGGGATAGTTAGCCTTAGCTGGTACAGATGCCTTTTGGTTCATATTCGGTTCATTGTGTTTAGAACACTCACCCTTTTCATGTGTCTGAGTAGTGCACTTGTTAGGTGTACTACCCCCAGCTGGAGAGGATGTAGATGGGTTGAGTTCATAGCCAAAACCCATCTTATTGCCATTTGATCTATAATACTCAGAGATACTTTCAATAGTAGTAGAGGCTTTATTGAACTCTGATATCTTTTGATTTAGGCATTCCTTCTCCTTTTCTAAGAGCTTGTGTGCTTGGAAGAGGTCATCGAATTTGGATTGTAGTGAACGAAGTTCCTTAGTTTCTAAAGCTTGAGTTTGTAACATCCCCTCATACAACTGAGTTATTGTGGTATTTTCTTCCTTAAGAAGCTCCACTTCTCTGGTCAATATTTCATTCATTGTGGCCAGCTCAGGGGTGTTATCAAACTTAACCTTTTTCAACTTAGCAATTTCTTTCCTTAGATCCTTATTCTCCTCTTCCACTTCTATAAAAGCTCTAGTGGCAATATCCAGATCACCTTTTACTTTTCTTAAAGATTGATAATAGGTGTCTTCTGATTCGCCTTCAGATGAGTTTATCTCATCTGATTGTGAAAAAATAGGTGAATGGAAAGTAGTAGTATAGGAGTTTACCTCATTTTCACCTATGGCCATCATAGCTAGGTCATCTGAATCATCTGAGAAGATTTGGCAGTCTGGTGATGTAGGGAGTTCATCACTTTGATATTCAGATTCTTCAGTCACCATAGCTTTCTTGTCTGAAGTTCTTCTTGGCCTTCTTTCTTCTTTGTCATCTAAATCCAGCTCAGGACATTCATAGACATAGTGTCCTGGTTTGCGACAGTTGAAGCATGATCCAGGTTTCTGATTTGAGTTGCCTTTCCTTGGAGGAGTGGCATCTCTTCTTCTAGATCCTCGGCTGTCAGATGACTCCACATCCTTTCTAGGATGTCTTTCTGGTGTTCTTTCTCTGGAACCTCTGGAGGGTGAACTTGCTCTTCTATCTTTGTAGTTTCTATAGAATTTTCTATATTTGCTGTTGAGAGTGTTCATCCTTTCGAATCTCTTGATCATAAGAGCCATTTGTTCCCTCAAACTCATGTCTGATCCTTCACAGTCTTCTGTTTTCAGAGAGGCCTTGCCAGATGAGGTACTTGCAGCTTTTGTATTGGCTGCCTTGAAGGCTACAGTCTTGGAGGTAGATGGGGCTGCAGTTGACTCATCACTTCCTGAGTTTTCTTCTCTGTCAAGGTCATATTCATGAGCTTTTAGGTTCTGAAATAGAGTTTGAGTAGACCACTTCTTGATATCTTGAGTATCTTTGATGATGGTCTTCTTGAGTTTCCATCTCTTGGGTAAAGAGTCCAAGATCTTCAAGTTTTTCTCTCTATTTGTATACTTCTTGCCTAGAGATTCAATCTCATTTATGATCTTTGTACATCTATTGTCCAGCTGCTCAATAGTTTCTCCTGGATGCATCTTGAGGTGTTCAAACTTCTTGACTGCTGTCGACAATTTGCTTTCCTTGATCAGCTCAGTTCCTTCACAGAGGAGTGCCAATGCCTCCCACATCTCTCTGGCTGACTCACAGTGGATGACCTTTGCAATGTACTCATTTGGAAGAGTTTGCATTATGTAATCTTGAGCAATGCTATCAAGGTTTGATTGCTTCATCTCTTCTGGTGTGAGATCCCTCATGGGCTTGGGAACCAGTTCTCCAACTGGGACTTCTGGATCACCATTTGCAGTGTTGACTGTCATGATGGTGATTGGGCCTTCAGTGATTACTGACCACATCTTGTAGTGGACTGATGTGAGATTCTTCCTCATCCTGATCTTCCAGTAATCATAATCCTCAACTGAAAACTTAGGCAACTTACGCATGTTAGCACTCATGCTGTATGAGTTTTCAAAAACAAGTTTTCCAAAAAGATCTGTTCAAGAGGACTACAGAAAGACTCCCTCAAGTCTTCTGATAATCTAGAGACAGTAGTCCGTTAGAACCACTGCTCTGATACCACTTGTTGGTCCCTGAACGAGTAGTGAATGGGTTTAAAGTCTAGAGGGGAGGGGTGAATAGACTTTAAAACTTTTTCAAACAGAGTTGGGAACCTGTTCTGATTGCTATGTCAACTGGACTGCAAGTCTGCTGGTCCAGATGACTATAGTGATCTGACTGAGGAGGTTATATGCGGAATTATGGTGGCCCTGGTTTAGACTCGTTCTTGTAACTTGTTTTACTTAATGAAAATACTCAGCTGATGCTGGTTTGAAAGTTATGGCCTTGTTTTGAAGAGTGTTGAAATCACGGTATGCACTATATAATAATGAATGTAAAGGCAGAAATGTAAAGTGCAGAAAGTAAATAACACCGGATTTATAGTGGTTCGGATATACGTTCCTACGTCCACTCTCACGTCCTAACGTGATGTTTAATCCCTTTAACTTCCACAAATTACAAGGGTCTTGACCTTTATAGTCCCAAGGTTAGGACTTTGAGATCTGAGCCGTCCTAACAGCTACGGTCTCCACAAGTGATTGTAAGCACTTGCACTTTAAGGGGTTTCAAAAACTTTAACCTTTCGGTGAGGGTTTGGGGTTTTTGAGGTGTATCCAACTAATGGTTCAAGCTTATAAATTGCTTAACCACTATGCCTAAAACAATTGATATACAATATGAACAGGTTTCAGGTTCTTAAGGGTTGGATAGAAATCACTTAAGAGCTATAGATAATCTAATGGTTTCTGGCTCTTTTGAGAATTCTTAGAACTGTATGGCTTTAGCTTTGATTGCTTGCTTGGCTTGTTGAATTCTCTCTTGTGACTTCTTCTTTGTGATTTCTCATCCTCTTGTATTTATAATGGAGATTGGTTGCAACTAGCCGTTGGAGTTGACTAGCCGTTTGAGAAATCTTTCCATAATAGCTTGATTCCTTGATTCCAGCCGCTTGATTGCTTCAATCCTGGGATCATGTCAATCTTCTAAATAAGGTAGGTCTTCGTTTGAATTGCAAGATGACTTGGGAATCAGCCGAGTCCTAGAAGAGCACATAGTCTTCTGATCTGTACTTCTAGTCTTCTGACTACTCTTCTGGCCTTAGGTCTTCTGTCTTCTGATATCAGACGAGTAACACTCTTCTGATCTGGAAATTCTTTGTACTGCTTTTAGGCCATCTTCAATCTGGGACTCCATGAGATAGGTAGGTATACAAGCACCTTAACTTATCTGGTCTTCAAGGATCTTCTAGTCTTCATGTCTTCTACTCTTCTCATCTTGAGGATAGGCATGTAAGCCAGGACTGTGCTGATCAGCTGATATCAATACAGTTGATCACACAAGACTAGTCTAAGTTGTTCTATACAAGTCTGCTGATCCTATTACATTTATAAACTCTAAGTGTTTTGGCCATCAAAACTATTCTAACATCAAGTGGGGCTTAGGATGAATTTATATCCCAACAGAATTATTCCAAATTAGCCAAGGAATGAGAGCCACCTGTCACTGCGCATAACAAACTCTGATATTGGAATGCAAATTGCAGAATGGACGTGAATACATGTACTATTTGCATGCAGGCCCCTGAACAATTTGAAAGTTCAAATTTATGGATAAGTTTTACTATCTCCACCAACGGATAGTTTACTTCATCTATAAATAGGCCATATCTTGAATCATTTCAAGTGAGACGGGACAGACATCAAGCTACAAGTCATACATATTCTAGCAATTGTTTTAGCATCCAAAAGCATTCAAAACACTCGAGAGATTAAAAGCTTTTAAGCATATTCATTTGTGAGTGTTACCTTTAGTCCCCACTAGGCAAGCTTATTGTTGATTATCCAAAGCCTAGACAGTGATATCCTATCCTTTATATTCGTTCTTAAATTGTAAAGGATATCACACAATTAGTTGGTACTAGAACAAAACCCTACTTTCAACTTGAGAGATAGATTGAGAGTATTGTTGAGTTCGTAGTAGAGATTGAAAGTATTGCAACGAGAGAAGGTTGTAAGAAATCAAGAGAAGAGAAGGAGAAGAAGTAGAGTGCACCTTGGCACTATAAAAACAAGCTAATTCCAAAGAGATTAAGGAATTATCCTATTAAATTAGGAGAGTGGACGTAGGAGCAGTTTAGTCTCTGAACCACTATACGTCTTGTGTTCTTACTTACTGCATTTATCTTATTGCTTAAGCTTTTGTGTTGTTATAATTGCTATTTACTATTTGATAACTTAGTATCTAAGTGCTTATTAATTAAGGAGTATAAAAGGGCCTATCATTTATTCCGCATACAAGTTGCATACTGTTATGAATTCTTAGAATCTACTGTTAGTATTTTCATAGGACTTGACACACTGTGTAACTTACTTGACTCTGATTATTTGTGTTGATTACTTGCAAAAGTTTTTATTGAAAAACACACACACGTGTATTCCCCCCCCCCCCCATACATGTGTCACACTCCTTTTGGGACCAACAAGTGGTATCAGAGCAGGGGTTTAAAGACCACTGCTTTGAGGATCAACTTTGGTTACCTAAACTGATCTACTTGTGCACTTTTTGTGATATTCATTATTTCTGATTATACACTATGCCTAACACATCTTCTTCTGAGAATTCTGGTGTAGCTATTCCACCACCTACTACTATGGGAACCAACCCCATCAACAAGATATCTTACCAGAAACTGCCCATGTTCTCTATTGAGAATTATGACTTCTGGAAGATAAGGATGAGAGCTCATTTGGCCTGTCTCCATGATGAAATGCTAAGGGTGATCACTAAAGGTCCATTTGTGTTCATGAAATCCAACACAAATGTTACAGAAGCCCAAAGAGCAACTGGAGCACAAGAAATTCCAAAAGATGATGATGAGCTCACTCCTGAAGAAAGAAAGAAGCAGAATCTCAACTATGTTGCAATGAACACCCTATATCAGACCATTCCAGATGCTATAATGGGTAGAGTGTTTCACTGCACAACTGCAAAGGAGATTTGGGACACATTAGCTCTAATGTGTGAAGGAACTGACAAGATCAAGGAAAACAAACTTCAAGTTGCTGTTCAAAAGTATGAGCAATTTAGGATGAAATCTGATGAAAACATTGATCAACTGGATGGAAGGTTCACAGACATCATGAATGAGATCAATTCACTTGGAAAAGTATACTCCAAGAGAGAAGTGGCTCTGAAGATACTTAGGAGCTTGACAACCAAATGGAATGTGTATGCTGTCATGATGCAGAATACAAAGGATTTGTCAACAATGCCAATGCAACAAGTGTTCTCAGAACTCAAGGCATATGAATATGACTTGAACAGAAAGAACAACACTGAGGAACCTGAGAGCAAAGGAATTGCACTGAAGGCCAAATCCAATAAACCTGATTCCAAGAAAACCAGCAAATCAAGCAAGAGTGGAAAAGGGACTTCCAAAGCTGACTTTTCAGATGAGTTGGCCATGATGGCTAGAAGATTTGAAAGATTAAATTCTAGATTTGGTAAATACAAAAGGTTTTACCAGGATAGAAGAAGAAGGTTCAACTCACCTGAGAAGAAGAATGATGAAAGGAGATCCAGAAGGGACAACTCCAAAGAAGATCTATCTTCATCAACCAAGAAGAGAGATGCTGAAAAGAAGAAAGATGAAGATGAGGATACATGCTACAACTGCAAGAAGACAGGACATTTCCAATATGATTGTCCAGAGCTAACTTCCAAGGAAAGGAAGGAAAGACAAGCTAAGAGGGACAAGAAATATGGAAAGAGGAAAGCATTGAAAGCTGAAGAAGAAAACTCTGAAGATGATCAACTTCCATCTTCATCATCTGAGATGTTTACAGACAGCAGTGATGAAGAATGTCTAATGGCTGTTGAAGACAATGATGAGGTACAATCTATTTCTAGTTCTGTCAATTCTAGCAGCACAATGTTGTCAAATGAAGACAACCTGAAGCTTACCTTTGGTAAGTTGATGGAAGACTTCATGAGACTACAAGAGATTCATGATCAAACCTTAGAAGAAAACAAAGTCTTGAATGCTAAGATTGAAAGAATTACTTAGGTTGAAGCTGAACATGATCTGAGAACTAATGAGTTGTGCAATGACTTAACTAAGGAGCTGAATACTCTAAAGGACAAGTCATCTGAACAACTTATTATGTTGGAAGAAAAGGTTACGCTTCATGAGAGTAAGGATTCAGACTACCAAGCATTGATGGCAAAGTTTGAACATCTTTTCAAGGAACATGAATGTCTTAAATCTAGTGAAGAGAGTCTGAAACTTAAACTGGCTGCCCTGTATAAGTCATCTAATTCAATAGATGAACTACAAGGGATGCAAAGGCCTATGACTCAAAGATCTGGACTTGGTTACAATCCAGATAAAATATCTTCACCATGCCTCAGTAATACTTCAACAAGTATTACTAAGAGAATCTTTGTAAAATCTGTGGCTCAGACTGAAATTGTTGAACCAAAGCTGCTACAGATAAAGGACAAAAGTAAACAACCCATTGTACCAACTATCCTGAATCACAAGTCAAAGGTTGCAAGACCCAAGATAAGATTTCAGAGGCCTGAGACAATTCAGATGAGTAAAGGTCAATGGAAGACAACTCACCTGAAAAACTCTCAGACTCAGGCAAGAAAATCACAAGATATTCAAAGAAGACCAACTCAAATGAGAAGGCCTACAATGAATTATCAAAGGAATTTCCAGCCTAAGTACAATGAGTACAGAAGACTTGAATTCTACATGCCCAGAACATCAAGTAATCTGAATGCCTATCCACAAAGATTCAAGCATGCTACACATGAGTCAAAAGATAGATTTAGCAGATATATTCACAAGAATAGATATAACTCTTCTAAATCATCCAAGATTCACACTAATACTCAATCTCAACCTAAGGCATTTAAAAGGAAGATTGTGTATTTAGATGTTTATGGAAAACAAATTAGCCCTTTTCAAGTAATGAAAATAAGGCAAGTTTGGGTTCCAAAAGGTATGTCTAACCCTCTAGGACCCAACTTTCAAAGGGTACCTAAGTTTTGATTTGTAACAGGTTCCTGTGGTGCCATCAACAAAGAAAAGAAGTCCTAAAGAACTTACATGGTACTTGGACAGTGGATGTTCAAGACATATGACTGGAAATAGGGAACTTCTGTCAGATTTCGTTGAACAAGATGGACCACAAGTAACTTTTGGTGACAACTCACAAGGAACAACCAAAGGTTATGGAACTCTCAAAATTGGTACTGTAAGTATTTCAAATGTTTCATATGTCTATGGTCTGAAACACAATCTATTTTCAATAAGCCAATTTTGTGATAAAGGTTTTGATGTTGAGTTTTCTAGTAACTTATGTTATATTAAGAATAAATCAAATCAACAGTTACTACTAACTGGGTCAAGGAAAGGTAATGTTTATCTTGCAGATTGGAACAAATCCCCTGAAGATATCTGCCTAGTTGCAAAAGGTTCTAAAGATCTCAGTTGGCTGTGGCACAAAAGGCTAAACCATCTGAACTTTAAGACCTTGAACAAACTTATAAGATTTTCCTTAGTAGATGGCCTACCAAATGAAGTATTCACAAAAGAACATATCTGTCAAGCATGTCAAGAAGGAAAGCAAGTCAAAGCATCTTTCAAGACAAAGGCTGCCATCTCAACTGCAAGAGTATTACAATTACTTCACATGGATTTATTTGGACCCATTACCCCTGTGAGCATCAGTGGAAAGAAGTATACACTAATAGTAGTGGATGACTTCTCAAGATACACTTGGGTAGTATTCATGCTAAAGAAGAAGGAGACTCAACAGAAGCTGCCAGAGCTTATGAAGAAAATTACAAATGAGAAAGGCTTGAACATTGTAAAGATCAGATCAGACAAAGGAACTGAATTCATCAACTCTTACATAAATGAATACTGTAAAGCAAATGGAATCACTCATGAAACTTCATCAGCTAGAACACCTCAACAAAATGGTGTAGCAGAAAGGAGAGTTAGAACACTCAAGGAAGCTGGAAGAACCATGATAGCAGAAGCAAAGATTCCAAAGAGGTTTTGGGCAGAAGCAATCAATACTGCTTGTCACACCCAAAACAGATCCATGCTAACAAAGGAACAAGGAAAAACTCCTTATGAACTCTTCAAATGGAGAAAACCAAGAATCTCATACTTTCATATTTTTGGATGTACTTCATTCACAATAATGGGAAGCAACAATTAAAAACATTTGATAGCAAAGCAGATGAAGGAATCTTTCTAGGATATTCTTCATCTAGCAAAGCTTTCAGAGTTTATAATTGTAGAACTCTTATTGTTGAAGAAATACCTCATGTTATCTTTGATGAGTTTTCTTTCAAGCACAGGACCTCAAACAAAGAAGACAAATCTCATGATGAAATCAACACAAGAGTGACAAGGCTAAGAGATGGTGAAAGAAAAGAATCTACATTTACTAATGTACACTATCCTGACTTGGACAACCTCAAGATATCCAACATATCTGAAGACAATCAAGTTAAAGACAACTTACCTGGAGCCAACATCCATGAGGAAAACAGCAATGTTGAGTTGAATGAACCCACTCAACCTGAGGTAAGTTCTCCCAATGACGAAGCTGGTAATGCTGAGGGAGTACAAGGATCAAATGATTTAGGGGGAACTCAACCTGTAAATGTCAATGTCGATGAAGAAGCAATGACAGACTCCAACTGGATTACAGCAATGCAAGAGGAACTAAATCAGTTCAAAAGTAATGATGTTTGGGAGCTGGTAGACAGACCAACACATCAGGATGTTGTAGGAGCTAAATGGATTTACAAGAACAAGAAGAATGAAAATGATGTTATAGTTAGAAGCAAAGCCAGACTAGTTGCCATAGGTTATAGTCAACATGAAGGAATAGACTATGATGAAACCTTTGCCCCTGTAGCTAGGTTAGAAGCAATTAGGCTGTTCTTAGCATATGCAGCTCATATGAAGTTCAAGGTATACCAAATGGATGTGAAGAGTGCATTTCTGAATGGTGTACTTAAAGAAGAGGTTTATGTAGAGCAGCCACCTGGTTTTGAAGAAGGAGACAGAGTGTATAGATTGAAGAAAGCACTTTATGGTCTCAAACAAGCACCAAGAGCTTGGTATGAGACACTATCACAATTCCTATTGGACAATGGTTTTGTGAAAGGCACAGTTGATAGGACCTTATTTAGGATAAGTGAAGGAAATGATATTCTGTTAGTACAGATATATGTTGATGATATCATTTTTGGTTCACCAAATGAGGATATGTGCAAGAAATTTTCAACTCTCATGCAAGGGAAGTTTGAAATGTCAATGATGGGATTGATGAACTTTTTCCTAGGTTTACAAGTCAAACAATCTGAGAAAGGGATCTTCATCAATCAAGCTAAGTATACTAGAGAAATGATCAAGAAGTTTGGCTGTGAAAATAGCAAACCAGTTAGGATTCCTATGAATACAAATTGGAAAATGGATCCTGATAGTGATGGATTAGATACCAACCCCACTGAATATAGAGCAATAATAGGTTCTTTATTATATCTAACTGCAAGCAGACCTGATATTACTTTTGCAGTTGGTGTTTGTGCTAGATTTCAGTCCAATCCAAAGAAAAGTCACTTAGAGGCTACCAAAAGAATACTTAGGTATTTAAAAGGTACAGTGAACTTAGGATTGTGGTATCCATCTGAAGACAACATTGAGTTGACTGGTTATTCCGATGCCGACTATGGAGGATGTAGGATAGACTGAAAATCAACTACTGGCACTTGTCAATTCTTAGGAAACAAATTGATTTCATGGTTTTCCAAGAAACAAACTTCTGTAGCTACTTCAACCACAGAGGCTGAATACATGGCTGCTGGAAGCTGTTGTGCTCAAATCTTATGGCTCAAACAACAGCTAAGAGATTATAAAGTTGTCACAAAAGATGTACCTATTTATTGTGATAATAATAGTGCCATAGCTATTACTCAAAATCCAGTGTTACACACAAGGTGTAAACATGTGGATATTAGAAATCACTTCATAAGAGATCATGTAGAGAAAAAGGACATCAGAATGGAAAAGATTCATACTGATAAGCAAAAGGCTGATATTCTTACAAAACCCCTAGCTGAAACAAGGTTCAAGGAACTTTCAATGGAACTTGGTTTATTAGATCCTGGAGAGAATGTTTAAAGTATAAGGAATTACTTTATTCATGCCAGAGATACTAGTATTAATCCAAGGGGGAACTTAGAGTGAAGATTTAGGAAGGATAAGTTGATGAGACATACAAAGTTCATTAATTTATTTTTCTCATTCTGATATTATTTTCAAGAATTTTCATGCAGGAAACTTGAACAAAGTACATGACACTCAAGTACGAGGAAAACTACGAAGGACCACACAGAGGATGACAAAGAACATGAGAAACTTCAATAGAAGTTGTCAAGGGTTATTCAGTCAAGTTGTCACTTGACTGTAGATAAGTTTTTCTTTTTCATAAAAGTTAAACTCTGTTCATCTTTATAGTACGCATTTAATGCTCATAACAGACAAACAAGAGATTTTTGCTAAAAGACGATCAACTGCACGATTTTCTGAAAAAGCAACTTACTGTGCGCAGGACACGACATTTGCGTCCTTTGGTGTAACAGAATTGATCTAAACCATTAAATCTTATCAATTCAATCTCAGCCCTACACCTAACACTTTTCAAATTGTACAGTTGAGGAGATATAAAAGCATAACTTAGAATTTTTCACAATTTACGTTTTCAAAATTTCTGAAAAAGCCCTAAGCTAAATCGCTCAAGAATCTTCAAGCTTATCTACAAGTTTTGCTCAAAGCTCTATAACTTTAACAAAAATGTCTTTGGAAATGGGTTAGTATTTCTCATAATCTTCTGTTAAAGACATGCATATTTGTAAAGCTTTCAAGAAAAATAACATGCTCTGTTTTTAGCTCTAAATGAATCTGTTTGAATTTACGGATTAGTCATTTATTGAATGATATGTATAATGCTTAAAAACGTGTTAGATTCATACACATATTATGTCTAGAGAACATGATTACAAGCTTAAAACATTGTTGGATATGGTATTATGTTGCTATGAACTCGTTATGTAAATCTATCCACAGTAAATCTGAGACATAAGTGCAAGATACTGTTCCAAGATAGCCTAATCTTATGTTTTAGTAGTAATATTATGCTATTAAACCATACTAATACTGTATATTGGCTATATCTTTAGTTGACTTCAATGCTCCTGATTTGGACATCAACTGGAATTATTTGAGTGAAGTAACCATGGTCCACTTTGAGCAGACTGTGTGCTTTGACAATCTGTCAAATAAACACACAAGAAGAATAGTTACTTGGCTGGAGCAAGCTGGATTGAGAAAATGGCTCGAGGCCATTCCCAAGACATGCCTGGAACTTTCAACAACTCAGTTCTTAGGCACTTTTACTCAAAAAAGCTCAGGATCTGGTTATATTATGACTCATGAACCAGACACATCCAAGAAGACTGATGGGAAGTTTGAGTTCACTGAAGAAAACTTTGATGAATTCTTTGGTCTGAATGCTACTGGAGAAGATCCTGAAGAGTATATGAGGCACAATGAACAAGAAGTTGCCAACCAATGGATGAACAAGCCAGTACTACTCAAATCTGGTCTACACAAGAGAGTTCTGAAAGAGGAATATCAACTATTGCTAGATGTGGTGGCAAAGGCTGTGATGTGCACCACAGGGAGCTATGATCAGATCAGCAGATCCAAGGTGAGATTGATGAAACTGTCATTGATGGAGGAAAGAAGCCAATGAACTGGAAAGGTTATTTTCTGAAGAAACTTGCTGAAGAGAAAGGAAAGTTCAAAATTGTGGATGTAAGAAGGGTAGCTGTCAAGAAGACACTAGCTTTCTGTACAAAAGTTGTTGCATTCTTATACAAGTATGGACCTGAGGATATTGTTGAAGATGGAGTAAAGTTCAACACCATCAAGATATTGTTTAGACAATTATCTGTGAGAACTCAGAAAAGATTGGGGCTGGAGATCAAGTCACCAAAAGCCTCAACAAGGAAGCAAGCTAAATCTGCCAAGCAGAAGAGTGAAGAAGCAACACAAATGGTGATCAGTATTCTTGAAAAAGCCAAGAAGGAAAAGAAAGGAAAGGAGGTTGAGACAGCCTCAAAGTCCAAGAAAAAAAGGGCCATATCTAGCCCTAGTGAAGATGAAACTGAAGAGGAGTATGTTGATACTTCTGAAGAGGAAATGGATATTGATGAGCAAGCTGAACTGGAAGGATCAGATGATGATGATGAAGGTGATGATGATGAAGAAAGAGTATCATCTGAAAACCTAGATTTGAATGAACCCTCAAGTCATAGCCCAAAAGCTGTTGAAACTACCCCCCATTTGAATGATCCAACCATTCAAAAAGTTGTCTACAAGTCTGATACCCCCATACCCATTCTTTTTTATGAACTTCAACCCTCATCCAAGTTAGATACAACCCCTGAATACACCTATGAAATGTCATTGAGAGATGAATCCAAATTTTTCCTAGACCAACTTTATCCCCAACTTACCAAATACCCTGATTTAAGATCAACCTTCTATGATCTTAGATTGATTTTAGATATAAGGAAGAAATCCATGTATGATATTGGGAAAGTGATTGAGTCCAAGGGACTGGACTGGTGGGAGAATGAGGAAGCCAGATTAACAGATTTTGCTGAAGTGGAATCCACTTTTGAATTGACAGATGAAAAGTTGTTTGCCAACTTGGTGAACATTAAGATTCAGAAGAAAGCTATTCAATCCATTATTGCTGGGATTGATCTGAACATTGAAGACTTAATGGAGGAGGATGATAAGTTATCAAAGCAAGCTGATGGAGATGTTGAAATGTCCAAAAGCACTGAGGACAAGACTGAAGAAGAGTCCAAGATTGTTGAGGACAAAGATGATGGAGAGATTGCTGCCATGGAGGTAGACATCACTGAAGGAGGAAATGAAAGTCAGAAGCCTGCTGAGAAAGATTTCTTTGATGAAGTTGAGACTGCCATTGAAGAATTGAGGATTGGAGAAACCAGTGAAGGAGGAAAGATTGATGAAATTGACCAAGGTCAATTGATTAAAAATGTTGAAATACAGCCAGCTGTTGAAGCCACTGCATCCATGGAGATTGTCATTTTTGTTGGTCCCTGAGACGAGTTTAAGATCAGCTGACTTGATGTCTGCTGATTGTGTGGAAAATAAACTAACTCTTCAAAGTAACTAGTCCGCTGATTTCACTAGGGGCCTAGGACTAGTTAGTCGACTGATTAATTACTTATCGGAGTTAAGTGCGGAATTGTAGTGTGCCCATAAATATTATACTCGTCTATTTAATAAATACAGTGTGTAAAAACAGTTTATGCACAAATATGTATGAAAAGACTTGAAATGTAAAGTGCAGAAATGTAAATAACACATTGATTTATAGTGGTTCGGATATACGTTCCTACGTCCACTCTCACGTCCTAACGTGATGTTTAATCCCTTTAATTTCCACAAAATTACAAGGGCCTTGTCCTTTATAGTCCCAAGGGTAGGACTTTGAGATCTGAGCCGTCCTAACAGCTACGGTCTCCACAAGTGATTGTAAGCACTTGCACTTCCCCACAAGTGATTGTAAGCACTTGCACTTGAACTCTACAAGTGATTTATAGAGCACTTGGACTCTATACAGTGATAAACACTCAACTTGACTTCTAAGGTTTTATGGTAGAAGGTGGGTTTTGTGTATATGAACTAGGTGAGAATTTCCCTTACAATCTGTTTTAGCCTCATGCTAGGATTGGGAAATTCTCTCTACGCTATGGATATATATGAGTGGTTGCACTGGCTTAGATGGTACGAGTTCACTCACTGGGGATGAGGTGATGCGTGTTGAATCTTCATGAATGATCTTCTTGAGCTCTTCTTATTTCTGGACTTTATGAACTTTGCTCGACCTTTGCATCTCACACCTCTTCACTCCAAATGATGTAAGAACTGAACTCATTTATATAGTGTTGAGTTTGAATGTTACCGTTGGATGATGACATTCAAAACTCCACTAATTGAGGAATTGACAATCTCTTGATTTTGATATGATTGAATATTACCATTGTCATGTAATTTCAATCATATCTTTGACTTTCCTTTCTTGTGCACATATCTTGTCAATCCTTGATTCCAGCTCTGATTGGTCTTCCCTTAATTGTATAAGAAGACTTCTACTCTGCTGGTATAAGAAGACTTCAAGAGGTCTGCTGATTTTCCTTGAAAGTCTTCTGGTCGGCTGAGTTGGTCTTCTGATCAGCTGACTTTACTCAGCTGTCTTTACTCAGCTGACTTTACACAGCTGCTGTTTCTTCTCAGCTGCTGTCTTTACTCTGCTGTCTTTACTCAGCTGTCTTTACTCAGCTGGTTGTAAGATGACTTCTACTCAGCTGATGTAAGACGACTTCTACTCAGCTGATGTAAGATGACTTCTGGTCTTGGTCTTCTCTTCTCTTCTTGAGCATTTGACAAGTCTTCTCTTCTAACCAGAGTCCTATCTATTACAAGATGTATAATAAAGTTGTCTATACAATACAACTTATCCTATTACATGTTTGATTTGGTTTATCAAAACTAAACTAAGGATATTCATATCCCAACAATTTTTGAACCTCCAACTGAGAAGACTGCTGAAAATCCTAACATTCATGATGCTGAGTTGAATGGGCCAACTCCTGCTGAAGTCACTGAAGCTGAGGCCAAGAAAGATGAAGTGGAGGCCAATATTGCTCAACAAGAAGCTGTGAAGACTGAGGAACCAGCTGCTATGAAGAAGCCCTTGGAAAATGAGGCAATAACTGCAGCACCATCAAGTTCGATGGAGTTCCCAATTCACTTAGATGCTTCTCCTTTGACTGAAGTCTGCATCATTGATAAGGAGGATGGAAGAATGAAGGCAGTGATGGAGGAGTTCAATTCTGAGATTGAACAAATCAATGAAGTTGAGAGGAAGAAGCTGGAGAATGTTGTAGGTTTATGCCTAAACATGGGAAAGTATGTGAGAGATAGTTTGGATGAAACTATCATTCCAACAAATGAAGCCCAGCACAAGTCTTTGATCAATTTGAACACAAAGGCAAGAAGGATGACAAGGAGGATGGAGAACCTGGAGGAAACTATTGATAATAATGCTATGGACTTAAGCATCAAGGTTGAGAGTTTGGAAGAGAAGATGAACTCCACAACCATAAAACTGGAAGCTGTTGAAAAAGGTTTTGAGACCTTTGATAAGAAAATTGACAGTGTTGGAAAGGATGTGAAGGACTCTACCCTCAAGATTGGAGAGTCATCAAAGATTATGTCAGATGCAGTTACCACATATTTTCACACTGAGAAGGAGCTGATCAAGAAGGACAGAGAGGAAATTCTAAGGCTAAAGGATGATGTTGCCAAAGAGAAGGAAGAGATTTCCCAGATGCTGTCAAAGGACATTGAAAAGCTGACTCAGTCCATGCAGAGTCAAAGAGATCAACTGATCAAAGAAACCATCAAGAGTTCACTGAATGCTGCTTCTGATTTATTCAAAGACAACTTGGAAGGCATAATCAAGATGATGAGGAACCAAGTTGATCAAGCTGTGAAGAAGCAAGTGGAAGAGTCTGTAAGTTCCACCATTTCTGCATTTCTATTGAATCATGTTGACCCCATTTCTGTCCAGATGAAAAGAATGGACAACTACCAACAAGAGCTCTCGCTTACTATGGCTAAGATTGATGCCAACCCTGCTGACCCCACCAACCTTGAGGCATGTGATGATGCCAAAAAGGGGGAAGTGAAAAGAAGGGGGAAGATCTATTGAGGAAGGGTGAGAAAAGTAAGGGGGAAGGTAGCAAAGGGAAAGGGAAAGCAAAAGTTTTGGAGATTGCTGAGGCTACAGAGGAGAAAGATTGCCTCAAAACCAGAAGTGGAAAGATAAGGAAGCCAAATTTGAAGAGAAAGAAACTTGCAGATATCTTTGACCAAGAGAAAAGCAAGAAGTACAAGTCAAGTGAACCAGATGATGATGAAGAGATGGAAATTTCAAAATTGGTTAGAAGGGAAGATAAGCTACCTGTTAGAAGAACTTCTCCTGAAGTTACTGCTGCTGATCTTGTGAAAGACAAAGCTCATGTGTTTGAAGAAGTTGCAAACATCTTTGCAGAAGGAGCTGGACAAGATGCAGAAACCAGAAAAGGAGTAAGGAAGCTTGTTATTGAAGAGAGAACCAAGATGTTCATAGATGCTGAAGAGTGCAGGATGAAGAGGCACAAAGACTTCAATCCAGGAAATTCTAAGTCTTACAAAAGTTCTTATGCTTTGATGATGGAAAATAGAGCCAAGAGGAAGTCTGAAACCTTGAAAAGGATCCCTCATACTGACAGCTGGGTTCCTACTGAACTCAATGGTGCTTGGGATGAAGCCAATCGAGTATGGGATCATCTCTTCTTTGTTGTGAAGAGATGGGGAGACTTTGAAGACATTGATGGTCTTTATGAAGGTTTTATGATGGAGAATTATCCAGAACTGTACACGAAGATTCTTGGAGCTGCTCAAAAGGAGAAAGTGATTGTCAAAGCTCCTGAACAGATTTTCTGGACTCCACCAATGAAGACTGATGGTAAAAGCATTGATAGGAAAACAATTACTGATGAGTTTGTGCAACTTGTCAAGGATGAAGATTTGATTGGGAAGAATGAGGAGGTCATGGCCTTGAAGAATAGGCACTTTGCATCCTATGGGTTAACTCCACTGTTCAAGGAACTCCCATCTTTCCTGAAGAAGAAGTCAGATGCAGCCAAGTGATGAAGCTGCTGAAGGTCAAGTCAAGATTTAATCTCGAACAAACATGAACTTTTTAATCTATGTTTATTTTTATTCCCAGACAATTGTTGCTCCTTAAGAGCTAGAACTTACAACTTTCTGCTCTTACTACTGTGCTATCTTATTTCTGATAATGATTATCTATCATATGCACTGGACAACAATTTTTGAGTCTTTATACTTGTGTTATTTGTCTGAAAATAGGCTCTAGCAAAATGATTTTAAATTGATTCTTGCTTAGATCAAGTTTTATAGAACTCAGAGAACTTAGCCCTTTTTAGGTTAATTATCTGAATTTATTCTGTGAAATTCTCTAAGTATAGAATATACATGCTAGTTGTCCTGTTTTTGTCAAATCTACTGAAAAAGAAATCCCTATGGATCTTTTGAAGTAAGTAGGTTTTGGCATCATCAAAAAGGGGGAAATTTTTGGGATATGGTTTATATTAATAAAAGAAAAGTTGATTTTGATTTGATACCAAAACCCTAAGTAAAACCCCAAGTATGATGATTTGCCAAGTCTAGATTTTCAGGTTAGAAAAGCTCATATATGTTAGGGAGCTTTAATTTTTTGATAGATTATTCTTTGAATCTATGACCTGAAAGCACAAAGCACAAAAGATAAGTATCATTGAAGACAAGGAGGTGAAGTGTTATGAAGAAAGTGACAAGGATTCATGAAGACAAGTATGCTGGACGACAAAAGTCAAGTATGATGAATTTGGATATACATATACTTTGGACTTGGCATACTTATGGACAAAGACAAGGAATGACTAGGCACCTTACCCAGTACAAGGCCGTTAGCGGGAAGGACAGAATTATTCCAAATTAGCCAAGGAATGAGAGCCACCTGTCACTGCGCATAACAAACTCTGATATTGGAATGCAAATTGCAGAATGGACGTGAATACATGTACTATTTGCATGCAGGCCCCTGAACAATTTGAAAGTTCAAATTTATGGATAAGTTTTACTATCTCCACCAACGGATAGTTTACTTCATCTATAAATAGGCCATATCTTGAATCATTTCAAGTGAGACGGGACAGACATCAAGCTACAAGTCATACATATTCTAGCAATTGTTTTAGCATCCAAAAGCATTCAAAACACTCGAGAGATTAAAAGCTTTTAAGCATATTCATTTGTGAGTGTTACCTTTAGTCCCCACTAGGCAAGCTTATTGTTGATTATCCAAAGCCTAGACAGTGATATCCTATCCTTTATATTCGTTCTTAAATTGTAAAGGATATCACACAATTAGTTGGTACTAGAACAAAACCCTACTTTCACCTTGAGAGATAGATTGAGAGTATTGTTGAGTTCGTAGTAGAGATTGAAAGTATTGCAACGAGAGAAGGTTGTAAGAAATCAAGAGAAGAGAAGGAGAAGAAGTAGAGTGCACCTTGGCACTGTAAAAACAAGCTAATTCCAAAGAGATTAAGGAATTATCCTATTAAATTAGGAGAGTGGACGTAGGAGCAGTTTAGTCTCCGATCCACTATACGTCTTGTGTTCTTACTTACTGCATTTATCTTATTGCTTAAGCTTTTGTGTTGTTATAATTACTATTTGCTATTTGATAACTTAGTATCTAAGTGCTTATTAATTAAGGAGTATAAAAGGGCCTATCATTTATTCCGCATACAAGTTGCATACTGCTAAGAATTCTTAGAATCTACTGTTAGTATTTTCATAGGACTTGACACACTGTGTAACTTACTTGACTCTGATTATTTGTGTTGATTACTTGCAAAAGTTTTTATTGAAAAACACACACACGTGTATTCCCCCCCCCCCCCATACACGTGTCACACTCCTTTTGGGACCAACAAGAAATAATGTACTCCACAATTCACTGTAACATGATATTTAGATGCTTTCATGAAAAACAGAGCAAAAGAGCGAAAAACAAATAATAAAAAATCATTACTCCGAGCGCCGCCTTCGTCTCTTTAGTGTGGGCAACACAACCGATATGTAAAAAATCGTAAAAATCGAACCAGTCACTTGCACCGCGTCTGTGTTGTCACGTCGCTGCGAAGAAGATTGGGTGGGGGGTTCGATCGTGGACGACAAGGAAGATCTGCCATCACTACAAGAAACAGGGGGAATAGCGACTAAAGTTTTGCGACAAATCTAAATTTCATCGCTAAAATCAATTTTTAGCAACAAAATAGAAATTTCCGTCGCTAAATTGTTAGATTTAATATTTGCAACAAAATTTATATAATCAGATTTCTTCATTTTGTTGTTAATAATCAAAACATCAATGAAAATTATATTTCGTCGCTAATATTTTACGATGAAATAGAAATTTTCGTGGCTAATTTCTTGAAATTAATTTTTGCAACAAAATTTATATATTTCACGCTATATTAGCTACAAATTGCTTCATTTTGTTGTTAATAATCAGAACAACAATGAAAATTATATTTTGTTGTTAATATTTTGCGATAAAATAGAAATTTTCGTGGCTAATTTCTTGAAATTAATTTTTGCAACAAAATTTATATATTTCATCGCTATATTAGCAATAAATTGCTGCATTTTGTTGTTAATAATAAGAACAACAATGAAAATTATATTTCGTTGCTAATATTTTGCGATGAAATATAATTTTTTGTGGCTAATTTCTTGAAATTAATTTTTGGGATGAAATATTAGCAAGGGATATTATTTTCACAAATCCCTCACCATTATTTTTAGTGAGGAGATATTAGCAAGGGATATTATTTTCAGAAATCCCTCACCATTTCCCTCATTATTGCAATTAATGAGGGCATTCTCCTTGCTATTGCCCTCATCATTTTGCCTTTTTTTTTGTTGTGTTTAGTGAGGAAGTACCCAATTTACCCTCCATTTTCCTATTTATTTTCTGTACACTTTTTTTCATTATAATTACACATTTTTCAATGATGACAATTTTTTCTTTCCATAATGAATGGACTCCACCACATGAATTTTGTAGTCTTTTACTTTTGAATATTAGTGGCTCCTTGTGTCTTTTTCAAATTAAATGTCCTCTATATTTTCTCCCACAAATAGATTCTTTTAATTTAAAAGCATTTCAATTTTTTTTTTATTTATTACTCTATTTTTTATCAAACAAAAACTAGAGAAGTGTATTTTTTTTAAATATTTTTCAATATAAGTGCATTATTTATTTATTTTATATATTTCAATACAAGGGCATTATTTGTTTTCATATTTTAATTTTCAGAATATGCAAGTAAAGTGTTAATAAAATGCTAAACACAAAAGTTGAATATTTCAATAAAATGTTTAGCACAATTTTTTTAAAATAAAACGGAAGAAATAAAATGTTGAACAAAATCATAATTAGGTGTAATTAAAGAATATTCATGAAACCCAAAAAGAAACTCGAGCCCAAATAACAAAATTAGGATGCCTCTCTCGTGAAGCACCTTTAATGGTGGAAAGGGCCTCTTCATATCAACCAGCTGGCTCGCGAAAGCCTCTCCTCTGTCCTCCCGAATTTCGAAGCCTCTCCTCCGTTATATATAGGAAAAATAACACTTTTACTCAGAATGAATGATCTTCAAAAATGTTCCATTTTCCACCATTTTTAGTCCTGTATGATATGTCTGTTAAATGCCTAAAAAAATTGATGTGTGAGTTGCACACTTTATTAACTTAAGGGATTTAAAGAAAAAAAAATCTAGAATTAATATATATATTAAAATTCAAATATTAAAAAAATTAATTACAACTTCAGCGTGACTGTGTGAGATGCTCATTATTGCCAGCGAGTTTTCCGTTCGACAGTAAATTCCAGCAGCTTCCATTGTCACCCCGTCACCAAACACTCCCAAACACCAACACAAAAAATCAGAAAAAAAGGTTATTAAATCTGTCAAAATTTGCTAAAAATTACGATGAAAAGTCGCGAATCGGATATGGAGGAGAGATCGAAATTTGAAATTGACAACGAGCTTTAATTAAATGTTTGAGGGAAAGACAGATCGACGTTTATGGATGCAATTAAATATAAATAACGTACCCAATGAAGTGTACACTGAAGGAAACAAAATATACTCTCGAAAAGAATTTCCAAGAAAATATAAACAATAATTTTATTTTTTTTAATTCCCCATTATTTAGCAAGGGATATTTTTTCCCTCGCTAATTATCGAGGGATTTTGAGAGATTTTTTTTTTAATATTAGCGAGGGCAAAAAATCCCTCGGTAAATATTAAGGGCAAAAAAAATCCCTTGGTAAATAGCGAGGGCAAAACAATCCCTCACTAAATCCCACACTAATTTTTTAAATTCGATCCCTCGTTAAATCCCTCACTTATTAGCGAGGGATTAGAAGCCCTCACTTATTAGCGAGGGATTAGAAGCCCTCACTATTTTCCCTCACTGTACCTTAATGCTATATATTGGTCAAACATGTACCTTAGAGTGACAATAAAAGGTTGTAGATTAAAAGGAAAAAGAAAAGATAGAAGCCATAAGTTCACAATCCGAACCAGAGGCCGGGATGCATCGAAAATGGTGCACCCCTGAAATCACCTACCAAGTAAAACAATTAAAAAGTCCGAAGAAACTGATCAAATGAGAACTCGAGACGGGGTAAGGGAACTATGGTGGGTCAAAAGTATCGTCCCATCTGTCCTTGAACATGGAGACTCGTGTCATATCATTGTCGATCCCTGCCGAAGGTCTGACAAAGTAGTCCGCGCAGACTCTAGCCTCAAAATCGTCGATAGCGCTATCCGGGATTTGTTGATAGGAGGCTCTCCCCACGGGCACCTTGCGACGTCTGAGTTTCTCTTTGGGCCGGATCGGGGTCGCCTGAGCAGGGATGGGAGCGTCGTTTGATTTGCCCATATAACTATGGCTGGATAAAAACTATAAATGTAATTTAATTTCCTTAATATCTTTGTTTCCTTTTAATGTTTGATTTTCTAAATATCATTATGTAAAGGTAAAAAATAATTTTAAATTTCAGTTTTATTTTAGACACTTTACAAGACATTCAATGTAAAGGTAAAAACAATAAATTTCATTTTTATTTTCTTTAATAAATATAATTTTCCTTTTATTTTTGTTTCATTTTTTAATGTTATAACTTATAAGATTCTCCAAATAACATTCAATGTAAGAATAAGAACAATAAATCTAAATTTCGTTTTTTTTATTTTTATTTTCTTTAATAAATGTCATTTTCCTTTTAATGTTAGATTCTCTAAAAAAAAACTCTAAATGTAATGGTAAAAACAATAAATTTAAATTTCATAAAAATTACACGTCCTGGCGTCCTCGATGGCTCTCGCCCATGTCCCGCTCACCGGGAGGATAGGTTTAATGCTGCTGCCGTCCTCATATGGATGCAGCAAGGCCAACTGCTTTTTGCGGCCATTTTTGGGTCGCTTGCTCCTAAGATTCTTCATGTCGTCTCATTGTCCTCCACGGCGGCTTAGGAAATTTATTTTGTTTATTTAAATGAACTAAATTGAGATTAAATTAACTGCTTAATTGATTGGTGTAATTCTTAGATTCTACTAAAACCCTTTATGCCTGAAAGCCAATGGGGTACATACACTTGCTGCAATATTAATGCTAGCTAGTTGTGTTTTGAATAAAAATCTAAGCTATTTTTCAGATTTATTTATTTTGAAGAAAGAAAAGATTATCATTAATAAACAAAAACGAGGAGTATCCCTACACAGGTTAATACAAACAACACATAATCAATCAACAGCTACACACAATAGCTACTACTGAAGGCGCATACATAGAAAAGGTTAAATCCGAACAGCTATTTTTCTGATTTATAACAACAACAATTTCTCAAGGTCAAACAACGCTAAATTATATATTACCACGAACAAAACTAATATGAAGATATTGGCGACGATCACCTTCTCTTTGCACGAACTCGCAGATGCATTTGTCGCCTTCTCTAACTGCATTCACTCTACAGAACCGATTCCATCCTTTTGCCACGACACACCTCCCATCACTCCACCGTCTCACTTGTGACCTGAATTCTCTCCTCTCAGGGTCCACCAGAGTAATCTCTGGGTCGATGGTAAGATTAAAATCCCTTATTGTACAATCTGGGATAAACTATCATCATCAAAGACATTAAAATACATAAGTAGAAAGATATAACACTTTAAAGGTGGGTGCAGTAGAGTTAATTTTAACACTTAATTACCAAGGAAGCACTTCGTTTGGTGCTATATTTTGCGACGAAATAAGGATTTATAGGCCTTGGTGCAATTCCAGCATCAAAAATCTCCACACCATAACATCTGTGATGCACACCACCTGGTGCTTCCGGTCTTCTCGGCCTATTGTTACGACCAGCTTCGGCACACACAAAAAAAAGAAAAAAGTCATTGGATGAAAATTTTACAAGAATATTATCATGCAAATAATGTTGGAAACATATATACCATTGTTAGCATTCCCCACGATAACTTGGTTCCGCTCTTGGTCAATGTTGTCGTGAGCATCATCAACTTCCTCGTCCTTAGGTACTGTTTGCACGTAGATCTCAGACGGTTGAATTATTTTCTTCTCCATCCCACTTGTGTCACAAATTTTGACCATAAATACGTCCCTTTGGACATACGCAAACATCAATAGATCTCCGGTTGTCAATGAATTGTCTTGGACAAATTTGTCCCAACCATCAACGAAATAGCACAAGTCACCAATTTGTTTGACCCTAACAGCCCATTGGTGCTTGTGCCAATCCCTCAAGTACACTCTCTGTGGGTATGGGTCATCCATACATTGAGTAAATACTATCGGGATTTCCTGCAGTTTATTGAACAAACAATCTATTTTAGCTAGTTAGATTATGGGATTTCTTCAAAAAGTTTAATTTTTTAAAGGATATAGAGCAACAAACAGCAGTAGATCGAAAAAGAAGCTCCACAAATTGCATACCATTTTGAATTTGAAGTAATTAAAGAAAGATTGAAAATGAATTAATTTACCAGTTTGTCTTCTTCAGCATCGAAAAAACTTATAAAAGACGGAATCTTGTTCGCCATATATCCTTAATTTCTACTTGCTGCAAATGAGTAGTATTATAAATTCAATTGATCGATTAACACTAATTGAAAAACAAATCAAACTAGATCGAAATACCTGAAGAGACTTTGTGCGAGGGGTGATCAGGAACACGCTGCGGCTGCTAAGACTAAATTAGGGGAGGGAAGGAAGGAACACGATATATGCGGCTGCCAAGAATGAATTAGGGTTAGGCTTCATAGTGCCTTTAAATAATAAGTTAGAATATTCTAGAATAATAAGTTCGATAAAAATCAATAAATGTATTTTTCCTCATTATTTTAATTTGTTTTCTTTAAATGTTAAGGTTTAATCGGATACTTTAATTAAAATGTAATTTAAAATTCGTTTCTAATAATATCTAAGATTAATCCTTTCAAAACATAGTCTATTCTAGCCGCTGAGACAAGATTTGGAACAGAATTTGGGTGAGGAAAATTAATTGGGTGAGTAGGATTGATACAAAGCGAAGGGGGCTGGGTATTAAAAATCTTGATTATTTCATTAATGCTCTTCTTGGTGGGCTGCATTAGTTAAGCATATTGGTCTTAGCAATTGGCCGGTTTCCGAGTAATTGTAGGGGACTGGTTAATAACTGTAGGTATACAAAATTTTGGCACAATAGATTGGCATGGGACAGGACGTACGTTAAAAGATTTGTTTCCTCGTATATTTAATATAGAAATTAACCAAGGACCTGCTTGCCATAATTCTGAAGAAGATAGATGATCAGCGGTCTTGGACTCTTTCCTCAAAAAGTTTCTACACAGTTAAATCTGCATATAAGTGAATTCTAGAAGTTAATAGTACACAGAAAACGATCAGTTGGACGAGCTCGGAATTATTTGGTGTAAGATGCAACCTCTCAAAGTTACAGTTTTTTCCTGGAAACTTTTACAGGATAAAATCCCCCACAATCATCAACCTTGGGAAGAGAGGCCCTTTAAGTCCTACCTACCTTGTCTACTATTTGCCATGCAACTCTGTGGCGTGCGGATGAGGAGGGGGCATATGCAACTCTGTGGCGCCTTAAGCGCGCCTTGAATAACTATGGGAGGGGCCGGGTGGAATATCTTTTTTTTCTACTGCCCATTTTCGAATATAATCTGGCACCAAATCCAGTCCTGGTTCGGTATCAATAGGCCTGCGTTGGGTACGCTGCTCGACCATTTCAAGAATCACTATAATTCACCATGATTTTTATTCGAAATAAATTATCTTTTGTTGCGAGTCTTTCCTTAAACAACTTCCATGTACTCTTTGAGACTTTTATGGGTACCGCCTTCCACCAAAAAAATTCCCATATATGGTGCCACCGTGTCTTTGCGGCCTCTTGGTCGACATTTCTCCAACAGCTGATACATTCCTTTAGTACTGAATCCTGCACCTTCATTTCCCTTCCGAATGCATGAGTCCTTCAAGTCGAGCTTCAGATTAATTCTGAAAAATTTATTCCGCAGTTCTAAAAAGTGAATAAATTCAGAATCGTTAAAAGTTCTGCTCCAAGAAAAATTCCAGCAGCCCCTCCCCTCACCAAAAAATACCAGAGTTACAAGAGGGATGTTACAAATGCTTCAAGAGAATCCATTCCTATATTGTTCTAGGATTTGAGCACCAGTCATTAAAGGAGGAAGTGGGTTTACAAAGGTTGTTATGTTGCACCAGATTCCACACCGTGACTCTAACTTCATCGTGTGATTTCTCAGGCTTGCAATCCTCCTTGGCGAGGCAGCACCACAGTCCTTCCATGACGTTCTTCTTTTCTTTAACGGCGAGCATTCCTCGGTGTTGGTGAAAGTGGGTTGCTGTCTTCAAGGGGGAGGCCATTGGGGTGTTAAACCATGAGTGGCATAGCTTCCACACCTTGAGACAGAACCTGCAATTAAAAAATAGATGCTGGATCGTTTCTTCATCGCTGCCGCATGATGAGTCGTCGTTTGGTCCAAGAATTAATGCTTCGTTTCCTCAGCTCCGTGCGTGTGGCCAGCCTTAACTTTCCAAGCTAAACTTGAGTATTTGGAAGGGGTAAACTTGGTCCAGATTCTGCGGAAGGCGTCTCTACTTTCTGCATCAGTGGGCCGACCTGGGTTTCGGTTCGTCATTCCTTCGTAAGCTGACTTGGAGGAGTATCTTCCGTCCCTCGAAAGCTTCCAGTGTGTTCCTGCAAGTTAATGTTCTCCAGTGATTGTAATAATTGGACGTACATGTCGTTTTCCCTAGCGAGCAAAGCACGTCTCCATTTTTGTTCCCAGATCCAGTTGCCACTTTTCCATCTGCCCATTTCTCTAACATTAGCCTCCTTATTTGAACTTAGCAAGAATAGTCTAGGAAAAGCAGCACATAATTTCAAGTCACCAATCCAGCAATCATTCCAAAATGAAGTAAAACTCCCATCTTCCAACTGTTTTTACATATCTTTTCCACCAATTTGAGTAAGAATTACGGGCCACATTGCCCAATGGAACAGCAGCCGAATTCACTCTATATGTTGATTCGAGTATCCTTACCCATAGAGAGTTGGGTTCAACCCGAATCCGCCATGCCCACCTGCCAGGAAGAGATTTATTAAATAATTCCAGATTTTTAACTCCAAGGCCGCCCTCGGCCTTTTTCTTACAAATGTCATTCCACGAGACCCATGGAATTTTTGAAGAACTCACACCTCCCCCCCATAAGAAATTTCTTTGTAGCCTAACTAACACTCTCAAGGTTTGTTTGGGTATGGGGTAGAAGGATAGATAATAAATGGGCAACTAATTGTGTACCGCATTGAGAAGGACAATTCTACCACCGAACGAGATCTGCAGGTCTTCCCAAATGCTCAGCCTGTTCTTAAATTTCTGAATTACTCCTTTCCAAGGTTTGGATTTACAATGGTTGACGCCCATTTGTATGCCAAGAAAGTTCAGTGGGAGAGAACCTACCTCGCATCCCAGGAGTGAGGACATTTCGTGCAGAATATCTCCAACGACGTTAACCCCTAAGAGGCTGCATTTTGAGTAGTTGATCTTAAGTCCGGAGACGAGTTCGAAGTTGATAAGTATGCATTTCAGTGCACATATATTCTTTGGCGTTGCTTCCCCCACCAAGATGGTGTCGTCCGCGTACTGAAGATGTGATATTGGGACATTGTTCGTCCCCACTCTTGCAGATTTAAGTGTGTAGAAACCTTCTGAGGGAAAGAGTCCAAGACCACTTATCGTCTATCTTCTTCATATATATGGCCAGCAGGTCCTTCGTTAATTTCTCCTCGAACAACTTTCTACGCCAATTTCAAAATGGATTGAAAGAGTTTCTCTGCCAATAGATTTTATCTTAAATGAAACAATTAGGGTCAAGATGAATAATAAATAGACGAGGAAACAAATCTTTGAACGTACGTCTTGTCCCATGCCCATCTATTGTGCCAAAATTTTGAATACCTATCGTAATTAACCACTCGCCTACAATTACTCCAAAACCAATTGCTAAGACCAATCCCACAAATCCCCATATTTCGACTCAATCACTGAATTAATTAATAAACATCTGTTGCCCACTATATCCCAAACAAAGCAGTACTCTTGAAATACTCAAGATTTTTAATACCCAATTAATAAACATCTGTTGCCCCCTATAATTCGCCAAACAAAACTGTATCCCAACTCACCCATTTAATTTTCCACACCCCCGTTCGCGTGAACATACGACCGTCTTAGGTTTTAGAGTGCCTCTCAAGGGCCTTTTTCTAGGACGTCCATAAATAATAAGATTCTACATTTGCAAAAAAAAAAAAAAAAAAACTATGTTTTGAAATGATTAATCTTCAATTTATTAGAAACGATTTTTCAATTACATTCCCCCTCAAAAAAAAAGATTTTTCAATTACATTTTAATTAAAGTATCCGATTAAGTTAATGTCACTACAAAAAAAATGCGTTTTAGAGACGGATTTACCGACGAAAAATCCGTCGCCCGCCGAGGTTACCGACGGAATTACCGACGGAATGTTGTCTGTCTCCTTTATCGGCGTCGGCATTTTTTGCCGACGAATTTTTGAATTCCGTCGGTATTACCGACGGAAATACAGACGGAATATTTCGGTCAATATTTCCGACGGAATATCTGTCGGTAATCCGGATAACCCGTTTAACAACCCGGGTCAACATTCCGTCGGTAATTCCGACGGAATTCCGTCGGCAATAAATTAATTAAAATAATTATAAAAGAAATTAAATTCCGTCGGTATTTCCGACGGATATTCCGTCGTCTTTTACGTCGGCAATGCCGTCGGAAAATCCGTCGGAAATGCCGTCGGATAATCGGTCACCATTTCCGTCGGCACTACCGTCGGATTTTCCATCAGTCCCGACTGAATTAATTTTCAATAAATTAATTTCAAAAAATCATATAGTGACGGAATACTGACGGAATATCCGTCGGCTTTTTACCGACGGAATATCCGTCACTAAAACAAAATAGTAATAAAAAAAATATGGGTGGGACCGGGGAGACCCCGGCCCGACCCGACACTGCCCCGACCCCGACCTACACGGTATGGGTGTTCCAAAAACCTCTTCGCCTGGAGATAAAATACCGTGGCATCTACTTCTCCTTGTAAATTGTTTACCCAACTGGGCATCTGGAGATAGAAAAGTTAGAAATATATATGTATGCACACACCTTATAAGGCGTGATATTCATCTTCTTAGGATAAATTATAGTTCCATAAATCATTTAATAAAAAACTAAGATCATCCAATAAGAAGAGGTAGCCTAACATGTGTAAACACAAATTCGTGAATTAAATATAAAAACGCGAAAATGCGAACAATTTTATTTAATTTCGGATTAAAACCGAGTATTTGTGAGTTACAATCTCTAATTTCTCCTCTGATTCTCTCTTCTTGAACTTCACTTGGACTTCTTGAGCTTTTGGAGCTGGATCCGCAGCCGAATCCTTTCCGATCTTGTATTTGGGGCTTTTATAACGTTAATCCAAAGGCTTAGCACCGTATTTTGGATTAAACGCCGAATTTAGGGACTTTTTAGATGAACGTCGTTGAAGATCGTTCTTGAATTTGGGACTTTGTAACGTTAATCCAAGGGCTTGACGCCGTATTTTGGGTTAAACGTTGATTTTCGGGACTTTTCGAGACTTATCGGGACTTTTCGGGACTTTTCCGTTGAAGATCCACGAAGAACCTTGAAGAAACATCGAATCGAAGAGGCTTAGCACCTTGATCTCCACTCGAACACTGCTTCTTGCTGCTTTTCACGAAGAACGCCTTGAAGAAACGCCGAATCGAAGAGGCTTAGAACCTTGATCTCCACTCGAACACTGCTTTTTGCTGCTTTGCACGAACAACGCCTTTGAAGCTCCTCCAATTGCTGAAGAACACTCTAAAATTTCTGCAGAGAATTTTAGAGCCTTGAATGCTTCTGTTTTGTTGATGATCAAAATGAATGAAATGAGGCCTCTCTATTTATAGGTGTAGGCCTAGAGATATTTGTGCAAGTGGTTAGGGCTTTTAATTCAAAATTTTGAATTGTTTGATGGGCTAAGAATGCCCTTTGGGCTTGAATTATCAAACTTGGGCCCAATTTAATTTGCTGGACTTTAGAGGCCTGTTTGGATTTTCTGAATTTTAGAGATCCGTCTTTACTTATCGAGCTTTAGAGACCCGTATTAATTTACCGGATTTTAGAGGTCCGTCTTGAATTTTAACTTGATTTATTGGGCTTTGGGGGTTCGACTTGATTTGTTGGGCTTTGAAGGCCCAAATTAATTGAATTTTGCTTGTCTACAACATGTATTAGCAAGAGGAAAAAGATTTAAATCCTTTATCGCCGTCGAAAAGAACAAACAAGAGAAACACACACACAAACAAACAAAATTCAAAAGGCAATCAACATCTCCCGAACAGTTTCTTCCTGAACTTTCGAGATTTGCGACTCGATTCAAGGAATTCACAATAAAGCTCAATTTCACAAACTCACAAAAGATTACACTCAAATTGATTCAGATTTATGATTGAGATTACAAATTACAAATTAATGATTGAGATTACAGATTACAGTCAATTTCACAAGCTCACATAAGATTACAGTCAAATTGATTCAGATTAATTGATTCAGATTAATGATTCAGATTAAAGAAAAAAAACAAGAAACATATATACTGTTACATTTAATAAAATTACCTTGTGTGGAGGGGAGCGCGTCGGAGGAGAGTAGAGGGGACGCGGCGGCAGCAGTGGCGGTGGAGGAAGACGATTTTACCTTGAGGCAGAAGGAGACGGCGGCGGCGGCTTGGATGTGGTGAGGCCCTGACGACGACGGTGAGGCGGGAAAGGGAGGCGACGGCGAAGGCGCTAAGGCGGGAGAGGGAGGCGACGGCGCTAGGCGGAAGGGGGAGGCGATGGCGCTAGTCGAGGGAGCGAGGGGGAGAACGTGTTTTCAATTAATTTGGGGGAGGCGACGACGCAAGGAGGGGGAGGCGACGGCGCAAGTTGTACATAAATACTATTACATTTTCTCCGTCTCGGCGGCCATGGTGGAAGATGATGAAGGAAAGGAGAAGATGGGAAGATGTTGAAGTGAAAGAAACCCTAGGTTGAGGCTTTATATAAGCCCCAATATTCCGTCGACATGTATAAATACCGACGGATATTCCGTCGGTATTTATCAAATTGTGAATTCCGACGGAAAGTTAATTCCGTCGGTATTTATCAAATTGTGAATTCCGACGGAAAGTTAATTCCGTCGGCATATTACCGCCCCATTTACCGACGGAAATTCCGTCGGCATTATTATTTAATTTTTTTTTTTATTAATTCAATTTTTTCTACTAGACCTACTAAATTACCAAAATATTTTTAAAAAAAATCACAAAATTCATTTCTTCCACATATATTAATAAATATATTGGTTGTGACTTATATTTATAGTAAATTACATTAATTGAATTAATTTTCATCTTCATCCTCCTCTTCATCCTTATCCTCCTCCTCATCATCATCTTCCTCTCATCCTCCTCCTCCTCATCCTCCTCCTCATCCTCATCTTCTTCATTCTCCTCTTCATCCTCATCTTCATTCTCTTCTTCATCCTCTTCTTCATCCCCCTCCTCTTCACCTTCAATTTCGATTAATTGGGGATTTGCAGCCGTCAAGGGTACAGAAAGATTGAAATCTCCCGTAAAGACTTCAGTTGGAGTCTCTATTTTTTCTGTTTGAAATGGAGATTCATCTTCAGTATTTTTGTCCTTTTTAGGGACTTCTACCATTGACCTTGCCTTTACTCTGCAAACAGCGTGCCATTCATAACCACGTTGAGCTCCCGGATATGTGCAGTAGTATACTTGATGGGCAAATACAAATGGATCATCCCCAACATACGTCCTTTTCGAACTAACATCAACGAGCTTGTACTCCGGGTGAATTCTTGTTCCTAGATGGCCTGAATCAAACCAATGACACTTGAACAACACTACAGTCTTTGCTGGATATCCTGGATATTCTACTTCGACGACTTCCCGTAACACCCCAAAGTAATCACTTGCATCTGCATTGTAATTCGCACTGCTAACGCAGACGCCACTGTTGGTAGTTGCCTTTGTCGATGCATACCCAGACGTATGAAATCTATAGCCCTTCACAATATAACCGTTGTAAGTCTTTACACGACGTAGTGGTCCCTTGCTGAGATCTCGTAAGAATCGACTGTCAAGAGCATTATCCCGTCCCTATACGGCTCAATTTAAAATTAATTAAAATAAATATTAATTTATTTACGTAAAACATAATTAAATGGTGCTCACATAACGTTCGAACCATCGGGAAAATTCACGTTGAATACGAGCATCTATATATGCATCTGAGATGTTTGGTTCTGCTCGTCGTAGTTCTTGAGTGTACATCCTAATTCACAACATTCAAAAACTTGGTTAATATTAAATGACATAAATGAAGTGGTATTTAAATAGACGATTTATATATGAAATACTTACTCAATGTATGGCTGAACTTCATCACAATTCAATAACACATACGTTTGTGCTATTTCCGCCTCCGAGTTCGTCTCCCAATATCGTTCAATGGGTTTTCCTATTGGCCGTCCCTTAGACTTGAATATGGAGAGCATTCCATCGACCTCTTCACTGATATCGTCAGCGGATGTACCACCGAAGTTACGTGGAGCACTTCTTAACTTTGTGTTGACGTGATCTTCAAAGTAATAAGAACAAAACATGCCAACCTCTTCATTCAAATATGCATTCACAATCGATGCTTCAACGTTTGCCTTTTGTTTAGCATTGCGTTTCAAGTTGTGGAGATACCTGATATACACACACACATATATATATATATATATAACTTATAAGAATGCATGTGTAATTGTAATGAAATAAAATAAGTAAGATTTTACCTTTCAAATGGGTACATCCACCTGTATTGCACCGGACCACAAATTCTCGCTTCATACGCTAAGTGAACGGGTAAGTGTTCCATCGAGTTAAAGAAGCTAGGTGGAAAAATTTGTTCCAACTTACACAAAATCACTGGAATGTCTTCATCTAAACGAATCATATCATCGATCGTGATCGTTGTAGCCGTTAAATCACTAAAAAATAGACTTAATTCAGTGATAGCCCTCCACACATTGAGAGGAAGAAGTTCTCGGAACGCAATCGGTATCAAGCGTTGCATAAATACATGACAATCATGACTCTTCATCCTTGCAACCTTACCCGTTGTTGTGTCTACGCATCGACTCAAGTTCGACACGTAGCCATCCGGAAAGTTCAACTCCTTTATCCACCTACACAATCTTTGTTTTTGTGGCTTATCCAATGTGTAGCTAGCCTTTGGAAATTTACCTGTACGCTCATCCTTTTTCAACTCTGGACGGCGACAAAGAGTGTCCAAATCCTCCCGAGACTTTGGAGTGTCTTTCGTCTTGCCTTCCGTGTTAATGATTGTGTGGAACACATTGTCAAACACATTCTTTTCAATGTGCATCACATCCAAATTGTGTCGTATCAATAGTGAACTCCAGTATGGTAAGTCCCAAAAAATACTCCTTTTGTTCCAACCACCCTCAATTCCTCTGTTGTGTTCCGCTGCATTTTCCTCAGTACTTTTTTTCAACCCCGTCCACTCAATCTCATATAACAACCTACGTCCTGTACGGAGAGTAAATTATAAGTGACACTAAAAGCAATAGATAAATATACGTTTAATACTCATTAAATAAATGTATAAAATACCATCTCAAAGTGGAGGTCGATTGTTTGTGACTGCTCTGTTCTTTACGAAGTTCTTCTTATTTATTCGAAACGGGTGACCTTGAGGTAAGAACCTACGGTGATTATCGAACCATGAAACTTTTCTACTCACCGGGAGACTGAAAGCTTCAGAATTCTCCATACAATACGGACATGCTTTCTTTCCGGCCGTACTCCACCCGGACAACATACCATATGCAGGAAAGTCGCTAATGGTCCATAAAAGAGCAGCACGCATCGTGAAGTTCTGCTTTCTAAAAACATCGTACGTTTGGACTCCATTCTCCCATAAGAAGATCAAGTCTTTTATAAGAGGCTGGAGATAAACATCCAGTTTGTCCTTTGGATTCGTTGGTCCAGGCACCAATACAGTCAGAAACATTGTTTGAGGTTTCATGCACATCCACGGAGGAAGATTATACGGAGTCAGTATCACCGGCCACAAAGAATACTGCTTTCCATGCATCCCAAACGGTGCAAAACCATCAGTACACAAACCTAATCTCACATTCCTCGGTTCACAAGCAAAATCTGGAAACACGTTGTCAAGATGTTTCCGGGCCTCTGAGTCTACCGGATGTCGCATCTCCCTCGACTCAGCCGAAGAGGAATCTGTAGCATGCCACGTCATGTGTTGTGCAGTGGCACTTGATTGATATAATCTCATCAAACGAGGAATGATAGGAAGGTAGTACATCTTCTTATATGGCACTTTCTTCTTTGTCTTCTTCGATTGACCACCAGGTCTCTTTCGACGTGCCTCTTTGTACCGGGGATGGCCACACAATCTACACATCTTCAGACTGCTATCTTCGTCACCCCAATATATATAACATGCAACCCTTCACACAACAATCAATCTTCTCAACCGGCAAACCAACATTCTTCAACATTTGTTTGCTTTGATGAAACGTCGTATGCACCTTATTATTTTGAGGACAAATTTCACTGCATAACTGTGTCACTTGCTCATATGCCCTGTTAGAAAGCTTGTTCTCGGTCTTAATGTTGGCTCGAGCAATATTACACTTCGCCACGTTATTCGATCTACCCCAAACGTCGACCTCATTTTCATCCAGACCCAACGCCTGCACCGTGCCACGAGTGCGCCAAGCCGTCCTCCAGTTGTATATTACCTCCTTATACCTAGATTGACATGAAGCGGCCCAGTACCCGTAAATATCGTCGTCCGGGTAGAACTTCCTATGCCAATAAGCATGTTTATGCACATATTCTATCAACATATTTATCAAATAATATATATAATAAATTAAACATTAATTATTTAATATTCGATCAACATATTTATCAAATAATATATATAATAAATTAAACATTAATTATTTAATTGAATGTTCTTAAATACCTGGAACTCCTTATAGTATTCCTCTTTTTTTGTCGTCGGCACCTTCCTCCAAGAGGTCGCATTCGCAACAATCTTGCACTTAAGAAACGATTTTATGCAAATCTTCGACACCTCGTTACCAGGAAATAATCTGTTTGAAATAATTAAAATTAATTTATTTTCGTCGGTAAAACGCGTGTTTTTTGTAGTGAGATCGATATGGATTACAATATATTATATGAATGATATTATATTATAATAGAGAATAATGAAGAACCCAAAGAAGAAAAATTGACGGGGGCACGGAGAGAGAGAGAGAGGAGAGAAAATGAAAATAAAGGAAGAGAGAGAAAAAGAATTTTAAAAGATGATATTTTACGGGAGGGTCTCACAAAAAATAATATTTTACTATTGCAATATTGCAATATTTAGGCAGGAACTTGTTAGTGAAGCCACTATTCTGTTATTTTATATATATATATATATAGATTTTAGACCGTTCCATCGATCAAAAGTAGTTCATACTTAAAAAAAAAAAATAGATAAAGTAAGTACGTAGATAAAATAAAGATATTATGAAAAATATTGTGGATTCATTTATAATAAAGTAATTTTTGTGAGTAAAGTTGAATGATAATTTAAGTAATTAAGTGATGGTTGAAAGGTAAAGATAAAGTGATGTTTTCTTAAAATAAATTAAATAAGCATACTTTTGATGTACAGATAAATTAAATAAGGTAAGTGAACATATTTATTTTTGGACGGATGGAGTATTAGTTTTAATTAATTATGTACTTTAAATTTTTTTAACTTTGAAATTAGTTATTTTAAGTTTACAAAATTTAATATTTTAGTCTTTTCCAGTAAACAAATGTTATTTTTTAACCTAAATTAAAAATTCGACACTTAAAATCGACCGTGCGTTATCTCTAAATTTCAAAATTTATTATTAAAAAATCATTTAAAACTTACATCAATCTTTAAAAAAGTAAATGAGCATATAGTGGAGTGTATGCCTTTAAACATAAAATATCATAGTATAATGTCAGCATCAAAAAATAATAATAATATACCATATGACCAAGTTAAGATTAGAAAACAGATTAATTAGTTAATAAAAAAGACGTTTTTGGCGCCATTGTTTAATTTGTTTCGTCCACGAAAAGCAATTTTTGGATTTGTATGTATGTGTTGTGGGGCCACTGCCGACTCAGATCGAGTTTGGATCCAAGGGGTGAATAACCGAATATACTCCCACTGCGTTTGATACAAAAATAATTTAATATAGGTATAAATGGTTGGTAAGTACACCCCTGGTTAGTTAGCTCACGGTTCATCACACCCTCACCCTGTATTATACTCCCTCTGTCCTGTAAAATTTAGTTCACTTCTTTTTATACATGTTTTTAAATAAATCATATTTTAATTATAAAAAATATATGTGAGATAACGAGTAAAGAATGTTGTTGGTTCATACTCAATCTTGTTAATAAAAGGAAAAAAAATATTCAAAAGTTAACTATTTAAATAAAATAAACATATATTTTGTGAACCAAAAAATGGGTTTGAGCAAAATTTTAAGGACGGAGGGAGTATTAGTTAGTTAAGAGAAGTTTAGTCAGTTAATTGAGTTCATTAGCATATAAGTACTAAGAGTCTCATTCTTCAAAATCATCGTTTCAGATTGTAAAACAATCAATCTTCAATTCATAGCTTCTTTCTTTTAATTCAATGGGTATCAGAGCAAAGTTGACACTTCCTTATTTACTAAACAAGATAACACTGATTTTACAGTCATATGAATTAATAATTATAGGAACAAGTCTTGCCATTATACAAAATGTCAAAAGTTATTTGCATAAAAAGTTCACTTTTTGCTATATAGGTTTAGAGGTGGGTTAGGTGTGTAAACCAACCACAAATCATGTTGCTTGAATTTTATCACAACCCTCCTACCCGGGTTTAAAATATGATCAGAGTTTTGTAAACCTCATTTTATGGGTTTTGAGAACCCACCTCCCCCATGAGTTGGGTAAACCTGCCTCACAACCCACCTACAAAATTCTTCACGCTGTCACCAGAACTTACCGGCGCCGCCACTGTTGGAAAATGTTGGTTTTGACCACATTTTATAAAATATTAAGTGACAATTTTATAATCCGTTTTGCGTAAATGGATTTAGTTGATTTGATTTCTCAAAACCAAATTTTGGGTGAATGAGAAATTAATATTAAAGTTGGTCATTTAATGAGTAAATAAATATATTGTTGAATGTATTTATTATTATATGATAATAGTAATGGATTGTGATCTATATATTTAGATATGAAATGTCATGTCTTTTGGTGAAATGATTATATTCCAAAGGTTGTGTCCTTTAGAATTATTTCATTAATTTAAAGGTGGTGTCTTTTAGAATTATTGCATTAATTTAAAAGACATACCTTTTGGTGAATAATTTTTTATTTCCAAAGGTTGTAACTTTTGGAAATAAGAGATTATTATGAAGAGTCACAACTATTATCATAAAGACTTTTGGAAGTCTATAAATAGATCCCCACATTTGCATTCCAAAATCACTCAAGCCAAAAGCTTTCTTGCATTCTTATCCTCAAAAGCATTCTAGTATTCTAAGTCCTTGCATTAGAGTTTTATTGGAAGTTCCGGATATCCATTTTGCGATTCGCCGATAGCTTCCGATTTGTAGTGCAACAGTCGTGAAGTTTTAAGTCGTTGTATCTTGGGGACGGTTGCCAGTGATCCGTATTGCACCTGTGTACGGGGCAATAACATCTTACGGAGATAGAGTCAAACTCTAGCCTCGACTTTCGTGTTTAAAGTCTGTGTCAGCATTTAATCTTCGTCTACACATCCACCTCAATTCTAACAATCGTAAGACGTTATTTTTGTGTATTCGAAGATGTCTACTTCTACTATTTCTGTTGCTCCTACTTCTCATGTTCACTCTGAAAAACCACCGAAATTTATCGGTAATGATTTCAAAAGATGGCAACAGAAAATATTGTTTTATCTGACTACCCTGAACCTTGCACGGTTCTTGAGGGAAGATCCTCCTATTGTAGAGGAGGATGACAGCGACCAACAGAGGTTGACTGCTCTTGACGCATGGAATCACAGTGACTTCCTGTGTCGTAATTACATTCTGAATGGGCTAGACGACTCATTGTATAGTGTCTACGCCACCTTCAAGACAGCCAAAGAATTGTGGCAGTCTTTGGAAAAGAAGTACAAAACGGAGGATGCCGGATTGAAGAAAATCATTGTCGGACGGTTCCTCGACTTCAAAATGGTTGACTCGAAAATTGTTTTAGAACAAGTTCGAGAGTTGCAGTTGATCCTACATGAGATTCATGCCGAGGATATGCAACTGTCTGAATCCTTTCAAGTAGCTGCTCTAATAGAGAAGTTACCGCCTCTGTGGAAGGACTTCAAGAACTACCTCAAGCACAAGCGCAAGGAAATGGGCCTTGAGGACTTGATCGTGAGACTAAGGATTGAGGTAGATAACCGAAAATCCGAGGGTATAAGCGATAAGAGTAGTGAAGAGGCGAAAGTGAACCTGGCTGAGTCCGGAAGAGGCAAAAAGCGCAGACGCGTTGATAAACAACAGAAACCTCAGAACGCTAAAAGGTTCAAAGGTAACTGTTATAATTGTGATAAGCCCGGACACAAGGCAAGTGAATGTCGCCAGCCGAAGAAGGCCAACGCGAATGCCAACCAGAATCAGGCTAATATTGTGGAACACAAATCCCTGCCTGAAGAAATGTCTGAACTAGATCTATCCGTTGTCGTGTTCGAAGCAAACTTAGTGGATAACCCGAGGGAATGGTGGGTAGACACTGGTGCTACCCGTCATATCTGTTCAGATAAGGAAATGTTTTCATCCTATCAAGCGATCAATGGCAGAAAACTCTTCATGGGAAACTCTGCTACATCGAACGTGGTCGGATTGGGGAGAGTGGTACTGAAAATGACCTCAGGAAAAGAACTAACTCTTGTCGATGTGCTGCATGTCCCAAACATTCGAAAGAACTTAGTCTCCGGCTCATTGTTGAACAAAGCCGGATTTAAATTAGTTTTTGAAGCTGAGAAATTTGTACTGACCAAATGTGGTCAATTTATTGGGAAAGGGTACCTTGAGAAGGGCCTTTTCAAAATGAATGTACTAACTGTCAAACGTGACATTAAACGCAGTATTAATAATAATGATATTAATTACTTGCTTGAGTGTTCTAATTTATGGCATGGTAGATTAGGACATGTAAATCAAAATGCCCTAAAACGTTTAGTGGATTTAGATTTACTCCCCAAAATGGAATTTGATTCACAAAAGTGTGAGATCTGTGTTGAGGCAAAAATGGCCAAATCAGCATTCCATTCGGTTGAAAGAAGTACTACACCTTTAGAACTTATCCATACAGATATATGTGATTTAAAGTTTGTGCAAACTAGAGGTGGTAAAAATTACTTCATAACGTTTATTGATGATTGCACAAGATACTGTTATGTATACCTCTTGAAGAGCAAAGACGAAGCAATTGAAGCTTTTAAAGCTTATAAGAATGAGGCTAAAAATCAACTTAGTAAGCGAATCAAAATGATTCGAAGTGATAGAGGTGGAGAATATGTTGCACCGTTTGAAGAATTTTGCTCCCAAAATGGCATCATTCATCACACAACGGCTCCATACTCACCTCAATCAAATGGCGTTGCAGAACGCAAGAATAGAACTCTGAAAGAGATGATGAACGCTATATTGATTAGTTCGGGCTTACCCCAGAACATGTGGGGGGAAGCCATACTTTCAGCCAACTATATTCTTAATAAGTTACCACACAAGAAATTTGATAAGACTCCATATGAATTATGGAAGGGTAGAATCCCGTCCTACAATTACCTTAAAGTGTGGGGGTTTCTGACTAAGGTTGAAGTACCTAAGCCAAAACAAGTAAAAATAGGACCAAAAACGGTCGATTGCATCTTCATTGGGTATGCACATAATAGTAGTGCATATCGATTCCTGGTGCACAAATCAAACGTTCCGGAGATGAACGTAGGAATGACTATCGAGTCAAGAAATGTTGTGTTCTTCGATAACATATTCCCTAAGAATCAAAGGGAAGAAGTAAATTCACACAAGAGAACTTATGAAACTGCAATTGGTTCACCAGAGGTTAATGCAGAACCTAAGGTTGATGAAGAACCAAGACGCAGTAAAAGGGCCAGAAAGGAAAAGTCCTTTGGGCCAGATTTTCTATCATACATGATGGAAAATGAACCTCGGACAGTTCAAGAGGCACTGTCTAGTCCAAATGCTCCTCTCTGGAAAGAGGCTATAAACAGCGAAATTGAGTCTATCATGCACAATCATACTTGGGAGATAGTTGATCTTCCACCAGGTTGTAAAACTTTAGGATGCAAATGGATCCTAAAGAGAAAGTATAAGGCTGATGGATCAATTGATAAGTACAAAGCTCGTTTAGTAGCAAAAGGGTTCAAACAAAAGGAGGGATACGATTTCTTCGACACATATTCTCCTGTAACGAGAATTACATCCATTAGAGTGCTCATTGCTATTGCAGCATTGCATAACCTTGAGATACACCAAATGGATGTAAAAACGGCATTCCTAAATGGGGAATTAGATGAGGAGATATACATGGAACAACCTGAAGGGTTTGTTATACCTGGCCAGGAGAACAAGGTGTGCAAACTTGTTAAGTCCTTGTACGGACTAAAACAAGCACCTCTCCAATGGCATGCGAAATTTGATACAGTGATGTTATCAAATGGCTTCAAAACGAACGAGTGTGACAAATGTGTTTACATTAAGGGCACACACGAAGAATATGTGATAGTATGTCTGTACGTAGATGACATGCTAATAACGGGAAGCAATCATGATATAATCATGAAAACTAAGAACATGTTGAAACGAAATTTTGACATGAAAGATATGGGTCTAGCAGACGTCATACTAGGGATAAAGATCTCAGGAACTCCTGACGGAATTGTTCTAACACAAGCTCATTATGTTGAGAATGTGCTTAGAAAATTTGATGTCTTTGACGTTCCCCCGGCTAACACTCCCGTGGATCCAAATGTGCACTTAGCCAAAAATAAGGGAGACTCAGTGGATCAACATAAGTATGCTAGAATTATCGGAAGTCTGATGTACTTAACGAATTGTACACGACCTGATATAGCATACTCAGTCAGTAAGCTCAGTAGATTCACGAGCAACCCTAACAAGATTCATTGGAAGGCTCTGATGAGAGTCCTTAGGTATTTGAAACATACGCTAAGTTTTGGAATCTTGTATACAAAATATCCAGCAGTGTTGGAAGGATACACTGATGCCAATTGGATATCTGATTCAAAAGACTCCAAGTCCACTAGTGGATATGTATTCACTATAGGTGGAGGAGCAGTGTCATGGAAATCCTCTAAGCAAACTTGCATAGCTCGTTCCACAATGGAATCGGAGTTTATTGCATTGGACAAGGCTGGTGAAGAAGCAAAATGGCTTCGAAACTTCTTAGAGGATATTCCCGGTTGGAACAAACCAGTGCCTCCAGTGATGATACACTGTGATACCATGTCGGCTATTGGGAGGGGACAAAGTAATATGTATAACGGTAAATCTCGACACATTCGTCGGAGACACAACACTGTTAGACATTTGATCTCCATTGACTATGTTAAGTCAAAAGAAAATATTGCGGACCCGCTTACAAAAGGCATTAACCGAGATCAAATGTATAGTGCGGTAAGGGGAATGGGGTTAAAACCCACACATTAAAGGGTGTTCATAGCGGTAACTCGTCCATGCTGACTGGAGGATCCCAAGAACGTGGTTCAACGAGACAACTAAGTTATGAAGCACTCAGATGTGCACTTGAGAAAACTAAAGAAACCCATTCTCGATTCCCTTCAAGTGCAACCTTACACCTTCCGGTGTAGAAAACCTGCTGACGTGTGGTGAGGTTAAGCTTAACAGCTTTTAATGATTCCTATATCCCAAAGGTGGAGTATTGCAGGGTACTCTTGATAGGAGATCATCTATATAAGTGTGAAGTGGGGCCGCTTCAAATGAAAACACACTTATGAATCCAAGATATGGTCCAGGGCCGAAACGGACACAACGTGAGAACCAAAGGGTATCAGAGTCGTTAATGTGTATATGTCATTGTCTTGGTTTACACAAAATGCCAACCAGTTCAAGACATCGTGTTCACTGAGTGGCAAGTAAATCCGATGGCATTTTACTAGGGAAGGTTCAAAGCCTGAAGCTACCTATTCCGATGCAGTAACGGTTCGTCGGAACTTTCATAGGGAGTCACATGCATTAATTTCATTCATGTGGGGGATTGTTGGAAAATGTTGGTTTTGACCACATTTTATAAATTATTAAGTGACAATTTTATAATCCGTTTTTTGCGTAAATGTATTTAGTTGATTTGATTTCTCAAAACCAAATTTTGGGTGAATGAGAAATTAATATTAAAGTTGGTCATTTAATGAGTGAATAAATATATTGTTGAATGTATTTATTATTGTATGATAATAGTAATGGATTGTGACCTATAGATATAGATATGAAATGTCATGTCTTTTGGTGAAATGATTATATTCCAAAGGTTGTGTCCTTTAGAATTATTTCATTAATTTAAAGGTGGTGTGTTTTAGAATTATTGCATTAATTTAAAAGACATACCTTTTGGTGAATAATAGTTTATTTCCAAAGGTTGTAACTTTTGGAAAGAAGAGATTATTATGAAGAGTCGCAACTATTATCATAAAGATTCTTGGAAGTCTATAAATAGATCCCCACATTTGCATTCCAAAATTACTCAAGCCAAAAAGCTTTCTTACATTCTTATCCTCCAAAGCATTCTAGCATTCTAAGTCCTTGCATTAGAGTTTTATCGGAAGTTCCGGATATCCATTTTGCGATTCGCAGATAGCTTCCGATTTGTAGTGCAACAGTCGTGAAGTTTAAAGTCGTTGTATCTTGGGGACGGTTGCCAGTGATCCGTATTGCACCTGTGTACGGGGCAATAACGTCTTACGGAGATATTTATAGACTTCCAATAGTCTTTAGGTAATAGGTGTGACTCTTCACAATAAACTCATTTTCCCAAAAGTTGCAACCTTTAGAAATAAGCAACTATTCACAAAAGGTATGTCTTTTAAATTAACACAATAATTATAAAAGACACAACCTTTGGAATAATCAACTATTCACCAAAAGGCATGTCTTTTAAATTAACACAATAATTCTAAAAGACACAACCTTTGGAATAATTAAAATCATTCCACCAAAAGACATGACATTTCATATCAAGTCACTATCCATCACTATTACCATTATAAATACATTCAACAATGTATTTATCCACACACTAAATGATCAACTTTAATATTAATTTCTCATTCACCCAAAATTTGGTTTTGAGAAATCAAATCAACTAAATCCATTTACGCAAAACAGATTATAAGTTGTCACTTAATATTTTATAAAATGTGGTCAAAACCAACATTTTCCAACAATCCCCCACATGAATGAAATTAATGAATGTGACTCCCTATGAAAGTTCCGACGAACCGTTACTACATCGGGATAGGTAGCTTCAGGCTTTGAACCTTCCCTAGTAAAATGCCATCGGATTTACTTGCCACTCAGTGAACACGATGTCTTGAACTGGTTGGCGTTTTGTGTAAACCAAGACAATGACATATACACATTAACGACTCTGATACCCTTTGGTTCTCACGTTGTGTCCGTTTCGGCCCTGGACCATATCTTGGATTCATAAGTGTGTTTTCATTTGAAGCGGCCCCACTTCACACTTATATAGGTGATCTCCTATCAAGAGTACCCTGCAATACTCCACCCTTGGGATATAGGAATCATTAAAAGCTGTTAAGCTTAACCTCACCACACGTCAGCAGGTTTTCTACACCGGAAGGTGTAAGGTTGCACTTGAAGGGAATCGAGAATGGGTTTCTTTAGTTTTCTCAAGTGCACATCTGAGTGCTTTATAACTTAGTTGTCTCGTTGAACCAGGTTCTTGGGATCCTCCAGTCAGCATGGACGAGTTACCGCTATGAACACCCTTTAATGTGTGGGTTTTAACCCCATTCCCCTTACCACACTATACATTTGATCTCGGTTAATGCCTTTTGTAAGCGGATCCGCAATATTTTCTTTTGACTTAACATAGTCAATGGAGATCAAATGTCTAACGGTGTTGTGTCTCCGACGAATGTGTCGAGATTTACCGTTATACATATTACTTTGTGCCCTCCCAATAGCCGACATGCTATCACAGTGTATCATCACTGGAGGCACTGGTTTGTTCCAACCGAGAATATCCTCTAAGAAGTTTCGAAGCCATTATGCTTCTTTGTCCAATGCAATGAACTTCGATTCCATTGTGGAACGAGCTATGCAAGTTTGCTTAGAGGATTTCCATGACATTGCTCCCCCACATTTTCAATGATGGACTCAGAGTTTGTGTCCAAATATTCAATTTTCACAACTAGATATTTTTTACATAAAATTCCACCTCAGGAATTTTCGATTTGTTCATTTCAAATCGATAAGCATTACCACATGCTTCAATCTTTATTAGTCACTCCCACATTTCGAGATAATCATGGAATCACTTTATCCCTTTTCATAGTTCACATGATTTTATCTCCTTGTGTGGTGACTTTACTCGAATGTGATTTTTCAAGATGAACAAATCCATATAACTTGTGGAAAGCATTCCACGGAATTCAACCGTTTTAGGTTTTTCCATATTTAGCTTTAGGGTCACACCTTTGCTAACCCCCTTACATTCGAATATGTCGACGGAGACCTCTTCCCCCACATTTTCATTAGAGGATAACCGAAAATCTGCTCACCAGGTATTCTTTCGTGTTTAAAGTCTGTGTCAGCATTTAATCTTCGTCTACACATACACCTTCATTATCGATTTGAAATGAACAAATCGAAAATTCTTGAGGTGGAATTTTATGTAAAAAATATATAATTGTGAAAACTGGATATTTGGACACAAACTATAAGCCCATCATTGGAAATGTGGGGGAGCAGTGTCATGGAAATCCTCTAAGCAAACTTGCCTAGCTCGTTCCACAATGAAATCGGAGTTCATTGCATTGGAAAAGGCTGGTGAAGAAGCAGAATGGCTTCGAAACTTCTTAGAGGATATTCTCGGTTGGAACAAACCAGTGCCTCCAGTGATGATACACTGTGATAGCATGTCGGCTATTGGGAGGGCACAAAGTAATATGTATAACGGTAAATCTCGACACATTCGTCGGAGACACAACACCGTTAGACATTTGATCTCAAGTGGAGTAATCTCCATTGACTATGTGAAGTCAAAAAAAAATATTGCGGATCCGCTTACAAAAGGCATTAATCGAGATCAAATGTATAGTGCGGTAAGGGGAATGGGGTTAAAACCCACACATTAAAGGGTGTTCATAGCGGTAACTCGTCCATGCTGACTGGAGGATCCCAAGAACTTGGTTCAACGGGACAACTAAGTTATGAAGCACTTAGATGTGCACTTGAGAAAACTAAAGAAACCCATTCTCGATTCCCTTCAAGTGCAACTCTACACCTTCTGGTGCAGAAAAACCTGTTCACGTGTGGTGAGGTTAAGCTTAACAGCTTTTAATGATTCCTATATCCCAAGGGTGGAGTATTGCGGGGTACTCTTGATAGGAGATCACCTATATAAGTGTGAAGTGGGGCCGCTTCAAATGAAAACACACTTATGAATCCAAGATATGGTCCAGGGCCGAAATGGACACAACGTGAGAACCAAAGGGTATCAGAGTCGTTGTTGTGTATATGTCATTGTCTTGGTTTACACAAAATGCCAACCAGTTCAAGACATCGTGTTTACTGAGTGGCAAGTAAATCCGATGGCATTTTACTAGGGAAGGTTCAAAGCCTGAAGCTACCTATCCCGATGTAGTAACGGTTCGTCGGAACTTTCAGAGGGAGTCACATGCATTAATTTCATTCATGTGGGGGATTGTTGGAAAATGTTGGTTTTGACCACATTTTATAAAATATTAAGTGACAACTTATAATCTGTTTTGCGTAAATGGATTTAGTTGATTTGATTTCTCAAAACCAAATTTTGGGTGAATGAGAAATTAATATTAAAGTTGATCATTTAGTGTGTGGATAAATACATTGTTGAATGTATTTATAATGGTAATAGTGATGGATAGTGACTTGATATGAAATGTCATGTCTTTTGGTGGAATGATTTTAATTATTCCAAAGGTTGTGTCTTTTAGAATTATTGTGTTAATTTAAAAGACATACCTTTTGTGAATAGTTGCTTATTTCTAAAGGTTGCAACTTTTGGAAAAATGAGTTTATTGTGAAGAGTCACACCTATTACCTAAATAGATCCCCCTACATTGGTCATTTAATTCATTAATTCGGAAATTCATTTTCATTGATTCATGGTCAAGAATTGAAAACTTGAGTTAAAACTGCATATGCATACTTAGCATTTTAGAATGGTAGTTACTACATTAGAGTCGAGTCGAAAGTTCCGGATATCCATTTTGTGATTCGCCGATAGCTTCCGATTTGTAGTGCAATAGTCGTGAAGTTTTAAGTCGTTGTATCTTGGGGACGGTTGCCAGTGATCCGTATTGCACCTGTGTACGGGGCAATAACGTCTTACGGAGATAGAGTCAAACTCTAGCCTCGACTTTCGTGTTTAAAGTCTGTGTCAGCATTTAATCTTCGTCTACACATACACCTCCAACTCTAATTTGATGTGGAGACGAAGATTAAATGCTGACACAGACTTTAAACACGAAACTCGAGGCTAGAGTTTGACTCTATCTCCGTAAGACGTTATTGCCCCGTACACAGGTGCAATACGGATCACTAGCAACCGTCCCCAAGATACAACGACTTTAAACTTCACGACTGTTGCACTACAAATCGGAAGCTATCTGCGAATCGCAAAATGGATATCCGGAACTTCCGATAAAACTCTAATGCAAGGACTTAGAATGCTAGAATGCTTTGGAGGATAAGAATGTAAGAAAGCTTTTTGGCTTGAGTAATTTTGGAATGCAAATGTGGAGATCTATTTATAGACTTCCAAGAATCTTTATGATAATAGTTGTGACTCTTCTTAATAATCTCTTCTTTCCAAAAGTTACAACCTTTGGAAATAAACTATTATTCACCAAAAGGTATGTCTTTTAAATTAATGCAATAATTCTAAAAGACACCACCTTTAAATTAATGAAATAATTCTAAAGGACACAACCTTTGGAATATAATCATTTCACCAAAAGACATGACATTTCATATCTATATCTATAGGTCACAATCCATTACTATTATCATACAATAATAAATACATTCAACAATATATTTATTCACTCATTAAATGACCAACTTTAATATTAATTTCTCATTCACCCAAAATTTGGTTTTGAGAAATCAAATCAACTAAATACATTTACGCAAAAAACGGATTATAAAATTGTCACTTAATAATTTATAAAATGTGGTCAAAACCAACATTTTCCAACAATCCCCCACATGAATGAAATTAATGCATGTGACTCCCTATGAAAGTTTCGACGAACCGTTACTGCATCGGGATAGGTAGCTTCAGGCTTTGAACCTTCCCTAGTAAAATGCCATCGGATTTACTTGCCACTCAGTGAACACGATGTCTTGAACTGGTTGGCCTTTTGTGTAAACCAAGACAATGACATGTACACATTAACGACTCTGATACCCTTTGGTTCTCACGTTGTGTCCGTTTCGGCCCTGGACCATATCTTGGATTCATAAGTGTGTTTTCATTTGAAGCGGCCCCACTTCACACTTATATAGGTGATCTCCTATCAAGAGTACCCTGCAATACTCCACCCTTGGGATATAGGAATCATTAAAAGCTGTTAAGCTTAACCTCAACACACATCAACAGGTTTTCTACACCGGAAGGTGTAAGGTTGCACTTGAAGGGAATCGAGAATGGGTTTCTTTAGTTTTCTCAAGTGCACATCTGAGTGCTTCATAACTTAGTTGTCTCGTTGAACCAAGTTCTTGGGATCCTCCAGTCAGCATGGACGAGTTACCGCTATGAACACCCTTTAATGTGTGGGTTTTAACCCCATTCCCCTTACCGCACTATACATTTGATCTCGGTTAATGCCTTTTGTAAGCGGGTCCGCAATATTTTCTTTTGACTTAACATAGTCAATGGAGATCAAATGTCTAACGGTGTTGTGTCTCCGACGAATGTGTCGAGATTTACCGTTATACATATTACTTTGTGCCCTCCCAATAGCCGACATGCTATCACAGTGTATCATCACTGGAGGCACTGGTTTGTTCCAACCGAGAATATCCTCTAAGAAGTTTCGAAGCCATTCTGCTTCTTTGTCCAATGCAATGAACTTCGATTCCATTGTGGAACGAGCTATGCAAGTTTGCTTAGAGGATTTCCATGACATTGCTCCCCCACATTTTCAATGATGGACTCAGAGTTTGTGTCCAAATATTCAATTTTCACAACTAGATATTTTTTACATAAAATTCCACCTCAGGAATTTTCGATTTGTTCATTTCAAATCGATAAGCATTACCACATGCTTCAATCTTTATTAGTCACTCCCACACTTCGAGATAATCATAGAATCACTTTATCCCTTTTCATAGTTCACATGATTTTATCTCCTTGTTTGGTGACTTTACTCGAATGTGAGTTTTCAAGATGAACAAATCCATATAACTTGTGGAAAGCATTCCACGGAATTCAACCGTCACTACAAAAAAAGCCTGATTTTGATACCGAAATTTTGAGACGGACACCTAATCCGTCTCTAATAGATACGGATTAGATACGGATTTGTTAAAAAATCGAGATTTGAAACCGAAAATAAAACCGTCTCTCATTATAAACAGATTAGATACGACTTTTAGTTTTGAAAGTTTTAGATACGGACTAGATACGTGACTTTCAATTTCGAGAGTTTTAGATACAGATTAGATACATATACCACCGTCTCTAAACAATCAATTTTTTCTCCCCAATATAAAACGAGATAAGGTAGTACACGAAATTTGGGATACGAAATCTAACCATCTCTAATCTGTATCTAATTAGTCAAATGATAAAATTAAATTAAAAAATAAATCAAAAACTTATATTAATTTATTTACTCTTTTATTTAATTAATAAATAGTAAAAAAAATAAAAAAAACAATTAATATATCTTGTATGTATCGGATAAATATAAATGTTAGAATAATACTATGTAGATATATTTTAGGATAGATATAGATATTATAATAATAATATTATATATATATATATATCAATTGATTTTCTAATGAAAATATTCCAAGAATTGATTCTCGTATATCAATTTTGTAGATTAAAAAAAAGGAGGTGTCATTTAATAATTTTTTAAATTTGTATAGTATTTTTAAAAAAAAATTAGATTAAAAAATAATTGTATCATCAATTTAGAAAAAAGTATAAACTAATGAAAATATTCCAAGAATTGATTCTCTAATCAAAGTATGTATATCAATTTTGTATGAACGTTAGATTAAAAAAAAAAGTCATTCAATAATTTTTAAAAGTTTCTAAATCTTTATAAAACTACTATTAAGACTTATAAAGAAACTTGTATAGTATTTTATAAAAAGTTTTAGATTAAAAAATAATGCTATCATCCCCCTAGAAAAAAGTATAAATACTTGAAGCATTGCTAATGGTAAAATAGTCTAAATAGTATAGTAAAAGGGATAAGATCAATCGAGATAAAAATAAAAAATTATTTTGTGTCAAAATGAACTTGAAATAAAAATTGAAAATCTTTTTATAGAAATTATTTTTATTTAGTTTTACTAAATTTGTGAAAAATACATTCTAAAGGAAATTAAACCTAATCCTATCTAATAATATGTCTTTTTGTCCATTCTTAAAAAATAAGTTTATATAATAAATATAGATATTATAATAATATTATGTTATATATTCTATATCTTTTATATGGAAATATATATTATATGACAATATATATCTTTTATATATAATATATGGATTAATGACAATAATTCTTGAATTTCTTTCAAACTCGGTAACTCAAGAACGTAGGTCAATCGAAGGTGAGTTACGACATTAATAATATTGTCTCTACCATCAACATTGACGAGGTAAGTTTTGCATTTCAAGCCTTTATTATAATATATCAATTTACTTATCAATTCGCCTACTATAAATTACAATTATCATTTAATTTAGTAAATTATTGTATAAAAATGAGATTTATCATGCTCATACACGCATATACACATAACTAAATCAGCATGCGTCTAGAACACACATACACGTACACATAACTAAATTCAAGTAGGTAAACACCTTGAATCAATGTCACATTGAGTAAATTTCAAGATAATATTGACTCAATTCAGAATTCATTCAGGACTCTCGTTGAAAACAAATTTCATATATCCGAGTTTGCATCAAGAAAGATCGACTACCAATAAAGACTGTAGTAATTAAAGTACTCAATTCAGAATTCATTCAGGACTCGTTGGATACAAATTTCATATATCCAAGTTTGCATCAAGAAGATCGACTACCAATAAAGACTGTAGTAATTAAAGTAGAATATTAGGATAAGATATAAATGGTATAGGAACAAAGATAACTGCACCTATTCTGGGGTAGGACTGTGTACTCAAGTACACGGTATTACTACCTAGTGGTTGTCGTTACCATAATGTCACAAGTTCAAAACTCAATTTTTTGAAATTTATTTGAAATTTAATTTAATACCAATTTTTCTATATTTAATTTAATTTTAGCACCAAGTACCAGTTTTTCTATATTAAGTAGTACCAGTTTTTCTATATTTAATTTAATTTTAGAATATGCGGGATATCCTAGGATATCCTATTGTTCAAATGTGATTTATCCCCTTAGGAATATCCTATTGTTCAAATGTGATTTATCCCCTTAGGAACAAAGATATAAATGGTATAGGAACAAATATATAAATTTTGTCATTCAAGTGTGTCAAGTATACTACTGCACCTATCCAGCGATATCACAGCCCTAGTGGTTGTCCTTGAATTGCCTTACCATAATGTCACAAGTTCAAAACTCAATTTTTGAAATATAGTAACATACACTTTTCATTAAAAAACGATGATGCACTTTTCAATATACTAACATACACATTTTCAAAAAAACAAATCGATTTTTTTTTCATAGTTTGACCATTGACTGATCAACGGTCAACAGTTGACCGGTCAAGGTCCACTCAAGTACACGGTGTACTTGAGTGCATGTAACAATGAATGAATCATTGATTAGATTTAAAGGCTGCAAAGATGAATATGATGATGAAGAAGAAAAAGAAGAAGAAGAAGAAGATGAAGATTAAACGTAATTTAATTTATTTATTTTAATTTATAAAGTAAGATCGACTTTTACAATTGAAATTATTCAATAACAATTTTTTTTTATATATTTTTAAAGTTACAAATTAATCAATTAATTATATATGTTAAACTATTATAATAAAATAAAGTGTCTAAACTATGCATTGTTCTTAATATTTTACAGCTTATTTACGGCGGTGAGTAATTACAATTTTTAGAAATTAATAAAAAAAAATTACATTTACAAATTTAAAAGTTACAATTTGAATACACGTAAAAGAAATAAATTAATATACATATACAATTAATATTAAAAGATAAAACAAAAGAGTTATCTGTCCTAGTGGCAGATGCTTAATAATAGACACTTATCCACCTGGGTTCAATTCCCATATAGACCAAAAAAAAGGTCAATTAAATAGTTGGAGAGGGGGGTGGTTGTGGGGTGGGATGGCGGGTTGGGTTCGGGCTGGGACGGTGTGGGTTTGGGTTGGGATGGTGTGGGGTCGGGTCGGGTTCGGGCTTGGTGGGATTGGGATTAAGGCTTGGAATGGGGATTAAATAATTGGAGAGGGGGGTGGTTGTAGGGTAGGGTGGGATGGGTGTTGGGTCGGGTTCGGGCTTGGAATGAGGATTAAAGGTTTGGAATGGGGATTGGGTTGTTAACTCTTGGAGACAGATTTTTGCGGATTTAGAGACGACAAAACGTCGTTTCTAATTAAGAACGAAATTATAGACGGATTTTTGACCCGAATGTAAAACGGGTCGTTTATCGTTTAGATACGGATTTAGAGACGAAACGACATTTGAAACGGAATTTTGACCCGGATATAAAACGGGTCGTTCATCGTTTAGATACGAGAATATACGGTGTCAAATTCCGTCTCTCATTATAAACCGAAAAAACGGTCTCAAATCCGTCTCTTATTAGAAACGGAATTTAGAAAACCGTTCCTAACATTAGATACCATGCGATTAAGAACAGATAGAAAATGGTTCCAAAATCCGTTTCTAACCTGTTTAGATACAATGTTTATGGTATCTAATTCGTTTCTAAATCTCTATTTTTTTGTAGTGCGTTTTAGGTTTTTCCATATTTAGCTTTAGGGTCACACCTTTGCTAACCCCCTTACATTCGAATATGTCGACGGAGACCTCTTCCCCTCACATTCGAATGTATCCATGTGTGGAGACGCATTCCCCCACATTCGAGTTGCTTGTCCCCTTATTTGTGAATTTCTCTTATTCACCAAATTTGGACACAATCTCGAAACAATGGAAAATCGAACGTTGAATTTTTCTTTTATTGGACTTCATTCCAATTTCCAACTCAAAAATTAATTTAATCTTTGGTCAACATACCAAAACTAAATTCAATTTCAAATGTAGCATTTGATGTCACCCATAACTCGAGCATAATTTTCGATCAAACTATACGAGTCAAAATCTTTTGAATTTAACATTTGTGCTCTCAAGCACAATTTCAATTTTAAAATTAATTTAATAATAAATTCAATTTTAAATATGGCTTTCAGTGCCACCCTTAACTCGAGTATAATCTCCGATCAAATTATACGAGTCGAGGTATTTTGGATCATATCCAAAATATAATTTATGCTCGCAAGCACATATCATTCTTGATCATAATAAAACCTTAGTTCGATATTCACAATCAAGGAATGAACCATTATGGAATAATATTTTATAATATTTCACATATTATAAAATAAATTAGACCATAACATTATCTCTTTTGGCTCAATACATCAACATCATATATCAACATGAACGTATATGATTTTTACGTACCTTTCTGAACCATCATGCACGTCACTCTTTAATTTTGAAGAAGCGCCGCGTCCGTTTACGCGGAACCCCAACAATGCTGTTATTTGATTCAATTTTCTGAGATAGCGATTAATTCCACCAACATTGGATTTGTATCTCATAAACTATAAAGATTATTTATTCAATAGACAAGTTATTCATAAATAATCTCAAACAAATAATTTGAATAGTAATCAATTTCAAATGAATTTAATTTAAAATTCACAAATGATTTTGAAATAAACTTCCCTGAAAATGAGTGAGTTCTTTTGTCACTTACAGGCCAATCTTCGAATACACAAAAATAACGTCTTACGATTGTTAGAAATTTGATGTGGAGACGAAGATTAAATGCTGACACAGACTTTAAACACGAAACTCGAGGCTAGAGTTTGACTCTATCTCCGTAAGACGTTATTGCCCCGTACACAGGTGCAATACGGATCACTGGCAACCGTCCCCAAGATACAACGACTTTAAACTTCACGACTGTTGCACTACAAATCGGAAGCTATCGGCGAATCGCAAAATGGATATCCGGAACTTCCGATAAAACTCTAATGCAAGGACTTAGAATGCTAGAATGCTTTGGAGGATAAGAATGTAAGAAAGCTTTTTGGCTTGAGTAATTTTGGAATGCAAATGTGGGGATCTATTTATAGACTTCCAAGAATCTTTATGATAATAGTTGTGACTCTTCATAATAATCTCTTCTTTCCAAAAGTTACAACCTTTGGAAATAAACTATTATTCACCAAAAGGTATGTCTTTTAAATTAATGCAATAATTCTAAAAGACACCACCTTTAAATTAATGAAATAATTCTAAAGGACACAACCTTTGGAATATAATCATTTCACCTAAAGACATGACATTTCATATCTATATCTATAGGTCACAATCCATTACTATTATCATACAATAATAAATACATTCAACAATATATTTATTCACTCATTAAATGACCAACTTTAATATTAATTTCTCATTCACCCAAAATTTGGTTTTGAGAAATCAAATCAACTAAATTCATTTACGCAAAAAACGGATTATAAAATTGTCACTTAATAATTTATAAAATGTGGTCAAAACCAACATTTTCCAACAATTCTTGGGATCCTCTCTTTGTTCCACTTATTGCCATTCTCCTTCTTTATCTCATTTCGCGAGTGTTTTCACGACTACCGTTTTTTGTTGTTTCCAGATTTCGACGGAGGCCCTCAAATTAAGAGAAGTTGTAGCAGAGTCTTCATCGCGGTCTAACTACATCATAAACAAACGCCTTTTCTGCGAATGGACGAAGCAGATGCCTCTTTTGCAAATGGTTTTTCTGGATTTCAAGATCTGAAAAATTGAAATTTTCACTCATACGAACTTATACGATTTGGATTTATTTGAAAAATATATCTAAGTTATTTTGATTCAGAAATGAAATAGAAGATTTGGCACTTTTAAATTTGGATTTATTTGACGTACAATTTTATTATTCATTTTTTTTCTGCAAATGATTTGGACTTCTAATTTGGAAATTAGAAATTTGATTTTTTTGCAAATGGTTTCTGGTTTCTGCAATTTGATAGCCCATGATTTGGAATTTGGAAATTTGATTCCAGCAAATGGTAAGATTTCATGTGTTGAGATGTTTTGCAAAATAGTGATTGTTTTAATATTTTTTTTCATAATTTGGTGTCCAATGAAGAAGATGAAGCATAATTACAAGTGCAATTATGTCTATTTACATTTAAATACCCAGTTGAATTGTTTTGCAAACAAACATAAGATAACCAAAGTTTACAAATCCCATCTCAACCAAACTCACCTCATCCCCATCATCCCAACCATCTAGGCATCCTAAAATATATCTTGGGGATAGAAGTAGCCAGAAACAATAAAGGTCTCACTTTATGCCAAAAAAAAAAATATATATATATATATACACTCTTAGGGATGGCAATGGGCCGGGTCGGGCTAGGTACCTAGATACCCGGACTCGGCCCGTTTCAATATCCGATTCCGGTGATTCAAGATCTTTTGGATGAACTCCATGGTGCTGCTTGTTTTACTCAGTTGGTTCTTCGAGTTGGGAACCATCAAATAAGATTGGCAACCGACGACATACAGAAAATGGGTTTTCGTACTCATTCTGGGCATTACGAGTTCCTCGTAATACCTTTTAGTCTCATGAACGTCCCATCTATGTTTCAGTCGACCTATTTTGTCCTTTTCTTCGCAAATTTATTCTTTTATTTTTTATAGCAAAACATTATCCCCCCAAACTGCCCTTAAATCCACATACGAGAATGAGCTTATGGCACTAGCCCTTTCGGTTCTACATTGGCGACAATATTTGTTGGGCCTAGGAACGTATGAGGAGCTCTGCATCAAGGTAGTGGCTGATGATCTGAGCGTCTGAGATGAGATTTTGCAGCACCTGAAACATCATTTGGTAGAGCTCAGGTACGTATGAGGCGAACAACTGACAAACACAGACGCGATGTTCAATTTGAGGAGGGCGGTCGAGTGTTCGTCATTTTTTGGTAAGCACGCGCCTCATTTTTAAATGCCTAAATGCTAAGCTCGCGCCTCATTTCTTGGTCCATTCGTTGTGCTACGCAAAATGGGGCAAGTGGCATATAAATTACAGCTTCCGAGTGGATCGTCTATCCACCCCGTCTTTCATGTTTCTCAGTTAAAAGCAATCATGCAGCGCAAATGTCATTTCCCAATGATTAGTTTTCCAACACGACAGTATTTTTTCCAGATGCGATTCTCCAATGACGTTTATCTCACGTGGGTCTGATATTGTTCCTCAGTTTTTGGTATCTTGGCAACATCGACCAATTGATGATGGTACTTGGGTGGATGCGAGTTATTTCCAGCAGCAATTTCCCTCCTTTAGCCTTGAGGACAAGGCTGTTGTTGAGGGGGAGGGAATTGAACTGTTATTAATGTTAGTTGGGCTTTGCTAGGCTTTAATTTGTTATATTTTAGTAAGGCCCATTCAATTCGATTAGTGGGTGAGGCCTTGTTAGTTTGGGTATTTGTATAGTTCTTGTACCGTATGAAACATTACGAATTAATTGAATTGGCGATTGGAGTAGCTCCAGATCGATTGTGAATCTTGTTTCTTGATATCTTGTGTGTATCATAATAACAAAAAGTTTAATTTTTTAAAGGCAAAAAAATATATAGAGCAACAAACAACAATAAAAATAGAGCAAAATAATAGTGACACAACTCGATCTTCCCCCCTCTATCATTTTGCAAAAAAGAACTAGCTTGCTATTTTTTTTTTTATCGATAAAGGACTCCTTTTTATTGATATGAGACGAAAAAGAACCTCCTAACTACAACAGTATAAATAAAATGTTCAGATTTTATTAAATTTTGTGGCATCGACAAAGAACATTTGGGCACTGCAATGCATTTTAGGAAATTTTGAGCTACTCTCAGGGCTCAAGATTAACTACGACAAATGCAGTCTTTTCAGTGTGAATGTAGATGGTGATTTGCAAAATGGAATGACCTCTTTCCTGGGATGTGGCGTGGGTTCCTTTCCTATGAATTTCCTTGGTATTCAGGTAGGCCACAACCACCACAGACTAGACGCTTGGAAAATTATAATTAAGAAAGTTTAAAACAGGTTGAAACTGTGGGAGGATCGTGAAATTTCATTTGGAGACAGAATCGTGCTTCTCAACGCGGTACTCAATTCGCTACCCATCTATTATCTATCCTTTTATCGCTTACCAAAACAAACCATGAGTGAACTCATCAAGCTCCAAATAAATTTTCTTTGGGGGCTCGGAGTTAAAAATTTGGATTCTTTCAATCTGTCTCTCCTTTGTAGATGGGCATGGAGAATTCGGGCTGAACCCGATTCATATTGGTTAAGGATCCTCGAATCGAAATACGGGATAGGTTCGGCTGTAGGAACAATGGACAGAGCTGCTAGAAACTATGTGTCAAATTGGTGGAAAACTCTTTCAGGTTTATTCTTTTCAAACCCAACATGTAACTGGTTTGATGCTAATTTGGGGGATGGGAGTCTTACTTATTTTTGGGAAGATATTTGGGTAAATGGTGCGAAATTGTGTGAATCTTTTGCTAGATTGTATTCTATTAGTGCAAACAAATATGCTAAGATTAGTGATCTAGGTGTTTGGGTAAACGATAATTGGCAATGGGAATTAAAGTGGAGGCGTAACTTGTATGCTTGGGAAGAAAATTCATTACAGCAACTACTGCTTTCTTTGGAGAATACTTCTTTGCAGGAACTCAACGCAGATTGTTGGAAATGGAAGCTTTCGGGAGACGGCCGCTACTCCTCCAAAACAGCTTATGACGTACAAATTAAATGACCCTAGTTCCTCTTCTTCAGACTCTAGACGAAGAAGTTCGAGAGGCCCTACAGAAAATTTGGAACAAGCTAACCCCAAGTAAATTCTCGGGACTGGCCTAGAAAGTTTTGCGGAAGAGGCTGGCTACACGAAATGAACTAAAGAGATGCCATATTCTCAACAATGGTGATGATCTCTCCTGCGGACTTTGCAGACTAGAAGACGAGACGGTCACTACAAAAAACGCGTGTTATAGGGACGGACAAATGCCGACGGATTATACTCCGTCGGCATTTCCGACGGATATGCTGACGGAATGCCGACGGATTGGAAAGTCAACATCAATGCTGACGGATTTCCGTTCCGTCAGCATTTACCGAGGGAAAATGCTGACGGATTTTTTGAAATATGTATGCTGACGGAAATGCCGACGGATTATCCGTCGGTAAATGACACGTTGATTTCGCACCGCCTCGTTTTCCAATAAGGTAACCGTTGGCATTAAAGTCGGCGGTTACCGAGGGAAATGCCGACGGAATATCCGTCGGTAATATATATATTTTTTTTATATATATAAGGGCCTTCAGATGAGAATTCGTTTTAGAAAAAAAAAAAAGGGCGTGCGTGAGTGAGGATTCGGTGGGGAAGACGAAGACGAGGACGAGGACGAGGCTATTGAAGCAAATTTCTCCGATTACATTGATACGGTACGTTTTCCTAATTAGTTCTATTACTTAGTTTTAATACTTATATATGTTTATGCATGGATATATGTAAATATGAATAATTTAATGTTGATTTGCATGTTATATTGATTTAGTTAGTTGTTAAAATATTATGATCATGTTAGTACGTATGTTAGTTAATTTAATTTGTTGATTAAGAATAATTTTGATAGAGTAGTTTTTTTAAGGTTAATTAATTAATTAATTGTTATATGTATACATTAATTAATTGTTATATAGTTAATTACTAGTTTAATTTAATGGTGTAATTTTGATATAGAATATTTTTAATGTAGGTAGTGCATGTTTCAATCAATTGTTTAAATTAGTTTAGATATAGTGGTTCGACCGTTGGATCACGTTGTAATTAGGAATATGTTGATTAAATTAGGAATACGCTATATTAGTAAAAAATTTAAATTAGGAATATGTTCATTAAATTGATAATTATTGACCCAATTAGAAAATTATTATTTTAATTAGTTTTAGGTTTGTTAATTTAGGAATATATATGTTCAATTTTTTATTATTGATTAAGTTAGGTAGAAAAATAATAATTAGAAAAATAATAATTAAATTAGGTTATTGTTGATTAAATTAGGAATATGTTGATTAATTAAATTAGGAATATGCTATATTAGTAAAAAAATTAAATTAGGAATATGTTCATTAAATTGATAATTAGAAAACTCTAATTAGAAAAGTATTATTTTAATTATGTTTAGATTTGTTAATTTAGGAATATGTTAATTTAGAAATATTTTTAATGTAGGTGATGCATGTTTCAATCAATTGTTTAAATTATTAGTTAATTAGATGGTTCGACGGTGGTATCACGTTGTAATTAGGTTATATATATATTGTTTTGATTTAAATTAGGAATATGTTGATTAAAATAGGAATTGATTAAATTAGGAATATGTTATATTAGTAAAATTTTTAAATTAGCAATATGTTCATTAAATTGATAATTAGTAAAATTATGTATTTTTTATTGATTGAAACAAATGAGTGAACAAGTACCGAATCAGGGTTCTGGTTCGCGTAGGTCGTCATTTTTCTCACGTCGTTCAAGGAGGTCTCGGGATGAATCAGTACCTGAGATGACTCCTCCTCCTCCTCCTGTGGCAGTGTCGCCGCCGCCGCCGACTACGATGTCGGTTGGTTCGTCATCCTCTTCTCGTCAGCATCCTGTTCGAGACAAAAGGAAACCCATTGAAATCGTTTCAGGAGCGTAAGTCAATAATTCTAATGTTTAACAGTATTCAATAACGATTAACTTTATTTATTTATTTATTTATAATGTGTTAGTTTATAAATTTGTTAATAATTTTACAAGTTGGTGCCCGGTAATGAGGTGTCCAGGATGTGCACACAATCCTTTAAGAAGTGCAAGATTTCTAAGGGTGCTATCACTTGGTTGACGGTGCCACAACCTAAAAAGGATGAATACTTCCAGGAGTTCCAGGTATATAATTACAATAATTAAAGTTTATTAAATAACTAAATATTCATATTATTTGATAAATATGTTGAATATTTGTATAGAAAAAGGCCCGTTGGGATACGGCGATCTACTCGGACGCCGATATTTACGAGAAGTGGTACGGTGTTTGTTCTAGTCGGTACACGAACATGATGTACGACTGGAGAACGGCCTGGCGTGATAAAGACGTAAATTTTGTTCTGGGGGTAGAGGATGGTGTTGACCTGTGGGAGTCGTTGGTTGAGAAGTGGTCGGACACGGCTTACCAAGAGAAGTGTGACAAAGCTCGGGCCAACCGCAAAACCGACGTTGGAGGCGGGATGGCAGTGCATCGGGGGGGAGCTCGGTCCGTCCTCGAGCAATCACTTGCTATCGTAAGTTTTCATTAATTTTTAAAAATTAAATAATTATAGTTAATTATTTTATATTAGTTATCTAAATTAATTTGTATATGTTTATTTGATACGTAATAGGAGCGGGAGACTGGACGTCCACACACCCACTTGGATCGGATGAGTCTTCTTCATCCGTTTAATGCCGATACATAGACGTCCACCTACGGGCGCACTACTGACCTCCACGTAAGTTTAATTAAATTTATGTATTAATTACATTATATATATATAGATAATTAAATTAATTTTAATTTTTTAATTATGTAGTTGAGCGTCCGACAGAGGATTGAAGAGGCCGAGACGCAAGCCGCCACGACTACTGCTGAATCCGGAAGCAGCGGTACCCCTCCGGCTGTTGACGTGGACCAGTGTTACCTTGACGTTGCCCCGACCTCCAAGGGAAGGGTCCTTGGCCTTGGTGGGATGAGCAACGCCGTGAGGACACCAAGTGGTCGGTCGGCCCGGAGTGCATCGCAACCGTCCTTATCCTCCACTGCCGTCCCGGATCTGAACGTCATGGCAACTTTCGAGAACTACTTCCGCCTCTGGAGTACCAATGCGGGTCGGACGTTGGGGATGTCTGCTGAGCAGATCGAGGCCATCTATCAACAGACGATGGGGCAACCACCGCCAGCTCCAGCTCCAGGTCCAGCTCCAGATCAAGCTGCAGGTCAAGATGCAGGTCAGGCCGACGGTGGCGACGTCAACTTGAATGAGGATGTGGAACAATTTTTTAACTTTCCGGGCACTGGCAACTATCTTGGCAACTATCCTGGCAACTATCCTGGTTGAACAATTTGAACAATTTAATTTTGTGTTGAACTAATTTATTTTTCTGTTGAACTTATTTAATTTTCTGTTGAACTTATTTAATTTTCTGTTTAACTTATTTATCTTTATGTATATATTTATGTTTATGTTGAAATATATGTTGAACTATATATTGCAGTTTATTTGTGTAGTTTATTGGTGTATAGATGAAAATAGGGTGCATTCATTTGTTTCATTGAGTACAAAATAATCTCATTTAGAGTGCATTCTAGATATAGATTTAAACCACTTGAAGGTGGAAGTGAATTTTAGTACAAATTAAAATAGACTCATATAGAGTGCATTATACATATATTCAACCAAACCACTTGAAGGTGGTAGATGCAACCATGACAACTAGCACAATCAAAATGATTTTGTTCACTTTGATTAAATCCTTGATTTCTTCAGCCAAATTCTTGATCTCTGTAACCAATTTCTTCATCTCTTGAGTCATTTTCTTCATGTCTTCAGTTTCTTGGTCACTTTGATTAGATCCTTGATTCTTGTCAACACCACAGTTTTCTAGAGTATCAGTCCATACAAAGAAACCACATCCACCACCACAACCATCACTTAGGGAGTCAGGACAATTATGAAATATCCTCCCTTTACTCCTAGAATGATTAGAGGAAATGTGAATGTGGAATTTTATAATGAACTCGTGTTATTTGTTGAATTTGCAAAAAGCCAGCCACATTACATGAGTGGAAATTGCATTAGGTGTCCGTGTAATGCTAAGAAATGTCAGAATAAGCAATATAAAGAGATTGATGAGGTCCTAGTACATATTGTGAAGAATGGTTTCGTTGATAATTATTATAATTGGACTAGTCATGGCGAAACACGTTGGCCTTATAGATTTGATGAAGTGTTTTACTATTACACTGATGGAATCTATCAACAAGAAGCAAATTTCGATCATGTTGGCACTAGTAACGAGGTAGAACAACGGTTTGGGGACGAAGAACAACGGTTTGGGGACGAAGAACAACAGTTTGGGGACGAAGAACAACAGTTTGGGGACGAAGAACAACAGTTTGGGGACGAAGAACCGAATATGTATCAAACAATGATCAGGGAAGCTGGTTTTTCAAACATGGAAGAGGAGCCGACGAATGAGGCATTTCGGTTTTATGAGATGCTCAAATTAGTCGAAGAAGATTTATATCCGGGTTGTGAATCTCACTCACAGTTGTCATTTAATGCACGACTCATAAACATTAAGACCGAGAACAAGCTTTCTAACAGGGCATATGAGCAAGTGACACAGTTATGCAGTGAAATTTGTCCTCAAAATAATAAGGTGCCTACGACGTTTCATCAAAGCAAACAAATGTTGAAGAATGTTGGTTTGCCGGTTGTGAAGATTGATTGTTGTGTGAAGGGTTGCATGTTATATTGGGGTGACGAAGATAGCAGTCTGAACATGTGTAGAATGTGTGGCCATCCCCGGTACAAAGAGGCACGTCGAAAGGGACCTGGTGGTCAATCGAAGAAGACAAAGAAGAAAGTGCCATATAAGAAGATGTACTACCTTCCTATCATTCCTCGTTTGATGAGATTATATCAATCAAGTGCCACTGCACAACACATGACGTGGCATGCTACAGACTCCTCTTCGGCTGAGTTGAGGGAGATGCGACATCCGGCAGACTCAGAGGACTGGAAACATCTTGACAACGTGTTTCCAGATTTTGCTTGTGAACCGAGGAATGTGAGATTAGGTTTGTGTACTGATGGTTTTGCACCGTTTGGGATGCATGGGAAGCAGTATTCTTTGTGGCCGGTGATACTGACTCCGTATAATCTTCCTCCGTGGATGTGCATGAAACCTCAAACAATGTTTCTGACTGTATTGGTGCCTGGACCAACGAATCCAAAGGACAAATTGGATGTTTATCTCCAACCTCTTATAAAAGACTTGATCTTCTTATGGGAGAATGGAGTCCAAACGTACGATGTTTTTAGAAAGCAGAACTTCACGATGCGTGCTGCTCTTTTATGGACCATTAGCGACTTTCCTGCATATGGTATGTTGTCCGGGTGGAGTACGGCCGGAAAGAAAGCATGTCCGTATTGTATGGAGAATTCTGAAGCTTTCAGTCTCCCGGTGAGTAGAAAAGTTTCATGGTTCGATAATCACCGTAGGTTCTTACCTCAAGGTCACCCGTTTCGAAGAAATAAGAAGAACTTCGTAAAGAATAGAGCAGTCACAAACAATCGACCTCCACTTCGAGATGGTATTTTATACATTTATTTAATGAGTATTAAACGTATATTTATCTATTGCTTTTAGTGTCACTTATAATTTACTCTCCGTACAGGACGTAGGTTGTTATATGAGATTCAGTGGACGGGGTTGAAAAAAAGTACTGAGGAAAATGCAGCGGAACACAACAGAGGAATTGAGGGTGGTTGGAACAAAAGGAGTATTTTTTGGGACTTACCATACTGGAGTTCACTATTGATACGACACAATTTGAATGTGATGCACATTGAAAAGAATGTGTTTGACAATGTGTTCCACACAATCATGAACACCGAAGGCAAGACAAAAGACACTCCAAAGTCTCGGGAGGATTTGGACACTCTTTGTCGCCGTCCAGAGTTGAAAAAGGATGAGCGTACAGGTAAATTTCCAAAGGCTAGCTACACACTGGATAAGCCACAAAAACAAAGATTGTGTAGGTGGATAAAGGAGTTGAACTTTCCGGACGGCTACGGGTCGAACTTGAGTCGATGCGTAGACACAACAACGGGTAAGGTTGCAAGGATGAAGAGTCATGATTGTCATGTATTTATGCAACGCTTGATACCGATTGCGTTCAAGGAACTTCTTCCTCTCAATGTGTGGAGGGCTATCACTGAATTAAGTCTATTTTTTAGAGATTTAACGGCTACAACGATCACGATCGATGATATGATTCGTTTAGATGAAGACATTCCAGTGATTTTGTGTAAGTTGGAACAAATTTTTCCACCTAGCTTCTTTAACTCGATGGAACACTTACCCGTTCACTTAGCGTATGAAGCGAGAATTTGTGGTCCGGTGCAATACAGGTGGATGTACCCATTTGAAAGGTAAAATCTTACTTTTTTTATTTCATTACAATTACACATGCATTCTTATAAGTTTTATATATATATATGTGCGTGTGTGTGTATATCAGGTATCTCCACAACTTGAAACGCAATGCTAAACAAAAGGCAAACGTTGAAGCATCGATTGTGAATGCTTATTTGAATGAAGAGGTTGGCATGTTTTGTTCTTATTACTTTGAAGACCACGTCAACACAAAGTTAAGAAGTGCTCCACGTAACTTCGGTGGTACATCCGCTGACGATATCAGTGAAGAGGTCGATGGAATGCTCTCCATATTCAAGTCTAAGGGACGGCCAATAGGAAAACCCACTGAACGATATTGGGAGACGAACTCGGAGGCGGAAATAGCACAAACGTATGTGTTATTGAATTGTGATGAAGTTCAGCCATACATTGAGTAAGTATTTCATATATAAACCGTCTATTTAAATACCACTTCATTTATGTCATTTAATATTAACCAAGTTTTTTTTAATGTTGTGAACTAGGATGTACACTCAAGAACTACGACGAGCAGAACCAAACATCTCAGATGCATATATAGATGCTCGTATTCAACGTGAATTTTCCCGATGGTTCGAACGTTATGTGAGTACCATTTAATTAATTATGTTTTACGTAAATAAATTAATATTTATATTAATTAATTTTGAATTGAGCCGTATAGGGACGGGATAACGCTCTAGACAGTCGATTCTTACGAGATCTCAGCAAGGGACCACTACGTCGTGTAAAGACTTACAACGGTTATATTGTGAAGGGCTACAGATTTCATACGTCTGGGTATGCATCGACAAAGGCAACTACCAACAGTGGCGTCTGCGTTAGCAGTGCGAATTACAATGCAGATGCAAGTGATTACTTTGGGGTGTTACGGGAAGTCGTCGAAGTAGAATATCCAGGATATCCAGCAAAGTCTGTAGTGTTGTTCAAGTGTCATTGGTTTGATTCAGGCCATCTAGAAACAAGAATTCACCCAGAGTACAAGCTCGTTGATGTTAGTTCGAAAAGGACGTATGTTGGGGATGATCCATTTGTATTTGCCCATCAAGTATCTCAAGTATACTACTGCACATATCCGGGAGCTCCACGTGGTTATGAATGGCACGCTGTTTGCAAAGTAAAGGCAAGGTCAATGGTAGAAGTCCCTAAAAAGGACAAAAATACTGAAGATGAATCTCCGTTTCAAACAGAACAAATAGAGACTCCAACTGAAGTCTTTACGGGAGATTTCAATCTTTCTGTACCCTTGACGGCTGCAAATCCCCAATTAATCGAAATTGAAGGTGAAGAGGAGGGGGATGAAGAAGAGGATGAAGAGGAGAATGAAGATGAGGATGAAGAGGAGAATGAAGAAGATGAAGATGAGGATGAGGAGGAGGATGAGGAAGATGATGATGAGGAGGAGGAGGATAAGGACGAAGAGGAGGATGAAGACGATGAAGATGAAAATTAATTCAATTAATGTAATGTATTTATTTCTTATTTTATAAAAGTTAATTAATTATTTATCATTTAGGTACAAATTATTAATTATTTACTATAAATATAAGTCACATCCAATATATATATTAATATATGTGGAAGAAATGAATTTTGTGATTTTTTAAAAAAATATTTTGGTAATTTAGTAGGTCTAGTATATAGAAAAAATTGAATTATTTAAAAAAAAAATAAAAAAAATCGCCAAAATGCTGACGGAATTAATTTCCGTCGGTGTTTACTTTTTGAAAAATACCGACGGATTATCCGTCGGCATTTATATATGTCCGTCGACATTCACCATTTGATAAATACCGACAGAATATCCGTCGGTATTTGTAAATATGCCCATATATAAAACCTCAACCTAGGGTTTTCTTTCACAAACTTTCCTCCCCATTCGATTCCCCCCACCTCGCCTCCCTCCTCTTCTCCAACCAACTCCTCTTCTCCAACCAACTCTTCGGCCCCATTCCCCCCCACCTCGCCTCCCTCCACCACCCCAAAATCCTCAGAATCGGCGACAACCCTCGGCCCTATTCCCGCCACCCTCGGCACTCTAACCGTGAAGCATGGCCGCCGCCCATTCTTGCTTCTCCGGCGTTTTAATAAGTGGGCCGACTCCGACTCCGACGTAAGTGATTTTGAGTTTAGATTGAAAAATTTTGAACTTCAAGATCGATTTTTTTTTTTTTTTTTTTGGTTGTTTCCTTGAAGAATTTTCTGGCAAGAATAGGCTCCAAATCAATTTTTATAAAATTTATATTAAAATACTACATCAAGTTATGAACCACTTATATTTATTTCATTATTTATTGATTATTATAAATAATTTTATAAAATCCTTTTCCAAAACTGCTCAAGCTGAAATTAAAAGCTAGCTACTGTTATTTTCGAAAATGAACCAAAACAATATTTTCTGGCACCCAAATTGTATGATACAAAATTTTTATGTGTTCTATACTTCAAGATGTACCAACTTTTTAAAATTCATAATTTTCTAACATGTTTTAGTATTTTATAAAAATGCTCAAAGTTAGTATTTTATACACTTTAAAAACTTCAAGGAGCTCTTACAGTTTCAATTTCATAATTTTTCAAGGAGTTTTGATATTTTAAATAAATTCTAGAAGTTTGAGGTGTATAAACCATCTTACAAACTGCATACATTAGTTTTTATGAATCTTATATTTGTGTATTTTTCAAGGAATGTGATTGTACTACAGGTGCAGGTGGATGAATTGAAGAATACTTTTTGAATGTAATAAAAACAATGCCAATTTCTTCACATTCCCAACATAATATTTCATGTAATATTATTGTTTCATTACATAATATTTTAATTTTTACATAATGACATTTTTTACGAAATTTCTTCACATTTCCAACCTCTCGGAAAATGTAATTCTGGTCGGAAAATGAAATTCTGGTCGGGGCCTCCCCGGCCACCAATATTTTTTTTATTAATATTTTGTTTTACTGACGGATATTCCGTCGGTAAATTGCCGACGGATATTCCGTCGGTCAAATGACGACGGATATTCCGTCGTCATGTGAATTTCAAAATCATATTTTTTTTTATTAATATTCTGTTTTACTGACGGATATTCCGTCGGTAAAATGCCGACGGATATTCCGTCGGTCAAATGCCGACGGATGTTCCGTCCATATGTGAATTTCGAAATCAATTTATTCAAAAATTAATTTCTTTTATAATTATTTTAATTCATTCTAATTTCTTTTATAATTATTTTAATTCATTCTTTCCGACGGAATTACCGACGGAATGTTGACCCGGTTTGTTAAACGGGTTGTCCGGAATACCGACGGACATTTCCCTCGGCATTTCCGTCGGCATTTCCGACGGAATTCAAAAATCCGTCGGCAAAAAAAGCGGACGCCGAGAAAGGGGACGGCCGACTTTCCGTCGGCAATTCCGTCGGTAACCTCGGCGGCCGACGGAAAATCCGTCTCTAAAACGACCTTTTTTTGTAGTGGGTGCAACACCTTTTCTTCACTTGCAGATTCTCTGATAAGGTGTGGGACTTATGCCATTCATGGTTAGACTCCCCAGCGGCCAGTGCAGACACACTTCCAGCAACATTGCCGACTGCTTGTGGTGTTGCATCGTGTGGCATATTTGGAGAGCGAGGAACAACAAAGTGTTTGCAGACAAGGAGACCAAGAGGAACAACAAAGTGTTTGCAGACAAGGAGACCAAGCCAGAGCAGATGTTCGACTACGTTCGAGTTATGATGTGGGGTTTAGTATCTAACTACAAATCCTACACTACTTCATTTAATTTCCATGATTGGTGTGCAAATCCTGGCTTATATGCGTGCAACGTAGCTGATCATATACATTGTAATTCCCCTATGTAACTCCAGATTATTATCTTTCGAGTACCCCTGGTACTCCTTTCAAAAAAAAAAAAGGATATCTCCCAATATTTACAATAGAGAGGCACTCTATAACCTAAGATGAAGCCTCCTTCATAACCCTGGATAAACTACGGTGGTTCAACAATTCAGACCAATTGGAAGAGAATTTGGGTGAGGAAAATTAATTGGGTGAGTTGGGATACGTACAAAGGGGGTTGGGTATTAAAAATCTTGAGTATTTCAAGAGTACTGTTTTGTTTGGGAAATTAATAGGGTTGGCGAATTATAGGGCCGGGGCAACAGATGTTTATTAATTAATTCAGAAATATGGGGACTTGTGGGATAGTGTTGAAAGTATTAGATTGGGGCAACAGATGTTTATTAATTAATGCTCTTCTTGGTGGGCTGCATTAGTTAAGCATGGGACAGGACGTACATTAAAAGATTTGTTTCCTCATCTATTTATTATTGATCTTGACCCTAATTGTTTCATTTAAGATAGAATCTATTGGCAGAGAAACTCTTTCTTCAATCAAATTTGAAATTGGCGTAGAAAGTTGTTCGGGGAGAAATTAACGAAGGACCTGCTTGCCATAATCCTGAAGAAGATAGATAATCAGCGGTCTTGGACTCTTTCCTCAGAAAGTTTCTACACAGTTAAATCTGCATATAAGAGAATTCTAGAAGATAATAATACAGCAAACGATCAGTTGGTCGAGCTCGGAATTATTTGGTGTAAGATGCAACCTCTCAAAGTTACAGTTTTTTCCTGGAAACTTTTACAGGATAAAATCCCCCACAATCATCAACCTTGGGAAGAGAGGCCCTTTAAGTCCTACCTACCTTGTCTACTATTTGCCATGCAACTCTGGGGCGCCTTAAGCACGCCTTTAACAACTATGGGAGGGGGTGGCATATCTTTTTTTTCTACTGCCCATTTTCAGTATCAATAGGACTGTGTTGGGCATGCTGCTCGACCATTTCAAGAATCACTGTAATTCGGCATACTCTCAATTCAGAATTGTTTGGGCATCACAGTTTGGAGTATTTCCGGATCTTGGCATATTCTAGATTAAGTAAGGGGATTACATTTAGCGATTGGTTGAGGGAGCCCCAAATTGTATATATTAACTTTGTTAACTTTCATTGGGGGCATTTCTTATTCCCTGCTTTATCTGCTATAAACAGAAAAATGAGGCCCAAGTTATACACCATGATTTTTATTTGAAATAAATTATCTTTTGTTGCGAGTCTTTCCTTAAACACCTTCCATGTGATCGCTGAGACTTTTGGTGCCACGGTGTCTTCGCCGCCTCTTGGTCGACATTTCTCCCACAGCTGATACATTCCTTTAGTACTGAATCCTGCACCTTCATTTCCCTTCCAAATGCATGAGCCCTTCGAGTCGAGCTTCAGATTAATTCTGCAAAATTTATTCCGCAGTTCTAAAAGGTCATTAAATGTTCTGCTCCAAGAAAAATTCCAGCAGCCCCAAAAAATTCAGCAATAAATTGGTCCTTATTATTAAGAGATTTACATCAGAAGAAAATAAGGAAAAGATGCTCCATAAGTTAGGTCGCATATCCCCGGCCAAATGTCATTTCCGGGTTGATATTCTCGCCTTTGAAGATTCTACAATTTTTTGACTTCCACAAGAACCAAATAATACCAATATGTTGAAGAAGGTGTGGTGTTGGTCTCGTTCTAAATAGCACCTTACCCATACTTGGTGAGAAAAGCTACAGTCGAAGAATAGGTGATGAGTGCTTTCCTCGTCATGACCACACAATCCGCAGCTGATGTCGTCTCCATCATTAAGGAATTTTCTCCTTTTTAGGTTCGTCCGAGTGGGAAGTCTATCGCGGAGAGTCTTCCATGCTAGACCTAATCACTTGGAGGGCGTCATGCAATTCCAAATTAAGGGAAAGGCTTTGTAACATGGCACGAACACAATTCAATAAAAACATTGGACATATACAATCGGATAATGGAGTTGAATTTCATTCATCAGACCTACTAGATTATTACACTGACAATGGAATTTTATTTGAGAGTTCATGCACAATGCTATATTAAGCTATATATAAGTCAATTGTAAGTTATTATGGCCCAATGCAATAATCATTAAGCTAATTAAGGTATGTAATTATTTTAATACTATATATAGTTTAAACGACTCCTAAAGTCGCTCAACAGAATTAAACGACTCACATTCCTTTAATACTTAATTACTGGCCACCCTAGTCAATGAAAGAGTAACAGAACTATAAAGGTATTTATTTACCTTGGTTGACAGCAATAACCTCTTGATTGATTAGTAAGAATTTCATATGTCTCTGCTGTCATATTTCTTACATCACAACCGACCAAAAGTGGCGCCTGCAAGCAAGCAAATATATAGGGCATGTTTGCTTCATGGGTTGGGATAAGATGGGTTTAGGTGTGGTGGGTTGGCTAGATAAACCCGAGGGAGAGGCTAGATAAGCCCAAGGGGAGGCTAGGTTGTCTAAACCCATGGAATCTAGTTTATAAAAACCGGGTCAAATTATAAACACGGGTCAAGGTGTTTAAAGTTATGAGAAACCAAACATGGGAGAAGATGGGTTTACATATCAAACCCAATCACTAAACCCCCTAAACCCATGAAGAAACATGCTCTAAAAGTATTAGTGGTATAACACATCAATTTCGACATCAAATACAACATAAAACATATATATATTGTTCAATAAAAAATTAACTTAATAAAATCAAATGCATAACACATTACCTCAGTTCTCAACATGCACTCGTTGATAGATATATAATAATTCATTAATTCTTCACGTACGTCGACTTCTTCCTCGTCAATCACAATAGGATTAATCCATCTATAGAAATAAATATTTTTTTTAAGGAAAAAGTGATAATATTACGAGAGTACCAGAGGTACTAGAATGAGTGAATCACTCAAAAGTTACAGAGTTCCGATTCGAGATCAGGTTACACCATTACATTTTGCATCAAATTCCTAAACACAAGCTAATCTAGGAGATGCACACCAATCATTAAAAGGGTGGGGGCAGACTTTGTTTTGGGATAAAATTCCCCACGCCATGATTCTCAGATCATCAATCAAAAATCTTCTCCGGCGAAAACTTTCAATTCCCATTCCTTGCTTTCGATATATACCATACGATTATGCACCAAAGACAATATTTAAGAGTACGTAACTTCTGTTTGTTTCCGATCAGCCCACAGACTGTAGCAGATGATCAGCGAGTGTAGAGCGGTGTTGAGGCCTAGCCACGCGCAGCAGAGATTCCACAACTTAGTGGAGAGTTTGCACTGAAAGAAAAGGTGAAGGATCACAGTTTCGTCTTCGTTACCACATAAGGGGCAGAGTAGGTCGTCTCCACACTTGGTGTAACACCCTGTATATATATTCTGTATCCCAGAATGTTGCAATACCCCCTGAAAGGCCATCAGAGGGACGAAATACAAATCCACGTACATTTTTTGTTAACCCTGCAGGCTCCTTTGCACAGTAAAGTGTCTATGATCTCGAGCTTTGTTTCTTGGATGAAACAGACTTCAGTCACCATTTCCCAAACCTCTCACACTGTAGCTGAGTAAACGCATTTACACACCTGCAGATTCGACGATGTCGTGGAGTGGATTATCTCTTCCGCCTGCTGTTCTCAGGGGCCTGAACCGAGTCGCTAGACGTGGGAGAGGGCAGGTTTGGTAAGGGTCAAGGGACTGGGTTGGGCTAGGAGTCACCTGGTGATACTAGTTAAACTGAATTAACAATGTTAAGGTAAATATTGGAACACATAAGTCGTTCGGTTAGTTTGTTATGATATATCATTCTTGCAACCATTGAGATCATTATTTCACAAACACAACTCGAGTTATGTTTTGCGTATTCAATTTTATCATGGTACTAGAGCAAACATTGGGTAGTTAATTATTCAAGATTCGAGTAGATTATCACCGTTCTCGAAAAAACTAATTAATTCCTGTTACGCTTCCGATTGCAACATGAGTAATGAGAAGGTCGATGGTGTGATTCTTTTAGTGGTGCTCACTATTTCTAGTCAATCGTCGATGATTACAGTAGTGGAGTATGGGTATTTCTTATCCAAAGAAAATCGGAGGTGGGAATGCAGCTCATTCGATTTTGTAACATGGCACGAACACAATTCAATCAAAACATTGAACGTATACGATTGGATAATGGAGTTGAGTTTCAGTCGTCGGTCGTATTAGATTATTACACCAACAATGGAAACATCCACAGATACATCGCAACAGAATGGTTCGGTGGAACGTAAGCATTGACATATATTGGAAATTGCTAGAGCCCTTTGATTTGAGTCGGGACTTCTAGTCGAGTTTTGGTTGGAGTATTTTGACAATTTGCTTTCAGGTTTTTCATACCCTGCATCTGAATAGATACCGAGTTTGAGTCCCTTTAAGTGCACATAATCAGCAAGAGACTACTTAATTCCTGATGGAAATGCTTTAGCATCAGCAACCATTTTACCCCGCATCATGCTCGAGGCTTTAGCACGATCTATCATAATGCAATAAATTCAAGTTTTTATGTACTACTTTCTCATCATAGAAAAGTTTGATGCTAATATTTTTGAACCAATAAATTAAGAACCTATACAATGAGGTAATAGTTGTCTCAGATGCTTATTTACCTCTGTGTCTCGATCTGGTTCGGACCAGCAATCATCTGCATTTCATTATATCGAGTAAACATAAGAACATGAATGAGTACAAAATAAAACATATGCAAAACATGCCACAAATTAAACCAGAGAATTAATTACCTATATTCACATAATTGTAGCCCAATTTAGCCAAGCCCGTGCTAATAAGTGCATCAGCTGCCAAAGATCAAAAACAGGGATTAATATATTGTAAGGGATCTCAATGAGTATAATCCTTGATGATACATCGAGATAATAATGAATAGAGATGATGGACTAATATGTAAACTGTCTAGTACCATTACCAATGGTGAATAACATACTCCCTGCGTCTCATACTTGTTTACCCATTTACCAAAACGGTCTGTCCCATACTTGCTTACCCATATCATAAATAAACATCACATCTCTTAATTCTAACATCTTTTATTTAGTCACAATTAGACAATCATTAAGAATACATTTCAAGTTAAATGAATCATATGTATATAAAATTCATCCATCACAGGAACAAGCATAAAAAATGCAGAGCAGTATATTGAGTGAGAAACACTTGATAAAGGTATAGATTCACCCTTTCATCCTAAAAAATTAACAGGTATAGATTCACCCTTTCATCCTAAAAATTAACTAGAGAAAATATTTAGCCAGAAGAAACACCATGAAAAACAAGCCCAGACCACAAAGAAAGAAATATTTACCCCATTTGAGGAGTTGAGGCCAAGCCATTGCCCAATTGAAAAATGCCATACTTTGACGTATCATAAATTGCAGCTACGGATTCTTGTTGAGCATAAGCCAAAACTCTAGCAGTTGCAGGATCGCCATATCTCGCTTGGGGGACGGATTACTCTTCTCAACGCTGTGCTAACCTCGTTACCCATATATTACCTATCCTTCTACCAAATACCAAAAAAAACATTGAGTGAAATCACCAAACTTTAGAGAAATTTTCTTTGTGGGGGGAGCAATCTCTACACAAATCCCATGGGTCTCATGGAATGATGTGTGTAGAGCAAAGGCGGATGGGGGTTTAGGTGTGAAAAATATTGAATTATTTAACAAATCTCTTCTTGGCAGGTGGGCATGGAGGATTCGGACTGAACCCAACTCACTTTGGGCGCAGGTACTTGATTCAAAATACGACTTAAACACGACACAAGGAACCTGGCTCCAAATTGGTGGAAATTCATGGCTGAGCTGCTCTCCTCTAACCAGCCCAACCACTGGTTCAGGGCCAATCTGGAAAAAAAGTGGGCGATGGAAGTAGCTCCTCATTCTGGCACGACAGGTGGCTTGACGAGGCAAACCTAAGAGAACTTTTCCCAAGACTTTTCTCCATCTGTACCAACAAGGAGGCATTGATTAGTGAGTGTGGTGAGTGTGGTGAATGGAAATTGGAAATGGAACTTACTGTGGAGAAGAGATTTATTCACTTGGGAAGAAAATCTCAATACTCATTTACTTTGTTTGCTAGACTATACTAATCTGCAGGAATATGTTGTCGATTCGTGGATTTGGAAGCTATCCAGTGACGGCAAATATACAGCCAAATCAGCATACGATGGACTCGAAATGCCAGCCCCGACTCAAGTTCTACACGCCAACTCCCGAGAGGCCCTTCGCAGAATCTGGAATAACCTAACCCCTTCCAAATTCTCCGGGTTAGCATGGAAGGTGATCAGAGAAAGATTGGCGACTAGGTCCGAACTAAAGAAACGAAATATCCTTGGAGACGGTGAGGACCTCTCCTGCACTCTCTGCGGTCAAGAAGAGGAGACTATTCAACACCTCTTCTTCAGCTGTGGATTCTCCGGAAAATTATGGAACCTTTGCTGCAGATGGCTCAACATCAATTCGGCTCTCCACTTCAGTCCTGCGGCACACTTCCTTCAATTCTGCGGACTGATGAAAGCCAAACGAAAGACCCCCATTATGGAATGTTTGTGGTGCTAGTGTGGTTCATTTGGAAAGCTCGAAACGAAAAGGCCTTTGCAAACGAGCAACCTAAAATGGAGAAGATCTTCGATGAGCTCCGATCCATGGCGTGGAACACCTTCTCTCAGCATAGTACTTGCCCAGCCTACACATCCTTCAATGACTGGTGTGCAAGCCCTAGATCAGTGTGTTTGTAACAATTTTTGAGTCGTTTCTAGTGGCTAGGCGTGCCTGGTGTTGTAGCACTACTTCTATAATTTCCATGTAACTCTTGAGTGCTCCACTCCTTTGAGTACTTCTGGTACTCGGTAATATAATTATCTTTTTCCTTTCAAAAAAAAAAAACACTGCTCTTCGCCATTAACAATTTTCTAAGCTTTTTTAGGAAAGAAACAAAAACAGTCAAGTGAATTAAAAGTGAGCAACGTAAGCAAGGTGTTTATAAAGCCATCATCAACTATCTCTTTCTCTTAAAAATTATTTGGATATCTATATATTAACTTACTTAAAATAAATTGAATCGCAAATATTATTATTTTTAATTATTTGGTATACACGCAATTTTATTTTTTTTGACGGAAAAAAGGATATTATTACTAGAGTACTAGGGATACACTCAAAAGTTTAGAGCAATTACATAGTTCTCGAGATCAGGAAATGTTACAAGTGCTCTATGATCAAAATAAGATAAGTATATTAAAAATGTTACAACTCCTATATTGATCTAGGATTGGCACACCAATCATTGAAAGAAGAAGATGGTTTGCACAGTTTATGAGTGTATCAAATTCCACACCATAACTCTTACTTCGTTAAACAGTTTCTCCCGTTTGCTTTCCTCTTTTCCGAAAATTTTGTTGTTTCTTGCCTTCCAAATGTGCCAAACAATGCAGCACCACAGTCCCTCCATGACATTTGATTATGGAATATTTTTATGTGTTGGATATTTTTTTAATTTTAGGTTAATTATCGATCTATCTTAAATTAATGTATGAGTTTTAATGGAAGATGGAGTGTCCGATTCTCAAATTCCATAACCATTACTTTCATGAGTGACTCACTTGATGTGATTTATATTTAATAAATTAATTAAGACTATGAAATTTCACAAAAGACAGACTTTTTTTGGACTTGCATAAAAGACAGACTATGACTAAGTGAATAATTAGTACATTTAATTTAAAGTTGTCTTATGGTTTTCAAAAAAAAAAGTGATGGTAATTAGTATACATTTAATAAGACCCTAGTGTTGTTTACTTTTTGGATTTAATATTTTTGGGTTGCACACCCAAAAAAGTGAATCTTCAGATATATAGTTTAGTTTAGGCGGCAAAAATCCAAGAATGTTTGAAAACTTCTTATATGTGAAACGATAACAGAAAAGCAAACACTAACGTCGTTTATAAAGAAGTATTTCAAAATTGGTAAGAAAAAGTAGCATCTTTCAAACTTAACTTACTTAACAATGTAGATATATTTATACACCATTTTCCTCAATGCAGATAACTATAATGAATCTTAACATGCATGGAGTCATCCGTTAACATGACAGGTACGAAATTAATGCCTTCGGGGCGACGGATTGTGGATTAGGGAGCAACGGAACACATTACTTGCAATGGAGATGCATTATTTGATGTCGTAATTAATTGATCACGCTGAACAGCATGTTAAGATCCCAAATGGAGAATTAATTCTTGTCAAACAAGTTGGGAAAATTTATTTGAACAGTGAGATACGTCTTGAATGCATTTTACACGTGCCACAATTTCGTTGCAATTTATTATATGTTAGTCACCTCACTAATGACTTAAATTGTGCATTCACTTTCTTTCCGGATTTTTGCATAATACAGGACTTATCCTCGAGGACGTTGATCGGAATGGGTAAGCAGCGTGGTGGTTTATATTTCTTGAAAGCATGAAAGATCGAAGGCACAATTTATAATGCAGTGGGAAGTTCGAGCTTGTGGCACAAACGTTTGGGCCATGCATCTGATGGAACATTACGTCATGTTAGTTAGTTGAAGAATTATAAAGAAGTTACCTCCTTTTGTGATTCGTAGGTAAGGGACAAACAAACACGTCTTTCGTTTCCTATTAGCACAAGTAAAACTACCCATTTTCTTGAACTCATTCATTGTGATATATAGGTCCATATAAGTGTGATTCTTTTAGTGGTGCTCGTTATTTCTTGTCAATCGTCGATGATTACAGTAGAGGAGTATGGTTATTTCTTATCCAAAGAAAATCTGAGGTGGGAATGCAGCTCATTCGATTTTGTAACATGGCACGAACACAATTCAATCAAAACATTGAACGTATACGATCGGATAATGGAGTTGAGTTTCAGTCGTCGGTCCTATTAAATTATTACACCAACAATGGAATTTTATTTGAGAGTTCGTGCACAGATACCCCGCGGTGGAACGTAAGCATTGACATATATTGGAAGTTGCTAGAGCCCTTTGATTTGAGTCGGGACTTCTAGTCGAGTTTTGGGGAGAGTGTGTTCTAACAGTTGTTTACATTATCAATCGACTGTCATCCTCAGTCGTAGGATTGGATCCATTGTTGCTAGGGGGCATTCATGGTGCGCTCTTGAGTTTTTTTGATGTAACTCGTCAAAATTTAATCTTATTATAAATTACATATTCTTAAAAGTATAATAAACATTAAAATCTATAATTCATGAAAATAATAGTGTTAAATTTATTTTGTTTATTTAAATATTGTTAAATTTATTTTGAATATAATGAACTAAAAATTGAGCTTGATTAGTTTAATTCTTAGATTCTCCTAAAACCCTGAAAGCCAATGGGGTACATAAGTATAAAATAATTCTTGAATACATACCCTTGCTGCCATATTATTTGAATTATATATAATAATCTAAAGCTATTTTTCCGATTTATTTATTATATTTATTTATTTTTGAAGAAAGCAAAGATGATCATTAAACAGAAAAACGAGGAGTACCCCTACACATGTTCATACAAACAACTCTGAAAGCAAAGATGACACAACAGAAATTACATACATAGAAAATTAAGGGTCGCTAGCCCAATCAGAAATTACATGCAAATAATCCGATTTATAACAACAACAATTTCTCGAATCCAGGTCAAACAACGCTAATTAATTATATATTGCCACGAATAATACTAATATGAAGATATTGGCGACGATCACCTTCTCTTTGCACGAACTCACAGATACATTGGTCGCCTTCTTTAACATTATTTTCTCTACATAATCGACTCCATCCTTTTGCCACAACACACCTCCCATCATTCCACCGTCTCACTTGTGACTTGAATTCTCTCCTCTCAGGGTCCACCAGAGTAATCTCTGGGTCGATTGTAAGATTGAAATCTCTGACTGTACAATCTGGGATAAACTATCATCATCAAAGACATCAAAATACATAAGTACAAAGATATAACACTTTAAAGGTGGGTGCAGTAGAGTTAATTTTAACACTTAATTACCAAGGAAGCACTTCGTTTGGTGCTATATTTTGCGACGAAATAAGGATTTATAGGCCTTTGTGCAATTCCAGCATCAAAAATCTCCATACCATAACATCTATGATGTACACCACCTGGTGCTTCCGGTCTCCTCGGCCTATTGTTACCACCAGCTTCGGCACACACAAAAAAGAAAAAAGTCTCATTGGATGAAAATTTTACAAGAATATAATTAGCAAATAATGTTGGAAACATATATACCATTGTTAGCATTCCCCACGATAACTTGGTCAATGTTGTCGTGAGCATCATCAACTTCCTCGTCCTTAGGTATTGTTTGCACGGCCGGTTGAATAATTATGTTCTTCTCAGTCCCACTTGTGTCACAAATTTTGACCATAAACACATCCCTTTGGACATACGCAAACATCAATAGATCTCCGGTTGTCAATGAGTTGTCTTGGACAAATTTGTCCCAACCATCAACGAAATAGCACAAGTCACCAATTTGTTTGACCCTAACAGCCCATTGGTGCTTGTGCCAATCCCTCAAGTACACTCTCTGTGGGTATGGGTCATCCATACATTGAGTAAATACTATCGGAATTTCCTGCAGTTTATTGAACAAACAATCTATTTTAGCTACCTAGATTATGGGATTTCTTCAAAAAGTTTAATTTTTTAAAGAATATATAGAGCAACAAACAGCAGTAGAGCAAAATAACAGTGATACTTCTAGATCTGCCGAAAAAGAACCTCCACAAAATACATATTTGGCCATTTTGAAGTAATTAAACAAAGATTGAAAATGAAATTTACCAGTTTGTCTTCTTCATCATCGAAAAAACTTATAAAAGATGGAATCTTGTTCGCCATATATCCTTAATGTCTACTTGCTGCAAGTGAGTAGTATTAATTCAATTGATGGATTAACACTAATTGAAAAAAAATCAGACGGAAACACATAAACGAGAATTACCTGAAGAGACTTTGTGCGAGGGGTGATCAGGAACACGCTACGGCTGCTAAAAATAAATTAGGAGACGCTAAGACTAAATTAGAGGAGGGGAGGGGAGGAACACGATGCGGCTAGGGTGGTTAGGGTTCATAGTGCCTTTAAATAATAAGTTAGAATATTCTAGAAGAATAATTAAGTTCGATAAAAACAATAAATTTGTTTTCTTTAAATGTTGCAAATAAAATTCAATTGTTAAGGTTTAATTAATTAAAATGTAATTTAAAATTAATCGTTTCCAATAATATCTAATGGATCGAAGATTAATCCTTTCAAAACATAGTCCCGCTGAGACCACCATTTCATTCATAACCCTCCTGGATATATATATAAATTCAGACCAATTCGAACAGAATTTGGGTGAGCAAAATTAATTAATTAAAATCTTGAGTATTTCAAGACTAGTGTTTTGTTTGGGAAATTAATTGTGTTGGCGAATTATAGGGCCGGGGCAACAGATGTTTATTAATTAATTCAGAAATATAGGGACTTAGATTTGAAAGTATTAGATTGGGTAAACATAGATTTCATTAATGCTATTCTTGGTGGGCTGCATTAGTTAGCATATTGGCCGATTTGGGAGTAATTGCATGTAGGCGACTGGTTAATAACGGATTGGCATGGGACAGGAAGTACGTTAAAAGATTTGTTTCCTCGTCTATTTATTATTCATCTTCACCCTAATTAATTGTTTCATATTTAATATAGAATCTATTGGCGTAGAAAGTTATTCGAGGAGAAATTAAGCAAGGACCAGCTGCTTGCCATAATTTTGAAGAAGATAGACGATCAGTGGTGTTTGACTCTTTCCTCAGAAAGTTTCTACACAGTTAAATCTGCATATAAGAGAATTCTAGAAGATAATAATACAGCAAACGATCAGTTGGACGAGCTCGGAATTATTTGGTGTAAGATGCAACCTCTCAAAGTTACAGTTTTTTCCTGGAAACTTTTACAGGATAAAATCCCCCACAATCATCAACCTTGGGAAGAGAGGCCCTTTAAGTCCTACCTACCTTGTCTACTATTTGCCATGCAACTCTGTGGCGCGCGGATGAGGCAGGGGCATAGTTGCCATGCAACTCTGTGGCGCCTTAAGCGCGCCTTTAACAACTATGGGAGGGGGTGGAATATCTTTTTTTTCTACTGCCCATTTTCGGTATCAATAGGACTGCGTTGGGCATGTTGCTCGACCATTTCAAGAATCACTGTAATTCGGCCGACTCTCAATTCATTTCCCTTCCAAATGCATGAGCCCTTCGAGTCGAGCTTCAGATTAATTCTGCAAAATTTATTCCGCAGTTCTAAAAGGTCAATAAATTCAGAATCATTAAATGTACTGCTCCAAGAAAAATTCCAGCAGCCCCTCCCCTCACCAAAAAATTCAGCAATAAATTGGTCCTTATTATTAAGAGATTTACATCATAAGAAAATAAGTTAGGTCGCATATCCCCAAATGTCATTACTGGGTTGATATTCTCACCTTTGAAGATTCTACAATTTTTTGATTTCCACAAGAACCAAATAATACCATACCAGATGCATTATAGAATGTGTTTTCTTCTCTTGCAGCCCATAATACCAATATGTTGAAGAAGGTGTGGTGTTGGTCTCGTTCTGCATAGCACCTTACCCATACTTGGTGAGAAAAGCTAAGGATTTTTCTCCTTTTTAGGTTCATCCGAGTGGAAAGTCTATCGCGGAGAGTCTTCCATGCTAGACCTGACCACTTGGAGGGCGTCATGCAATTCCAGATTAAGGAAAAGGCTTTAAATGTCTCAGCGTCCAGATTCGCCACTGGGGGAGTAATATTGCCTTGCAGGAATTCACCTCTGACAGCTGGATATGGAAACCCACGTGCGACATGGAAAGCCACGTGTGACGGACGATACTCCTCCAAGTCAGCATATGGAAGGCAATCAACCACAGAACCTCACCAAAATCTTGATGAAGCATCCAAAGACCCTTTTTCAACAAAAACTCTCCGAAGGACTGTCATTGACTACAAAATTCACTCCCAACAGCAAGGGATTTAGGGAGTGAAAAATGCTTGCCAATGCATTTAGCAAGGGAATTCGCTTACATTCAACTAGGTCCATGGAACGATAAATCACAAAAACAACCGTTAGTTATTACACGCTTCCATTCAACTAGGTCCTTGGAATGATAAATACTAGGTCGTATACTTACTCAATTATAACGAACTCATACGCTTGTGGGGATTGTTATTGTTGTGCTAAAAGTGTGTAAAATACAAACCAAGTCAAGCGTCCCGAAACTAGCATGAAAAATTCACCCAAACCCTCATTGCCATTGGATTCCGACAATCTCGAGCTGACCATTCCTTATTTATTTTTCGAAGGAAGGACACCTACGTTTCCGCACTAATATATGTCGATGACGTCTTGTTAGTCGGCAATGATGCTGCCCATATTTCATTTGTGAAACAACATTTGGATGAGAAGTTTAGCATCAAGGATTTAGTAAAATTGATGTATTTCTTGTGCATTGAGGTTGTTCGTTCACCCGAGGGTTTCGTATTAAGCCAACACAAGTACGCATTGGATATATTGGAAGAGATTGGACTTAATGGGGGTCGGCCAAGCTTTTCCAATGGAACAAAATCTGAAATTGCAACTCGATGACGATAGCCCATTCGTAGATGCCACACAATATCATTGTTTGGTGGGCCGTCTTTTATATCTTACAGTTACACGCCCCGACATTGTGTATGTCGAGAGCCAATTGAGCCAGTTCCTTAGTGCTCCTCGTCAAACACATCGTGCAACAGTGCATCAAACAAACACTTGGGCAGGGTATATTCCTTAGTGCATCGGGAGGTTTTACACTTCAGGCCCACTGTGACTCATGGAGTTCATCCACTGGTTATCTCGTGACAATCGATGGATCCGCCGATCTCTTGGCACATCAAGAAGCAGTCTGGTGTAGCTCGTTCATCCGCGGAAGCGGAGTATAGAGCCATGGCAACGACGGTGTGTGAAATAGTATGGTTGTGATGGCTATTGCAGGATTTTGGTGTTTTTCAATCAGGTCCTACTCCCCTTTGAAATGAATCCGGTTTTTCATGAACGCACCAAACACGTTGAAATTGACTGTTTTTTCGTGGGTGAATGAGTTGCTAAGGGAGACGTTCAGCCGCGCATGGTCTCCACGAACCTCCAAGTTGCTAATATGTTTACGAAGGCTCTTGGTGCTGAACGATTTTAGTTTTCCATGCCAAGTTGGGTGTTCAAGATTTGCACACGTCAACTTGAGGAGGAGTATTGAAACACATAAGTTGTCAAGTTCATCAGGCTGTTATATTTGATAAGGCCCATGTAGTTGAGGTTTATTTATGATATCATGGTTTCTAGGCCCATGCGCTTAGTTTGTTACGATATAAGTAAGGGTTGGGGTATATACCCCTCCAGCTTTGTTAGATACACTCCCCCTTCCATTTTATTAATTAAATATGTATGTAAAATACCATATATGTCCTTTTAATAAAATGTTTTAGATACATACACCCCCTTACTTAAAAACACTAAACCTAATTTTATACAAAACCTTAACCCTAATTTTGCCTTTGCCGTCGCCGCAACCTCCGGCAATCTCCGGCATCACCCATCCAAAATATATTCAGAAGATTAAAAAAAATAGAGTTTTTCGACCAACCAGTGTCGATCGACACTGGTTGGTCGACCGTAGAATATATCGTCGACTATAAATAGTCGACGAAAAGCACCCCTGTTGACAACATTGTATTGAAAAAATGAAAAAAATTAATTTCGGACAAGAAATGTCGACCAAAAATATTATGGTCGACAAATTGCTGTCGACCACAAATTTTTTGATCGACACATTTCTTGTCCAAAATTTAAAAAAAAAAAAAAGGGAAAGAAAGCGTACCACGGCAGAGAAAAGGGAAACAACTACATGAGGATGGACGATGGTTTACGACGGGGAGAGAGGACGGCGGAGGGGAGGAGGAGGCGGTGGCGCTGCTGTGCGAGAGAGGCGGCGGCCACTTGCCGAAAAAAAAATCCTACTTGTTTCGAGTAAAAGGGGAGGAAGGAAGGAGGGAGGAGGAGTCGGGGGAGAAGGTGGATACAGAGGTTTGGGTGGGGGAGGAGGCGGCGGCGTCGCTGGGCGAGGGGGGTGGCGCCGCCGCTGGTTGCAGAAATGGAAAAAAAAAAAAAAACAAAGGCGGGTGGCTTGGCAGGCGGCGCTGGAGGAGACGAGCGCTAGAAGGTGGGCGGCGCTGGAGGCAGACGGGCGCTAGCAGGTGGGCGGCGGCTACCAGGTGGGCGGCGCTGGAGGTGGGCGAAGGAATGAGGAAGAAGACGGGAGAATGGTTGGGGGAAGTTTAGAGGAAAATTAGGGATTTCATGGAGGGTGCATTTATCATATTATTTTTTAAGACAAAAGGGTATAATAGGTAATTTGGGGGGAGTGCATCTATCTTAGATGTACTTTAAAGGGAGTATATGTATCGGGGGAGTGTATCTAATAAAGCTGGAGGGGTATATACCCCAACCCTATAAGTATCATTCTTGTAACCATTGAGATCAATTTAAATCATTATTTAAAAAATACAACTCGAGTTATGTTTTGCGTATTCAATTTTATCAGTAAAGACAAATCACACACTACCTTATAAATATTATGGCCACTTAAATTTCCATGCACTCGCCGGAAATCTTTATATGTAAGTCTATAACAACCATATGCTAAACTCAGGAAAAAAAAAATACAAGGCAATATAAACGCTTGAACAAAAACATTTATTTTTGGGGAGGTACGTCTTACAATATTGCAGTCCATGAGACGGGCCTCTTATTTAAATCGAGCATAATTTTTTTGGCTCATCACCATCCTAACGGGTCAGGGTAATGACCATGGGCTCCATCTAACAGTTGGATATGTGAAATCGCATCGCCTAAATTTTGTCATTATTTATTAGATATTTTCTGCCCGATTAATATCATCTGCATGCACTCAACGAAATTCGCTGGTCAATCTACCTCCAGCTGGGGCGAAAATGTACATTTCGCAGGTGTGCGCTTCAACTTTAGCACTGAACGAGGACACTGAATTTAGAGAAACGTACTCGTGCTGTAGTAAGAACAAGAACAAAAATAAGATACCACAGGCACCTAAGAAGGGGTTAGATTATTATTTGGTTGGGTTCATTGCACAACTAGTCCCACAAGAATTTTTCGATTGCACTTTTAGTACATACATTTGAAAATATATGGTTGGAAACCGTTTGTTTTTAAAAGAGCTAATTGCAAAACTAGTCCCACGCTGAAAATTCATATGCGACTAGCTAGGTTTGCAATAAATTCTAACAGCAATCTGTGAGTTCCATCGATAAACCTTTATTTGGTTGATAAAGCAGCAATACTTACCTTCCACAAATCTTTAACAGAGTAACCCGTAGAAGACTCAAGTCCGATAACATCCCATTTAGCTGTTATAGTGGCAGGTTCTACGCATCGGTTCCATAGAGCAACGACAAAGCGCTGCCCAGTAAGTGGACCGGCCCAAATCTGCAAACAAAATTAGGACCATATTATATATAACTGATGTTGTAAGGACATAGTATATTAGCAGAAGTTTAAAAGCAAAAGAAGATAATGAGAGTGCAAAAAATCGGGATTGTCGTACTTGATAGCAGCCATCTGGCCCCTGTGTGTAAACTTTCCTTCCTTGGACCCCAAGTGGATCTGATGAAATTTGATGAGCATATATAAGTCAATTGTAATTATCACATTAATAGAATATGAGTGATACATAATAGGAAAAGTTGATCATCTCTTCCCCTATTAATGATACCACATAATTACAAATTATCTATTGTATAAGTATTACGTTTAGTCGTTTAAAGAAAAGGTCAGGAGAGTGAAATCAATTTATCAATAACTACTCAACACAATAAGCAATAGCTTATCAAGATTAGTAACCTTTTTTTTTAACAGCAAAAATGGTAATATATTAACGGGTACTCAACAGGGTCAATCAGAGTTACAATTATAAAATGACGCAAAGGCTAATCTAAGCATAACCAAGCCTATCACTTAGAGTTTCTTACAACAAAGTCTAGGGTTACAACACCAATCTTGAAACGAATAGGGGTTAAGACCACTAAAATGTAAGGAAAAAAGACTCCATACTTTGGTTTAGATTAGTAACTAATCACGTATATGAATGTGACATGACTAAATCGTTAATTTGGTTTAGATTACGTTAATTATGCTTGCATCAATGACAAGAATTTGTCGCTCAACACAGTTTAAACTACTCGCATTCTTTTTATACTGGCCACCCTAATCAATGAAAGAGTAACAGAGATATAAAGGTATTTATTTACCTTGGTTGACAGCAATAACCTCTTGATTAGTAAGAATTTCATATGTCTCTGCTGTCATATTTCTTACATCACAACCAACCAAAAGTGGCGCCTGCAAGCAAACAAACATATTTAATTGAGGCATGTAGATTAACCAGGCAAGTGACAGTTAAAGTGGAGCAGGTACGTATCTAGAATTGTACTTCAAAGGGGACAAAAAATCTTTATATTATAATATCATATATATTTTCAATCTATGACTAACTCGTATAAAATAAAGGTCTAAATACGAAAAATTAAAATCCAAGGGGGGGTAATCAACAAAGTGGTTGGTACCTTCATCAAAGCCCAAATGCTAAAATGTGCTCGGTACTCCTGGTAAGTCATTCCCCCGTTTCCGACTTCTAACATATCTGGATCTGTCATAAAAAACTTCCAAGATATTAAGCGAAAAGTTACAGCTATATATATCTCTATAACTCAGGAGTGAAGATTTTTGTACCATTCCATCCACCAGGTCCAGCGTAGGCTGCCCACTTGTCGTTGATATCAGCAATTGTAGTCATGCTAAACCAAAAGAAATAAGAAGCCACATCAGTATCATCATTCATAAAGAGCTAATACAACGAGTTGATGAAGATAATTAAAAGTATAGAACCTGTCCCATGTATCTATAATGTCGTCTGTTGTGCGCCAACTGTGCCCGATTTTGCCTGCCCATAATGCCGGGTCATTAACACCCCTACAAGAATTGTAAAAAAGTCATACAAGTGTAATAAGAATGAAATTGAAGATAGTTTTGAAAGTAATATACAAGTTACCATTCACAAAGAGAATAGAATATTGTCCTCCCTGTCGCGTTCAAGGCATCACGCATAGGTGGGTACCTGCAAATGTTACTCTCCACCTTAAGAACAACATACCAATGTCTAACTATGAATATATATATGTCCTGCACTTACCTTTCCTGTGGTTCAATTCCCATATTGAAACAATTGTCGTACTTCAAGTAATCAATACCCTAAACAACAACAAAGTAAGGAGTTATGCCATGCTAAAACTAAATATATGGATAATGTTTGCTTACCACACACAAACACAGAGAGGCGTGGGGGGTGATGAAAAATTGACATAGTGTATTCATCTTGACATTTATATCTTAGGCAAAAACTTGTATGCACTAAGTGCATCGTGCAACTCAAGTACATTTTTAAATGGTATTAGTTGTTTTACTAAAAGGTATTAGTTTGTTAATTAGTACTAGTTGTTTTCACCTAAAAGTATTATAGTTGTGTAAGTTGCACCATACAACTGATGTACAAGAGTGTTACCTAATATCTTTTGGAGATAAAATACATATAACATGTATGTCTCTTAAGAAAACGGCAGGATACACTTAATTAAAGGGTAATTACATTTTTTGTCTCTTAAGTTGTACCAATTTTGATTTTTGTCCTCCAAGTTTTTCGACTTTGAAATTAGTCTTCTATGTTTACAAAACTCGGTATTTTAGTCATTTAACCGGCAAACATAGGTCATATTTTGTCGCTGTCTGAGTCTTTCACACTATCAAAATTATCATGACTTCCTAACATATCATCATCTCCTGACAAGATGAGTTACCTTTGATTACTGGTAAAAGGACTAAAACATAGAGTTTTGTAAACATATAGGACTAATTTTAAAGTCAAAAAACTTAAAGGACAAAATCAAAACTAGTACAACTTAAAGGACAAAAAAATTATTTTCCCTAAAATAAAAATTGAAGTGTCAAACCTGGGATCCCCTACCAATGATATAAAGTAAAAAAGAAATGCATGTATGCACAACATTCACACACAAAACAAGGAAGCGCTTCTCAATGTTGTAGAAGGAACTAACCCAAGATGCAAAGAGAGCAGCATCATCTTGTTCGTGTTTAAGGGAACCGGGTCGAATTTGACATGTGTACAACCTGTGAAAGTCCAATCCTATGAGTTGTCAAGACAAGAAAGGATGCAAACAACACTTTTATGCTTTACTTAAACACTGGGGAAAATAAAGTTTGCAGTCTTGTAAGTTACCCCTATTTCGATTTCAGTCCTATCGACATTCAAAAATTAATATTAGTCCGGAAAATTTTAATTGTTCGACATTTATTCCGGTAACCAGATGTAGGAGGTGACACGTCTTTGGCAGGATCTGACAGAGTCTGGTCAGTCAACCAAATGGTTCATCTCCTACATCCGGTTACCGAACCAAAATGACGGAAAATTGAAAGTTACAGGACTATTTTCAACACTTGAAAATCAACAGGATTGAAACTGATCAAATTGAGGTAACCTACAGGACTAAAAAATCTACTTTTCCCAAACGGAATAAATTTATGTTTAGTTGGAGTATTTTGACAATTTGCTTTCAGGTTTTCCATACCCTGCATCTGAATAGATACCGAGTTTGAGTCCCTTTGAGTGCACATAATCAGCAAGAGACTTAATTCCTGATGGAAATGCTTTAGCATCAGCAACCATTTTACCCTGCACCATGCTCGAGGCTTTAGCACGATCTATCATAATGCAATAAATTCAAGTTTTTATGTACTACTTTCTCATCATAGAAAAGTTTGATGCTAATATTTTTGAACCAATAAATTAAGAACCTATACAATGAGGTAATAGTTGTCTCAGATGCTTATTTACCTCTGTGTCTCGATCTGGTTCGGACCAGCAATCATCTGCATTTCATTATATCGTGTAAACATAAGAACATGAATGAGTACAAAATAAAACATATGCAAAACATGCCACAAATTAAACCAGAGAATTAATTACCTATATTCACATAATTGTAGCCCAATTTAGCCAAGCCCGTGCTAATAAGTGCATCAGCTGCCAAAGATCAAAAACAGGGATTAATATATTGTAAGGGATCTCAATGAGTATAATCCTTGATGATACATCGAGATAATAATGAATAGAGATGATGGACTAATATGTAAACTGTCTAGTACCATTACCAATGGTGAATAACATACTCCCTGCGTCTCATACTTGTTTACTCATATCATAAATAAACATCACATCTGTTATAACTCACACGTACTCTTCTAACATCTTTTATTTAGTCACAATTAGACAATCATTAGGAATACATCTTCGAGCATAACAAATGCAGAGCAGTATATTGAGTGAGAAACACTTGATAAAGGTACTTATAATACCAATTCAATGGAAATTAAGCAGATCAATAATTACCTGTTTCTTTGATAACTCTTTCATCAATATCGCATTTAAAGAAATTCCAGCTATTCCATCTGTCCAATAACACATATATATAAACTCACATAATCAGTACTGTACAACAAATTAACTAATTCTAAGAAGGTGGATCATGAAATTAACATTTTATTGAAGAAACCGTCCGATTACATGTTTTTTACTGAAACTCAGTAAATCAACCAATATATTCTTAACAGATATATAGATTCACCCCCTTCATCCTAAAATTAACTACAGAAAATATGTAGCCCGAAGAAACTAAGCAACTAAATTGTGATCTATTTCACTCAATCACACCATGAAAAACAAGCCCAAACCACAAAAAAAGAAATAAAAAACATATTTACCCCATTTGAGGAGTTGAGGCCAAGCCATTGCCCAATTGAAAAATGCCATACTTTGAAGTATCATAAATTGCAGGTATGGATTCTTGCAAAGACAAAACTCTAGCAGTTGCCGTGATATATAGTACATACAGAGTGACTGTAATTGTACAAGCTTTAACACTGCTCTTCGCCATTAAAGCTTTTTAGGAAAGAAACAAAAACAGTCAAGTGAAAAAGTGGGGAAGGTAAAGCAAGGTGTTTATAAAGCCGTCATCAACTCTCTCTTTCTCCTAAAAATGATTTGACACAATCGAGTATATCAGAGTCTAAAGGCTCACGCCCACACATACTGGGTTCGATTCCTACTGAAAGCAACTCCACCCATTTAAATTGTCACCTCTCGAACTTTTAGATGAGACGGAATTCTTTCATATTTGTATGTGTGGAATAATTTTTTTATTTTTAGTCTAATTATCTGTCTATCTTATATTAATCTATGAGTCTTAATGTAAGATGGAGTGTCTAAAATTCCATAACCATTACTTTCATGAGTGACTCACTTGATGTGATTTATATTTCTAAAATGATTTTTATTTAATAAATTAAGACACTGAAATTTCATAAAAGACAGACTATGACTAAGTCAATAATTTGTACATTTAATTTAAATTTGTCTTTTGGTTCATCCTGCATGCAATCTGTCTTTTAATAAATGTATGGTTTTCAAAACAAACAAGAAAAGGTGATGGTATTAGTAGACATTTAATAAGACCCTAGTGTTGTTTACTTTTTGGATTTAATAATTTTGTGGGTTGCGCACCCAAAAAAGTGAATCTTCAGATAGTTTAGTTTAGGCGGCAAAAAAAAAAGGTCCTATGTGTCTGTCGTCTCATCATTACTTTCAGAATACATATCTTTTTTTTCCTTTAAATTTTACTCCTCCGTCAATTAAAAGTAGTTAATACTTTTAAATACAAGTTTTTAAATAAAAATACATAAAAGTAAGTAGATAAAATAAAGATATTATAAAAAATATTGTGAGTTCATTATATAATTTTTATGCTAAGTGGTGACTGAAAGATGAAGATAAAGTGATGTTTTCATAAAATAAATCAAATTAGCATACTTTTGATATACAAACAAATAAATGTTATTTTTTACATGTATTACAAATTGGACACTCATAACCAACCATACATTATCTCTAAATTTTAAAATTTATTATTCAAAAATCATTTAAAACTCAAGAGTAAAAAATCATCAATCTTTAAAAAAAGTAAATGAGCATATAGCATATGCCTTCAAACATTGGCGAACATAAATATAGAAAAATAAAACATCATAGTATAATGTCAGCATCCAATTTTATCATATGTCGCCATCCAAAAATAATAATTTACCATATGACAAAGTTAGGTTTGGTACAAAGATTACAAAACAAATTAATTAGTTAATAAAACTGTGTTATTTGATTTGGAGTATAAACCCAGGTACACTTTATCATATAACAAACAGAAAGGGCAGCAGATTTATATGATAAAATGTACCTGGGTATAACTCCAAATCAAATTACACAGTTTTCTTGGCATTAACACAATATAAATGGAATTATAAACCCCACATATCTCTTAAAGTTCAAGTCTGAAACAAAACACACTTTTTTACAATTCATCCCTTGCTGAATCTGTCTTTCAGCTTTCGATTACGTGCCATTCACTAATAGAGGAAATTGCAATCTCATTTGATATCAGTTTACTTATCAATAAAGACGAGAAAAGGATGATTCATGTACCAACGACTCTGTACCTATTTCCCGATTGAGAGAGTTTTTCAGTTTAGTTTTCCAAAAAGAAAACAGACACAATAAACTAAACAGAAAACAGAACTTAATCCAAGAATGGCAGGCAATCAATCCATATACAGCCAAGTTCTTACGCCAATTGAGGCTGAAGTATACTCTTGGACAAAACGCCTGTAAAGCCTGTTAGCAAATAAATCGACAACTAGCACCTCATGTGTCCAAAATGCAAGCGGGCGACATTCCACAGGTTAACTAAACCACCTGAAATTGAGATTGAAAGTAGATATTTAGATTAAGATAGCTTTAGATATACCATAGAACTGTTGTATAAAATCTAAAATGTAATAAAAACTTCGCATAGTAATACAAATCTCAGAATATTGCACTATAATTTTCTTCTCAGTATCAAAATACTTTAAATTATACTATCCTTGAGAAGTGAAATTTCAAGTCCTGACAATCACGTTTACATGGAATACCAAAAAACAAATATGAATTTGAGCAAATATATCAGTTGTAGTAGATCGGATACATTTTTTAAAATAAATAAACAGAATCAGCATAAAGTCAACAATGAGGTGAATCAAACATAAATTTTCTTAGATAAACGTGATTTCGTACACAAAACATTTTAGGTGCAACAAAGAAAGTATTAATCCAAAGAAATGCAATCAGGATACTTCAAAATCAATAGAACCGCAGATCTTTTTATCAGTTTATGAGAATCCACAAGGAAGCAAGGATATGAAGATATCTATACACATGGATAGAAACATGGAAATGAAACCATAAATCTACAAATTAGGGGGAAAAGGTATTAGAGGCAGCACTTACAAGAAAAGCAGGATGCAGCAGCTGAGATAATCAAAGAACGGCAATGAGTTTGATTCTAAACCCTGGGTAAGGTTAGAAGGAGTTGTAATCGCCTCCCTAAATATATACTGTGTGCAAGATGTATTTTCAATAGGCGGTTGTGCACGGGCGTGACAGCAGCGAGCGACGCAATAGGGCTCAGGCGGCAACGCGGCTGGGCTACAGGCTGCGGGCGGCAGAGGCGCAACAGGGACCACTGCAGCGGGCGACACGACAGGCTATTAAACACACCCCTTATATACAAGTTTTTTTTATAGATCTATGGATCAAATGGAATTTGCGTGAACCAAGTTCACACAAGTGTTACTCATCAATCTGGTAATCATGTTGATACGACTTTGAAAACAACCAAAGCTCTTGCAAAACATTGTATATGGCATTAGACTCAGGATGTGATTCATCTCCAACTAAAAACTCATGAAACTCACCCCCCACCTCTATTAAACTGGACCCTGGGGTTTTCTTAACACCATTCTCTCTCATCATACTTCTAGCCATCCTTACATCACCCCATTTCTTCTTATTTGCACATAAACTAGCTAAGAGCACATAGGTTCCACTATCGTTACGATCCAAAACAATAAGCTTCTCCGCAGCAAGTTTCCCCAGCTCGACATTCGAATGCATCCTACAACCGTTTAGAAGAGCCCCCCAAATAGCTTCATCGGGCTCCATTGGCATTGATTTTATCAATCTATAAGCTTCTTCCAAGATCCCTACTCTTGCAAGTAAATCAATCATACAAGCATAGTGTTCCGTTTGAGGAATTAATCCGAATGATTCCATATCCTTGAAACAATCCCAACCTTTTTGAACTAATCCACCATGGGCACAAGCTAAAAGAAGGCCCACAAATGTGATAGCATCGGGCTTAAATCCCAAATCTTGCATACATTCAAATAGGCTAAGGGCCTTATCGGCATGACCATGAGATGCGTAAGCCACAATCATGGAGTTATAGGAAACCAAGTCTTTCTTCTTCATTTTGTCAAAGGTGTCTCTAGCCATATCGATGTTCCCACATTTCGCATACATATCAACGAATGCATTACCTAGGATAACGGTTAGAGGGATTCGTTTTTGCTTAATGTAGTAGTCATGAATATGCCAGCCAGTATCCATGTATCCCGATTGAGCACACGCAGAGAGCACCAAAGCTAAAGTACTCTCCATTGGAACGAAACCTTCTGTCTCCATTTTATGAAACAGTTCCAAAGCTTCCTTTGGCCTATTGTTTTGTGAGTACCCTCCTATCATTGCATTCCAAGAAACCACATTTCTCTTCGGCATCTCATCAAACAGTTTCCGTGCAAACTCAACTTCCCCGTTTTTTGCATGCCCGTTTATCATGCTAGTCCATGAAAATATATCTTTCACTCCCATCTTATCAAAGATCTCTCTAGCCTTCTCCAACCCCCCACATTTCACATACATGTCCAACATGGCATTCGTCGCATTCAAACTAAATCCAACTCCTCTCCTCTCTGCAAACCCTAGAATCCTCTCCCCCAACCTCAAATCACCCTTTTGTGAACAGGCAGATAAAACAGCCACCATGGTAACATCATTAGGCTCCACTCTGCTTTCAAGCATTTCATCGAACACCTTAAGCGCATCATCAACCATATCATTTTTCACATTCCCATCAATAATACTAGTCCAAGAAACCACATCCCTAACCTCACTCTCATAGAAAACTCTATTCGCACACTTCAATTTCCCACTCTCACAATAAAAATGAATCAAACTATTCCTAACAATTACATCCCCTGCAAAACCAACTTTCCAAATCCTACAATGCACAGACTCTCCCAGTCTAGAATCTTCCAAACCCCCACAAGCTTTCAGCCCAAAAACATAGCTTCTCTTATCCATATCCGAACACTGCGTAACCATTCTAACAAAATAACAAAGCCCCATTTCAAAATACTCTTTCTTGACACACCCTCTTATAATTGTATTCCAAATGTACACATTGGGTTCGTGAATCTGAAAGAAGACGGAATTGGCATGGCGAAGATCTCCATTTTCATCCAATGCCATGAAAGATAAAAGTCTGCTGATTGGGAAGAGATGGAAGAAGAGGCCAGTGCGCGTCATGTGAGCTTGGATTTGCTTGGCTTCGGACATGGAATTGCACGACTCTATGAGAACAAGTGTTGGGTGTGAGATTACGAGTTTTGGGTTGGGATTTGAGTTCCATTTCTCGGAATGTGAGGAAAATAATCGCAAGTGAAAAGGGATTCTTGAAATAGAGGAAATTTGTTTCAGAGGAGGTTTCATGTGTGGGGAATTTATTATGGTGCCAGTTTGTGTATTTTGGTCATTCATATATACGACGTGCTAATTGCCAAATTCAAAACTCATTTAAAATTTTTAATTCATCATGCTTAATATTAAATGAAATAAATAGAGAGAAAGTATTTTGAGTGAAAGTAATACTCCCTCCGTCCATGAAAAGTAGGGACATTTGGCCTATATTCTTCGTCCACGAAAAGTAGTCTCATACCACTTTTTAAAATACACTCCTCCACAACACTTAATTTATACCCTTAAAAACAACACATATTACATCAAATGCCATTGCATGGCCCACATACTTAATCTAACTAAATTAGATTAATTAAACTAATCTAAATGTCTTACCCAATAATTAAACCCACTACCCAAACCCAAATATTCTACCCAAGCCCAAACTAAAGAAAACCCTAAACCTTGCGTTTCAAGATCCAACGAGGAGTGACTTCTTTCTCTCTCGTCAATCTACACCGATCATTTCGCCATGGATTTCTCATCTGAATCTTTGAATACCGACACTATCGTGCCGGATTCTTTCGATGCTGAAACAATTGTGCCAGACTCTTGCGTTCTTGGTCCTTTAATGGCGGATTCAACTACAATCGCTCCTCTAATGGCCGATTCAACTACAATCGCTCCTCTAATGGCCGATTCAAGTAAGCTTTCTCCTATAATGGTCGATTTGTTTGATTTTGTTTCTCTAATGGACGATTTTCGTACTACTCTAATGGGCGATTTTTTTTAACAGGTACCTTGGACGATTCGGTTGAAATAGTTCATGTAATGGCCGATTCAGGTACTTTTGCTTCTCTAATGGCCGATTTGTTTGATTTTTGTCCCCTGTGGTATACTTAATCACAACCATTAAGATTGAGAATTTAATTTATTTTCCCATGTGGTATACTTATTTTCCCCTGTTGCAGTGTTTTGCAGTTTATTAGGCTTGCAGTTGTAATTCGTAAATCTATTTTTTTTTTTTAAGTTTTGCAGCAGCATGTTTAGTTTCTTTTTAAGAATATTTTTGCAGCAGTTTTAGTTTGGGGTGTTTTTTTTACTGTGAGACAGATATTAATGCTTCTTTGTGGATTGCAAGTTTGCAACTAATTGATGAGCTTGATGTTTGTCTTAAATCCCTGCACAATGTAAAGCATGGTGTTGTTAGTATGTGATCAATGTGTGATTTAATCTTGATTAATCATGCAACTTTATGGTTTTTTCAAGGAAAATAGTCTCATTCACGTGGATGGTATTAGTGTGCAACTTAATATCACTTCTAACTCTCAACTAGTGGTATGTCAAATTACGGGCTAGTACGAGGCTCGCGGCGACCAGATGTTGAAATATCAAGACCTAGTGAAAGGATTACTCGAGCAGTTCGATCAAATCCACATCGAGAAAATCCCTAGGGAGGAGAATACGCAAGCAGACGCTTTAGCTCGATTGGCCACTTCAGAGGGGGAGGCAATATTTTTAGAAGCGACGGTCACTAAAATTTCTTCCCCATCAGTGAGCAGAAGTCAAATTTTGCAGGTTGAAGCGACCAGCGAGCAGGTCTTAGAGTACCTCCTCACCATACCACTCGAGTGTTTCCTCCAGGTATTGAAATATTTCCAAGTTTTTTAGTAAAAAATTCTTCTCTTCGTAATACTGACTCTTTGTTTTTAGTAGTGGTTCCTGAAAAAGTTATCACATATCTCCCTCCAACCATCGAACTCGAACGAATTATGTCGAGCAGAATGATTCGAGCAGCGAAAGCGTTCCGCGAGCGCCAGATCGTCGACGGCTCAAACAAGAGGAAAGGGCCGGAGACCTCGGGGGCTCCTCCGAAGAAAGCTGTGAAACCAACCTGAGGGGGTTCTTCTCGCCCAACTGCTACCGAGCAGAGGGTCGAGCAGAGTGCCGAGGAGAGGGTCTCGCCGAGGAGATCTCCACCGAGGGATAACTCGCCCCCCCAAGATTGCATCCCCAACGAGGGCATCCCCTCCTCGCAGAAGCAAACGGTCGCGAGAAGTTGCTGCGAGCTCGTCGGCAGGGCAAAGGGCCCCTGGGGACAACACTCTTCTCGGCTGGGACGCGGAAAGGGTTGCCAAGTAAGCTTACTGAAAGAAAACCTTTGAATATTTTCAAGTACCTTTTCTAATTTCCCCTTGTCTTTATTAGGCTTGCCGACCACCCGATTGTTGAACCTTTCAACGAGGATCTCCTCGGCTTTTACCGTTCGCGGGACCCGCGCGACGAAGAGGTGCTCGACCAGGTCACGATCAGGGCCATGAGGAACTTGCCCCGATCGCTAACTACAACGTTTGTCGACGAGGTCGACAACCATAATTCCCTGGAGAATGCGATACTGATCGCCATTGAGGCTAGTCGCGCAGCTTTTGCGGCCGAGAAGCTTTGCATCCAGATCTACGAGAACCGCAAAGTCAGCGAGGAGAGGAGCGTGAAGCTCGTCCAAATGGCTAGGGCTAAAGCCGGCGTTGAGAGGCAGCTGGCCAATTCTGGGGAGAAAGTGGCCGACCTCGAGGTAAAGCTGGCCGATTCTGAAACCCAACTTGAAGTTGTTCGGAAGAAAGATCTCCAAGTGATCGAAGATCTCCGTGCTCGCCTCAAAACTGCCGAGGACGAGCTAAAAGTGAAGTCCGCCGAGGTAAACACTCTTCAAAATAAATTTACAACTGTTGAGGATGACTTGGCCACTCTTCGGCGAGACCTGGTCGCCGTGACGGCAGAGCGAGATGAAAGTAATGACATCGCTGAAAGCGCGGCCATTTTAACGGTGGCGCTCACTGCCCACGAGCTTGTTCACAAACTCAAAGAAGTTCAACCGGATGTGGACGTTACTCAGCTCGGCGGCTTCATAGACGGCCTCATCATGGGTGAAAGTCCTAAACCGGAATCAAAACTCTCCCTGCTCCCTTTGATGAAAATGGGACTCCTGTTCCCTCGTCTCTTGGGTGTTCCGGTATATTTCGAGGATCCGCCACGAGACTCCCCAACTCATCAGAGCGAGCAGAGTGCTCCTGCCGAGGTGGAGGCCGCGGACGAGGAGGAGGTTGTAGGCGAGCAGGATGCTCTTGCCGAGGGGAATGCTACAAAAGTTTAGTTTATTTTTATTTTATTTTGTTTACTTCTGTTCGGCTACTAGGGCCTTTTTGTAATTTCAGCCTTTTAAGGCTTTTTAATGAATGGAACTTTTTTTGCTTATGATGTGTTCGTTTACTTTGAGTGATCGTCCTCGTCACTGCTTTTCGATTTATGTTATGATTATTTTTTGCAAGCATCTTTCAATAAATACTTGTCTTTTGAATTTGCCTTTCATTGGTTTGCGTTCGTATGCTTTAGATAGTGATCGTCGTCGCTATCTTGCGAGCATCTTTAAGAAAGAGTGCTCGTCTTTTAGAGTTAAACATTCGTCGGTTGAACTCTTTTGTTTATTAGGTAGTGATCATCGTCGCCACTACCTTGCGAGCATCTTTAAGAAAGAGTGCTCGTCTTTTAGAGTTAACCATTCGTCGGTTGAACTCTTTTGTTTCTCAGGTAGTGATCGTCGTCGCCACTACCTTGCGAGCATCTTTAAGAAAGAGTGTTCGTCTTTTAGAGTTAACCATTCGTCGGTTGAACTCTTTTGTTTCTCAGATAGTGATCGTCGTCGCCACTACCTTGCGAGCATCTTTAAGAAAGAGTGCTCGTCTTTTAGAGTTAACCATTCGTCGGTTGAACTCTTTTGTTTCTTAGTTGGCTGCGCAGAGCCTTATCTAAAATTTCTAAAACTTATCTAACACTTGATGAAATTTAAACTTTGACATGTATTGAAACAATGACTAGATACAAACTATACAAATATAAAGAATTTAAAAACTTACTGATAAAACTTCTTCAGCTTGACCGCATTCCATGGATACTTGCTCGACTTGCCTTCGAGGTCTTCTAGCTCGTATGATCCGTTCAGGAGTGTGCGCGTTATTCGGTACGGACCCTCCCAAGTCGGGCCAAGTATGCCAATGGACTGTTCCGTCGCCCGTCGAAGTACGAGCTGGCCGATAGTGAATTGGCGAGCACGTACTTTGGTGTTGTAGTAGCGTTCTGACCTTTGCTTGTAGACCACGTTCTTCTCGTCCGCTGTCAGTCTTCGCTCTTCTAGGAAGTCCAAGTTGGAGAGCTGTGCATCGTTATTCAACTGCTCGTCATAATTTTCCACTCGAAAAGTGGCGACCTGCCCTTCTGCTGGTATGACAGCTTCGGTTCCGAACGCGAGCGCGAACGGGGTCTCACCTGTGGAATTCCTCGTGGTCGTCCGATATGCCCACAGAACCATGTGCAGCTCGTCCACCCATTTGCCCTTCAATCCATCTAGCTTAGCTTTCAAGGTGTGCTTGATGATTTTGTTGATTGCTTCTACTTGACCATTTGATTGTGGATGATAGGGTGTTGAAATTTTTTTCTTGATGTTCCACTTTGAGCAGAATTCCAGCATGTCTTGACTCGTGAATTGACGTCCGTTGTCGGTCACTATCGCTTGTGGTAGGCCGAACCTAAAAATTATGTTTTTCCATATCAAGTTTGTCATCTGAGCCGTTGTGATGGTCTTCAATGCCTTTGCTTCCGTCCATTTGGTGAAGTAATCGACTGCTACGACTACGAAAGTTACCCCCCCGACGCCAGGCGAGAAAGGTCCGATGATGTCGATGCCCCACTTCGCGAAGGGCCAAGAGCTATAAACGGAGATGAGCTCGTCTGGAGGTGAGTGAATAGCGGGAGCGAAAGCTTGACATCTCTTGCACGCCTGGGCGTAATGGATTGCATCCTTCTTCAGTGTTGGCCAAAAGTAGCCTTGCCTCATGATTTTTAAAGCGAGCGCTTGCCCCCCTGTATGATTTCCACACACTCCACCGTGGATTTCATGCATGACGATCTTCACTTCGTCTTCTCCGAGGCATTTCAATAAAGGCATTGAAAAACCCCGTTTGTACAACTGGTCGCCAATAATAGTGTACCTTGCGGACCTGAGCTGCAACCTGGTCGCCTTCACCTTGTCATCCGGGAGCTCGCCGGTCTTGATGTACCTGGTGATCGGCGACCTCCAGTCCTCGTCGCTGGTCGCTTCAACCTGCAAAATTTGACCTCTGTTCACCGATGGGGAAGAAATTTTAGTGATGGTCGCTTCTGAAAATATTGCCTCCCCCTCTGAAGTGGCCAGCCGAGCTAACGCATCTGCTTGCATATTCTCCTCCCTAGGGATTTGCTCGATGTGGATTTGATCAAATTGCTCGAGTAATCCTTTCACTAGGTCTTGATACTTTATCATTTGATTGCCGCGAGCCTCGTACTCGCCCGTAATTTGACAAACAACCAGTTGAGAGTCAGAAAAAAATTTCAGTTTTTTAGCGCCCACGGCCATAGCCATCTTGATTCCTGCGACCAGAGCTTCATACTCTGCCTCGTTGTTGGTCGCCCGATACTCGAACTCGATCGCCGAAGCAAACGTCTGTCCGGTTGGGCTGGTGAGGACGATTCCTGCCCCTGCTTTGGTGCTCGTCTACGAGCCATCGACGAACAGTGTCCAAGGAAGTTCGATTCCCTTGTCCAATTTCTCCGGGAAAGTGAGCTCTACAATGAATTATGCCAACACTTGTCCCTTGATTGCCGTTCTGGGTGCGTAGGTGAGCCCAAATTGCCCGATTTCCACCGACCATTTCAAAAGTCTTCCAGTGGTATCCGGACAATGCAGTGCTCGCCGAAGAGGAAAAGTCGTGAGGACGACCACCTCGTGGTCGAACAGGTATTGCCGTAGTTTTCTGACGCTCATGACCAACGCGTACGCCAATTTTTCCATTGGAGTGTATCTCAACTCCGCCTCTCTTAGTGATTGACTTACGTAGTAGATTGGCATATGTGTGCTCCCCTCTGCTCGGACGAGCACTGAACTGATCGCACAGTCAGTGGCCGGCAAGTATAGATACAAAATTTCGTCGGGGACTGGCTTAGATAGGACCTTTGGATCCGATAGATATTCCTTCAATTTCTCGAAAGCTTTCTCACACTCATCGGTCCATTCGAACCTCCCTTTTTTCAAAGCATCGAAAAAAGGTTTGCAACGATCGCCCGTTCGTGCAATGAATTTGTTCAGCGATGCAAGGCTTCCTGTCAATCTTTGTACTTCTTTTACATTCTTTGGGCTTTGCATGTCGATGACTGCTTGAATTTTACTCGGATTCGCCTCGATGCCCCTCTGGCTAACCAAGTGCCCCAGAAATTTCCCGGAGCTAACTCCAAAATTGCATTTCTTTGGATTTAACTTCATATTGTATTCCTTCAGAATATCGAATGTCATGGCAAGGTGGTGTAGGTGATCCTCTTTCCGCAAGCTTTTGACAACGATGTCGTCGATATAGACCTCCACCATCTCGCCGATGTGTTTTTCAAACATCTTATTTACCAGTTTTTGGTATGTTGCCCCCGCGTTTTTCAAACCGAAAGGCATTCTCTTCCAGCTGTACATGTAGGTCGCCGTCATGAAGGCCGTATGTCGCTGGTCGTCGGGATGCATCGCAATCTGATGGTATCCTGCGAAAGCATCCATGAAAGTTAACATCTCGTGCCCCGTTGTATTGTCTACTAGATGATCGATGTGGGGCATCGGAAAGTGATCTTTTGGACAGGCGTCGTTTAGATCTGTGAAGTCTATACACAATCTCCACGACCCGGTCGTCTTTCTGACGAGCACTGGAATTGTCAACCACTCGGGATCAGTTCCAGTTTTCTCGATTAATTTGTTGTCGATCAATTTCTTGACTTCGACCGCCATAGCCGCATATTTGTCAGGCCCAAATTTTCTTCGTTTTTGGGTGATGGGTCTCCTTGTTGGATCAATATTCAATCTGTGGCAGGCATGGTTCGTGCTAATGCCCACCATATCCTCGTGCGACCAGGTGAATGCTCCGACGTTTTCTTTCAAAAATGCGACCATATCTGACCGCAATTGTACCGGTAAATTCGAACCAATGAATACCTCGAGTTCCGGACGAGCTTCGTTTAAATGGATGGTTTCAAGGTCCTCCGCTGGAGTTGCCCGCTCTTTAGGCTCCTTCCAACGAGGATCCTCGATTTCGAACTCTGGCTCAAAGCCTAACCTAGGCTCCAGATCTGGAATATTTTCTGGAACCTGGTCGTCGGGGATCTGGTCGCCCGAATTTGCCTGCTCGTCGATCTCCATTGGGGTGTGGTCGTCCACTTCCATGGAGGCGTGCTCGTTCGCCTCCACTTGGTAGTCGTCGAAACGCCGACAAGACTCCCCAACTTCGATTTTTTGATACTTGCTAGGAAGACCCCCAAGTAGTTCATCTGTTATTTTTGTTCTTGACACTCAATATACTGGCCAATCATAGGAGTTACTTTAGAATGACGCTTAGCAAAACGGACGAGACACTCCCTCGCCCGCGTCTGGTCGCCCTTGACGGTTATAACTCCCGCTGGGGTCGGAAACTTTACACAGTAAAAATAAGTAGAGGCGGCCGCCTTGAACTCGTCGAAGAAAGGTCGGCCTAGGAAAACGTTGTAAGAAGATGGCATGTCTACGATCATGAAGTCGAGCTGCCGAGTATGGTGCATTCCTGGGTCTTTCGTCGATGCCAGTTCCAGAGATAGTCTGATTTTCCCAAGGGGGAGGTTGCGCGTATCCCCGAAACCCACGATAATATCATCGCAAGGCTCGATATATTCAGCATATCCACCGAGAGCATCCAGAGTATGATTGAAGAGAACGTTGGTGTGATGGGCTTCTCGGCAGCCGCTGCGACGCACACTTGGTGCACATTGTTGAGTGCTCGCATCTCACTCTGCTGTCTGCGAACAGACAGAGTATTTCCAGATTTCGTCCCCCCAAGTGGGCCCTCTATCACCATATGTAGACCGCCGACGAAGTCGACGTCGCCCGGAGGAGTGTTCGGCATGGGGGGAGTCAGTTTCGGACGATTCAACTGTTGGCGCAGGTCGTCGCTGTCGTCGCGACGTTTCCTGCCTCTGTTGTCGCCATTCCCAAGGGGCTTGATGAATTGGGCGAGCTTGCCCTCATTGTACAGCTTGAAAAGGTTTCTCACCAAGTCCACCCATTAGTGTGGTGGCCGATGGAGTTGTGGTAGTTGCAGAATTTACCACCATCCAGATTATCCTCACTCGTATGCATGGCCTTGGCTTGGGGGAGGATATTCTTTCCCCTGATTGCATCGAAAATGCCCTTAGGATCAAGAGAGAGGGCTTCCCTGAACTGAATGATCTCCGGGGAGTCCTCGAAAGGTCTGAAATTTGATGGGCGAGCACTGCCGCCCTGAGTGGTCACCTTTTTTGGCTGGGAGGACTCCCCAGTGTTAGTATTTTTCTTTGGCCAGATTCTTTTGGCTGCTTCAGGCTGCTCGTTAGCCTTGGCGGCGTCCATTATCTCTTCCATTTGAATGAAATTTCCAGCCCTCGTGCGGAAGTCCGCATAAGAAACTGGGAAAACAGTATGCATAGATTCCCAGAGCTTGGAACCTATCCTCAGACCGGAAACAGCCGAGATCAGCTTCGTCTCGTCATTCACGGCCTCTCCGTCGATCACCAGCCTATCGAAGCGCTCGATGAAGTCCTTGCCTGATTCGGTTAGAGACTGGCGAACGTTTGCCAGACGTTGTTTTTGAGGCTGGGTGAGCAGCCATAGACCCAAAGTAGGTCAGAAAATGTTGTCCCAGCTCAAGGAATGAGGTGACGGATCCGGCACCCAACGTTGTGTACCAACGATGAGCCCGGTCTCCCAAGGTTAGGGAGAAGTTTCTGCACTGTGTGGCGTTCGTTGCCCCGATTGAGGCCATGTAGCTCGAGTACTTGGACAAGTGTACCTTGGGGTCGGACATTCCATCGTATGCCATCACGGCTGGCATTTGTATTTTTCTTTGAATGGGGGCGGTGAGGATCACAACACTTAGAGGAGGAGCGGGCAGAGTGATTGGTGGGGCAGTTCCTTGCTTTGAAGCGACCACCTCTGCTCGCAGGGCCTCCATCTCCAATTTCATCATTTTTTGTGTCTCGAGGAACTGGGCAATCTGCCCCTCCTCGGCAGTCTGTGGTCGGGGGACGACGACCTCGTCTCGTCGGCTCCCGCGAGATGCGGCCGGGCGATCATCATGATGTGATCGCCTGGGAGAATGTCTCTCCGAGTGGTGGCTGCGATAACTCTTCGCCGGAGCTTGCGAGCCCTGACCCGGCCCCACTCGATTGAGGGCGGAGTTCCTGTCTCCGGGGCCTCTCTTATCAGCTCGATCCCTGTGGTCAGATCTTTCTGGCCGGCCATCTCTCTCTGGTCGACCTCCAAGGTCGAAAGGCACTCGGCGAGGAGCCCTCCCGCCTTTATCGGCCATTCGATCAAAAATAGAATTTCGGCCTCGCGAGTCTCCCGTATGGCTATTGTGGGAGTGCTCGACAGCTTTCGCTTTCCCCCTGGCCTGGGGATGAACATAATATGAGTGATAGGAGCGGTCGTCCTCATCATTCGCGTTGGCCCTAGCTTTTTCTTTTCGGGCTTTGTCGAAGGCCTGATCTTTGGCCTTCTCAACCTCCTCTGCTTCGTTCTTCCTCCTTTTCTCGAGGAGGAAATCAGTAAGATCTTTCAGGCTTTAGGGATCTTTCATGATGTCCCCAAAGTTTAGGTTGCCAAACGGACTTGGCACCGGAGCTACCGGCGCCGGAGGGTGCTCGTTCCCTCCGGGCGGTGGAACTCCGTCGATATTAGTATACTGAGACATCACGAAAGAGTGTCTGCTAGCAAACGATTACAAAGATATAACTTTTCTTAAGCTTTCGACGCTTAAAAATGAAAGATTTGAGTTCTTACGCAGAAGAACGTGCTATTACAACTACTTTTTAAGCAAAGTAACAACAAAAGAAACTAAAAAACAAAGTTACAAGGAGATCAAACTCCAAAATATGTCTCGAAAACCGAAATTTTTCAAGAACACGAAGAACACTAAAATACGTAAATAAAGCTTTAAACGGTGGAACTACCGATTAAAACCTGAAAAAAGGAGTTTGCAAACCGATCGCTCGATGATCGGTCGAAACTGAGATGAAGAACACGTAAAAGGCCCCCTCCTTCTAGCGCCAAATGTTGTACGTGCTTTTGGATGGATGATCTGGATGTGGGCTTTCGTAAGCACTAAACAAACATATATTATGATCGGGGTTTATTACGTGTTTAGAGTGGATTAATATGATGATTTATGAAGATAATATGAAGAACAATAAGAACACAAAGGTGTAGCTTCTTGGAGAAGCTAAAAGCTGGATGCTTTGGGAGTGTTTATTGCTTTGGGGTGTGGTGATTTTAGGGATATGAAACTTGTCTCTTACAAATGAGTCATTTAGGCATTATATAGTGGTTTTTGGGGCTGACCGCCCTTTACACGTGGCACCTCCATAGTGGACCCTTCTTTCTGCCCGAAAAGGTGATTGGACAGTGCATTTAATGCTAAACCGCCTCTGGTGGTCGTCCTCGGCGAGATGCCGATGAGCTGAGCTACGGTGGTCGCCGGGGAAGGTGGTCGCCCAGACCTTCGAGGACGGTGGTCGCCATGCTCCAAGCTGTCTCCTAAGGCTTCAACACTTGTCTTCTCTTGGCTACATAAACATGTGCTCGCCAACACATTTGGGCGAGCAGCTAACTAAAACATGTGCTCGCCAACATCTTTGGACGAGCACTTAAATATATTAAATACATTACTTCTATTACATTTTCTTCATCTTGTTGACTAGTCGTCGCACGACATTGTTGACTGGTCCTCGCTACGTAAGCTGGTGACTAGGATTGACTTGTCAAAGATTGACTTCTTTGACTAGGTATAACAACCACCCTCCATAAAATCCTTATAGTTTTTAACCTTCCAATTTATTTATCACCCTATATCTTAGGTACCCAAGTTGCATACAGCCTCATGTTTCTGGTAGAAAGAATAGGCAAACTCAAATACACTTCATGTTCCAGATGAATATTCTCTCTAAGGGTATTCTTAACAATCTCGGCCCCTCGTCTTAACCTGCGTTGGCTAAAAAGTGATTGTCGACTTATCATAGTTGATCACCTGCCCGAAAGCGATTTATAGATGGTCAAACATGTTTTTTGGTTAGAGAAGTCAGTTTTTAAGAGTTTAAAGAAAACTAAGCTAGCATTTGTGAAGAAAAATATGTGAATGGTTGTGATCATTTGTGAAGAAAAATATGTGAATGGTTGTGATTACTTGATTCACTTTGATATGGAACCAGGGTTTCTTAGGGAACCAACTACATTCATAAATTACTTGTACATGTTAAAGTGTACAAGTGATTTTTTTTTTAGCGTAATGGTAAATTTTATAGCCCAAAAAACGACAATCCCAAAGGATGACGCACTCCGTACAACTACATGCCTCCTATGTCCACCCCATTAGGTTTTCGGGTAAAAAACCGTGGGTGGTATACCCAGTGGGATAAACCCACCTCACGGAAAACCGTGAACCTTCATTTGGGGCAGACCATCATTCAAACATTCTAAAATGTGCAAGTTACACTTCATGAAAAACAAGCCTAAACAATGGCCACTCCAAAACAAACAAGCACAAAAGTTTACACTTAACATACGCCCTCTTGCCCCGATCCCTTCATGCTCCTCATATATCTTGAAGTCCACGACCACTCCAAGCTGGGATTCATCTTTCACGTCCTCCTTGCACCCTCCAATCCTCCTGCCATAATAAAAAGAACACAGCAGCAAGAGTCCACCAAGTAATGTTACAAGATAAATGCATAATAAGATGCATAGTACCTTGTAGGCCCAACTGGCCAAACTACAGGCCAGTAAACGCGTTAATGTTACCAATCCAGCCTCCACAAATCCAGGCGCTCGTCCATATACACAAGACATGGTCCACAGTGGAGCACGGCCGAGCAGCCTTCTCGGCCGAGCATCATCCCCTCGCCACGACCGAGCTCCTTGCTCGAGCTGGCCATCATCGAAACCGAAGATTTGTGCATCGCCAGAGCACGGCCGAGCACCCTTCTCGGCCGAGCTCCCATCCTCCCCTGCTCCACACGCCACGGCCGAACCCCTCGCTCGAGCTGGCCGACCTCGAAATCGAATATATAATTGATTTTATATATATATATATATTGAATCCTCAAAAATCCAGGGCGGTCGACGAAGATGGGGTCTGAGGAGTGAGCTCGCCGAGCGAAGGCATCGGTGCTTCGTCCACCAGCTAGGCTAAGGTGGCGGCCATGGAAAACTGCCACCACGTACACGCACGGTTTGGGGATGGGGGGAGAACAACTTTGGGGGGGCGGCTGCTATGGTGAGGACAACTAATGTTAGAGTTTTGGGTAAATTAGTAGAAAATAAGAATGGTAGAATGAATGGAAAATGTTGTATTTATATAGGGCTAGAAATGTTTTTTTAGATGGCATTTGACACCTACTAGTAATTCTTAAAAAAATGTAGCAGCTATTAGTAATGGAGTGGGGTAAATGACACCTAAAAATAAAAAAACTCTATTAAAAAAATCTAAAACGAAAAAGGTAAATAATTGTATTTTTTTTTTTTTTTTTTAATTTTCAACCATATGAAGTGCGCAAATCCGAATCCTGAAGAAGCCTCCTCCCGCCATGTTATCTCTTTCGTTTAAACCCCCATTTCTGAAACCCCTCCTAACCCCACCCAAATGCTCCCAAATCGAAACCGAAAGGGACCTCTCTTTCGACGTCGGCGATACCTTCTTCCGACATGAAAGCACCACCGGCCGTGACCTCGGCGTCCTTTCCGCCGCTATTTACAAGAAAAACAACAATGCCCTCCGGGTGCTCGACGCAATGTGTGGCTGCGGAATCCGTTCATTGCGCTATCTGGCGGAAGCTGATGCCGACTTTGTCTTGGCTAACGATGCCAACGACGAGTACGGTGACATTATTTCGGGGAATTTGGACAAGGCGGGTAGAGAAAAGAGCAGGTGGGAGGTTAAGCATTTGGAAGCAAATCGTCTTTTGGCGGAGTGTTACTTGGCAAGGGATTATTTTGACTTGATTGATGTGGATTCTTTTGGGAGCGAATCGAGTTACTTGAGATCTGCCATGACTGCGGTGAAATTGGATGGGCTTTTGTACGTCACTTGCACCGATGGGTACTCATCTGGTGGTCATCGTCCACAGCAGTAAGTTAACTAAATTCGATGTGTTTTGAGACTCTTAACTAATCAATTCGTTTTCTGATGTATGATTTAGTATTTAAGTTAATGGGAATGTATGCATGTTTTTAGAGAAGTTGCATTGTTTGTGTTATTGTATATTTGATGTTGATCAAGAAAACAGAAAAGATAGAGTTACTTGTAGTTATTAAGGAATAATGCACGATTTTCGTTTATGTAATGTTTAAGGGTCAATGGTGTTTTCTTTTGGATTCAAATTTGAGTTTATAAACTTTGTATCAGCTTGTGCACTCTTACAGTGTAAAATTTATTGAGGAGATTTCACTTATTACAATAAGAGGAAATATAGTGGTGAAGGATTACAGAAATAGAAGGAAATCTGGAAATATAATGAGTTGCCCTCCAACTATGAATGACTGGATGAGTTTCTGTTAGGAAAAAGATGAGCATTTCTTGGTATTTTTATTATAGTTATGATTGTCTTCGATTTATCGGCTTGATCATGAAATACTGACGTGTGAAAGCAACCTTTCTGCTTAATAGTACGCTGGCTGCATATGGAGCATACGTGCAGCATATGCCATATTCAAACGAGATTGGATTAAGAATGCTCATAGGTGGGGCTCTACGAGAGGCTTCTGTGTTGGGGTATCATGTCCAACCACTTTTCTCCTACTACTCATACCATGGCCCTGTGTTTCGAGTACTGCTCAAAGTTAGGCGTGGCAAGATTCCCATTAAAAGGTCGTGAAATTTGATTGCTAATCTCATTTACATATCAGATTCTATAGTCTAAAATATTGTTTGTTTGCGTTCTAAATCCTGTTCTTTTTGAAGGCATTATGGTTTCATCAGCTACTGCATTCATTGTGGAAATTCGCGGGCATTCCAATGGGATCAAATTGGTCGGATGAGATGCCCTTGCAATAATGTATGTAGTTATAATCCTTCTCTAATATGTATTCTGAGGACTCTATATGCACACGATCATACATCAAATACTGATCAACATGGTGGATTTATAGCATCTGTTCTTTCAGTTGCCTCGCTTTAGCTTTATTTCAAACTTTTGTAACTCGTATTATTAGTCACAGTATTTTAGCATTTTGTGTGCATTTTCTTCTTTTTGTTGGTTGGATATTGTTATCTTGAAGATTCTGGATTGACCTTGAGAAATATGCAAATCCTGAATTTCATAACCTATGTACTCCCTCCATCCTACAAAGATAGGTCTATAGTTTATTTCACACAGATTAAGAAATTGGAGTTATTATAGTTTCAACATTAAATATTTGCTTTGTTATCCCATTTTACCCTTATGTCTACTCATTTTCCAAGACTAATACTAGTACTTAGATTTTGATTTGGAATAAAACAAGAGTACATTAAATAGGGACGAAGATGGAAATGCAAAATTAATTTTATACAATATTAAAAATATGATAACTGGCCTATTTTTGTGGGACGGACGAAAATAGAAAACAGGCCTATCTTTGTGGGACAGAGGGAGTATAATTTATTCCTTAGTGAAGGGATATAGTTATGCTTTAGCACTTGTTTGGTGGAAAATGCTTACAATGGTCTTGATTCTTTACAGGTTCCTGGTTCGCTCATTGTTTCAGGGCCTGTTTGGACAGGACCTCTTCATAGCTCTTCGTTTCTTACAGAAATGCTAAACCTGGCTAATGAATGGGGTTGGGTAGGCAATGGAACAGGAAAACATTTGGAAGCCCTCTTAAAGACAATGATTGATGAAAGTGACCCTGTGTTGCCATTTGGATACATCAAAGCAGACGAGGTACTCATGAAATCTTTGTCTGAGTTACGGTATTCTTCACTTAAAACAGGTTTTCACTGACTTTTCCTTATGACTTGTATAGATAGCAAGCCGAGCAAAGGTTAATTCCCCTCCTTTGAGCTCTCTGATGAACGCTTTGCACCAGGTATTAGCTGCTCTGAGTTTTTGAATTCCCACTTTCGTTGCTTCTTTTTATTTTTGAGAAAAATGTGTCCAACTGAAGCATTTCATAGATATTCCCACTTAGAGGCGCTTGTTTCAAATTATTCAATGGTAATGAGAATCATCCAATAGAGAATTACAATGAGAGTGTGGTTACACTAATTGCTCTAATTTTGGAATATTTGGTGTGAAAAATGATTGTTAGTTGAAAAATAGTGAAATGATTGAGGAGAAATGATAATAGGGTGAGGGGGTAGTTAATAAAAAAATGGATAATCATTAACTTATTTTTAGTTTCATTACCTCACAGGAAGTATGATAAAGGCGAATTAATACAATTGCTCCATATTCGTTTTCATTCTCATTCCCATTGAAAAATTACGAACCAAGCGCCCCCTAATTTTTTTGTATCTATAGAACCAAGTACATCCTAAAAAAATGATGCACACTTTCAGCCAATTGACAAAAACTTGAATGAACCTGATTCACAGATCTAAAATCCATAAAATCTATTGACCCTAAATGGATCCTATATACAGGTGTTGTTAGAACCTATTGTGTAAATGAATCAATAATGAAATGAGGTTCATGTGAACCAAGTTAACACAAGTGTTACTCCAACCAATTTCATGACGAACAACTCCACTTTTGGAGAGCTTGATTGTAGGAGGGGTATGCTGCAACCAGGTCGCATATTGCCAGTAACGCAATCAAGACAAACTGTCCGATGCCTGATTGTGTGAGGCTCGTTAAGGAACTTCAACAGAGTTCTATGACTAGTTGAACCATAACAAGCCTCAGAGACGGGCTTTCGAGGGGCTTTCTCTATTCGAGTTATGCGTTGACAAATGTGATCGTGCACCAACTGACTACACACAGGGCCAAAAGGGCATTTGTGATAAGCAGAGCAAATCATATGTAGTGGGGGGTGGGGGTGCTGCAAGAGAAATGTTTTCATTCATAAATATGTAAAGATTCCTGTACAAACACTTTTGTACACTAATTGTATGATGGAACTGTACGCTATTCATATTTTCCTGTGAAAATAACTAATATTAAACAACTAAATACTTAATACCACCTGGTCTGATTCACGTTGGCAAGCAACATGGGCCTTCAAAACATGGCCTGCAATTTAATTTAATGGGCTTCCATCATGAAGTGGGCCTTAAATTCCTTTTGTTTCTTGTTTTTAATTCTGGAGTCCAATTATAGTTTCTCGATTCTCGTATTATTCTTCGATTGGTTTTACAAAATTATTGACGCGTGTTTTGTTATATAAATTTTCATTTTACCTACGAAAATAGCAAAACAAGTACATTTTTCATTTTAAGTGCAATTAGTGAATTTAATGTAAATAATACATGAAATTTTATTAAATTATGTAAAATAAATAAATATATTTTAAGCAATTATTACACTAATCAATTAATAAGGAAAAATCTTGCTCTCATTCAGCCCCTTGGTAAACATCATTTTTGTGGTAATTAATATTATATATATATATATATATATATATATTTAGTAATTATTGTAATTATTTTTCTTTTATATATCAAGCATGTAATATTGTCAAGATAAAAAAGAGAAAGTGACCGGGTATATAATAAAAAAAGGGGTAGAATATTTTTTAGTTTGTAACTTTTTAACTTTTATAAAATGATCTCAAAAAAGATAAAAGTACGAATTTACTTCCAATTATTTTTTATACTTGTCAATTTTGTTCCAAATTCCAAAGTTGTCGGAATTCTAGAGAGAATTACCTTTTTGGAGATGAAATTTATTGAGTGCAATTTAAATGAATTGAGTTGCATGTGTGTGTGAACCTTAAGGGCATGTTTGTTTTGGGATGACCTTTTGGAGATGAAATTTATTGAGTGCAATTTAAATGAATTGAGTTGCATGTGTGTGTGAACCTTAAGGGCATGTTTGTTTTGGGATGAGAAATTCGGATTTGGGATTTCGAAACTCCACCCCGTTACAGTTTGGGATTTTGATTCAAGATTTCAAAATCCCACCCTATAAAAGTCAACTCTATAAATACCTACAAATCCTATATAAATACCTATCAAACCTATAATCCTATACTATAAAGTTAAATCCTACCCTACATAAATCCCAAAACAAACACAAAACATAAAAGAGATTATTAACCCATGATACAAATTTTGCCCCCTAAGTGTCTGAAGATACACACGATATTTTTAAAAAATTCTTCCAATTGGTAATACAAAATTCCAAGTAAATTGTCTCTTATACCCCCTATTTTTAATAAATTATTGCTTTTCTTTTTCATCCACATTTTTCATTTCGCCAAGGTGTCCCTTCTTCCAGCTTTCTCCCCCATTTCAAATTAATCGAGGGTTTCAGCAATACAGATGTAATTCTTCATCTGCTCTCAAATTTCCGTCGTCTCCTTCTCCTACTCGCCGCCCCGTCGATCCCCCCTACCTCGCGCCGCCACCCCTCCCACACCTTCGATTATCCGCAAGAAGTCAAAGAGCAGTCACGATGGAGTCTTGATCTTTGCAGAGTCGAGGTCGATCTGTTCGGCGCCCGAGAGATCGACGAAGACGAGGATCTCGAGGTCCGGTCACGAACGCAGTAGATCGTTCGTCGGAGTAGATCCGAGTTATGGAAGAAGAAGCTGTCGACGAAGGCCTGATGAAGGAGATCTAATCTTTTCATTGGCCGGAATATTGTTGAGGCGAAGGAGTTCGGGCTCGTTCGCCGGAGTAGATCGTCTTCTCTGATCTACGCAGAGCCTGAATGCCCCGTCAAGGTGCTCATCTTCTCCGATCTACGCCGCTCGGCGGTGTAGATCTAGGGTTTTCTGAAAATAAGTTTCCCCCTATTTCTTCCATTATTTCTTCCTACGCATTTTCCAACTTATTATATATGCTAGAAATATTTTTGGAGTGGAAATTGAGAAAAAAAGATAAATTCGTAGAGTTACAAGTAAGCCCTTCCTTCTCTCTTCTACGAATATGTGCTTTCTCGTTTTCGGTACAACATCTACTTCATGTATCTCATTCTCTCATCACCTTTCAATTTGAACCTAGAGCGTAAGGTCCCTCTGTTTTTTTCTATTCACAGGGCCTAACCAATGTTTAATTTTTTCTGTGCTTCTTTATTCTGTTTTTTCTGTGCTTCTTTATTCTGTAAGTTGCGCAGTGTTTAATTTTTTCTCAATTAGTTTAATTTTGTAAGACAGTTTTGTGTTGGCATACACAATTTGTGTGATATTGGTCAAGTTATCACAGCCGGTTGGGATAAAAAAGTAAATTTATGGGATGTGTGCTCAGCTAGTTCTAGATGTTTGAATAATTTAGGCATGGAGGTTGAGTCTATGTCACTTTCGGGGTTCAGTTTGATGGTTGCTCTCAATTCATCTGTGCATCTATATGACCTGCGCAACTTAAGTGGTTCTGTTCAAGCGAGAGAGCATGCCATGGACATCCGAATAAAATGTATTTGCTCAAATTTAGATATAGAAGGTATTGCAACGATAGTTGTGTTTTTTAATACGTGCAATATTCTATAGCTCGCTATGTCTCAATCAATCTGGCATTGATTGAACTTTCTCTAATCGATTACAATAGGAATTATATGTCAGTTGCTTCTTACTATAAAAAAAATGCCTTCGGGCTAAAATGTCGATAATTGATGTTGCTGCCAAACGTTTCATCATGACATCACTTTCAGGTAGATCATTTTGTTATTTAATCTCTGAGTTGATCAAATCATGATGATGCAGGATTCGTAGTTGGATCAGCAGATGGTAAGGTTGCTTTGAAATATTTTGGTGAATCCAACACAGCAAACGAGGGGTCAGTATACATTTGTGTAATTAGTAACTTCTTTTTTGCTTTTCACAATCCTTTTTTGCTTATATTTCCAATATTCAATAAATCTATTGTGATTCTTGAGTGCTTAATGACGGATTCTTGAGTACTCAGTTGTATTACGGGAGCTAGACTGATATGATGCTGAATACAGAACAGACACTCAGATGGGACACCAAAAGCTCATCTTGATTATATATCTTCTCAAGTGAAACGATGAAATTAATTTAAGTATTTATCCACATCTTGATGCTACCAAATTGACATGTATACAATATTACATGTAGTCGATACTGAAGTTTATGAACTAATTACTTTTTTCACACTGCAATTTTCTGTGCTTCTTTATTCCTATCATTTTGTAAGACAGTTTTGTGTTGGCATACCTTATGCCCTCTTTGATTTGCCCGACCAAAAAAAGAATGTATCTCATTCGTCTCTGAGATGTTTTGAATTTTTTTGTGTCTGAAATAATGGATTTGCTTATTTGATTGTAATTCCAACTCTATCGATCCGAGCTGTAAATTCTGGGTCTGATTTTTTGTTTCTGAAGTTTCTTTTTCTCAAGTCCCAAGAACAGAGTTTTTTACTCTATTTTCAAAAAAGCTTTTAATACATTGTTTATTTTTAATTAAAAAAAAAGTTTTAAATACGAGAGAGTCGCGTATGGTAGTTAAATGTTGTTCCAATAGTGTTTAATTTTTTCTCAATTAGTTGAATGTTGTTCTTTCGTTTTACATAAATGGACACTGTCGAAGAGCTGGAGAATACTTTGTTGGGAAGTTGAATATGTAATAATTAATATAGTATTTTTCTGGTTGTTGTGAATCAATAAACATAATCTCGGTGTTCAATAATATATCTGAAATTCAATATAATACACATTTTATTTCATTTTTATAGGTATATCTAGTCTTGTATATGAACATTTTTTTTTATGACTGAGTATGTGAACATTTTAATTAAATGTAATTATATATGTTCAATAATCGTGTCACCGTATTCAATATTTTAGTATATTCAATATATATATCGATATTCAGTGTTCAATATTTAATTATATTTAATATATATTGATATTCAGTGTTCAATATTCAATATATATATATAGGTCGATATTCAATATTTAATTATGTAAAAAATATAAATTAAAATATTTGATATAATTTGACATAGTGATTATGTATGAGTTATTCATATTATTTTCTAAATCAAATAAATATTTTTATATAAAAAATTTGAATAAAGAAAATTGAACTAAATATTTTTTACTTAAAATTTCGAGAAAAAAAATCAATAAAAATCAGTCAGAATTAAAAATAATTTGAATAAAGACTTTAAGTAAAAACTGAATAAAATATAATTAAAAAATTGAATAAAAATAATTCGTTTAGTGAGGGAGAAGCAAAATTTAAAACCAATTTTGAATAAATTTTTTTAATAAAATATAAATTAAAAACTAAATTAAAAAAAAAAAAAACTTGGTAATAGTGGGATTTGATAATGTGGAAAATGAATTGGAGTTGAAAGGGTGGAATGAGAGGGATGTAGTTGCAGATTGATGTGACTGATTTTTTAAGGGCACAAATGTCTTTTTACAATGGTATTTTGTATCTTCTAACACTATTTTGATTGGATGTGCCTTGAAGGACTTTAAGGGTCCCATTTGTACTAGAAACCAACCCTCCCAACATAAAAAGCATTAGGATTTTGAAATCCACTATATTTTGAAATCCGGATTTCAAAATCCTCAAAATCCCAAAACAAACATGCCCTAAGGCTCCGATACCATTAAAAAAAATTATTTTATTTATAAGTTCAAACTTTTAGTGAGATGGAGAATTAATATATATATTATTTCTTTTATCATTGTAATGATTTTTCTTTTATTTTTACATTAAATAATACTTTGAAAAATGGATAAAAAAATGCAAAATTGGAGGGAAACACCCCGTCTCTAAAAATCCCATTAAAAATTCAAAAATATTATTAAAATTTCTAAAAATGTGTGATATAAAATTCAAAATATCTCACTAAAATTTCTAAAAATCTCATTAAATAAAATGTGTAAAATAAAAATAGAAAATTCTAAAATTTTGAAAATACTAAAAATTAAAAAATTTACAATTCAAAAAATAAAAAATGTATAATTTAAAATTTAAAATTTAAGAAAATAAAAAAAATCTCATTAAATTTTTTAAAAATCTCATTAATTTTTAAAAAATGTGTTGATTAAAAATTACAAATTCTATAAATCTAATAAGAATAATAAAAATTATTAATATTTCATTAAAAATCAAACTTGATTCGTACTCGTTTGGCATTAAAGTTTTGCTTGAACTTCTAAATTTTTTTTGTCCTACGAGGTTTTTCAACTCACCGTCTGGGTTGAGTGGAAGTTCCACGCCTTGATCGATTGTGGAACCGTCCCAAATTCATTTTAATGAGATTTTTAGAATTGTAGAGTTTTTTATTTTTATTTTAAACATTTTTTAAATTTTAATTTATAGAGTTTTTTTTATTAGAATTTTATATTTTTATGAGTTTTTTAGAAAAAAAATATTTTTAATTTACAAAATTTTTAGATTTTTTAATTTTTTTAGAATTTTTTTTTTCTATTTTAAACAATTTATAAATTTTAATGAACTTTTTAGATTTTTAATGAGATTTTTAAATTTTTTAATGAGATTTTCAGAAAATTTTAATTATTAATTTCTAATTTTCAAAGATAAAGGATGTAAATTTGACCATTTGATCAAAATTCCAATTTTCGGTAAAAATGATTTAAATTGGATCGAACTTAAATTGAAAAATTGAAAAGTTAAAGGATATAAACTTGATTAGTGGAATATGTTGCAACTTCACACTTTCTTGTTTCGATCATATCTTGAGCTCCCGATCTTCGATTGACTTGATTATTTTTTTCATTCCACTCATTTTATCAAGACGCGTCAATGGTGCAGTTATCTTCTTAACTTCATGAATTCCCAGACACATATTCTGCTTTTAAATATGTTCAATTTACCTTCAAAATTAGCAAAACACAATTTTCTCCAAAACAAGTACAATTAGTCAATTTAGTGCGAATAATGCAATAAAATCCTCAAAATTATGCAAAACAAACACATGAATTTCAAGAAAATTTCACACTAATCACAGGGGAGGAGCAGTGCAGGGGTGGGGGCGGTGCATGGGTTGTAGAAAAAGGGAAAAAAAGAGAGAAGAAGGGGGAGGGGGTGGCACTACTGGGCGTGGGCGGATATAGAAAAAGGGAAAAGAGAAATTAGGGTTTGAATGGGGGAGTATATTTAACACTTGCAACTTTAGAGAGAAGAGGGTGAGTATATTTAACATTTACCACTTTAAGGGGGTACATGTATTGTGGGAATATATTTAACAAAGCTGGAAGGCAAGGGCGGATGTTTGTTATGGCTAAGGTACGCTCCCTAATAGAATCGAACCCACGATCTTTCTTAAATTCAGAAAAGTCTTTGCCATTTAACTATAGTAACTTTAGTTAACAACTTGTAAAATAAATATATTTAACACTTGAAGTATTTTAAAAATTAATTTAATTAACAAACCCTAAATTAAACCCCCAATTTTCTCCCATTTTCAAACCTGAAAAAACAGAATTCACCCATTGACGGCGGCACAGCGCTTCTCTGCGACTCTGCCTCTACTCTCCACCTCCGCGCAGCCGCACCACATCTCGTTCACCGGCGCTCCGCCTCCACCCTTACATCTAGCCTAGGTATGTTAATGGACTGTTTTTTGAGAGCTTTTTTCAAAGGCAGGGAGTAATTGAAATATTGAATGACTCTGTTTTTTTTAAGATAACGAATGATTGTTTTGTTAAAGATAATGTTAGGCCATTTAGCTGAATAGCTGTTATTAACACGTGTATGCGTAATGCGTTGTTTTCTTAATTTATTCCCCCACTATGAATTATTCCTCCACTATGAGTTATCCATTATTTATTAAATATTAAATATTCCTCCACTTGTCCAAAGATGTTTCTTTTTGAGAAGGTTTTTTTTTTTTTTTTTTTTTTTTGAAGTAAGGAACACTGCAACAGTGAGTCTTGAGACTCTTGACAATTCATCATTTGTCCAATTCTTGCTACCTATGGTCCCCACTCACATGAATAACAAATCTTTGATGATTGATTGGTTTCTTTTTTATGCTATTTTTTTTAGTGAAAATTAATTACTGTATTTCTATGGTCAAGTGACTAATTGTGTATTTAATTTCATAATAGGTAATGGATAATCGAAAAGCGAAGAAAGGGAAAACTATTAAATCGTTCTTTACCAACCTCAAAAGGAAGGAATCTACAAGTGAAGAGAATCTTGCATCAAACCCTAATGATGTTGCTCCGCCTCTTATTGTTCAACCTCCTCAATTGCAAAGAATTGAAATTGACCTCAATTCACTTGAACGTGATCCGTTTAAACGAATCGCCATTTGTGAACATCCACTTAATCAAAGAGATGAAATAAGACGAGCTTACATAAAAATGGGTGCATTTCAACCCATTTTGGATGAATACAAGTCAACATTCGACAGACATCAATATCGTCGATTTCAAAGTTCGTGGTTTCGTCAATTTCCTTGGCTAGAATACTCACCCACAAATCATGCTGCATATTGGTTTCCGTGCTTCTTATTTGATCAGTTGAACAATAAGCGTATTGCATTTACATCTGGTGGGTTCGATGGTTGGAAAAGAGTCAACAACGGGAAGAATTGTTCATTTTTAAAACATGTGGGAGATGCTGATTCAAATCACAGCAAATCAGTAGTTTACATGAACTCTCTAAGAATGTCTCTCAGCATATTGATAAAGCAATTAATCGGGAAAAACCAGAAGAGATAAAGAGAAACCGTTTGCGGGTTATGACTACGATTAAGTGTCTTCAATATCTTACTTTGCAAGCATGTGCGTTGAGAGGGCATGATGAGTCGGCATCTTCAAAAAATCGAGGTAATCTCATTGAATTAATAAAGCTTTTGGGAGATATGAATATTGAAGTTAATGATGTTGTTTTAGAGAATGCTCATTTTAATGCGAAGTATACATCTCCAACTGTTCAAAAGGAAATTTTGAATATTTTTGGTAATCGGGTGAGAAATAAAATTCGTGAGGAGATTGGTGATTCAAAATTTTGCATTTTAGTTGATGAAGCTAAAGATATATCTAACAAAGAGCAAATGGCTATTGTGTTAAGATTTGTTGATGTTGGTGGTCTTTTGAAAGAACGTTTTCTTGACATTGTACATGTTAAAGATACTACTGCTGTAACACTGAAGAATGAAATTTGTCTTATTTTAAGTCGATATAACCTGCAAATATGTAATATTCGAGGTCAAGGGTATGATGGAGCGAGCAATATGGGTGGTGTATGGAATGGATTACAAGCCCTTTTTTTGAGAGATTGTCCTTATGCATATCATGTCCATTGTTTTGCTCATCGATTGCAATTAACATTAGTTGCTGCAGGTGGAAAAGTAAGACCAGTTTATTGTTTCTTTTCAAGCTTGAATAAGATTGTAAATATCGTTGGTGCTTCTCCTAAGCGTCATACCGAACTACGATCTGCTCAAGCTATTGAAATTGCAGAAAAAGTAGCTACAGGAGAACGTGAAACAGGTAGGGGAGCTAATCAAATGGGTAGTTTGCATCGCCCGGGAGAAACTCGTTGGAGTTCGCATTTTGATTCCACATGTAGTTTGATTGATATGTATGGTGCGGTGATTACTGTGCTTCAGTATATGTCAGATGAGGGTTCTTCTTACGATACAGGTGGTGAAGCTTACGGTTGTCGGATGGTAATGAGGTCTTATGATTTTGTATTCATCCTACACTTGATGAATAAAATCTTGGGAATTTCAGATATGCTTTGTCGATCTTTGCAGCAAAAGTCTCTTGATATCTTGAATGCAATGGGTTTTGTCTCAAGCACTAAATATTTACTTCAGATGTTGAGGGATGAAGGTTTCGATAATCTTCTAGAAGAGGTGGAGGCAGTGTGTAGAGAACATACAATTGCGATACCAAATATGAATGATATCTATGAAATGGGTACAGGGCGTTCGTGCCAACAAGTGGACTTTATCACATTTGGACACCATTACAGAGTTGATGTCTTCAACACTGCGATAGATACTCAGTTGGCTGAAATCAATGGTAAATTCAAAGATGAGACGGTGGAACTTCTTAAGCTTAGTGCTGCCTTGGATCCCAAAGACAACTTCAAGTTGTTTAATGAGGATCATATTTATGATCTCGCCGGTAGGTTTTATCCTGATGATTTTACTAATCAAGAAATGATCCGTCTGAGACTTGAATTGCAGCATTACAAATTTGATATGCCTTCTCAAGAAAGTTTTCAGAATCTATCAACTATTTCTGAACTATCCCAAAAGTTAGTTGAGCCCAACAAGACGCAAGCGTATCCTTTGATTACAAGATTGATTCACCTTGTTTTGACACTTCCTGTTACCACTGCCACGACCGAACGAGCATTTTCAGCTATGAAGCATGTCAAGAGTGTTCTTCGAAACAAAATGGAGAGTGATTATCTATCTGATTCTATGGTTGTTTATATTGAAAGAGAATTGTTTGAAGACATTGATCTTGATTCTATTATCGATGAATTTTATCGGATAAAGAATCGTAGGGTTCAACTTATGTAAATAAAAAAAAATTACTTTTATTTTTTGTATTGTATTTATTTTAGGCTTACAGCAGACCACCGTAAATTTTCATCCTGCCTCCGCCCTTGCTGGAAGGGTATATAGCATGCGCCCTGCTGACCGTGCGTAACAAGGTGTTTTTTTTCTTTTAATTTTTCACAATAGTTGATCGAAAATATACACTATTTTCGATAATAGTGTATATTTTCGACCAACTATTGTAATAAGTTTTTTTTTACAATAGTTGATTGAAAATATACACTATTGTCGACAACAGTTTGTTGACAATAATATATATTTTCGACCAACTATTGTCAATTTTTTTTTTTTTTTTGTTTCGACAAATCGGTGTCAAGAATAGTGTATGGTTTGTAAAAATATGTCAATTTTTTCTAGAGATTTCTAATTTTTCTTTTTGAATTTCTAATTTTTTTTTTAGACTTTGACACTATTTGTGTAAAGTTGACGACACGGAGATGGTGGGTGGCAGTTGCGGCGGTGACTGTGATTGCAATTAACCTATACCCTCAGTCCCTAAGATCGATAAACAAATGTGTATTTTATTATGAGAAAAATGCAGATTTGATTCCATTAATCATGAGTTCATTGTTTTTTGGTCCCATAATATTTGAATTTAGTCTTATACGAAATAAATTTTGTAAACTTGATCCCATACAAAATAAATCTTACAAACTCGATCCAATACGAAATAAATCTTACAAACTCGGTCCAATACAATATATATTGATATAATAATTAACTATTAATTAATATATAATGCAATTTATATAATAATCAATATTAATAAATATATAAAATCTAAATATACTTTATAATTCTTTCCCATCATGCATTTTAACATATATAGAATAATTTATTGTACTTTAACCATTTATTTGTACATATAATTATTTAATAACAAAAATTAAATAATTATATATAAAAAAATCATGACCATGCATTTTCACATAAAATAATTCATTTATATAAAAACTAATGAATGTAATTATTAAAATTCGTTTAACATGGAATAATTTATTTATGTAAAGTACATTTATATAAAATAAAATAATGAATCAAAAATGCAAGTGATCATTAATACCCTTAAATTTTTTTTTTCCATATATTCCCTTAAGAATTTTCTTTTTCCATATTTTTTTGAACGGGTTTTAATAATACATAATTATTAAACATATTACACATACTAAACGTCTAATTAATTTATTGTACTTTACTTTTTTTTTAAAAACCCATTCATTTATACATGTAATTATTTAATAACAAAAATTAAATAATTATATAAAAAAATAATGGCTACATGCATTTTAACATAGAATAATTTATTTATGTAAAAAAATGAATATAACAATTAAAACCCGTTTAACATAGAATAATTAATTTATATAAAGTAAAGTAAAGTAAAATAATGAATAAAAAATGCATGTGTCATTAAAACCCGTTAAAATTGAAAATAAATATAAAAAAAATAATGGATTACATATAAAATAATGGCTATTTTTTTTATTCATTATTTTACTTTATTTTATATAAATGTACTTTACTTTATATAAATGGATTATTCTATGTTAAACTAATTTTATTGACTTCATGCATTTTATATTCATTATTCTATAAAAAAGAAACATTCTATGTGAAAATGCAGGTATATAGCAATTACTTTTTATATATAATTATCTAATTTTTGTTATTAAAAATTAAATGTATAAAGTCTATTTAGATTTTATATAATTATTAAATAAATTTTATTCTGTATGAGACTGCAATATTTATTTTGTATAAGACAGAATCCAAATAATATGGGACGATAAACCAATAAACTCATGGTTAATGAGACCAAATCTATCTATTTTTTCATTTTATTATATATATATATGGATTTGAATTATCGTGAGTTGTAGGGCTAGGTTGTGACTGTTAAATATCAAAACAGAATGTATACACACAACTGGAATATCATCTTCATTGCAGTAGAAAAATACACCACACACGGCTTAATAGCCTTACATCAAAAGCAAAACTAATTCGACACCATAACCGCTACAAACGTGATATAGTAACTGAAATACATCCTATCTGAAATTCCTGAAGACTAGGACTTTCATTAATTGACTAATATTAATAAATAAGTAATATAGATATTACTAATTAATCTCCAACATTCCCTCCCTTAAACTAGATGTGCAACATTTAGTTTACATAGGAAGCTTAAACCATTCCCAGCATGTCACGAAGCTTTAAGAACTGCTCCAATTTGAGTGGCTTCGTCATAATGTCCACAACCTGAATCTGTGAATTACAGTAAGTTAACTTGACAACTCCATCTTTTACCAAGTCCCTCAAGAAATGAAACTTCACATCTATATGCTTGCTTCTGCCATGGAAAACTGGATTTTTGGACAGCTGAATGGTAGAATTGTTGTCGCATTGAATCATTGTGCTCTCCTCTTCCTTACAACCAAGTTTTTCCAACACTCTTCTAAACCACACACACTGACAGGCACAAAGAGCAGCTGCTATATATTCAGCCTCGGTAGTGGATAATGTCACTACTGGCTGCTTCTTAGAGGACCACGAAACAGCTCCTGACCCAAGAGAGAACACGAAATCAGAGGTGCTTTTTCGATCATCCAGGTCACCTGCAAAGTCACTATCAGTATATGCCACAAGTTTCGTTCTTCCATCTTTCTTGTAGAAAATACCCAGCTCCGTTGTTTCTTTAATGTATCTCAATATCCGTTTTACCGCAAGCCAATGTGACATTCTTGGACAATCCTTATACCTACTGATCAAACTTACTACATACATCAAATCGGGCCGAGTAGCAGTCAAATACATGAGACTACCAACTACTTGTTTGAACAGGGTTGGATCAACTTTAACTCCTCCATCATCTTTTGATAATTTCGTGCCTGGAACAATGGGGTTTTTAACTGCATTACTGTTTTCCATACCAAACCTTGCTAGAACTTCACGCGCATATCTTCTTTGACATATAAAAATTCCACTTGAACTTTGCACAACCTATACTCCAAGAAAATATCTCATTTTCCCCAAATCAGACATATCAAATTCCAACATCATTGAATTTTTGAATTCATCACACATGCTCTTATCATTTCCAGTATATATTAAATCATCAACATAGAGACTTACTATTAAAATTTTACCTCCTTCCTTTGACTTTGTAAAGAGTGTATGTTCACAAGAACACCTCTCAAAGCCTTCTCGTACAAAATAAGCCCCTATCCTGTTGAACCATGCCCTCGGTGCTTGCTTAAGGTCATATAAGGCCTTTCTCAACTTGTAAACTTTTTCCTCTTCGCCTTTCTTTACGAATCCAGCAGGTTGTTGTATAAAAACCTTCTCATTGAGTTCACCATGAAGAAATGCACTCTTTACGTCTAATTGGAAAACATCCCAATTAAACTGAGCTGCCATAGCAAGTATTAAGCGAATGGTATCAAGTCTTGCCACCGGGGCAAAAACTTCAGTATAATCAACTCCATATTTTTGTGCATATCCTTTCGCCACCAATCGAGCTTTAAATTTATCTATCTCTTCATTTTCATTAAGTTTGGTCTTGAAGACCCACTTAGCTCCAATTGGTTTTACTCCTTTGGGCAGATCAGTTAATTCCCATGTGTTGTTCTTTCTCTATAGATTCAATTTCTGCCACCATTGCATCTCTCCACATCTTGCTCTGGACTGCTTCTTCATATGTAAGTGGATCATCCCCTGTTACCATCATCATCGCATTCAAACCTTCTTCATCAGACAATCCTTCACCAGTTTCAAAGTCTGCCATTCAAACTGGTTCTCTTGTAATTCTCATGCCCCTTCCTTCAACTAAAGCCTCTTTTGAACATTATCATTTGACTCATTGGAAGAGGAAGGAGATGTTATAACCTCTTCATTGTTTTCTTCCTCATTCTGCTCTACCACTTCTTCTCTATTATTCTCATATTCATTATCTCCCCATTCAAAAATATCACCATTGCAGTCTTCTTCAATTCAGCCCCAGTCCCAACTTTCTCCTTCTTCAAACACCACATCTTTGCTAATAATGATTTTCTTTGTGACTGGATCAACCAATCGATAAGCCTTCGATTCATCGCTCACTCCCAAGAAAACACACTTCTTGCTCTTGTCATCCAATTTAATTCTTTTTTGGTCTGGTATATGAACATGAGCTACACAACCAAACACTCGAAAATACTCTACTGTTGGTTTCACACCACTCCAGGCTTCTTCTGGGGTTTCGTTTTGAACAGCTACAGTAGGGCACCTATTAAGAATGTGCACACTCCATTTCACAGCTTCAGGCCAAAATTCTTTAGGAACTTGCTTCTTAACCAACATAGATCGCACCATATTCATTATTGTCCCATTCTTCCTCTCAGCAACTCCGTTCTGCTGAGGAGTATAGGCTGCTGTCAATTGTCTACGTATGCCATGAGCCTTGCAAAATTCTCCAAACTCATTTGAGTTAAATTCACCACCTCTATATGTTCTCAAACAGATAATATATGCGCCAATTTCTTTTTCAACGCAAACCTTGAAACTTTTAAACATAGAAAATGCCTCAGATTTTTCATGTAAGAAGTAAACCCAAGTTTTACGAGTAAAGTCATCAATAAAACTTAAGATATACCTCTTGCCACTGTTAGAAGATAGTGTGATAGGCCCACATATGTCTGCGTGCACGAGTTGAAGCCTTCTTGATGCTCTCCACAAACTTTTTTTCGGCATAATGTTTATGTGTTGTTTCCCAACTAAGCAATCTGGGCATCGTTTTTCTGGTGTTCTGAGAAGAGGCAAGCCATCAACCATTTTCTTATAAGAGAGTGTTCTTAGCCCTTTGTAGTTCAAATGCCTAAATCGAAAATGCCACAATTGTGATTCATTATCTAACTCAGTTTGAAAACATGCAGGAGCAGCCTTTGGTTCCATCAATGCTGACAAATAAAACATCTTATTCCCACTCATTTTAGTATCCATAATTAATCCTCTCTTAGGATGATAAACCTTGCAAGTTCCACGTTGAATCAAAATGGTTAAACCTTTTTCTTGAAGCTGTCCTACGCTCAACAAGTTATTCTTAAGCTCAGGAATATAATAAACATCTGATATTACTTGAGAAAAGCCATTAACTTGTAAGCGAATGACTCCTTTCCCCACAATAACCATCCTAGTATCGTTGCCGAGTTTCATATGTTGCCGAAAACTCGTATCTAATTCTGAGAACCACTCTCTATTTCTTGTCATGTGATTGTTGCGGCCTGAGTCGAGAAACCAAACTTCTTCTCTCGTAGTTTGATGCATCTCAACATGGGACGTCATTAATAAAATCTCTTCTTCTTCATTTAACTCAGCATAGTTGGCCCTGTTCTCCAACAACGAACACTCATACTGATAATGTCCCAACTTATGACATTTGAAGCATTCAATGGTATCTTTGTTCAAGGGTTGTCTCCCCCTTCCTCTGCCTCGTCCTCCTCGAAATGCACCTCTACCTTTACCTCTTCCTCTTCCTCTTCCAGTCTTGTCCCCGTGAGAGATTTTCAATACCTGCTCCTCCTCTTGATACCCTTGCATTCGTTGTTCATGAACTAAAAGGCTCCCATGAAGTTCATCAAAGCTCATTTTGGTTAGATCATTGGATTCCTCAATCGAACAAACAACATAATTAAATTTGGTGGTCATGGATCTTAGAATTTTTTCAACCACCATACTCTGGTCCAATTTTTCTCCGTGTACCTTCATTTTGTTCACCACTGTTAGAGTTCTTGACATATAACTATCCACCTTCTCACCCTCCTTCATGCCTAGCAACTTAAACTCTCTTCTCAATGCCTGCAATTGCGCCCTTCTCACCTTTGTTGAACCTTGATACTTCTGTTTCATTGAATCCCAAATAGCTTTTGACGTATCTTTGTCAAGAATAGTCTCCATGATTTCTCTATCAATTGCTTGGAACAAATAATTCCTAACCTTCAAATCTTTAAGCTTTGCTTCATCTATTGATCTTCGCTGAGCCTCCGCTGGTGTCTTTGTCAACAATGGAATTCCCTCATCTACTAGACTCCAATACTTTGCTCCTTAAGAAGTTTTTAATTTCCATTAACATAGACCAATGATCATAGTGACCATCAAATCTAGGAATGGCTTCTTGCACAAACTTCTCGTCTAAAGAAGATGACATCTTCAAACACAATCTTCACACACACTCAATTTATATTTCAATCACTCGTGTTTATCTTAACACTCTATCAGGCCTCTGTTCTGGCTCTGATACCAAATGTTAAATATCAAAACAGAATGTATACACACAACTGGAATATCATCTTCATTGCAGTAGAAAAATACACCACACACGGCTTAATAGCTTTACGTCCAAAGTAAAACTAATTCGACACCATAACCGCTACAAACGTGATATAGTAACTGAAATAAATCCTATCTGAAATTCATAAAGACTAGACTTTCATTAACTGACTAATATTAATAAATAAGTACTCCCTTCGTCCCATATTAATTTTCATAGGTAGATGGGCATGGATATTAAGAAAGTGTAATAATGAGTGGAGTTTTGAGGGGTAATTTTGTAAAACTTTATGTATAAAGTAAATAAATGAGTTGACTTTTGTGTATGTGTAGAGAAAAAATAATGGCATTTATGTAAAATTGAGGATATTGTGAGGTTGAAGTTTATAAAGGGTTTTCCATTTAAAGGGTGTGAAAGTTATTGTGGGACGTCCTACAAAGGAAAGTGTGAAAGTTGTTGTGGGACGGAGGGATATTACTAATTAATCTCCAACAGTGACTCGACGACAGGATTCTTTTGGGTGTCGTTAGAGTCTAATGTTGGGTGGAATAGGTCGCTGGTATCGTGGGGATTACGGCGACGGGCGGTATCCTCAATTTTATGATAGGAGCTGTGAAAACTGAAAAGACAGCAGAGACTATTTGTACACAAGCTTTGAAATTTAGGGAATGGAAAACAAAATTTGATTAAGTTCAAGAGCCTTTGTGCAATTTTGATAGTTACTGGTCAAAATTATCCAGTTAACCTTAGTTTATTTACATTATTATCCCTCATAATATTCAAACGCTCGAAGAAACTTCATTTTTCATCCGATTCAACTCAAACAAGCGTCAACCTATTCTAAATTAGAATACCTAGCTACATTTTAATCCTAAAATTAGACGATTATAAACCTCGATTAATGACTATTTTACCCTCGGACGACAACTCTTATTTGCGGCTTGAGTTCTTTCATGTCCATTTTTATCATAACGAAATCTTGTTTGCTCTAAACGAGTATCATTTGATCTTCAACCACATTAAAAGAATCTTGTACCTATTAAAAAATGACTAAATTGTCCTTGAATTCCTAAACTTTATCAGTTGGTCCTAAAATCTAGGAAACTCGTGTGGTATTTACAATGAGTTAGTTATTATATATTAGTATCTCTATTTTTTTTTTGAAAGGAATTAGTATCTCTATTAAGATTCCTAAGCATGTGATTTCTTTGTAGGACATATTGGGAGTTGTGGATCTTAAGAATTGATGATGATAAGGATATTTAAAGTTAAAGATCACTAAAAGGTATTGCATATTTCATTGCATCTTTTTGACGCATCTCTTGCTTGTAAGGCAGTGATGGAGCCAAAAAATTTGTGTTGGAGGCCCAATTAATATTACTATAAAAACGTATGTAGACAAAAGTTTTAAGTTCACATAAGTGTTACTCCACGTTATAATATTATATTTATCAAATAATTTCATCATAAAATTGTCAATAATCTCATTCTATCAATTTTTTTGCTTCAGCTAAAGAAAAAGACTTTTAAATTCCACCCAACCACTAGGCCAACAATATATAATAAACATTCTGTGTACATAGTAAATAACTTAAATATTTCGAGGGGGGCCACTGGCCCCAATGTCCCTCCGTCACTGTTGTAAGGTGAGGGCAAACTTCACTCTTCACTGAGTTAAATATTCCTGTTATGATTGTTACGTTAAAACGTGATGCGAAAGATGAATGTCATGTTAAAGTGTGTTATGTGAAAGATGAATGTCATGTATGTGCAAGTCGGGTAATGGCCCGTATTATGTGCAAGCAGGATAATGGCCCGAACTATATGCAAGTCAAGTAATAGCATGTACTATGTGCAAGTCGAGTAATGGCCCGTATTATGTGCAAGCCGGGTAATGGTCCGAGATATGATAACACATTATGAATTTGCACGAGGTATCTGTTAATATGGCATATGTTGCTTACGTATGCCTTTTAACAACTACAATTATTGATGTTTTCCTCCTTGGATGTATTTCAAACACTTATCCCCCACAATTGTAAATTATTTTACAAGTTAAGAAGCTTGGGTAGGGTATGAGGCGATGCTATAATTTCAAACGATTATTTTGATAATATACAATTTATTATATTAAAATATTTCATGAATTAAGTATATTGTCAATTGGTATGCCTCAAGTTGTATGTGGTAAAGAGAAAAATAAGAGTGTTATTGAAATCAAATTAATACAACTGTGAGCAATGCTACATCATTATAACTATATCTATTTATACTAGAGAATGAGTCCTACTATTTTGGTAGGAAGGCAATTACAAATTGATTTGAGATCAATCAATTAAATATTGTACTCCATTAAATCACATGATTAAATCTCTAAATTATGGAGAATATATTGCACTTATTCACCTGGACATGGTTTGATATTGTCCTTCATAATCAGTGACGGATCGAGAAATTACAGATTGGGGGCCCAATTTACATTAATACAAAGATAAAATATTTATATATACAAAAAAAATTTATAAATTTTTCAATACATCTCATTTCATTAATTTAAATTTATAAAAAATAATTATGTTTTGAAAGAAAGTAATTTTGATTGTTCTAACTTGTGAAAAAGTATACAACTCCGATCGTTGTTGAGACTTTAGCCACGTACTATTAGTCAAATGTAGAACTTAAAATATACTCCCCCGTCCATAGTGTTTTTTATATTTTGATCGACTCACTTTTTAAAAATATAAATTTAGTGGAGTGTGAGATTGATCTTTTCAAATAAGTAAGAATCAGCTTGAGTGATTTAATAAAGTATAAAGTAGATTTTGTGAGGTCTAAAAAAAAATTAGTGAGGTGTATTAATAAGAGAAAATGTGGATATAAAATTAATAATAATTTTAAAAATAAAATGATATAGTAAATGTATCTATTTTGTAAATTATTTTTACATTTAAAATGTGCAAGTAATATTAAAACATAAAAAAATAATATAAATAATTACTGGAAAAAAATATAATATATATATATTAAAAAAAAAAATTGGTGGGGGCCAGTGACCCCCCTAGGCACTTGGGTCCGCCTCTGATCATAATTGACATATCTTGATTGGAATTGACTATTACACTTTCATTAATACCCTCCCGCAAACTTTGTCGAAAGGCAAAGTTTGTCTCTGAAAGACCGCAACACTACTTTCGACATGGGCTTTGTGAAGACATCTGCATTTTTTCTTATCAGAAGATATATGTACGTCGTGTTATTAAAGAAAGTGTAATAGTTCGGACTTTTAGATGAGACATAATTCTATCTTGGTATCAAAGCCTTCAGGCAAACGACCTGGATTCAATTCCTGCTAGAAGCAAGGGCGTTATCCAGACTTGTTAATGTGATTCACATCCAGGATATATAAAGCAGGTCATTTGGATTTTATATCATTAATGCACTGTTTTTGAAATATATATTACAATGAAGTCTTAATTAGGTTTATCAATATACATGTAGAAATAGAGGTGAGGCAAAGTAGGTATAAGACGGAAGGTATATTACAATAACGCAATATTCTGGTAGATTTTTGTGACACTGTTCAAAAATCAAGTTTAAAAAAGTAACATGTTTTATTGAATGAGATGTTGTCATACAAGTTTTTATTTAATATTCGTAGATGCAGAACATGAGATCGACATGGATAGGTAATTATGCTGCAGGAGCATACGGCGTAGCAGTCAAATAAAGGTCATTCTTCCTTGATACAGTCATTCCATCAGTCTCCGTCATATCTATATCATCACGGCTCATCCCCGGAGGAAGTGTCCAATCGAAATGATAAAGGAGTTGTGTTAAAAGGTAATCGGCATTGGCTAAACCCAATGCAATACCAGGGCAGAATCTCTTCCCAGCCCCGAATGGAAGGAACTCAAAGTGGGGCCCCATGAAATCAATGGGGCTCCTCTCAAACCTCTCCGGTTCAAAACTCTCTGGATTCACCCAGTAGCTTGGATCTCTTGCAATCGCCCAAGTGTTAACTACAACGTTTGCATTAAGGGGTATGTGATACCCTTCAATCTCAATTTCCTCGTTGCATGCTCTTGAGATTATAGAAGTAGGAGGGTGCAGCCTCAGTGTTTCTTTTATAACAAGTTTAAGATATTTCAATGCTCCAATCTCCGACTCATGGATCGTTTCCCTTCCATTAAAGGTTTGCCGGATTTCATTTTGTGCTTTTGCCATCACTCGTGGGTTTCTCATTAGTTCCGCCATGGCCCAATCCACTAGTGAGGATGAAGTTTCTGTCGCAGCAGCAACCATGGCCTGCAAATAATTGATTAGATATTATAAATAAAATGAAAAAAAAAAAAAGACAACTTTAGTCCACGTTTGATCAAAAGTAAACTCATGTGATTAAAAAGGATATTATCTTTTTTACTTTATCAATTTTAGTCCTATGTGTCCATTTTCAGTTCTTTTTTCGCGGGAAATTTCAAGATTAACTGAAAATGGACACCTAGGGTGTAAAAATTAAAACTTACAGCAGTAATAGATTTGATATTTTCATCTGTAATTGAAAGTTGATCCTCTTCACTATCCTTGAACCTGAGAAGAGCATCAAGAAAAATTTCAGTATCCAACTCTTCATTACTCTTAGCCTGTTGCAGCTTCTTTTTATGATCACCAATTATGCTGTCCATAGTTTCGTCCACTCGTTTCTTCAACTTCATCATTCGATACTTGTTCAAACTGAAAAATTCCAATACTTTGATTGACGGAAACACGTCGGCCAGTGCAAAGCTTGCTCCCACGCTCGCTCCGTGTTTAATAGCCGTAACTGTGTTGCGCCTGTCGAGGCACACGTCTCCCAACACAGCTCGACACGCCATAGAATTCATGAAAAGGGAAATTTCATCACTTAGGTTTATTGGCAATAATGCTTTTGATTGAATGGATTCAATCGCAAGTGAGGCCTCATCCTTCCTCATATGCTCCATTGATGTCACTATTTTTGGACTCAAGAACTTGGAAACGCAAACGTTTCGCATCTGCTAATAGTAATCACTGTAAGGGCTCAACACAACGTCAGTGTAATTGTAACTTATAATTTGAGTGCCAACGCTTTTCGGCCTATTTAAAAAGGCCGATTCACGAGTTTTCAACACCTCCTTCGCGATTTCTGCGGAAGATACGACGATGGTGGACACCTCGCCCAGCTTAACGTGCACCAGCGGCCCGTATGCATTTGCCAGCTCTCTCAGGGGATGATGATACGGAACTGACCTTACAGCGTAGTGCATCAGGCCCATCAGATGTAGAAACGACGGGCCTGGAGGCAACCTTGCTTTGGACGAAAGTACTGGTGGGCGGGCGTCCTGCCCACCAGTATTCGTGTCTGCCCCGGAAAAGGGGCAGCAACAAACAATTTTTGATCTCGGCGGCTTTCTATTATTTGCAGCCTTAGATTTCAGACACAAACGGGAAGGGGATCCATGGATCAAGATTATGCTAGAATACGACATTGATTTTCTTTTCCTTACACTGTTTTTCTTGTGCTTCATCACTGAGACAGTCTTCTCTATATATAGACTGAAAAAGTCGTTTAATGTTTGGATATTTTCGATTCCGCAACCAATCACTTTAATAATGTAGAGTGTGAAATTTAAAAATTGAAAAATATAGAATTGAAATTGAATAATAATTAAATTGAAAATGGAATTAGATGATCAAAATGAGTCACATCCCTCCTTTATATAAGAGTATATATAGAGAATGAATAGTGGTTTACAATAAAGAAGTTACAACTATTAAAGTAAAAAGTATAACTAGTACATTGCTCTAACTAATACTCTCATTTTTTGTTATTCTTTCCACTGTGTTTGAAGACAAATTGTATTTTAAGGTGAATATTTCATCAGTAAGAACATCTCCGATGTGGACTCAAAAACGCTGAATAAGGTTACATTGATCTCCAATGCAAACTCTAAATTGATTTCTGAAAATTATCAGCAATGGATAAGCCAGCAGCGCATGCAAGCTCAAGGGATGGGTTTTCAACCTCATACCAATTTTAAATAAAAATAGAAAATGTTATTTCTAACCGGCATACGCAAAACAAAGAACGGAAAGGTGCTTTGTACCTCACTTCGCTAAGCAGCGAGAATTGTACTAAGCTCTTTTTCCTTTAGACTATCTTTATCGGGAGGGCATCCACGCCCCCAGCCCACATACGACAAACTAAAGCAAAAAATAATAAAATTCAAAATGTAAAATATGACCACGCCTCAGACTGTCCGAAGCCCTTGAGGCTGTCCCAGTTTTCCACAAAAAAAAGTGACACATGTCGCTTGTTCATTGATTATTTAAATTTTGTTTGAATATATTTTATAATTTTAGTTTTAATTATAATATTATTAATAAAATATATATATATATATATATATAAATTATATCAAAAATCATAATTTTTTTTATCTATAAATAGAGATCAATATTGATAGGTTTTGTATCACAATTTCATATTCTCTTCCAATTTCCTTTCTTCAAATTTTACTATCATTATGATTATCCAAACTTTCAAAATTATCAAAATGATCCGTTTTCTCCAAATATGAACCATGCATAATATGAATGAGAGAGGATGAATGAGAAGCTCATATTGCTCTTAAAAATGACTTGATTGAGCACATATGACAAAAATTCGACAATGATAATTAAACATGTAATTTTCATTTTTTGCATTGTTGTATTTTATACATCTATTTGTAGCTATTGTATTTCAAATTTTCATCTCTTGTAATTTAATTTTATTATTGAGATTGTAGTTTATTTTAATTGTATGGTAAAATGGCTTTTATTACAATTTATAAATTATTAATTCCAAATAATTTAATAGATTTATTACATCTTTTAAATATAATAAAAATTGATTATAGATAATATATAATTAAAAAATAATATATTTTAAGGTTGGGGTGGGTTGTTGATAAAGTATGAAAAAATAAAAAGTAGAAGGGTGTGTATGTGGAGGAGAGATAAATTATTTATTTATTAAAAGGGTGGGACGTGGAGAGGGCATGGATAAAGATAGTCTTAGGCAGTGTTGTTTTGGGATTGGCCAATTCGATTTGGATTGACCCAATTCCAATTCAATCTCTATCAATCTATCTCAATCAAAATACAAATTCAAATATCAATCCATCCCTATAATACACCTATACACCTATTTTTATACAATCAAATTGCTATTTTTCTTTTCAATTACTCATTATCTCTCTTACTTTCTCCTCTCTCTCTTACTTTTATTTCACACACTCATTTTTTCTCTTACTTTCTTCTCTTTTACTTTTCTTTCAATACTAACAATAATAAAATATTATAAATCACTCTTGATTGTGACATAAAGTTACATCTACCCATATTTTTCAATCCTTAACCAAACACAACTTACACACAATTATTATTCATAAATTACCCAAATCCCAATTTAATCCACCACAATCTCAAATCAAACACCACATTAAAATTCACTTTTTGGTGCCAATTTAACCACCAACTCAAAATTGGACGCAACCTATATGCCCATTTGCTTTTTTTTTTTTTTTATGAATTCTTATTATCTAATTGTTAAAAAAAAATATTATTTTACGTAAATTAAATAATAAATAAAATTTATATATGTAAATTGAAATTATGTTTTGTTTTATTGATTTTATTTATTTATTTTGTATTAATATATATATATATTTTTTTAATTGATCTAATATTAAGAATATTGTAAGAGAATATTCTCTTTGAGTTTAAAGGTTTGAGATATGATTTTACTGTTTGACTCAAATTTTATGATAATGAAAGATTTTAATGACAAATTGAGTTCAAACTAAGGAACATCTCCAGCAGCACCTCGAATCAGTAAATTAAATGAAAAAGGTGGCCCAATGCATACCAATGTTGGTGGTAACTTGCTACGATTTACTTTTTTGTGGCGAATTTATCACCAACTCAATATATATTGTTTATATTTTTTTTTTATTAATTAATTTATTTAGAATTCATTATTTTATAATTATTATTTAAATTAAATAATGAAACAATTTTAAATTTTATGATTAACAATTATGAAATATTTTAAAATTGAAAGCAAATAATTTAACTGTAAAAGAATATTAATAATTTAAATTACAAAATATAATAAAAAAATAAAACATACATATTATAAATTTAAATTACAAAATACAATAGGATAAAAATAAAAATATATATACTACAAATTTAAATTACAAAATACTGTACAATAGAAAATTAACTAAGAAAACACAAATATTGTTAAATTTAATACAACATAAGTAAACAAATGAAATACAACTTAAACAAAAATACTCTGAATTTTAATAATATTGAGATAGACTACTTCCAGACCCTCCAATATCACCAAAATATTGTTCAAAGTTGGTGGAGGAATTTTCAGGTTGACAAGAACTAATTGATTGCATAATTTTGAGCTGCTCATTTCAAAACCATTCACATCGAGTCGGATCAGCAATGGACTCCATATCTACTAGCATAATTTTATCAGTTCTATTTTGTTCTTTAGCCAACTTTTTTTCTCAAGTTCTGATATGGTTTTTCGTTGTTGAATGTTTGATTCCTCCATTTCTTCTTCAATCTTTTTATTTGCTTCATCATTATTCTACAACACAAGTTAAATCTTCTTTTTTTTTTCTTTTCATCTTAGCTTTTTTCACTCTCAATGATTGCAATGGTTGTATTTGGGATGACGAACCACCATCATTATTATCTCTTAAGTTAATATTGGATGGAGATATTCCTAGAAAAGAGAAAACGAGACACTACAAGAAAACTGCAATTTAGCCGTGAAATTTGTTGTCGCTAATTCTAATATTTTCGTCGCTAACGTGAGTTAGCGATGAAATAATTTTGTCGCGGGATTTGTTGCTATACGCCCGTCGCAAACGTGTTTGCGATAAAAAAATTAATTTTGTCGTAAATGTTAGCGATGAAAATATGAGTTTCATCGCAAAATATTAGCGACGAAAATTTGAGTTTCATCGCAAAATATTAGCAGCGAAAATATAAGTTTCATCGCAAAATGTTTGCGAGAAAAATCAAACATTTGTCGCAAACACGTTAGCGATGGGTGTATAGCAACAAATCTCGCGACGAAATTATTTCATTGCTAACTCACATTAGCGACGGAAATATTAGAATTAGTGACAAAATTTTTCGTGTCTAAAATAGTAGTTCCTTACTTCGTGCCTAATTTTTTTTGCGATAAATATTTTAATTTAATTGCAAATGTTAGTGATGAAACTCATATATTTGTCGCTAATATTTGGCAATGGATATCCGATTTACGAATCGTTATCTAAACACACTTCTACACAACCTAACCTGCACCCACACCCCGACCCGCTTCGACCCGTACCCAACACATACCCGACCCACCCCAACCCAATCGTTCTCTAAACCTACTTCCGCACTCGACCAACCCAACCCGCACCAACCCGCACCCACACTCGACCCGCCACAACCCACACATGACCCGCACCCACATACCCCTTCCCCCATTTTATTTAAATGACTATTTATTTGGTCTTCGTGAGAATTGATCCCGGGTGGATGGGCGCCCGACAGCCCTTTGGTTCAGTTTTTAATATTAATTATATATGTATTCAATTGTTACTAATTTAGTTAATTTTACTCATTTAATAATTTATTTCACATGTATTAATTGATTAATTTTTAACTTGTAACAATTATATATATGTATATATTTTTGTATATATATTGTAATTTTTAAAACAATTCCAATGGTAAAAAACAATGTTACTTTAACAATTCCAAAAAAATAATAAATATTACATCCAATTTTCATCCTCTCATCTTTATGTCAATCTTCATTTGCATCATCATATTAAATTCACAAAATTAGTCATGCAAATTTTAATTTTGTCGCTAATATTAATATAATTTTCATCGTTGTTCTTATTATTAACAACAAAATAAAATAATTTGTTGAAAGTGTAGTGATGAAATATTTTAATTTTGTTGCAATATTAATTCCAAAAAATTAGCCACAAAAAATATATTTTATCGCAAAATAATAGCGACTAAATATAATTTTCATTGTTGTCCTGATTATTAACAACAAAATAAAAGAATTTTTTGCTAGTTTAGCGATGAAATATTTTATTTCATCGCAAAAATTAATTTCAATAAATTAGCCACAAAAAAATCTATTTTATCGCAAAATATTAGCGACGAAATATAATTTTCATTGTTATTCTGATTATTAACAACAAAATGAAGCAATTTGTTGCTAGTATAGCGATGAAATATTTTAATTTCATCGCAAAAATTAATTTCAATAAATTAGCCACAAAAAATTATATTTCATCGCAAAATATTAGCGACGAAATATAATTTACATTGTTGTCCTGATTATTTACAACAAAATGAAGCAATTTGTTGCTAGTATCGCGATGAAATATTTTAATTTCATCACAAAAATTAATTTCAATAAATTAGCCACGGAAATTTCTATTTCATCGCAAAATATTAGTGACGTAATATAATTTTCATTGTTGTTCTAATTATTAACTCCAAAATGAAGCAATTTTTTGCTAATATAGCGATGAAATATATAAATTTTGTTGCAAAAATTAATTTCAAGAAATTAGCCACAAAAATTTCTATTTCATCGCAAAATATTAGCAATGTAATATAATTTTCATTGTTGTTCTGATTATTAACAACAAAATTAAGCAATTTGTTGCTAATATAGCGATGAAATATATAAATTTTGTTGCAAAAATTAATTTCAAGAAATTAGCCACGAAAATTTATATTTCATCGCAAAATATTAGCAACGAAATATAATTTTCATTGTCATTCTGATTATTAACAACAAAATGAAGCAATTTGTTGCTAATATAGCGATGAAATATATAAATTTTGTTGCAAAAATTAATTTTAAGAAATTAGCCACGAAAATTTCTATTTCATCGCAAAATATTAGTGACGGAATATAATTTGCATTGCTGTTTTGATTATTAATAACAAAATGAAGCAATTTTTTGCTAATATAGCGATGAAACATATAAATTTTGTTGCAAATATTAAATCTAACAATTTAGCGACGAAAATTTCTATTTCGTTGCTAAAAATTGATTTTAGCGATGAAATTTAGATTTGTCGCAAAATTTTAGTCGATATTCCCCCTATTTCTTGTAGTGAGAGAACTCGACACTAATGCATCTGAGTGTGATGAAGCCAAATTATTGTTGCATCTTTGAATGTTATTTCTCAAATTCACAAAATATTTAATTTGTTGCAACACATGATCAAACTTAAATCTCTTCTTGTATTTTGAATCTTGCATCATTAAGATCTTTGCTTGGTACATCTGTATAATTTTCTTCGTCGACATAAAAAAATGCATTAATTGAACATCCTTGGGAAGAATTTTCTAATTTTGAAAATTAATGGCTAAGAATATGTGATTTATATTTTTAATTATTACATTTTGTGGGTATTGTGATGTAAATAATATTTTATGCAATTGAATTTGGTGTTTTGTTTCATTGATTTTATTTTTTTATATTTTAATATTAAATATATCACTTTTTTTATTTTCTTTAATTAATTTAATATAAATATAAAATGATATATCTTATAAATAAATATGTCAAGTAATCCGTAAGATTAGACGTCTTCAATCAAACAGAAAACAGATTCTACAAATAATTCAACAAAGATAGCAATTCACAAATATAAACAAAAATGAGAACAGTAAAATAGAGCACACAAAGATTTAATGGTTCGATCAATTTGATCTACATCCACTGGACACACGACTTCAACTTTGATTGATCAAGAGATGTTTACACACTCATTCACTCGGAAATAGATTTATCCTCACTTCGCTCATGAACTCACAACTGAAAGACGAATGCTCGTAAGCGTCAATTTTTACAAAATGCAAAGGATGAGGTATTTATACTGATCAAGGTAGATTGTTGCGTGCATTGAAAGCGTGACTCTGACAGGTTATAGTAACCGCTTAACAAACTCACGTGATCTGCATTGCCCAATCGAAATGATAGCTTTGCCCTTTCTCTTATAACTTGTAACAAATGACAACCATCAGAAGACTAATTAGACCTTCCTCTGCTAATCCTGATTCTAGACATTTTATTAGTTAATATGAACTCTTCTGATCACATTATCTCAATAGGTTCTTAGCATCACCTTCTTATTTGACTGAAAATCTTCAATTCATTTGATTAGATCTAAATTATGTTGTCCGACTCCACCAGATAAAACCGTCAACTGATATTGATCGAGATTATAAGATAATGCTCATAAAATATTTAATAATTGGAGATGTAATAAAGAACGTGTAAGTGTAACTGTGTAAATGTAAATGTGAAAGGGAGAGGGAGAGGGAGAGGGAGTGGGAATCTTTCTACGTCGGCAACAGTGACTGAATTAAGTTAACTATTTTAAGGTGAATAGTTACACTTTCTGTCCGTGTCAGTGGGAGAAAATAATAATTTAAGGTGATGTTTCAAACCATATCCCAATAAATATAAAAAAAAAATACTCCCTCCGTCCATAAATTATTTGAACAGTTTGATTGACACAATTTTTTAAAAAATAGGATTTAGTGATTGGTGATGTAAAATAAAAGAGAGGTATTTTAGGTGATTTGATGAGGTGTAAAATGGATTTGATGAGGTGTAAAGTAAAATGTATGTAAAAAAAAGTGACAATATATTTTAAAAATAAAATGATGTTGGAAGAATATTAATTTTATAAAGTATTTCCATATTAAGAGTATACAAATAATTTTAGGACGTCCCAATAAAGAAAGTGTGCAAATAATCATGGAATGAGTATTATTTAATTATTATAATTTTATTTAACAAATATTATAATATTACAATTTCATTCAATTTTACATATTTATTATAATTTGACATAAAAATAAATTCTATTATATTTAAAAGCTAAAAAAACACTTACTTTATTAATCAAAATTTTAAAATCAAAATTTTTAAAATCCCTCAAAATTTAAAGTAAACATCACTATGAATAGGTACAATTTTTTCTTTTTTAAAGATGAATAGTTCATATATAGCACCATCCAAGTTAAACTTTTGTTAGATGTTGTTTGGAAGGATTAATTTTATCAAAATATTGAAGTCATGAATTCGATTTTGGATAGTTTTTTATGTAATTCTTAGCTCTCGACAAAATTGACGTGCATTATATCGTACAATTTTTGTAATTTTAACCTATTTTAAACTTGTATTCTATAATATGATTAAAAAAAATGCATGGTGGAATAGGTGTTGATACAGATGATTAGGTGTGAGATTGCTCATATTTGTGTTGAGGTATTCATCCTACTCCTAATCAAATTAGTTATATGCTTTAGTTTTTATGGCCAAAATAAGTTCATATAATTTTAGTATTAGATATAATTTGTAATCTAGTTGATAGGTTACCTAAGTTGTTCCTATAAATTTCAGTAGATTAGTCTAAGTTTTAGTAATGTGGAATCAACTGATAATAATTTGTAATCTAGTTGATAGGTTACCTAAGTTGTTCCTATAAAGCTTAGTAGATTAGTCTTAGTAATGTGGAATCAGTTGATACCACATCTGGTTAAACATGCGTATGCTCAAGAATTAGAGAGTAGAAGACTAAATATTAGAAGACACCATCAAGTACATTAGTGAAATCAGACTTAAAGGTTCTTGTATACCTTATCAGCTGACTAACTACATGAGATCAACCGACTAAAAGATGCTAGCTGATATGGACTCGATCAGATCTTGTCAAACCTAAAAGACTTAAAGACTGTTCATCTGATTGATCAGATAACAAAATGCATTAAAGAAGGCAACAACTTCAAAAGACAAAGAGAATGTCGGACCTCATCTGACAAACTCAGCTAAAGACAAGACTTCAAGTCTAACTAACTCAACTGATGTGGACCAATAAGAAGATGTCAACACAGCTATTAAGTTGACTTGGACTAGGGTTTCAGAGATCATTCAGAGATCGTACAAAGCATTTAATGCACATTCCCTTTTTAGGTAATGTCGTACCATAATTAAAGGAAACATCAAACCATGAAGATCTCGACCCATACATAGAAGATTTGCATGCAACGACTAGTTCAACCAATAGTTAGTTTTTGCATCCATCCTTTATAAATACAAGGTGTAATCCAAGTGATATTACGAAAACTTTACAAGAAAAAACTCTTATCAACAGACCTCAAGAACATTTAAGCATATTGAATCCTTTCGAGTTCTTAAGAGCCAAAATTTACTCTAAGTATCCATAGATCTAAGTTTTCTACCTTTAAACCAGAATTTCAATCATATCCTAAGCTTAGAAAGTGTAGTTTTGAACCTCTTTGTTCAACACATAGTTGGTGACTCACATTCACAAACCCTACCTTCTTTCTAGATTAATAGTAAATTGGAGCAAATTAAATTTGTTTTAGTACTTAAGAAATCATTTTTTTAGTTTTTATTTGAATTTATCATTGTAATGCACTTATTTTCATCATGAATTTATTTGTAATTTTAAATATTAAATTGCGTTTTTTAATTTTCGTATTAAATACATTTTAAATAGGGGAAAATTATTTTTTTCAGGACCGCAATTTAGGGGGGTTTGCATAAAGAGGACCGTAACTTTACAGGCTGACAAAATTAGGCCCGTAACTTCTTTTTTTTGCAATTTCAGGCCAAATTAGCCCAATCAACACAATTTCGGGCTAATTGAGGTCCATTTTTCGGGCCAAACTTATTTATGGCAAAAAGAGGACTATAATTTTTTTTATGAAATTTTAGGTCTAATATAAATATATAATTTTTTAAATATACTCTAGTTTATATTCTCTTTCATAATTAGATCCATTCTCATGTGTTATTTATTTTAAAATATTATAAAAAATTAAGATGGTTTTTTTTTTTTAAAGAAAGAATTATTTAGAAAAAAAAAAAGTAGATTAAAAAAATATACTATATACATATATATATGCAGATTTTTTTGGGGAAATTTCGATTTTTTTTCTTTTTAATAAAAGTTAATATTTTGAAAAAAATAAGTGGAATCGATTTTTTTTTTAAAATAATAAATTAGTAAAAAATTCTCAAATTTTAGTAAGAATTATATAAAAGAAACAAAAAATTCGAAAAAAAAAGGGTAAATTTCAACAAAAAAAAAATAAAATTGCATTTTTTTTTTTTTTTATACTTTTAAGATCAAATTTGAAAAACTCAATTATGACTACTTTTTATTACTTAAAAATGTTGGGCATTGAATTGAGACAAAAGAACATAAATCAAATTAATCTTAAATTGAAAATAAAGTAAAAATTGAATCTTGAATTGAGACACTTATATTGAGATTAAACCTAAAAATTGAGTAAATTCTTTTCGAATTAAAAATTTATCATACCAAATTATAATATTTTATTCTTTTCAATTCACTATAATTTATATGTAGTATATATTTGTTTCTTTAAACATAAATAATGTTGTCTAATTCATAACAAATTATTACATCTACAATTTTTAAATTTATTTTTTAAAAGTTTTCGGAATTTTTTTTTTCAAATAAAGTATTAATTGAATACTTTCTTTAATCCATGAAATCCATCTTATATATATGGACCACAATGAACCCCTTCAAAACATAAAAATTAAAGTTCAAATATAAATTTCAATATACATTTTATTTTTTAAAATTTCATGTGACATAATATATATATCTTTAACTTAAAAGCTCAAATTAGAGTCGATTCTGAGATTTTGTAAGCTTGAGGCGAAGATGAAAAATGAGTCATATATGTCATGGTGGATAATAAAATTATTGTTTTATTAATTTGTTCTAGCATATCATTTTCAATAAATTAAATTATTAGTTTATTTAAATTTTTTTTTTTGTGATATAATGGATCGTAGCTACATTTAAGTTTTATTTTTGAAGATTAAAATTTTATTTTTAAAAAAAATGTTTTTAGATTAATTTTTTAAGTTTTATTACATACTCTTTTCGTCCCACAAAAGTTTTCATATTTTTCATTTATTGTAATTTCTTATATTGATTTATATTATAAATAAAATTTGAATACTCTATTTTATATTTATATATATATATATATATATATATATATATTTTATTTTTTAACTATTCGATTCTAAATTTTATGGAAAAAAATTGTATAATATTTTAAAATAATATAGACATGAGACAATATGGATCTAATTGAGAAAGTGAATATGAGCTAGAGTAGTTTAAAAAAATATATATTTATATTGGACCTAAAATTGTAGAAAAAAAAAAGTTACAGTCCTCTTTTTGCCATAAATAAGTTTGGCCCGAAAAATGGGCCTCAATCAGCCCGAAATTATGTTGATTGGGCTAATTTGGCCTGAAATTGTGAAAAAAAGAAGTTACGGGCCTAATTTTACCAGCCCGTAAAGTTGCGGTCCTCTTTTTGCAAACACCCCTAAGTTGCGGTCCTGAAAAAATAATTTTCCCTTTTAAATAGACTTCTAAAATGCTCGTAGGCCTGGCCTGTTTACTAAAAAGGCTGAAAGGCCGGGTCAAACCTATAAAAAAAACCCTATCATAGATAGGTCAGGCTTAGGCTATTTTTTTTTTAAATAGGTCCACGCTTTTTCATGTAAAGTCTGATCTGACCTATTTCCACCCCTAAATAAAAGGAAATAAACATAATTCAATTACATATTTATTTATATAGGGAAAATACATTTTTCTCTTCTTAAGTTGTGTCGTTTTGATTTTTGTCCTCTAAATTACTCGACTTTGAAAATAGTCTTCTATATTTTACAGAGCCCTGTGTTTTAAGAGGTAACCCATCTAGTTTAGGGATGATTATATATTAGATATTGATGATAATTTTAATAGTACCAAAAATTCAGATAGTGACAATACTCGATTATAAGTGTTTAGTCTTTAGTTCAGACAAAAAATAACATATGTTCTTCGATAAAAAGACTAAAATACTGATTTTTTACACAAAGAGAACAAATTTTAAAGTCGAAAAATTTAGAGAACAAAAATTATTAAAACCGATACAACTTAAAAGAAAGAAAAATATTTACTCATATATTTATAATGATTTGGCAGCTAGTTACCCGTGGTTGTAAATATATATGAGAACAATTAGGGGTGGCAATGAGTCAGGCTACCCGACAGGGGTTTACGGCTCGGCTGGTTTAATAACAAGTCGGGCTCAAACTTTTTGTGAAGCTTATATAGTTAAATAGATCGAACTCGAACTGTTTTTAGGCCTTTTAAATCTAACAGACCAACATATTTAACTTTATTTATATATAAAAATATAATACTCCCTCCGTCCCACAAGTGTTTGCACACTTGCCTTATTTGTCCGTCCCACAATTGTTTGCACACCCATAAAAGGAAATTGTCTAATAAACTTCACCCTCACAATATTCACATATTTACACAAAATGTCATTACTTTTACTCTCTTTCCAATCACCTTTTTACTTTATCCATATAAAGTTACAAAATTACCCCTCAACACTCCACTCATTACACTTTTTTCTTAATAAGTGTGCCCACTTAGTGGTGCAAACACTTCCGGGACGGAGGGAGTATATATTTGTGATAATTAAAGTAAGGAAGTTTAGTAATAGTAACTACTCGGTTATTATATTTTCCTTTGTAATAGTTGAAAAAATATTCGAATATTTAGAACATTTGATAAATTTGTTACTTCCTTCGTCCGGTGAAAGCTACCCATGAGTTTTGGACATGAATGTTAAAAAATATAATATAATACTCCCTCCATCCACCAAATGTAGTCCCATGGAGGGTGGGCACAAGTTTTAAGAAAAATGTAGATAAAGTAAAGGTATTATAGGGTATTGTGGGGTCCATTGTGAATAAAGTGATTGTTTGTGAATAAAGTTGATGGCAATTTGAGTAATTAAGTGATGATTGAGGGGTGATGGTTTCCATAAAATGTATGAGACTACATTTGGTGGACAAAGAATATTAGGCAAATGAGACTACATTTCATGGACGGAAGGAGTAAGTAAATGTATTAGAAATGTTTGTGGTTGAGAAAGAATGAATATAATGAAATGTGAGAGAGTAGTTTGCAAAAAAGGGAATGTGTTTCTTTCATTGGAACGAACCAAAAAAAAATGTTAGTGTAGCTTTCACTAGGATGAATGGAGTATTACTCATATTTCTTCATTTTGAGATTTAAAGAGTCAATTTTATGATTTAACAATAATATAATTAATGCACTAATATAATTAAAAAGATTGTTAAAAGGCTTTAATCAGATCTATTTATTAAAAAGATCAGATCAAAACTTTAAAAAAAAAGTTTATAATAAGTTATTGATCAGGCTTGAAACTAAAAATAATGTATAATATGTCAAATTTTTTAACTTTTTTTTTTATGTAAAGTCTATCTAAACTTTACTCATTTCAACCCCTAAGAATAATAGAGTACATGTTATCTTTACACATGTATTGATGGACATAATAATGTGATTGTAACGTAAATATGTGAGGACAATATATGTTATCTATAGTCATCATTGATGGACATAAAAATGTGTCACGATCAGTTATGGTATGTGTCTTTCATATATCACGCCGAAGGACTTTAACTGTATGTCTCATCTCTATTTTCCACCGTGGGAAAGTTGATGTTGAAAAAGCCTTTATTTTGCAACTTGTAAGGGTAGTAATATTTCGTGTAGTCGTACATGATTATAGGGTTTATCCCCCGACTGAATAATAATCCGTCCAATAACAGTGTTTTCATATAATGAGTCCAGCTTCTAAAAAATATTCTTATAGATGTTAATCATTAGAAATAAGGATGTAAATTCACTTTGAGAAGTGTACGTACCATGTTGATCGAAGGGATGAGGGTGGGCACCCCGTCCAGCGTTGGTCGTGCCAATTTGTCTAGGGGCGCTTAGAAACATATATTTTAACTTGCTTAAAACTTATTTTACTCTTCATCTTTTATTTTAGACATTGAGTAGTGTACCTTTTTTCTTGACCTCGCGTTTTGTTTTTAAGTAGAGTTTTTTCAGACAAAGTTTTAACGATACTCCGCCCTCTAACTCGATCTGTGAGCTTCTAGTCCCAAGTTCTCTTTTTCTTTTTCTTTTTCTTTTATACGTCATACATCTTATTGTTATTTTTTTTAAGTTATAAATTTATAATTTCAAATTTTAATTTCATATCTCATATACAATACAATATATTTTATATATTACTTTCACCCTATTTTACTAGATTACATTTTTTTATAGTTTTTACTAAATTTCTCATTTCTTTAAAAGGAAGTAATTTTATCACTTCAAATACTACTAAACACAGTATTTACTTTATCTACTTTATCATTTTATCTACTTTATCACTTTAAATATTATTATTGTCGAAAAAAATTACTTTAAATACTATTCCTTCCTATTTAAAATATATGTCACTTTAGACTTATGCACACATATTAAGAAAATAATGACATTTTACTATATCCCTAATTAATTGCTCTAGAATTCTACACTATACATTATTAGTGTGAAAATTGCTTGAAATTCATGCGTTTAATTTGCTCAATTAGATATGATTTCATGCAATATTTACATTAATTTGACTAATTGCACTTGATTTGAAAAAAGGTTGTAGTTTGCTATTTTTATTGGGAAATGAACATTTTTTTTTTTTTAGAGAAAATCACATTTCAAATACATTATGAAATAAGGAATAATTGGAGAATAGAAAAAATTGAATTGGAGTAAAAAATTAAATAAGGAAAATATTTGAAGCCTATTTATAGCAGGCCATTTTCGAACTGGGCCTAAAATTGAAAAATGAATGCTGACCCAATTGAGTAGAGGTCTGACTATTTACACCTCCATTTCAGATGGATACACTCTCCCGATTGATGCACCCTCCCCCCACACAATCGTTTTAAGATAGATGCACCCTCTTCTGAAATGTCATAAATGCCATGTCTACCAATTTAATGTATATTACTACACACCCCTCACGTTAGATGCACCCCCAACATTCTTATTACCTTCCCTCCCTCCTTAAAAAAAACAAAACTTTCAAAAACTTAGGCAAAAAAAAAAAAACTCCCATCGCGTTCCCTCACCACTGCCGTCTCCAACCACCACCACCCATCGCGTTCCCTCACTAGACGATGTCATGGACGACAAAGGTATGTAGTTTAATGGTTGTTTTCATGGTTTATATTTTGTATGGTTGTTTTCATGGTTATTTCTTATGTATGGTATGGTGATTTTGTAATGCTATTATAACATAATTTTAAGATTATTTTAGTTATGTTTAGTAGTATGTTTGGGTTTAGTTTTTTTGGGCATTTTGTTTGATTTGTTGTTTGATTGTTTGGTTTCTTTTGGTTGTTGTTGAATCATTATAACAAAATTGGGGGAAAAGTAACATGAAATCAACAAAAACGGTGAACGAGGTATCGAAGGACCAGTGTAGACAATAATACTTCGCGTCGACACTGGTTCGTCAATAGGAATTTGTTTGGTCGATGAAGACTTATCGACGACAAAGTATTCTGTCGACAATTGTCTACCGACCAAATAAATGTTTGTTGACGACTCGTTATCGACCACTTTTAAAATTTTCAATTTATATGTGTTGACCATATGGTGTTGATATCGAATAATTGATTTTACTTTTCATTTTATCAGTGTAAAAAAGGAGAGTAAGGCCAATTGCGTCTATCAGGAAGAAAAATGTTGAGCAAACTATTGAACCCCCTCCACCTCAAGATCAAAGTGTTCCACATTTGGAGGAAAGTGCTCCACCTCAAGAACAAACTGTCCCTACACCGCATTAACAAATTGCCCCACCTCAAGAGGAAGTTGTTCCTCCGCAAGCACAACCTCTCGTTCCTCCGCAAGCACAACTTGCCTCTCCCCAACAACAAATCACATCTAGAGGTGAATAATCTGAAGATGAGGAAGTATCTAAAGACATATTTGACGATGATGATGAGTACGATGAAAGACATGATGATATACACGAGGTAGCAAACGAAGAAGTGGAAGCAAACGATGGTGTGGCAAATCCTCCACTGTTGACCTCTTTTGGAACTCATGTGGCCAAGTACATTTGAAAGGGGGAAGAGCGCGTTGTGCTTAAGTGCCATAGCCACATTAGTAATCTTTTGGCATGAGAATTTTCTGAGGTCGAGGACACCCAACAATATCGACGATGGATGAAGTATTTTAAAAAGTCCGACCGGCTTCAAATTAAGAATTTCTCCTACAGGTCCACTAACAAGAACCTCATCGCCGCTTTTGTTGAGAGATGGCATCCCGAGACCAACTCTTTTCACATTCCATTCGGTGAAATTACTATTACACTAAATGATATCTTCTGCATTACCGGGTTACCAGTTGAAGGGCGGCCAATACGGTCTACTCGTGTACATTTCATCTCTTCGTCTTCTGATCTTAGTAAAGTGTTGGGTGTAGATGTCGTTGTTGCGAAAGGTTTAGTAAGTGGTTCACGGGGGTCTTCGGTCAAGCTAGAATGGTTGCTAGAGAACTTCATGGACAAGTTTAATTCTGAAGACCGTGTTCAGGTGTTGTGTTCTGTCAGGGCCTAAGCCTGGTATACATTTAGGTGCTCTTTGTTTGCGAATAAAACTGGAACTCGTGTGTCCACGTCGTGGCTTCAGTATTTGGAGGATGTGCAAGGATTGCATGAGTATGCATGGGGAGTGGCCACATTAGTTTATTTATACAGATAGCTTGGTTTGGCATCCAAACATAAGACCGCACAAATATCAGGCTATTTGACTATACTAGAGGTAAAATTCATACTTAACACTTTTGCATTTAATTTTATATTTTGCATTGTAACATTTTGAATCGTTATTGTTTTATAGGCTTGGATTTATGAACACTTTATTAACATAATTTTTGTGTGGGGTGCATTGAGTAATGTGGTCGACAATTACAAGTCGACCAAACACCGTATGGTCGACTACATGATGTCGGTCGATAGTACGTTGTCGAACAAACACCATCTATAACGAATTAAGCAGTTGACCAATATGGGCATGGTCGACCAAGTGCATTACGTTTGCCAATTGTTGGCCGAAAATTATATATTTTTCCACCTACAACACAAAACCTACCACACAACAACATATTTTTTAAAATGTTTTTCCACATATAACACAATAAAAATGAGTTCAACATAACCTTACTATTCAACACAAAATGAGTTCAAATGTACAATCGTTGACCAAGTTACAAAAGATGACTAATCTAAGTCATTTCCAAAACATAACAAAAGTATAACTAATCTAAGTCATTTCCAAAACATTACAAAAGTATGACCAATCTAAGTCATTTACAAAACATGACAAAACTATGACTATTCATGGTCAACAATATACAAAAGTTTCAAAAAGTATGACAAAATAATCCAAGCTATATAATAAGCTTCTTGTTATATGCTTCCAACCACCCACTTGCAGCTGCTAATTTGTAGATCAGCCAAGATGATGCAATGGGAGGTAATAGACAATCGGCAGACAAGTTAACGTAGATGAAGTGATTACCGTTGACGTGGCCAATACAAATTTTCTTGGGATTCTCTAGTGGCGATGTTTGTAGGGGAGGGTATGTGAGCGATATATCATTACCCAACATGATCAAGGCAACGTTGTACATCGATGCCACCAAATACCCCATGTACGGTAAATGAAACCAACTATCGAACGGTGCAGTTTCTGTGAAACAATTGAGGGGCCGTCAAAATTTCAGCAAACACCTTATCTTCTCTGAAAACGTCCTTGTACAACCTTACTTGCTGCCCTTGTTGGAGTGTGGAGCCTGAATTAACCTAATGGGCTTGGAGTGGGGAACAAGTTTGTTCCTTATGGGTTTGGAGTGGGCAGCAAGTTTGTTCCTAATGGGCTTGGAGTAGGGAGCAAGTTTGTTCCTAAAGGGCTTAGGGTTAGGGCAAGTTTTCTATTATAAATATATGTTCTCTCATTGTAATCAGTGTCCGAAAAACATAGTGAAATACCTGGTGTGGCATTGCCCCTAGACGTAGTCGCAAGAAGAACTGGGTAAAAAAATCGCATGTTATTTTCTCTTTCATTATCGTGTACGTGTGTTTATTCCTAACAACTGGTATCTAGAGCCTCGGGTTTAGAGGGAGCAGTCACGTTGAGCGACGAGAAGATTTCAATCAAGCAGTTTGACAGATCGAATTTCGGATTCTGGAAGATGCAGATCGAGGATTACCTTTATGGTAAAAATTTGTATGTACCCATAGAGGAGAAGGAGAAACCCGAAAAGATGGAACAAAAGGAGTGGAATCTGTTGAACAGAAAGACGATGAGTGTGATACGTTTATCGCTGTCCATGAACGTAGCCTACCAGACGACTCAAGCCAAGTCCACAAGGGAGATGTTGCAGATCTTGGAGGAGATGTATCAGAAGCCCACAATGGTAAACAAGATTCACCTGATCAGACGGTTGTTCAACCTCAGGATATCGGAGAGCACACCCGTGCAACAACACCTGAACGAGTTCAACATGATCATTGGGTTGTTGTGTTCTATCGAGATCGAATTCAGTGATGGGGTACTTGCTTTAGTTTTGTTATCTTCTTTGCCTGATAGTTGGGCTGCCACAGTAACTGCAGTTAGCGCTTCATCAGCGAAAGATAAACTAAAGTTTGACGAAGTGAGGGGTCTGATGATTAGCGAGGAGGTTCGCAGGAAAGAGTCTGGATCCACTTCAAGGTCAGCGCTGAACACAGAGGAAAGGGGCAGATCGAAGGGTAGGCCGAATCGTGGCAGATCAAAGTCCAGAGGAAAGAGTCAATCCAAGAAAGATAAAGACTCGATCCAGTGCTGGAATTGTGATGAGTTTGGTCACTACAAGAACCAGTGTTCAGCACCTAAGAAAAATAAGAAGGGACAGAACGAGAAGAAGACCGCAAACGTAACCACAAATGATATTGGAGACGCGTTGGTCTTGAGTGTCAGTAGTCCGCTAGAATCGTGGGTGTTGAATTCTGGAGCATCATTCCACTCTTGCAGTGATGCTGAAATAATGGAGAACTATGTGTCTGGCGACTTCGGACAAGTCTACATTGTTGATGATGAGCCTCTGAAAATCGTGGGAAAAGGACATGTTCGGATAACCACACCAAACGGATCGATGTTGAAGTTGAATGGTGTGAGGCACATTCCAGGATTGAAAAGAAACTTGCTTTCAATCGGACAGCTTGATGTAGAAGGATACTCAGTGACTTTCGGCAGCAACAGTTGGAAGATTAGTAGAGGAGCCATAATAGTAGGTCGGGGGAAGAAAGAGGGTAGGTTGTATACTACATCTAACCCCAAGGATTGTATTGACCTTGTGGGAGCTACGACCAACGCTGATTTGTGGCACTATCGGCTGGGTCACATGAGCAAGAAAGGGATGAAGGTAATGTGTTCGAAAGGGAGACTTCCAGGGCTGAAATCTGTTGAAGTTGGCCTATACGAGGACTGTGTTTTCGGGAAACAAAGAAGGGTGAGTTTCTCGAGAGGTGGAAGAGCATTGAAGGCACAAAAGCTGGACCTGGTACATAGTGATCTATGGGGACCAACGCCCGTGAAGTCCCTTGGTGGTTCGGATTATTACATGACCTTCATCGATGACTCCACTCGAAAGGTATGGGTTTATTTTCTGAAAAATAAAATTGATATTTTTGATACCTTCAGAAAGTGGAAAGCTCTTGTAGAGAATGAAACAGGGATGAAAGTAAAGTGTCTTCGTTTTGACAATGGAGGTGAATATGAACTCCGTGAGTTCAAGGAATATTGTGCTGAGAATGAGATTCTCATGGAGAAGACTGTGAGAGGAACTCCCCAGAAGAATGGAGGGGCAGAACGAATGAACTGAACGTTGAATGAGCGAGCCAGATGCATGAGATTGAAGAGTGGACTGCCTAAAACGTTTTGGGCAGATGCAGTAAACACAGTTGCATACCTGATTAACAGAGGTCCATCAGTTCCGTTGGAGAACAGAGTACCCGAGGAAGCATGGACGGGAAAAGAGGTAAATTTGTCTCACTTGCGTGTCTTTGGCTATGTTGCTTATGCTCATGTTAGCTCTGTTGATAGAAGTAAATTAGATGCTAAATTTGTTAAGTGTACGTTCATTGGTTATGGTGGTGATGAGTTCGGTTATAGACTTTGTGATTAAAATAACCGAAAGATTATTCGTAGTAGAGATGTAGTTTTCAATGAACAAGTTATGTACAAGAACAGATTGGAGGCATCAGATTCTGACAAAACCAATACCCAAGAGGTCGAGTTAGACATCTCAAACTCGAGTGGGGGTAAGGAGAGTCGGAATGAAGAAGAGGTTCTTATTGAAGAACCAAGGAACACACCACCACCGGAGAATCTACTGCAGAGAACAGTTAGAGAGCGACGTGCACCTAATAGGTATTCGCCCTCTAACTACTACTTGTTACTTATTGATGGTGGTGAACCTGAATACTATGTAGAGGCAGAGCAGGGTGCAGATAGACGGAAGTGGATAGTTGTTATGGATGATGAGTTAGCATCTCTTCTGTTGAACGACACTTGGGAACTTGTTGAGCTCCCAAAGGGCAAGAAGGTTTTGCACTGCAAGTGGGTCTACCGAATCAAGAATGAAGTTAATGGTAGCAAATGTTACAAAGCCCGACTGGTTGTCAAGGGGTTTGAGCAGCGACATGGTATTGATTATACTGATGTCTTTACTCCTGTTGTGAAACTGGCCACTATTAGAATGGCGTTGAGTATGGTAGCTGCAGAAAACTTGTTGTTGCATCAGATGGATGTGAAGACAACATTCCTCCACGGTGACTTGGTGGATGAGTTATACATGACACAACCTGAGGGGTTCGTAGAGAAAGGAAAGGAGGAACTTGTATGCAAGTTAAAGAAGAGCTTATATGGCCTAAAACAAGCTCCAAAGCAGTGGTACATGAAGTTTGACAGCTTCAATATGATGGAGATCGACTACCAGAAATGCCACGCAGATCACTGTTGCTACTACAAGAGGTTTGACAAAACCTATCAATAGTTTCTATAGGTATCGGTTTGCCAAGTCGGTGATATTCGTCGAGTTCATGAGTGCATGGCAACCCGCATACCTTTCTTAGATAGTGATTGCATATATCAGGACTTGATTCACCGTGTTCGATACACGTCATTTCCTTAAATATATTTTCCAAGGCATAAATTGACACCACTCCTAATAAATTTTGATACATCACGGACTTGAACTTGTGTAGGGCAACATTCACACTCTTCCCAAATGAGGTTTTAATGGCATTGTGACTTGCTTGATATAATTTATCCGTCTTTGACCGACTGACTCAAAATTGTCCATGCTATTACCAAGCGATCTCTTCAACGCTGCATGGTGACTCTCTACCCTGAAATGGTAATCTTTCATAGATTAATTACACACATAAAAACTACACAATAACTAATCAACATACTTATGAAATATTAAAATGTACATGTTCGCAGTCGTATTTTCATAGTGCATGTACTCATCCGTCCACGCCGCTACGAACCTCTCCTTGAAGTGATTTACCCATTGGTTTATGCAGTACGAGTATGCCTCACCTTTAGTGTTAACATTTGCATATTCAACTTGAAAAACGTTGAACAAAGGTATTGAATTCTTTTTCAGATGATGCATCCATCACATTCTTCCAAGAATAGAAGAATTTTTCCCAATCTTCCTTAGTCTCAAACTTCTCCTTGCATTTTTGGCCAAAACATTCATATATATATGTCATCTACAAAAGAAATGTTTAGCCTCTGAAAATACGAAAGCGACAGCATTCATGACGATTGACTCTCGATTAGTAAGAACCACTCTCGGTAGACAAGCCTCCTCCACAATAACTCACGAAGGACACTTAATGCCCAAGTATAATTTTCCTCCTTCTCACACTCGAGGAACACTGAAGCTACCAAGAAGGTCATACATGTGGACGTAAATCCAACCATCTCCAAGTACGGCAGCCTATATCTTTTAGTCTTGTACATGCAATCCATTATCAATACACTCGGGAAAGCACGGTACAACAAAAGGCCGATGGGGTGTGCAAAGAATATATCTCGTATAGTATTTGATACCTGACAATATATGTGGCTCTATTAATACTGATTATCAATCAACAACGTCATCAACTGTTGTAGTTGACTCTTTCCAGCAAAACCTGTCATCTTAAACTTGGTTCGGACATTGTACACGGTGCGGATCGTAGAATAGTTGTTCGGATTTCTCAACTTAAGCAGTTTCAACACATCCTTTGGTTGGAGCGTTACATTTGGACATGTCAACAACCAACTCTTCTTCAGCATATGAGTGACCCTCGAGGTAGATGGCTACGAGATGATTGTGAGTCCCGCATTTAACCTCCAACCTCCACTCATTCGAAGATACTTCTATGCCCTTTAAAAGAAAAGGACACCCGCACTTTTTCGACCCAGTTGTCCTTTTTCGGCCCTTTTCATCATCATCATTTTATGCCACAACTAGTTGGTTTCTAGCCTTTGGCTTATTTTTCCGATAAGTTCCACCACGCTCGCACGCCTATAACACATGTGTCTTCTTCTTCCCACCGCCATTATCTGAGCGCTTTACAACGATGACAATGTTGTGTTGTATGACTACGTCTCAAACCCACTATTCTAAGGCCTCCCGAGTTTCAAAATAATTTAAATTTGTGAACACATCGGTGTAGTCCATCATAAGTTCATTACCCGGGGCATTCTCATTAGCTGGAGAATCCTCCATAGCTGAAGCATCCTCATTGTGTTGATGTGGATCATCATCACATGGCCCCGATAGATCCTCAGAATAATAAAAGAAATCTGGATCTAAATCTTCATCATCCGCCAAATTCTGAAAAGAAACAAAATTCAATGCATTATTAAAATAATTTGAACACACATACATAACCCCAAAATATGATATTATCGATAATCTATTATCGACCAATTGCATCTCGATCGACAACGGATAATCGACCACAACATTTTTGGGCGACTACATTGTGTCGATCGAGTCGACCGATGTTCCCATGGTCGACGTCGTGTCGTCGACCACACAAACTACCGTCGGCTAACCAGCATCGACACTCAATAGGCAAAAAACGAAAACTTTGAAACGCGCCAACAGCCTATTCAACCATTTTCTTTCAAATATATATCCTAAAATACTCTAAAACATACAAGGAACATTATAATCTATATATATCTACCCTTATATACTATTTCTGAATCTTTTCTCTTCTACGTGGCATCTCACTTTTCTCCGATTCTAATTTTCTCATGATTTACAATTATTTTGTTTTACAGTTTTTTTCAATTCTTCTCTCTCCTCTCTCTCCCCCTTTTTATAGGACTTCTCAATATTTTCTTTTATTTTTTCAAAGTTTTTTTCAATTTTTCTCTCTCCCCTCTCTTCCTTTTCTCTCAAATCTCCTAAATTTTCTTATACAAATTTCTCTCTCCCTCTTTTTTTTTTCTCGATTCTTTTTATCATTTTCTTTTATAATTTTTTTTTTTAATTCCCACGAAATTCGTGGGTTTTGCACTAGTCTTTACATCGTATATTTGAGAGTTTTTATCTCTCCTACGTGGCTTTCTCTCCTTTTTCTATTTTGAAATTCTGAATTTCTGTGAGTCGGTTTTTTTTTTGCTTTTTTTTTTTTAATAATTATTTTTGAATATTTTTATTTAAATGTTTTTGACAGTTTTTTTCCTTTAATATTTTATAAGAAACCGTGAATTTTTTATTCGATCTCTTCTTTCTCTCTACATTCTCTCTCAATTTCTCTTCTCTATTCTATTTCCTCCATTGCCGACTTCCTATTTTATTACTCATACTAAGATTTTTTTGGGGGGCTACTTTTCGATTGTTTTATCTGAAATGGTCATGCCCGTCCATATCCAGGCTTCACATTGGGTAAGAGATCGACTTTGTTCTTTTTTCTTTGTAAATATTTTTTCCTTATTTTTTTTCAAAGAATTTGGTGATCAATCAATTTTGTTCTACACTATTTCTGTTTTTTAATCCTCATCTACCATCGTTTAGTTCTTCATCTCAACTTTTCTATTGTTCTAATTAAAATTATTGTTTATGTTGTGATTTTACATTCTCATATCTGTATTGTAAAACTGAAATTGTTATATTTTTTATTGTCCTAATTTTTTGCTCTTATCTGTATTACAAATATAAAATTGTTTTCTTTCCATTCTCTAATTATTGTATAATCTGAATTGTTGCGAGAATAATGTCAATTTTTAAAGGCGATAAGATCAAATGACTCTGAATTTTACATGAAATTGTTCTCTTCTTAACTTAATTATGCATTCCTACTAATTAAGGATTTCATAATCTTTTACTCATATCTATACTACAAATATGAAATTCCTCTTTTCCGTTCTCTATTTCTTACTAATTATTGGATAGTTTGGATTGTAGTATGTACCATAAATATGAAATTGTTCTCTTCTTCATTATTCATTATTCTTTATTAATTACTGATTTTATAATCTTTTACTCATATTTGTACTACGGATATGAATTTGTCCTTTCTTTCATTTTCTATTCCTTAGTAATTATTGGATAGTCTGGATTGTTGCGAACATAATTGGGAGTCTGAGGCTAAAAATGTTGGAGAATAAAGATCAGAAATCATATATGATTATTTATAATTTACCTTTTTCTTTGAAATATATTATTTGGCTTTACTTTTTTTAATGTGATTATGGTGTAATTTCTATTCTACTTTAACACATTATTGTTGTAATGTTCCGTTGTTGTAAACGTTGGTTAATATGTCATTTTAAATAAATTTTAATATTATTTTTATATCATCTTATATATCCATATGTCCACCCATAATCGAGATGTAAGATGAATTATATGATTATTCTTTTATTTGTACAAGGATCTGAACATGAAATCACATTTTTATCAAATATATTTGTGAGTTCATATATATATGTGTAAACCTATGAGTTTACTTTTCTTATATATTTAATCCGTCAATTAAATATAAAATCTTTCACATCTGGATATTCTATTTTCTTCATTTAACTACTGTTATGTGTAGCCTTTATATTCATTGTAATTGATGATTTTTTTTTCCCTTTATATTCATTGTAATTGATGATTTTTTCCATTGCTTCAATATTAATGGTTTCTTTCATTGTTTCAATATCTTAGTATTTTGTCACATTTATAGTTGTATTATTCTGAATTTTTTTTATTATATAAGTTGTATAGTTGTTGAGATATGAATTTTTATAATCCTAAATTTCTCATTTAATTTTTCTAAATTTCAATTTATTAACTTAGATAATGTTAACAAGTTAAAAAACGTGTATAGTTATGACTTTATAAAACATTAAAGAATGTTGAAGAAAATTTATCATGTAACTCTCCAATTTATCGATGTATGTATGATAATGTATGAGAGCTAAAAAAATATGCATTACAATAACATAAAACATTATTAAAATATATATGGTTTAAATTAATTTAATTAAGTTATTACATTTCAATAATGTCACATAGTTAATCTTTTTTTTATCAGATTCTTAAAAAAAAAATTGATTTTTTTTTTACATCTAAACTTTTTTTTTAAATTCCGCGTAGTACGCGGGCACTGCACTAGTATATATATATAAGGAAGAAAGTTCTTCCCTAAAATTGACACGTGGCTCTCCAGATGTTGACATGTGTATGCCACCTCATGGCTCATACCATGTGTCAATTTAAATTAAAGTGCTGTAAAAAATGAAATTTATGTTTTAATTAGTTCTCAACTTCTCATCTTTCTTCCGTTACTGCCTTTTAAAGTTCCAATGCCAGGTTAAGGAATGTCATATCTTTGTTGGGCCATCACTGTCGACACCATTTCTGCTGGCAAAATCCCGCTTTTATACGGCACCGTCAAAGGAGTTCTTACCTTTATTATCAGCGGCGGTCGGTGGATCTGAACGGCAGGCGAGCGGCGAAAAGGAAAAAGATCGTGCACAAACAGGGGGCGGCGCGACGGGACGTGTGACGCAGCTGGTGGTGGAGCTGCGTGATGAACAAAGGCGAACTAGCGGCGGGATTATATTAATCATCTTGAATCAAGGGTATAAAGGATTACTAAATACACCCCCTGATTTAGTAAATACACTCCCATCTTGTAAACCCTCTTCTACTTAGTTTAGGTAGTTAGGAGTTAGTTAATGGCAGTTACTTTTCTTAAGAGCCTGTATATACACATTAGGGCTCAATTGTACTTTACTGAAATTCTGCAGAATTCAATATACTTTTCGATTCTTCTTTGCTTCAATTCTTCTTCCATTTTCAATTAGAAGATGATGCAATGTATGGTTTCTACATGGTATCAGTATTAGCCATCGGATTCGGGCCAATTTCTTTGCGAACCACCATCGCGTTCTCCTGCCCCTTTTGAAGCTTCAACGAATTTCTTGCGTTTCTTGGCAATTCTTCCTTCCGTGATCCATGGCGCCAACGGTTACTGATCCCGATTCTTTGGACCCGGCCCTCAATCCGTTCTCTCCGCTCGCCCTACATCAAAACGATAATCCAGCCGTCGCCTTCGCCCTTGAACCCCTCGACGGCACTAACTATGTCTCCTGGAGTCATGCGGTCAAACGCGGCCTCAGTGTGAAGAACAAGGTTCGTCTGATTGATGGATCCTTGGATATTCCCAGCGAGGAAGATGAACCAGCCGTGTACTCTGCTTGGGTAAGATCCAATGACCTAGTTCTTATGTGGATTTTGAATTCTATTGTGCCTGAAATTAAGCGTACTTTGGATTACTTCTCTATTGCAAAAGATGTTTGGGATGAATTAAAGGTTAGATATGCCTTATCCGATGGCACTAGGGTATATCACCTTGAGAAATCCCTTAGTACAATCACTCAGGGTTCCCAATCTTTAGTCTCCTATTACAACCAATTCAAGTCTTTATGGGATGGGTACCTTAGCTTTAGGCCTATTCTTAAATGCTCTTGTGGTGTTATGGATACTTGCTCTTGTGAATTGCCTAAACTCATGACCAATATTCAAGAACAGGATGTTGTTTTGAAATTCTTAATTGGTTTGCATGATTCCTATGGTGCTCTTCGAAGCCAATTCCTCTTGCAATCTCCATTTCCTCCTCTTTCCAAATTATATGGTCTTTTGCTTCAAGAGGAATCCCAAAGAAACCTCCACAACACCCCTGATCCTATCCACCTAGACTCTGTTTCTATGAATGCCAGAAACAACAGATCTTTCAAAGATAGGAAGAAACCTCTAAAATGTGGCCACTGTGATGGCATTGGTCATTCCATAGATAGGTGCTTTCACATCATTGGCTTTCCACCTGGTTGGAGGGGCCCTAGAACTCTTCCAAACAAACTCACTCAAAAAACTGCCAACCTTTCCTTGAGGAACACCACCTTGGACTCCAATCCTCTATTTGATCAGGTTTTATATGACAAGTTTGTAAGTTTTTCTAAGATGCAGAATTTGGGGGAGCACATGGCTATGCCTCACACTGTGGCAGGAGCCTCCACTGCTCAACCTGATGTTAACCAACACACCACTGATTCAGGTATGATTTCCAACATTTGCTTGCAAGATAGTACTATTTCTACTTGGATTATAGATACTGGGGCAACTGACCACATGGTCTTTGATTTGTCTTTGTTTTCCACCCCTCCCTCCATTGCCAATGTTAAGATTTCTTTGCCTGATAATGCCTTTTCCACTGCTACACATATGGGCAACATTGTTATCAATAAACATCTCACTCTATATAATGTCTTGTATGTCCCTGATTTTACCTTCAATTTGTTGTCTGTTAGTCACTTGACTAGGTACTCTAATTGTTCTGTGAGTTTCTTCTCCTCACATTGTGTTTTACAGGACAACACCAACAAGATGGTGATTGGTACTGCTGATCAAGTGAGAGGCCTCTACCTCTTGAAAACTGCTGCTCCATGTGCATTACCTGCTTTAGGTTCCACTGTTACTTCTAGTTCTGCTGTTCTAAATAAATGTAACTTTGATACATGGCATAGAAGGCTAGGACACACTTCTAAGAAATGTATGTTGCACATTCCTGAATTGAATATTGATGCTAATTCTCATGCTCATACAAACTGTTACATTTGTCCCTTAGCTAAGCAAAAGAGAAATTCTTTCCCTTTGAGTACATCTGTTTCTTCTCATGCTTTTCAATTGATACATTGTGATGTTTGGGGCCCTTTTTCCACCATATCTGCTTCTGGTTATAAGTACTTTCTGACTATTGTAGATGATTTCAGTAGATGTACATGGACTTACCTTCTAAGTGCTAAGAGTGATGTCAAAATTTGCCTCCAAAACTTCTATAACATGGTTCTAACTCATTTTGGCACTAAAATTAAGACTTTAAGGAGTGACAATGGGACTGAGTTTATTCTTTCTGATTTTTATCATACCCATGGGATCTTACACCAAACCTCTTGTGTTGAAACACCCCAACAAAATGGTATAGTTGAGAGAAAACATCAACACTTGCTTCAAGTTGCTAGGGCTCTCCTTTTTCAGTCTTCTATACCTCTTAGATATTGGGATGAATGCATCAAAACTGCTACTTTCATCATAAACAGAATCCCATCCTACACTCTCCAAAACAAGTCTCCCTTTGAACTTCTTTACAACAAGAAACCTGATTATTCCATGTTTAGAACTTTTGGATGTCTTTGCTTTGCCAACACTCTCACATCTCACAGACACAAATTTGCCCCTAGGGCAACCAAGTGTATATTCATTGGCTACCCTATGGGCACCAAAGGGTATAAACTCTTGGACATACACACTGGAAAAACTCTCATCTCCAGAAATGTCAAGTTCTTTGAAGATGTCTTTCCCTTCAAAGATAACAGCCCCTCAAAACCTCCCTCCCCCACTGCTATTCCCATCCTTGATGATTTCATTGATGATGACCATTTATGTTCTCCCAACCTTTCACCCCCTGAGCTGCACAATTCCATTCATGATTCACATGATTTGAATGATTTGCATGATCCCACTGTTTCTGGTATTGATACTCACACTAGGCCTCTTAGAACCAAAACTCAGCCTGCATATTTACAATCTTATGAGACTTCATTACCTGCTTCAGTGGATCATGCCAATCACTCTTCATCTTCCAGCATCAAATATCCCATTCAAACTTTCTTGTCCTCTCACAAACTGTCACCCAGCTATAAAGCCTTCACTACTTCCATTTCCCAAATTCAGGAACCCAAATCTTACAAACAAGCAGCTCAAGATAATAATTGGGTCAATGCCATGCAACAAGAGTTGTCTGCATTAGTCCAAAATAACACCTGGACTCTTGTAAATCTCCCTCCTAACAAGCATTGCATAGGTTGTAGATGGATCTACAAAGTCAAATACAAATCTGATGGCTCTATTGATAGATACAAAGCTAGATTAGTAGCTAAAGGATTCACTCAACAAGAGGGCATTGATTATTTTGACACTTTTTCTCCAGTTGCTAAGATCACCAGTGTTAGAATACTTCTAGCTGTTGCTGTGTCTAAAAATTGGCATATTCATCAACTAGATGTCAATAATGCTTTCTTACATGGTGACTTAGATGAAGAAATATATATGCTACCTCCCCCTGGCTATTGTTCTAAAACTGATACTAGAGTCTGTAAACTCAATAAGAGCCTTTATGGATTGAAACAGGCTTCAAAACAGTGGTTCTCCAAATTAACCACCTCTTTGTTATCTATTGGCTTTACTCAATCACAGGCTGACACTTCTCTATTCACAAAACAAACTGCTACTGCCTTTACTGTTGTCTTGTGTTATGTTGATGATCTAATTGTAACAAGCACTAGCCTTGATGCCATAAAGTCCATTAAGGCACATCTACATAACTCTTTTACTATAAAAGATCTTAGCATTCTCAGATATATTTTAGGGATTGAAGTTGCCAGAAACCAATCTGGCATTACCCTTTCTCAGAGAAAATATTCTCTTGATTTGCTTGATGACTCTGGATACTTAGGATGTAAGCCATCCTCCACTCCTATGGATGCCAAAGTCTGCTTTGATCCTCAAGCTCCACCATTGACAAACCCTCAACAATACAGAAGATTGGTAGGTAAACTCCTCTACCTTACCATTACTAGACCTGACCTATCTTATGCAGTTCAAACCATGAGTCAGTACATGCAATCTCCCACTGCCTCTCACCTTGATGCAGTCCACAGGATCCTAAGGTATATCAAAGGTAACCCTGGTACTGGACTTTTCTATCCTACACAAAACACTGCTAAATTGCATGCCTTTTCTGACTCTGATTGGGGGAGATGTACCCTAACAAGGAGAAGCATCACTGGTTATAGTATATATTTTGGTAATGCACTAATCTCTTGGAAATCCAAGAAACAAACCACTGTTAGTAGATCTTCTGCAGAGGCTGAGTACAGGGCTTTGGCATCAACAACATGTGAGCTTCAATGGATTCACTATATCCTCAAGGATTTAAAGATCAGCCATTCCACTCCATCATCTATGTACACGGACAGCAAGAGTGCATTTTCAATTGCTCACAATCCTTGTTTACACCAAAGAACAAAGCACATTGACTTGGACTATCACTTCACTAGAGAAAAGATCAAGGATAGCCTCCTCACCCTCATCCACATTCCTACTCAAGAGAACTTGGCCGACATCCTCACCAAACCCTTACCTCCTGCTGGTTTCTTCACTCACAAAGCCAAAATGGGGTTAATTGATATCCACTCCCATTTTGAGGGGGGTATAAAGGATTACTAAATACACCCCCTGATTTAGTAAATACACTCCCATCTTGTAAACCCTCTTCTACTTAGTTTAGGTAGTTAGGAGTTAGTTAATGGCAGTTACTTTTCTTAAGAGCCTGTATATACACATTAGGGCTCAATTGTACTTTACTGAAATTCTGCAGAATTCAATATACTTTTCGATTCTTCTTTGCTTCAATTCTTCTTCCATTTTCAATTAGAAGATGATGCAATGTAATGTATGGTTTCTACAAAGGGCCTCAGAGGTAATCACGAATTCACGATTGTATTTTCCCGTTGATTGTTGATAATACGAATTTGCGATTTGCAGATTTATCTTTGGAAATCCAAGTAAAACCTACTGGCTGAGAAATTACAATGAACTTTTTCTTAGGAATTCTTCATCTCATCAAATTCTGATTCACTGGACCCACAAATTCAGGTATTGCATGTTTCCTGAATTTAATATTTTCTTTTCCAAAAGATTTAGATTCATAGTAATTTTTCAAACGAGTGGCGTTTAAGAAATTTGATGAACATTTATTTGGAAATGGGTGATATTTGGCACTTTTTATGAAACAGGTTTCCAAGTGTTCGATGAAATGTTCCTTAATGAATTCTTCTGATATGCGTTTGTGATCTTGCGTTACCTTGATCTTGATTATTTTGATCTCCATATAATGTCCAAGCATTGGAGGATAATTTTGAAAATGCAGTATATGTTCAGGATTCATGGGAAAATGATATCGAATTTAGCTGAGGATAATTTTTTAGTTGCACTTTTCTTTTTTTTATGACCTACATGTTCTGAGTTCTGTGGACCAGGAATCATGATATAGGGGTAAAGCCACATAAGAGAAGTCATACTCTTAACTATCAATTTGCATTGGATAAATATATGATCTTATTTTCAGTTCAGAATTTTAGATATAAGTACTTTGAGTTAATTTGAATTTGGGTAACAAAGCCCTAATCAAATAGAAATTTTATTGAACATAGATGCGGAAGATTTTTTTATTTTTTTTTGGTCGGTAAAATGAGTAATATTATTAAAAGGGTTGAGAATGAGAGGTACCCAACATAGCAGAATACATAATCCACGGCTTTTCCTATACCAACTCAAAACATGAATTAAATATTCTGAAGAAGAAGAGATCCTAAAACTTATATTTGAATGTGGTATTAAAGCCCTAACAATTTGTCGATTACTTTTCTTTTCTGTTGTTTGTCTATTAGAATGTTTTTATTGATGCTAATTGATTTTATAATTAATGTATGGCAGCCCAAGGACATCGGAAACAACCTGGGATATGGCTATGGAAAGGCTATAAGAAAATCATGGAGATGCTCTCTTCTTCCAACTAAATTTGATGACTCCCTTACTGTTAGGGAAACCGTTTGCCGTGTAGGTGAAGAACTGTCAGCGTGATTTCCACCTTCAATGCATTCTTGAATGGTATGTGCCTCTGCATTTGAATTTTACAATTGTTTTTTAGTGATATGGTATGTTGTTATGACATTATGGTTTCTTCCAAATATAGGTTTCTTTTTTTATTATTAAATTGCTTATATTAAAGTTTACAGATGCATAGCAGAAAAAAAAAATCTGGGAAGACCACTTAGCCTTCCAGGTTTAGATTTGGTTTAATGTCAACTTTGGTTAGCTTTTCTCTTTTATTTACTTTGGTTAGTTTTAAGTAATGACTAGGAAGTACTTTCTTGACATTTTACCAATCGTGTGATTTGAAGGCTATTGCATGAGCGTAAATGTGTGTATAAAGTCTTTGCAAGATTATTTATATATTTAAATCATCATGAGTGTAAATGTGTGTTTAAAGTCTTTGCAAGATTATTTATATATTGAAATCATATTTCTTGGTTTTTAGGACTTTGATTTACAAACTTAGAAAACATTCTTTCATCAATTTTTAAGACTAATATTATACTCCGTACAATACAATGTTAAGCGTAAAAATAATTAGCATCCTAAGATAATCAAGCGCACAAAGTGCACTAACTCGACAGCTTTAGAGTGCATTCAGCAATTGATGCCAGGAATAATTTCATTGTCACGATTCTTTAGTTGCATCATTTTTATTGTCTAGTGAATTCATCTAACCTTTTTTTTTAGCTGCAAAGCAGTACAATCTGTTGTTGACCCGGCAATAAATGACATTTGTATTCTTCTGCAGTGCAGTCGCCACAACTTGAACATGATATGTTCTCTCTCTCACATATAAAATTTATTTTATAGTTAAGGTTTTGAGACATTATACATCATCTCTGAATGGTTTCATTCTTTGGGAAACCTTTGTCTACTCCCCTGAATTGTTGGATTAATAGCAACAATGTAGCATTAATGTATTATTATTTGATAGTTGTAATCTAAATCCTCGGATACCTTAGGTAAATGCACTAATTAAAGAAGCTGCAGATTAATGATTTTTTCTATGTCATCCGTTTGCAAGTAGGAAAAAGGTATGTAATAAGTGACTAGAATATTGAAAATTCATGGAGATTGAGACTACTGTCTCTGAGTACTGTCTTGCTGATTTTTCTGACATATCAATTGCAAATTCTCTGTTTGGTAACTAAATAAGAAGTTCTTGAGCCATCTTCCAAGTAATCAATATAGTTAGAATCTTACTTACACGGTTCCTTGCTTCTCTCTAAGAATTTATGTGGAAACAGAGATATTTGTATTTGATAATTTCATGTACAACTATACAAGAAACTGATACAAATATGACATTGATTGAGTTTGTGAGGTAGCCTTTTCATGAATGATATGTATGGAGGAATACTGCGGAAAAACTGGCATGTCATGTTAGATGGAAGTGAATCAGTTTATATTCAACATCTATGATTCCCCACAAGGATGTCTCCATGGAAAATAAGTTTCATGATTTCCTCAACTCAACAACATACTTGACAGTTTCCTTTTTTATTGTTCAATTTTGGTGTATATTTACATCTATTTTTGTTTTTGTGGTCATACTGAATATGATTCCTCCACACCTACCCACCCGATATAAATATACATCAGATTAGTGATGGGTTGGCTCAGAATTTCAGAAGTGGGGAGAAAATTTGATTGCATCAGCAGACCTAACACAGTAAGAAACGGGGTTAAAATTGTTGATATTGTATTATTTCAGATTGTAAGTCTATATTCCTGTCCAAGTGGAAGATGTTGAAGGTATCAAATTGCTAGCTGCAAGTATTCTACAGAAGAAAAGCCTGTTACAAGTAAACTGGTGAAGAAAGATGTACAAAGATTGCTCAGAATATGTGTCATTACATATTATATTTGAGAAAATCTAATTAAAGAAATTGTCTCTATTTTCAATTGAAACATTGGTTATGTGTTTGTTCTTGCCCCACTTTTTCTCAAACAAGAAACACTTATGACTGCACAAAGGGTTTGTTTCATAATCTTTACTGTTCTCTGTCAAGTACACCTGTTATCGTATAACCAAGACCTCTTTCAAGATCTTCTCTCATATAGCTATAATATGAATTTATTTGTTAGGTACTGATCCTTGTTTGGGAATGTTATTGTTTTATCATACTAATCCTTATAATTACCCAAGAGATAGTGCTTTTACTAGATAATGATATATTACAACTACTTTACATAACCCAAGAGATGGTGCTTTACTATCAATGTTAGATAATGATATATTCACAACTGTCAGAATAAACCGAGTTGATTTATTGACTGTTTAATCTTGTGTTTGATCAGTTCTTATTTCTTTGCTAACAAATTTTACCTGTAGAGAAGAAAATGGTGAAAACTGGCACTACAAAAAAAATAGCTTTTAGTGACAACTTTTTTTGTCACTAAATCTTTGAATTTTGTCACTAAAAATAGTTAGTGACAATTTTTGAGTTTGTGGCTATAAATCGTGTGGCTAAAAGATTAGTGGTGAAAATGTCTTAAACATCACTATATGTCATATTTTTAGTCACGTACATATTTTGTCACCAAAAATTATTTTATAGTGACATATCTGTGTTGTCACTATTACTCAATGATTTAGTCGCATTTCCTTGTTGTCGCTATAACTCAATGTTTTAGTCACATATGTTTATTGTCACTATAACTCAGTGTTTTAGTCACATATGTTTATTGTCACTATAACTCAATGTTGTAGTCACATATGTTTATTGTCACTATAACTCAGTGTTTTAGTCACACATTGTCACATCCCAAAATTAGGGCCTAGATGAAAATAGTATACACTCTAGTATGAATAAAAATAAAACCTTGTATATCACTACATTTCGAAAAAAAATAAAACTAGCAAAAACAAAAACTTACATATTTGTAGAATTCTTCACGTTTTCTTGTAATTTTTTTATTCTTAAACCACCTAAAATACAAAGACACGATTTCCACGAGTTGAAATGGTTAAATGAAGAGAAAAGAAGATGAGAGATGGAGTCCAAATGTTTTTTCGGTAACTTGGGGAGGAGAGAATGTGGGGGAGTGGGGGTTTAGGGGGGAATGTGAAAGGGGCGAAATTGGGGGGTGCGTCTAGTAAGGGGTGTATTTAGTGCCATGCAACTTACTGAAAGTGTATTTTTTTGTTTTTCACCCTATTATTTTATTAATAAACTGATTGGGGGAATGCATATATCTGAAATTGAGGTGTAAATAATCAGACCCATTGAATAATGTATAGTAGCCCATTTTAATCTTTTCAAGCAATTAAATGGCAAAAGGCTAGGCCCACCTCATTTTAATTTTTGGGTTTGACTATTTACACCTCCATTTCGGAGAGATGCACTCCTCCAATCAGTTTATTAATATAATAATACGGCGAAAAACCAAAAATACCCTTTAAGTAAATTGATGGACACTAAATGCACCCCCCTACTGGACGCACCCCTATCATCATTCCTTCCCCTTTTCCTCTAAACCACCACTTCCGGCCGTCGTCGACATATTTTCCGGTGACCACCAAAACAAAAAAAATTCAAAAAATACATAAAAGAAATCACAATTTTTTTTATAAATTTCGATTAACCAGTGTCGACCATATACACTCCCTTCGACAACAATTTATCGACGAAAGTATATATGATCGACACTGGTTGGTCGAAAAAAAAAGATTTTTTTTTAAATTCAATCATTTAATGTCGACCAAATACACCCTCGTCGATAATAATTTATCGACGAGGGTGTAGATTTTCGACTCTGGTTTGACAAGAAAAAAAAATTGTAAACATTTTGTCGTTGCCGCTGAGAGAGAGAGAGAGAGAGAGAGAGAGAGAGAGAGAGAGAGAGAGAGAGAGAGAGAGAGAGAGAGAGAGAGAGAGAGAGAGAGAGAGAGAGAGAGAGAGAGAGAGAGAGAGAGAGAGAGAGAGAGAGAGAGAGAGAGAGAGAGAGAGAGAGAGAGAGAGAGAGAGAGAGAGAGAGAGAGAGAGAGAGAGAGAGAGAGAGAGAGAGAGAGAGAGAGAGAGGGGGGGGGCTTGGTGGGGGTTGCGAAGGGCTTGGTGGGGGTTGTTAAGGGCTTGGTGGGGGCGAGGGGCTGGGTGGGCATGGGAGAGGGGGGGAGCAAAAATACAGAAAAAAAATGGGGAGGGGTCACGGCGGCCGGACGGGGGAGGGGGGTGGCCGTGACGGGGAGAGGGGGTGGGAGGGGGAAAATCACAAAGAAAAAAAAGGGGGGGAAGAGGGAGGGTCCGCGACGGCTAGAGCGGGAGCCACGGCGGCTGGGGTGGGGGAGGGGTCACGACAGCGGCTGGACGGGGGAGGGGGTGGTCGCGGCGGGGAGAGGGGGAGGGATGGGGAAAATTACAGAAAAAAGGGGAGGGAGAGGGAGGGGCCGCGGAGGAGGCGGCGAGGGCGGTGGCAACAACTGGTGTGAGGTGGTGGGAGAAAATGAGAGTGAAGGAAGATGAAGGGAGGAATTAGGGTTTTAGTTTATTGACATTAAGAACTAAAATTCACACTCATACTTCAATTATAACCAAAAAAAAATCAACAATTCAATTAAGGTCAAATCTATATTTAAGATACTAATATGCCCTCAATAATTAAATTAAACTAACAATTACTCCTACATATTAATATCTTTAACCTCCCTCATAAATAGGGGAAATTTTAATTGACTCATAATCTCCCAAAATTCAATATGTTTCTACCGAATTAAATGCAATATTCCCTCAATCTTCTCAATTCCATCAATATGCCCGATCCCAATTAGGAATTGCATTTCCATAAAAATTTCTATCAAATTTATTCTATCGATTTTTCTTCGTTTTCCACAGAATTCTGGTGTGATTTTTTTAAATGACACATGCAATCTTCTTCTGATCGGTGTATTAATTGTCTATTATATTCAGCAAGCAATCTTCGGCTCAGCCATAGTCGTCGCTGCCATAACCGGACGAATGGAGCCCCTGCAATTGCTTCAATCTTCACCCACCGCGTGCGGCCCCTGACATCTCTCTGACGAAGACGACGACTTCCACATCACCGACGACCCTGGTTCGAGGGCAGTTCCATCTGTGTCAACCGTCGCGGCCTCCATCTTCGTCGTTGGCCACCGATCTATATGAATCTGAAGACGAAGTTGTCGTCCACCTTCAACTCCGCTGCCTTGGCCGCCGCCTCCATAGCCTTCGTCTCGTTTGCTTTTGAGTGCATGCGATTTGCTATGCGATTCCAAGGCAATTTCAGGTTTTGCGATTTTGAGTTCGATTTCAGAGTTCTTTTGCTTTTGAGTGTGATTTTGGGGTGCGATTTCAGATTTCGTTGCATATGTATACCAATTTATTGCATATATTTGTATGTATAATGCATATTCTAAATATTTTTAAATAAAATTAATATTTTAGAACATCTTATTACATATATATTATTCTTTTGCATATTATGAAGTATTTTAAGTTGTAGCGTGCAATTTTCGTTGCATATATAAACCTTGCATTAATTGATTGCGTGCATTTTGAGAATCGAATTGAGAGAATTAAATTTTTTGAATTCTGAAAAAATAATAAATGGAAAATTAATCGATTTTCATATTTTTAGGAATATGCAGCTGATTAGTTCACATATCGGTTTTTTAGGAATGTTTTGAATTAGGTTTTTTAGGAATTTTTTGAATTTTTGAAGGTGTATTAATTACCGTATTTTAGGTATAATGTATTTTGGAAAGGTTTGAATTTATGAAAAATTTTAAAATGCGGGAATTAAAATTGATTACGAATTTTAAATTAAAAAAGGGTTGACTAATTCTACATTACCATTCAATTGAATATAAAGGGTGGAGTGTTCTTAGGTGTAACTTCCCCTTAGGGTTTTAATGTGAAAATTAGGTTTTGGAGGGTGTGGGTAGTAATAGAAATTTATGGAGGAAAATGCATTTATGACAATTAAAGTAGGTGTGCCCAATTTTAGGGAGAGTGTATAAATCGGGGAGTGCATCTCTTCTAAATGGAGGTGTAAATAGTCAAAACCCTTTATTTTTGGAGCACACAACAGCCATTCAGATTGGAGGGGGCCATTTTAAAATTTTTGGATTCGGCCATTCATCAATTGGAGGAGTTTTTCGGCCAACACACAGAACTCGTGAGCCGGAATTCGGCCGACAGAGAGGAAAGAAGGGATTGGTGAAGAACAGGGGGCGACTCCATTAGGGAAACCCCACCTCCATCCACTTTACTCAATACTTAATTTTATTTTATTTAATTTAATTAGTTTTTAATGGAGTATTTTGTTTTATGGTAAGTGGTAGGAGAATTTGAAGACAAATGAGGTGATACATTTCTTTTAATTTAATGTTTTGTTATCTATTTTCTATGTGTTTACTTTATTTTGTTAATTTAATTATTGACTAGATTTTTTGATGTTTGGATTTATGATGAAATTAGATTTTTATGTTGATTTGGATTGTTAAATTCTATGTATTGATTAGGTTAATGAGTTTTGAATGATCATTTACTTGATTGAATTCAATTATTAGATTATATGTTGAAGCTTGATTTGTGCAACGAGAGTTGGTTAATCTTGAGTTTATATTGGATTATTGCAATGAGAGTTGGGTAATTTTTATTAGAACACAATCTTCATTAATTACTTGAATGTGAGTTTGGGTAATTGGTGAGGAGTTCATAGGAGTTTGGTTTTTAGTATTAAATTAGTATAGCTTAGTTTGAATCCTCTAATTGTGTGATTACCGGGATAAGAACGACTTTATCCTTCCTCCCGATCTTAGGTGCTTTATTAAATACATTATTAGTGATTGTTCTTATCATACACCAACCAATTAATTAAACGTCCAAGTTAAGTTTTAATCGGTTTACACATAATGAAGAACACCCAAACACTACTTCTTACATTTGATATTTGATCATCATTTTACTTGTTTTTCTTAATTAGTGTTTATCTTGTTGATACTTCCATTTAGTTTAATCGCTCGCCCCATGTTTTATCACTATAATTATGTGACGACGTACAACACTAAGGCTACGCAAACAAACTAGTCACGTGGTTCGATAATTACCTGACACTTATCTATTACTACGAGGATCCTCTTACACTTGAGAGTCGAGTATTGAGAAAATATGTGTAAATACATTAAAAATTATTACTATTTAAGTTATTATTAATTAGTTGGATGGTAATTTAGTAATACTAACTTATAATTTCAGTAAATATTGTGTTGCACCTTTCTGTTATATCGACTTACATTTTTTAGTAATATTGTGTTGCATTTTTTACTGAATAAATTTTTTTTCTTAAAAGTTTAAATTAAAATGGAGAATCTGAATATGTTAGTAGGGTAAGTGGTGGGTGTAACAATTTTCTAAAGTTGAGTTAAGTTCAAACCCTCTATTTTTTTTTTATTAACAAAAAAAAAAAGTAACACAAAAAGAAAAGCGAAAAATACGCAAAAATAAATAAAGGTTAAGTGATTTTCTATTTTAATTAACAAAAAAAAAATAACACGAAAGCGAAAAATACGCAAAAATAAATAAAGATTAAGTGATTTTCTATTTTAATTAACAAAAAAAAAAAAAAACCATTACACTAGAGTGCATATAAGAATTCGTCTTGAAACAAAAACATTATTCTTTAAAATTTTGAAAAATGGACTTGTCTATATAATGTAAAGTCATTTATTGAAACAAAAACTATAGTCAGTTAAATATATACTCTTCTTTCTCAAAAAAAAAAAAAGTCAATTTTCCTTTTTTACACAAATCAATGAAGAGTTTATTAACAAAGTAAGACAATCCATAAGTCATTTAAATAAAGTAAGATAAAAAAAATTGAGTAAAACAATTAAGACCAAGGTCATAAAATCTCAATTATACCGTTTCTTTATTAAATCAACAATTAAATCTAATAATATACTCTATCGTAATCAATTTCACGTCATTTCTCATTTCTCACAAAACTCTAATGGTCGCCTCCTTTATTTTGAATCCGGGTGAGTCTCGGAGAACCGAGACGACGGAATGTGTGTGAGTGGCGGAGATGGATGAGGGTGGTGGCGTCGACGCAGGAACGACGGCGGAAGAAGAGTTTCCGGCCACAGGGTTCGCGCGATTTGATCGATTGAGGCGTCAACTTCTCTGTTTTGGCGATTCGTGTCCTCACTTGCCGTTCGCGGGGCGATTTTAGTGTTTTGTTTGGTCTCGAAGCTCGACGGTGAGTCGATTAACCCTGCCTTGTCATCGATTGAATTTCTCAGGTTGTTCGATTGAATTTCTTCACCTGTGAATTGGACCCACTTTGGATCTGTGTCTTTAGTTTTGAATTTTACATTCTTTGATTTCTTTGATTTTACATGGGCACACCAGAAAGCCCTAGAACGGCTCGAAGTGGAGGCGGCCGGGACTGCTGATTCTGATTGAAGAAGGTATCTATCTTCTAATTACCGTTTTATAGTGTTATTTTTTCTTTACGGCGGAGGAATTTCTTCATGAATTATTGGAGTTTGTGTAGTGAACTGTTTGGAGAAATAATTTTTTTTTTTTATCTTTGGAATTTAAATACGTTGTTCTCCATGCTATAAATTTACTTTGATTTTGAGAATGAAAATTTATTGCTCGTTAATTTAGCTGGAAATTAGGATATTGTGGTTCTAGAGGTGAGGAGGACGGGTTTTTTGAAAATTTGACTAATTTCTCTCATTGTCTTCTTTTTTTTGCCATCTGGTTGAACATGCACTTTTTCAGTGCCGTCATTGCTACTTCTCATACAAACGTCAATGAATTTAGTCTATTCGTAAGGGCCTTTTATTGGATTGTGGATGATTGTTTAATGACTGTTAATTGTTTGATGAAAGGTCAATTGAGAAAGAATGAGTTTAACATTAGAATGAAGGGTTTAATTTAGTCTGTTTTTACTTCTATGGGCAAAATAAAATCAAGAATCACCTTCTCTTTACGCAATGCTCTGTTTTTTTATGTAATTTCCTCTTCACAATAAAATACACATTTTTATTTGAAGAGGAGGAGGAATCTCTACCTGTGGTAAATATGCAACTTAACTATTACTATATTTATTTGTCACATAATATTTGTATAATATGTACTGATTTTCATAATTGTGAATTGATTCCAGGAGGATTCAAGTAGCCGAAAAGAAAATGAATCAGCAGCAGCAATATACTATTCTGCAGATGATGCACTCAATTTGGATATTAGGAGACGTGTTTGCTTACTTTTGAATGCAATTTGGAAACGTGTTTGCTTACTTTTGAATCCAATTTTGATTCTTATTTTATTATTTAAACTATTGTGTAATGTCATTTTAGTTTGTAAGTCATGTGAAATGGATGATAAAGTGTTATATTATTCTTATGCAATGCACATATTAGATATATGCATCTCCTATTAATAAGCAATGCACATATTATATCTATGCACCAAACTATGAATATATGCACATTAGTTGCGCATTACGTATAAGACTACAGGCCAATCCGACCTGTGTGTTAAAAATTCCAATGAAATTTGAAATAATTTATGTTTATTCTAATTTTTCAGTACATCATATCAAAGATTTAAACTAACATGCAGAAAATACACCTTGAGAATCGAGCGAGTAATCGAATGTGTGAAACGAATGTGCACAGAATTAATGGTGTGCATATTTGAAAGTATATGATTTAATGTAAATTCAAAAAAAAAAAAATTAAAAGTATATGTAATTATCGATTGCATATATAAAAAAATGCAGGCATATTTGAAAGTATATGCACTTGTTGGTTGCATATAAATAAAATATGTCTTTCTGCATCTTGCAAAAATATTAGATTTATTCAACAAGTATTTTTTAATACAAGTTGTTTAGTAAATTATTTAAACACTTTTAGAGGTGTATCGAGTAAAATAAATTTTTTGAATGTATTAATTTTATTAAGTATTTTATAATATAATTTATATTTTAATAAAGATATGGTAATATTAAATTATTGAATATTTAAAAATATAAATGTGGACAGACCGAAGGAGTGATCTCAAATTTTAGGAAAGTAATTTGAAATGGAAACTTCGCTATAATTGAGGGATAATCTCGAATTTTAGGAAAGTAATTAATTTGAAATGGAATTGTCCTATAATAGAGGGATAATCTCTTAGCTTTTTAAAACTTAATTCGTTTGACTTTGCATATTAGACATTAATTAAATTAAATGATTCGTAAATTTAAATTAAATGTAAGATAAGGGCAAATTGGTACAATTACGTGACATTTTGTCTTTAATTGTTTTACTAAAACTTTTTAGCTTGAATCATAAAAATTAGGAGTTGTTTGTCCTATATTGTTTTTTGGGTTAATTCTAAATAAATACACCACCTTTAGTCTCAGTATCAATTTAATCACGACTTTTACGATTATTGTAAAAAATCCCAAACTTTCATCTTGTTGCAATTAAATACACGTTTTTTTTCTCCGGCCAACAATTGATGATGTGATTTGCCCGGAGCTTCAGATTACCCATATTCTTTTTTATTTTTTTTATTTCTCACATCAGATTAAATTTTATATAAATAAAAATAAAATTTATAAAAATAAAAATAAAACTTCCTCTTCTTCTACGTCTTTCTCAACTTCTCAAACTCAATACAATACCGTTCTTCTTCTGCGTGTTCTTCTTCTGCGTCTTTCTCAATTTCTCAAACTCAATACAGTTTTTCTTCTTCTGCATCTTTCTCACTTCTAAAACTCCAAATTCTTCTCTTCTAACCCTAAAAATCAAAATCACAAGGATAGAACTAACCCTAAAAATGGCAAAAAAATTTGTAAAAAATCATTTAAAAATAATTCTAGGTACTACACTGTTGATAGGTCAATCAAGCATTCAACCCTTATGGTACAAGGATGTGGAAGATAAGGAAGAGAGGTCCTGAGGAAATTCCTAGAAATTCTACAAAATTGATCAGACATGAAATACAAATGACTTGGTCTGCAACAAAGAAAACTTGTTCCCGTGCAAAGGACTTCAAAAGACCAGAGAAATTGCAGATTGTGTTTTTGGTCATATATACTAATTTTTTTAGTAATATATAGTGATTTAAAAAAAATGTCATGTTATATATTTGTCATGTTTGAAGAAAAATGGCAAACCAAGACATGAGTGTATTGATTTTCAAAACCTTTGACACTATTATATGAGGGTAAGTTTCTTATTTTATTAAATATTTGTTTATTTCTTATAACTATATTGTTATTTTCATTCTTTCATATTTCTCTGGTCTTTTGAAGTCCTTTGCACGGGAACAACTTTTCTTTGTTGTGGCCCACTACATTACATACAGAGCAAGTCATTTGTATTCCATGTCTTGTCAATTTTGTAGAATTTCTAGGAATTTCCTCAGGACCTCTCTTCTTTATATTCCACATCCTTCTACCATGCTTGATCTATCAACAGTGTAGTACCTAGAATTTTTTTTTAAGAATTTTTTACAATTTTTTTTGCCATGTTTAGTGTTAATTCTATCCTTATGATTTTTAGGGTTAGAAGAGAAGAATTGGAGTTTGAGAAGTTGAGAAAGACGCGGAAGAAGAAGTTTTTTTTTTTTTTTATAAATTTTTATTTATATAAAATTTAATCTGATGTGGAAAATAAAAAAAATAAAAAAGAATATGGGTAATCTGACGTGGCAAGCTCCGGCAAACCACATCATCAATTGTTGGCCGGAGAAAAAAAATGTGTATCTAATTGCAACAGGATGAAAGGTTGGGATTTTTTACAATAATCGTAAAGATCGTGATTAAATTGATATTGAGATAAAAGGTGGTGTATTTATTTAGAATTAACCCTTATTTTTTCCCCATCAATGAAAACATTTTTAGGGGACAATAAAAGGTAGATTATATAAAAAAAAAAAAAAAACCTAGGACCATAAGCGGTCGAGTCAGAGGCCAGATTGTCATTAAAACCTTGTCTGGGAAAACCCTCCTTAGGGATAAAACTCAGGTCAAGGAAAAATGTACACTCCTCTAAAAGTCAATGTCTATAAAAAGCAGTATATAAATCATTATGCAGAAATGAGAGTAAAAAGTCTGGAGGTAGCATCTCCAGACACAATCAAGGCCAGTCTTGACCACAGCATCCGTCGCCTGGTTGGCCTCTCTGAAGACGTGTGAGTATTTGATGTGCATGTCATGCGTAAGAGGGTGGCTCTGACTTCAAAGGTCTTGCAGACGTTAAGGCGGTGTTTGGTTTGGGATTGGCCAATCCGGATTTGGATTGACCCAATCCCAATCCAATCTCTCTCAATCCATCTCAATCCAAATACCAATCCACCCCTATAATACACCTATACACTTATTTTTATACCATCAAATCACTCTTTTCAACCACTAATTCTCTCTCCTACTTTCTTCTCTCTCATACTTTGATGTGACATAAAGTTATATCTACCCCTACTTCTCAATCCTTAACCAAACACAATTTATACACACAATTACTATTCATGGATTACCAAATCTCAATTCAATCCAACACAATCCAAATCTAATCCAAATCAATCACAAATCAAACACCACCTAAAGAATAGAGGGATTGGTGCTCATAAAAGTGTCAATCGTGAGTATTGAGTCCGACTCAATTCAAAGGAAGTGTCATCCCTGATCATGTGCATACTTGATGGTCATTAAATAAGGGTATTTTCGAAAAAAAATATTGAAATAAAAGGAAAGTGGACTATAATTTGAGACAAAAAAAAAAAGGAATAGTGAACTATCATTTTGAGACACGTCTGCACCCTGTGGGTGACCGAGACAACAGGTTGGCCATTACCCTTGATTGAGGATCGTAAGCAATAAAAATTTAAACGTTTAATATTACAGTACCATTTATATATCTTTTGTTAATGTAATACTGTAGTATTATACCTGGTTATTTGGTTGACATGTCAAAAGGTTTGCTTAAATTTAATCAAATTGACCAATGGCTTCGTAGTCTGGTAATTTTACATATACCAAAAGAATAACTTATCCAAATTATTAGGTTCATTAGATGATTTGGATAAACCTACTCTAGATATTTGCAAACTTTTCCAAAACCACATAGCTGATTTCTTTTTTCCTCTTCATTTCTATCCAAGAAGCACCTCATTTTTTGTAATAAAAACTCAGAACTGACGTTTCATTCATTCAAACAAATATCCCATTAACAAAAAGGGCAACCTCTGCAGCCATAGCAGATTTATTCCTCTCAGTGCTAGTTCCAAGCTGAACAAATTATACAGTAACCATTGCTCCCGGCTATGCAATCAAGCTGACTCTTTATCATAAACTTCACTAGCATATTTCCAGTTGATCACTTTCCATATATTTTTCAGGTAGTCTGGCCTCACATTCTTGTACTGCAAAACCAGATGCAATAGAAATATTGAGGAACTTGATCGTATATTTGTCTATTGGAAGGATTTGGTTCATTTTGAACAGCTACTTTTCAATTACTTTGGTGAGTTTGAAATCAATTTATTTCAAATCCCTCAAGCCAAACGTGATCTCGCAGTAATTAAATAAAAAGAAAAACAAAAGCTTTAGGTTACGTTTGAATTGAGAGATTTAAAATGATTGGAATAGTAAACCACCAAATAAATCTGAAAAAAGGATTTCAAATCCATTCTACAAATTCCTTCTTCCATCCAAATAATGGGTTTGGTTTGCTATTATGGATTTATTCCATTCTCAAATCTTTCAATCCAAATGCAACCCCTTTTATTATCATCACTTCTTTGATAAATAGCTGCAAATCAGCATCTAACGCCACCTCTATATTGTTATTTTTTGAACTACGAGGAGGTTAATAAATTTAAGCTATAAAAAGAAACGTTCATATCAGATGAGCAAAGCGCACCTGCAAATAGTATGCATGCTCCCAGACGTCGATACCAATCAGAGGAACCAAACTAGCTCCTTTAGTAACAAGTGGGTCCTGCAACAGAAGATGGGCATGTTAGAAGAAAGAACAAATTCATTTTAAGTCAGAAATCCATGAATTCCCTTTAGTCATGAAAGATTAATTCTGAACAAACAGGATACACCTTTTACTTCTCATACTCATATTTAAGAAACCGGTTACAGACGGCAAAAACTCTAAAACCTAGCATGACTGCACGAACCTTAAGAATGAAATAAGATGCCAAGTTGAGACATTAAGAGCACAAACTTCCAATAGCTCTATTCAATATCAACAGAGGCAGATTTTTGCAAAAAATACAATATTTCCACATAAGACTCATTAGACACGAAATGACGAAATCAATGGCCTAAGGCTCAATTAAGGAATAGATGCTTTAAATATGACAGTGAACTTAAAATTCTGAGTCATTTACATTCAATGGGGGAATCCATGTAACTAATTTCAACTTCTGGATAATAAGGAGACATTGATGGCACTAATTGCCCATTTGGCGAGCTTATAATAAACTCCTTAAAACAGCTTATCACATGTTTAAGAGCTTATAAGCTTTTGTGTGGTTAAAAAAAATAAACCAACAGCTTATAAGATCTTAGAATCAGCTCTTTACTTCTTATAAGCTCCAAAAAAAGTACCAACACGCCAACTTATTTTTCTAAAATCTCTTAAGCTATATTTAAAGCCAAAAGGGGGTAGTTTAAAAACAAAAATCACCCCAACCCACCTCCTATTCCCAACACCCACCCACCCCCCACCCCCGGGAATCCATGTAACTAATTTCAACTTCTGGATAATAAGGAGACATTGATGGCACTAATTGAACATTTGGCGAGCTTATAATAAACTCCTTAAAACAGCTTATCACATGTTTAAGAGCTTATAAGCTTTTGTGTGGTTAAAAAAAAAAAAACCAACAGCTTATGAGATCTTAAAATCAGCTCTTTACTTCTTATAAGCTCCAAAAAAAGTACCAACACGCCAACTTATTTTCTAAAATCTCTTAAGCTATACTTAAAGCCAAAAGGGGGTAGTTTAAAAACAAAAATCACCCCAACGGCCCAACCCACCTCCTAAAAATTATTTCTCTCAAATTATCAAATAACTTATAAGTTTTATTAGCCCAAACACTTTAACAACTTATAAGTTACCTAAAAATTACATCTTCTAAGCTCTTGAAACAACTTATAAGATGCCAGTCTTGCTAGAGCTATAAGAAGTTTAAAATAAGCTTAGCCAAATGGGCTCTAACTCAACCTTAAGGACTGAATTTTAATCACGATCACAGTTACACAGCGTGCTTATGCTGCAAAATTAGGACCAAATACCACAAAGTATCTTGTACAAGAAAAACAATATACTTGCCTGATTTGCAGTGGTATCGACTACAAGACGCTTGAATTCTTTGTCCAAACCAAGCCACTGAGGAATACCAACAAAGTAATTCAAGGAGACCGCAGGATTAAGAAGCATCCTTTACAGATAACTATGGATGAAAACATGATAATAACGGCAAAGATATGATTTCATACCACCCAACCAGATCCCTGTAGAGCAGCACCTTCTGCATTCATCTTCTGTACAAGAGCTTCGATGGATCCAAAGTTATTGTCTATGGCCAAACCTAAATTACCCTTGGGATGCTCACCACCACCGAGCTGGAGGAGATATTAGTTTTTTAAAAAAAATTGCCAACCGATGATTCCTCAAGTAAAATAGTAATTATGATAACAATAAAGCATTAGGAAGTATACTTACACGAACAGGGGCAAGATTCTTCCAAAAAATTGAGTGGTTAACATGACCTGTTAAAAAAGATTTAGGGCCAAAAAAAACATTGACAAGATTAGCCAAACCAAGTCTCATAATTAGTGACTAAGTTCTAGCCTGCTAGGAAAGTTGCATGTCCTGCACATACTGATTATGATAAGTTGTTGTTACAATGCATGAAGCAAGCAAGCACGCCTATGTGTCATCTTTGGCTCAAGGGTTTGAAAGGAGAGGGAAATAGTGTATATTTTCAATCCAAGTCTCATAATTAGTGACTAAGTTCTAGCCTGCTAGGAAAGTTGCATGTCCTGCACATACTGATTATGATAAGTTGTTGTTACAATGCATGAAGCAAGCAAGCACGCCTATGTGTCATCTTTGGCTCAAGGGTTTGAAAGGAGAGGGAAATAGTGTATATTTTCAATCCAAATTTCCAATACACATAAAAAACCAGTAATGAAATAATACAAGTTCCTCGTCAAACAAGCAATATCACCTCTCCTGGGAGTAGATATACTTGTATTTGGAAGGAATTGTCTGTATAATATATAACTGGGGACTGTACTTTTTATTTGACAGAACAAATATTTTACAGTAGTTGATGTGTGAACATATTGAATTGACAGGCAAGGATACAGATTGAAAATTTAGCGTAACATGACACAGCACTAGCTCATAGAAACCTTTTCGAGGCACATGAGATCTTTAGAATAAAGGGGAAACATTGAAAATAAACCCAATTTCTCCCCCTTCAGCATATTCCTAACATATTTATATAGTAACATCATCTAAAATCATAAAATGTTAGTCTTTTGATATTATGCTTGCCAATTACTATATTATATCCCGATTTCCAACAATCCAAGCAATGATAGGGTTTGATTTTCTATGGCCAGTTTGATTGAGCAATGGAAAACAATTAGATCTGTCATTGATTAACATTCACAATCACAGTCAAAGTTTTAGAGAAAATAAATTGGTTTCTACGCATTAGTACCAATACTCCAACCTAAAACTATACTCTTTTATCACATAAGATCCCTTCATTTTTTTTTTAAAATATAGTGTAATTACTGAAAATACAAGCCAATGAATAAACCAGCTGAATAGCCAAAAAAAATAAGGCAAGAAAAAGCCATATAAAAACATAAAAATTAGTCATCAAACCAAAGAATCGATTGAGGAAACAAAACTAAAAATTAGAAATATTCGCTATAGGTAAATTGTAGAACCTCCGCCGTTGAACTTGATAGCGGCCTGCAACTTGACAGCAGTGGAGGCATCGCCCTTGGAAATGGCGGCACCTAGCTGCTCCAATGCTTTATTGTAATTAGTGATATAAGTTTGATGGTGCTTCTGGTGGTGGAGCTGCATGATGTCGGCGCTAATGGCGGGTTCGAGGTCGCCATAATCGTAGTGTAGATCGGGGAGGGAGAAAGTCTGAAGGCCGCGAGAGGCAAGAGGAGCTGTTAGGGTTTTTCGTGCGATTAGGGTTCGGAGAGCCATTGTTAGTGGAGAAGATGTAGAGAGAGAAGATGATAAGTGGAGAAATGTGTCGATGAGGAGGAGGAAGATTCTAAGTTAGTTACTGCTATTCTCATTTATTTAACATTGCATTTTAGAAAGAAAAAAAAAAAACATTGCATTTTATTTTGGGTAAATTGCAAAAAAAATCACGAACTTTACCGTTTTTATCAATTACAATATATTTTTTTTTCTTTGCAATTTAACACACCACCTTTTTTTTAAGTTTTGCATTTCAATACATCTGTCAATTTTCTGGCAACAATTAAAATTATGATGTGATTGTCAGAGTTGTCGAGGTGCCACATAAATGTCACGAATGATGAATAATTTATTTTTTTAATTTTAAAATATTTTTATTTAAAAAGAATACTAAAAAAGTAATTTTAAACTAAAAAGAATACTAAAAAAAATTATTTTAAACTAAAAATAATACTAAAAAAAATTGTTTAAAAAAAAACCATAAACCAATTTAATTATTAGTATCATTTCTCCAAAAACTCAAAAGAATAAGATCGCGTCCTCCAAATCACAGTCCAAAAAAAAATTTATTTATTTAAAAAAAAAATTAAAATAAAAAAAATATATTTTATTGATCAGTCATGACATTTACATGGACATTTGTGTAGAACTTTAATGCGGCTTCAGTGTATACACATGAATTGTGTTGCCGAAAAATAAACACATGCATCGAATTGCAAAACTTAAAAAGGTGGTGTATCGAATTGCAAAGAAAAAAAAGGATATGTTGTAATTGATAAACACCGTAAAGTTCGTGATGACAAAGTGGGATAGCTCAAGTGGTTAGAGCACCACTACCTAGGGGAATAGGTCCTGGGTTCGAGTCATGGGGAGGGCAAAAGGGATGGGTATTTAACTTGTAATCAAAAAAAAAAAAAAAAAAAAAAAAAAAAACCGTAAAGTTCGTGATTTTTTTTGCAATTAACCCTTTTATTTTAACGGGTTAGTGGCATTTTATCAATTACTCCCTCCGTTCGAGGTTATTTACACGATTTGATTGACAAAATTTTTAAGAAAAGAGAATTTAGTAGTTGATGATGTAAGATAAACAAGGGGTATTTTAGGTGATTTGATGAGGTGTAAAGTGAATTTGATGATGGGTAGAATAAAATGTACTCCAGTATGTATAAAAGAGTGACAATTTTGAAAATAAAATAATGTTGGGAATGTATTAATTTTGTGGGGTATTTTCATATTAAGAGTGTGCAAATAATTTTGGAACGTTCCAATAAAAAAAGTGTGCAAATAATCATGGAACGGAAAGAGTATAATACTATCTATAGATAGGGAGAGATAGTGTGTATTGCCAGTAAAATGATATATGTAATTTTCTGTGTAATGCTCAAAATAATAAAATTGATAACTTTTAAAGGATGGGCCCAGCCAGTGGAGGCTACGCGTCTGGATAAGGCGATTCACTGTGTTTTGGTGCAATTACCTACCGTGTAGGGGGGATTTCACACTTTCTAAGTGCGATTTTTGCGATTGGCCAAATAGCCCAAGCATGCTTTTAGGGTTTATGGAAATCCCCAATTCGTCTCCAACAAGGCTCTTTTAGCAATCATCATACCTTATCCCTCTCTCCTAATCTAGGTTTTTGCGTATTAGAGTTTAGTGTGTCGGAATTTTACTTTACCAAGGTCTCCTAGATTGGTCAGTTTGGATATCTCCTGCATTTTTTCGCCGATTTACACTTTCTCCGATGTGTCGTTCCAGTTGCTTATGGCGTTGGTGCTCGAAGGTAATAATTGTGAGATGGTTTGTAGAAATTTATCTCTCGCTATTGGTTGATTTTGCGGTGGACTCTACTATATTAAGGGGCTGGGTTGTTGAGTTCACAACACCCATCCAAAACCTTAGCCTTTGTTGTTTCTTTCATCGTTCTCTTCTCACGATGGCGGATGATTTGCGAAGTCCTTTTAGAAAAGTCTACATGTCTGAAACTGAAGACAACCCACTCCATGTTGCTGATCACGAACTGATACTACCTCGCTTCGCTCTGTTAGGTCGATTTACCATAAGGAGAGCCATCAACATTAAGGAGCTCATTTCCACTATGAAAAAAATCTGGAGACCTGAAGGAAATGTGGGTTGTCCATCTCGGTGAAGGGTACTTTCTGTTTGATTTCGAGGATGAGTTTGATTGGAGCAAGGCCTTCCATCGCCAACCTTGGATTGTGAACGGTCCAATGCTTATTTTGTCTAAAGTCAGGGGAGATGAACAACCGCGTGATCTGGTCATCAACATGATCCCTATGTGGGTTCAGGTGCATGGACTGCCTCTATACTCCATGACGAGGCAGATTGCTTTCAGGCTTGGCCAGAGATTTGGAGATATCATTGAGCTCAATTGCCCAAATGGTGAAACTGCTTGGGGTCGATGCCTTAGGATCCGAGTGATGATGGATCTGGGCAAACCACTGCATAGAAGCACACATATTACTGTCTGTGGGGAAACTATCACGCTCCCTTTACGCTACGAAAAGCTAGGTGAGTTCTGTTACTACTATGGCCTTCTCACTCATGTGGAGAAGGAATTCCCGGACCAATACTACGAGTATAGGCATAGTCATGCTGACAACAGAAAGTTCCCAATGTGGCTCCGTGTTGATGGACAGAGAGGACTCGACCCAAAACTTTATGAATTTTTTATGAGAGAGAACAGCAACCAAGGTCCAACTCATGAGGTACCAGCAAGCACTGATGCAGGGGAGGCCTCTTCTTCTCAGATTGTTCGCCGCACTGCCTCTATCTTGGGAAAGGATCTGACTCCGATTGTGTGGGAAAGGAGCTCCAATAGATTTGAGGAGGAGGACAGGTTCTTTGTAAAAGCGGCCCTTCAAGATGAAGATATTCAGCTCATTGACAATGAACAAGCACGTCTTTTTATCAAGGAAAGCCAAGTATGGGACTAAGAAGAAGATGTACTGGCACGCGATTGTTTGGCCCCCCTCGGCCTCTTCAGATTCGAGAGGGTAGAGGTGCAGGAAAAGTAGATATGATCAGGTCTCAAAACAACGATAATGGGGGGAAAATGAAGGGCCCAATGGTTACAGAAAAGGAATACCAAGATCGTCTTATGTCTGCTGTCAAAAATTCTACTAAAGCTTTCAGGAAAAGGGGGAGACCTACGGATTTGGGTGCCTATGGGGCGGGAACAAGCTGTGCAAGGGATGAAATTTGTGAAGGTGAAGTTAATGCAGGTAACTCAAGTGGTCGAAAGTGTTGCAAGAGTGATGATGAAGTATCCAGTTCAAGCAAGGTGGAGATGGGTGATTCCCAGCTCCGCCGATCCGGATGAAGCTTCTTTCTTGGAATGCTCGTGGTTTGAAGGGACCGCAGGCATTCCATAAGCTTAGGCGAGTTATCGCCCTAAATAACCATTCTCTTTTGTTTATGAGGGAATCGAGGGTATCCACTAGAATTGTTAAGGCTTGGAATGTTATTTTCAACTTTAATTTTTGTTTTGTTGTGGATGCCATTGGAAGGTAGGGAGGCCTTATTTTGTTTGCAAAAGATGTAGTGGATGTTAGTTTGATGTCTTATTCCAGTGGTCATATTGATGTTTTGATTAATTGGCATGATAAGTCTTGGTAATACACGGGTTTTCATGGTAATCCAAATAAACAACTTAGAAAACACTCTCATGAACTCCTCAAAAAGATTAAAAACACACACGACAGTAACTCAGCTTGGGTCATTGGGGGGATTTTAATGAAATTCTCAGTCTTAAGGATAAGAAAGGAGGGGATTTTAATGAAATTCTCAGTCTATAAACAATGTTCTAGTTGATGATTGTATATTTTGATGGCCAAAAGCAACTTGAAGTTAATGATATATGTGATTCTATGTCATTCTAACTGATTCATATGAAATAAGTTTACTCATCTTAATGAGTTATGAAAACTGAGTTTACTGATCTTATTGTATTACTGATCTGATATATGAACTGTTAAGAACTAAGCTGATAAAAGTATTGTATAGACAACTTATAGTATAGGACTTAGATATACTCATCTGTATATAGTTCAGTTGATGTATAGATAGGTTTTATATATGTGTAAATTGGTATTCTATTGTATTCAGTATTGTAAAAGTTTAGAACAGTACATTGGAACCAGATCAGAAGACTAAGGAAGATCAGAAGACTACTTCAGAGTAAGAAGACTATCAAAAGGAGTAAGATGAAGCTCAGAAAATCAAGAGAAGTATTTTTTTAAGGAAGCAGAACAGTTATGGAAGAACTGTGCTGACTGACTAAGAACAGTAATACTAAGAAGAGTAGTTTACTGTGCTGAGTTAGTAGAATTGAAGAATAAGTTTGGATAACTTATTTGAAGCGTAACTGAAGATATATTTGAAGATATGCTGACTTGAAGATAAGTTAAGTTGGTTACAAAAAGAAGTTATAACAAGAAACGGTTATGAGTTAGTTGAGAGTTAGTTTCACAAACTGCTAACTGTCATACTAAAGCTTATAAATATCGTGTGATCTTCAACTGCTAAGACTACTGAATCTACTACTACTGATCTAAGAGCAATCAAAGAGCAATCAAAGTATTTGAAGGATTCAAGAACTCACAGAGTTGAAGGAGATCAAATCAAGAAGAAGCCACCGTACAGAATTGAAGATTCAAAGGCTACATTCTAGAGAAGTTTTACTTTACTATTTTAGTTTGTGATTTGTAAAAACAAGTGTGCTAGTTACTTGTGAAATTACTAGTCGATCGAAGATATATCTGGAGATATAATCGAAAAGATCACAGTCTTAATCTTGGGACTTTAAGCCACAAGAAACTCAAGAAGGGAGAGTTAATAAAATATCACGACTGGAGTTGTGAGAGTGGATGTAGACATTTGTCGAACCACTATAAATCTTGTGTGTTGATTTACTTACAGTTTAATATTTGTTTAACATACATATTACTGATCTAAATCTAAGTTGAGTATAAAACTGAAACTGGAAGTACTGATCTGACCCAGTAAGAACAGTACTGTTCAGAACACTATTCTGCATTAAAACTCTGATATTTTGAAAGATTTTGAAAAGTCTATTCACCACTCCCCTCTAGACTTTTTCTAGCTTACTCAATCTTAACTCAACTGTGGGACCAACAAGTGGTATTAGAGCAGTAGTTCTTTGGACTGCTGTTTCTTGATTACCAAGAAGACGTTGAGGGAAAGTATTGTTATCCTCTTTGAACTGATCTGTGAATTTTACTTATTACTCAGATTTGGTGTTATTACTGATCTCATTACTCTAGCTGATCTTTTCTGTCTTCAAACATGGATGCTAATGCTACAAAACTGTCTAAGTTCTCTATCTCAGATTATGATCGTGATGACGACTTAACACTCATGGCCAAACAAGAGATTGAGGTATCATCTGTCACTTCTTTTCAATCTTGCGATGATTCTGATACTCATGACACTGCTGATAGTAGTGTAGGGAGTAGTCTTCATCATTCCAATGGAGTGACTGAAGAAGACCTCCTACAAGCTAATAAAGCATTCATGGAAATCAGTGATGAGAATATTTCTTTAAAACAAGAAATCATTAGTCTACGAGAAGCTCAATTAAAAGTGGATCCTAATATAAATGTTCTAAATGCACGGCTATCAGAAGAGTTGTCTCAACTTCAAGAAAAGTATGCATCTATGGACAAATTATATCCGGGTATGCTTCAAACTCAAGCCATAGAGACCAATGAGTTCAATGATTTAAATATTAAATGTGAAAAACTTGAAGAGCGCAATAGATTCCTAGAATCTGAAGTACTGAGCTTAGATCTGAAGCTATCTGATATGGTTAACTCTTCTAAGATTAATCAAACATTATCAGACAGATATAGAGCTCCAAATGATAAAAGTGGAATAGGTACTGAAGTGCCCAGTTCTTCTACTTCAGGCATTAAGAACACTACTGGAGCTAGTTTAAGTTCTTTGCAATTAGATAAAGGAAAAGAACCTATGACTTATGATAATGAACCAAAATCCAAAGTACAGTTTAAATACATTCCTTCTACTACCAAGGATGGTAAAAAGAAGAATGCATCTAGACCAGTACAGTCAAGACCATACCAACAGAGTTTTACTCGTCTGACCAGAGCAGAACTGTCCTGGAATCAGAAGAGGCAAACTTAGAACAGTAGGTCAAGACAAACTCAGGCAAGTTGGAAACAGCCTAGACCTCCTTTTATAAGGCAGTCTCAGCTGTACTCAACTAAACCTAGGAAATTTGTTCCTCATTATCATAACAAACATGTTCTGTATCCTCCACCTTTATCTTATGATATCATTGGAGAGGAAAGGCCAAAACGCATCTATAAGCCGTATGGTCCACAGACTTTTAGGCCCTATTCGAACTATTACAGACATACTGATCTTACTGAAAAAGGGATAGATCCAAGGAAAGCCTATCTGAGAAAAATAGATCCTAAGTCTGCTGATACTTCTGATAAGGTCAATAAAGTACTGTTCTGTGATAAGCATGGTAGAAAACTGAAGAGGTCTCAATTATTCAAAACTTCAATGTATATTTGGGTGCTTCTTACTGCTACTAACACTCAAGGAACCCAATAAATAGTGGGTACCTAAACTGCATGTGTATAGAGATGTGCACTAACATTTCAGGTACTGAGCTAATACCAAGAACAGTACTCCAAGAAGGGTAATTCAGAAGGACAGACCATGTCAAGACCACTACACTCATCACAAACAGGTAAAAAGGTTACTAAGGTGCCTAAATCCCGATGAGGAAGCTGGTAAAGCTGAGGGAATTGAGAATATACATTTAAGGGGGAATCTATGATTTCTTAAATATCCTTTTTGTTGACTCAGAACACTAGTCACCTTAGAACAAACCTTAAATATATCTTGATTTAATTATTCTTTACTATTTTGTACTGTATTTCACCCATATTACATGAACTAACACTTCTACCAAGGTGAAACATGCACAGAAGAAGAGTTCTCTACTGAAGGGGGAACTGATCTGACCACAGTACTGATCTTATGTTACTGTGCTGATACTGAAAAGTGATCTAAACATCGAAAAAGTAATACTCAGAAAAGTTAAAGAACTGATCTGATCTTCAAGGAAGTTATACTCAGCTGATCACAGTACTCAGCTGAATCCAGATAAGTAGTTCATAATGTTGAAAAAGTGATAAAAATGATGTAAAAATGTGCTAATAACAACTGTGCTGATAAAAATCAGCAGAGTATCTTTAACCTAACTTGGTGTTGTATCTACTAAACAATATACTCATGACCTTACCTAGACCTTGAAAGGTGAAATCATTCAACAACTGAAATCTATTAGGGAGTTGTATGATGAAGCCAAAAAGGGGGAAGGTAAAGTAATAAAAATTGAAAAGACAATCACTGATCATAAACATATGATGGATATCAAGGCAAGGATGTATGTTGCATTCAGAATCTGAAGAATGAAGATGAAGGACAAGCTTACAAGATAACATTTCTTAACCTTATCTTTATTTCTATATTTTGTATTCTGTGATTATGTGTAATATGTGAATTATCTGATCTTATATGAATATGAATCTGAATTTTGAATTGATGAACTGTTATGATTGACTACATACTTAACTACTGATTTATTAACATTTAAGTAGTTTTGGCATCATCAAAAGGGGGGAAATTGTTGGGATATGAATCCTATAAACAATGTTCTAGTTGATGATTGTATGTTTTGATGGCCAAAAGCAACTTGAAGTTAATGATATATGTGATTCTATATCATTCTAACTGATTCAAATGAAATAAGTTTACTCATCTTAATGAGTTATGAAAACTGAGTTTACTGATCTTATTGTATTACTGATCTGATATATGAACTGTTAAGAACTAAGTTGATAAAAGTATTGTATAGACAGCTTATAGTATAGGACTTAGATATACTCATCTGTATATAGTTCAGTTGATGTATAGATAGGTTTTATATATGTGTAAGTTGGTATTCTATTGTATTCAGTATTGTAAAAGTTTAGAACAGTAGATTGGAACCAAATCAGAAGACTACTTCAGAGTAAGAAGACTATCAAAAGGAGTAAGATGAAGCTCAGAAAATCAAGAGAAGTATTTTTTTAAGGAAGCAGAACAGTTATGGAAGAACTGTGCTGACTAACTAAGAACAGTAATACTAAGAAGAGTAGTTTACTGTGCTGAGTTAGTAGAATTGAAGAATAAGTTTGGATAACTTATTTGAAGCGTAACTGAAGATATATTTGAAGATATGCTGACTTGAAGATAAGTTAAGTTGGTTACAAAAAGAAGTTACAACAAGAAACGGTTATGAGTTAGTTGAGAGTTAGTTTCACAAACTGCTAACTGTCATACTAAAGCTTATAAATATCGTGTGATCTTCAACTGCTAAGACTACTGAATCTACTACTACTGATCTAAGAGCAATCAAAGTATTCGAAGGATTCAAGAACTCACAGAGTTGAAGGAGATCAAATCAAGAAGAAGCCACCGTACAGAATTGAAGATTCAAAGGCTACATTCTAGAGAAGTTTTACTTTACTATTTTAGTTTGTGATTTGTAAAAACAAGTGTGCTAGTTACTTGTGAAATTACTAGTCGATCGAAGATATATCTGGAGATATAATCGAAAAGATCACAGTCTTAATCTTGGGACTTTAAGCCACAAGAAACTCAAGAAGGAAGAGTTAATAAAATATCACGACTGAAGTTGTGAGAGTGGATGTAGACATTTGTCGAACCACTATAAATCTTGTGTGTTGATTTACTTACAGTTTAATATTTGTTTAACATACATGTTACTGATCTAAATCTAAGTTGAGTATAAAACTGAAACTGGAAGTACTGATCTAACCCAGTAACAACAGTACTGTTTAGAACACTATTCCGCATTAAAACTCTGATATTTTGAAAGATTATGAAAAGTCTATTCACCACTCCCCTCTAGACTTTTTCTAGCTTACTCAATCTTAGCTCAACTTTGGGACCAACAGTTACGAATGCATGCACTGGATTCGTAACAATAAGAGTAAATCGGGGTATGCTTCGTTGAAGCTTGACATGAGCAAGGCTTATGACCGCATTGAATGGCCGTATCTGGAAGCACAAATGAACAGCCTTGGGTTTCCAGAATGCTTAACCAATCTTGTGATGAAATGTGTTCGTACGGTGACCTACTCTTTTAGGGTTAATGATGCAGTAGTGGGACACGTTCAACCCACACGAGGACTCCGCCGAAAGAACCCTTTATCCCCTTTCCTGTTCGTTCTGTGCTCACAAGGTCTCTCTTCTGGGATTCATAGTATGGTTGTTGAGCGACATATTGAGGGCATTAGGGTGGCATGGGGTGCAATTATGATTTCCCACCTTTTGTTTGCGGATGACAGTATCATTTTCTTCAAAGAAAAAGTGGAGTATGCACAGGAGCTCAAGAATACTTTGATTGAGTATGAGAGAGCATCGGGACAAATGATTAACATTGATAAATCCTCAGTGATGTTTAGCCCAAAATCAGATTCGGGTCTTAAAAATGAGATCATGTATGTGCTCAATATCAAATCATCTCAAGGTCACCAATTATACCTGGGCCTTCCATCTTTTTCCCTAAGGGGTAATAAAATTCAGTTTGCCTATCTCATTGATAGATTGAAAGCCAAAGTGGATAATTGGAAGAATAAAAACTTTTCAGAGTGAGGGAAAGAGGTTTTGATTAAGGTTGTTTTACAAGCAATCCCGACCTATGTTATGTCGTGCTTTAGACTTCCAATCCAAATTTGCAAGGATATTGAGAGCATCTTTGCAAATTTTTGGTGGGGGACTGAATCGGGGAGGAACAAGATGCATTGGGGGAAGCGGGATAGGCTATCCAAACCTAAAGAGGAATGGGGAATTGGTTTTAGAAGGATGACACACTTTAATCAAGCTCTGTTGGCCAAACAAGTTTGGCGTCTTATTGAACGACCCAATGCCCTCATTACTCAGGTTCTCAAAGCTCGATACTTCAAACACACGGATATTTTGGAAGCCCAAGTAGGTAATAATCCCTCGTTCACATGGAGATCCCTCGTTTCATGCTTTCATATTCTTCAAAGTGGAATCAGATGGATTATTGGTAATGGGGAAAAGGTCTCCCTTTTAAAACATACTTGGATTCTTCGGTTAGATGAGGGTTTTATTTGATCCAGGATTGCAGCTGGAAGAAGCCCATCCTTTTTGCTGGATGAGAATCGACATTGGAAGGAAAATGAGATTAGATTAGCCTTTTGGCCTCATGAAGCAGAAGGTATATTAAGGACAGAGGTTGGAGCTCAAGATGAGGAAGACACTCGATTTTGGAAGCATGACAATCTTGGAAGGTTGACAGTGAAATCAACTTATAAAGAAAGCATTCGCTTGGAAAATCTATAAAGTGGTCACCAAGTGAATCCGATAAATCACAAAATAAGATATGGTGGAACACTTTGTGGAACCTGAATATCCCACCAAAGGTACGTATTTTTGGCTAGAAATTGAGCCTAGAATTGATAGCCACAGAAGGAAATCTAGCCAAAAGGCACATCCAGGTGTTCCCGAGTTGTGGGTTATGTGGTGCCTTCCTGCCATCCTCGTTGCATGCTATCTTCCATTGTAATGGGGTAAAGGTGTTTTGGAAGCATTTTTTATGGTGGAATTGCATCAAAAAGGGGAGACATCTTGATTCTTTTGATCTGCTGTGGAGTATCAAGAATAATTTTTCATCCCAGGATCTGGAGAAGGTGATTATGATTGCTTGGGGAATATGGAGTGAAAGATGTCAGCAACTCCATGATAAAAATGTCACAAGAGCCCAAGTCAAGAAATCAATTGTAGAAAAGGTCATGAATTACCTTTACTACTACCAACAAACCCGGGGAGTACATTTTTTGTGAAATAATTAAGATACCAGCCATGGCCAAAGTATTGCTAATGTTGGCAGTTTTGGTTGTGATTAGCAGTTTTGTTGAATCTTCAGCTAATTTGGATGTGAATGTGGTGGGCAAACCCGTCATTCATTTTCCGTCGTTCACACCAAGGGGTCCACCAATCCCTGTTAATCCCTACAGGAGAGGTTGCTCACCAGAATTACATTGCCGATGCTGCGCCCACCGTAAACTTCTCGGCTTTCAAGATGTCGTTCAGGGACGGATCTAGAATTTCGTCAAAATTTTCCTCATACATTGATGATTTGGATTGTAATGCTTATGCAATCTAAGTGTTTTAGTACTTAGCAACACTTGAACGTAATTGAACTACCAACAAACCCTTAGAAAGGATCATGTAGGAGGTAATAAGGACTCGCATACACTAATTCTTAGAAGGGGGAAAATTCAACAGGAGTGGAAACTTATGGAGGTGGATGGAGCTTTTAACGAGGAAAAGAGGAAGTATGTTGTAGGAGGAATTCTACTCAACTTAGAAGGAAAGGTTGAGGCATCCTTCTCAATTGATTGTGACTCAACCACAAAGAAATCCACTTGGTATGGAGCTTAAAGCAATTGAAACAACTATTGAGTTTGCATGGTGTAGGGGAGAGAGACGAATTGAGATTAGATCGGATTCCATTCAAGCCATCACGCTTTATTCGTCTCCTTTGCCCCTCTCGACTAGGGGCCCTGGAAGTTCGATTGTCCAGAGGATTTTGGATTTGAAGAATGGATTTGTAGTGTGCAAATTTATTTTTATTCCTCGTGACCAAAATACTCGTGCCCACAATTTGGCCCAGTGGGCTTTCTCTACCAATTCTCGTGACAGATTTGGAGAAGATAGTGTAGAACCATAATTTCATTTGGGAATTTGTTTCCCCGGGTCTTAGTATTTGAGTGGTTCGATGTTGTCAAAAAAAAATTGATAACTTTTTAAAGAATGGATTCAATACCGATTTTATTTGTGCATTAAAATTTATCACAACTTTTACCACAAAATGAACACTTATTTACCATTTATTCCGTTACATTTTCTTACTCAATACTCTTATTTTATCACTTTAATAATATTGAAAGAACTTTAATACTCTTATTTTAACAATTTTTTTAGTTTTTGTATCTAGATTAGTGTAAAAATTGATCTTGAACGGAGGGAGTACTTATATTTATGTGTGGCGGTTCAAAAATAGATTGGCAGTGAAAATTTGACAAAAATCATGACCCGTTTTATACAATGAAAGTGTGTGTGCAAGTGTATACAGAGTGTTGTCTGTGATGTTGGCACTGTCTAGACAACAATTGAGCAGCAGAAATTAAAATAACACTTTGCAAATGGAATTATTCAAAATTTGTGTAGATTAAAATAATCTACACGAATCACTTATATTAATTATAATATCAGTGAGGCAAATCAACAACCTCGTAAATGTTTTGAACAACTACAACTCGAATGAGTTTGAAATATTTACTAGAAAGTATGAAACTATCTCCCTCATAGATCTAACACAAAATCCTAGTAAAAAGACAATGATTAAACACATAAATATTCGGATTTATAAGAGTGTGCAAATCTACAAGAAAGAACAAAGAATATTCCTAACTAGAAGCGTCGTGCATTCCTTAACTAGTAATAGTGTTTAGCTTTCTTTCTTGTGTGTCATGTATTGAAGTCAGTGTCCTCTATTTATAGACTTGTAGTACGAACTGCCTTAGATCCCCTTAATCATCTCAGCCATTGGATCAAGGTAGTTTTGGTAACCTCCCTTCACAACTCCATATTTTTAGGAACATGTACAATAGTGCTTAGAAGCTACTCACTCCCGTGCAACTGCATGACCTGGGTGTTGCCCACGTCTTCTACCTACATTAGGGACATCACTAAGCAACAAGTGTAAGGTTAGATTTAGTAAAAGGAGAAAGGGAAAATTCTGATGTTGTCTTAGGTGTTGGATCATTTAGCACAACACTTGACTGAAGTGTTGGATCATTAAACATAACACCTATTTCAACATCAACAATCTCCCCCAATTTGACCTTTCTACATCAACACCACTAATGTTCACACATTCAGAATATTGATTAAGAAAGCAATACAAGTGATATTTCAAAGTAGAAATAAATTTAGTATTTAGTCAAATTAAAAAATAACAGCATCTAAGTCAAAGTAATACTTAGATTTAAACCAACAAACACAAACATAAAGTAAATTGTATCTGGAACGAAAAATTTAAAAACATGAGTACAGGCTTTACAGAGTGAGGAAATAAATGAAAGCAGTAAAGGGGAGGATTGGGCTGATTGGATCAGCTGCATCTACATAGTCTGCACGAACTCCCCCATTCTTCAAGCCTTTAATGCACATTGAGATCTCCATACAAATCCTCAATGTCTTGGGCATCCTGGTTTAGCTCCTTATCCAAGGCATCCTGCATCTCTTCATTGACATTCTCTTCATTGGATTGAGGAACTGCAACTGCATCTGAGCTGGGAACGGCTGTTGTACTGTGGGCTTCTTCCTGAACAGGTATGCCTTCAGAAACTTCCCTTTGACCTGTTGTGTGAACATCTGTTGGCAGCACTCCCCCTGTGGATGTAGAAAGTAAGCCCATCCAAAATTGTTTCTGAATCAAGAGGTCTTCAACTGTGCTTTGAAGGTTGGTAATAGTGCCATGAAGTATGTATGTATGTCTTAAGATAAAGTGAGAAGACAAGTAAACAGAAGCAACACAACCTGAAGGTGGATGTTCTGTAGAGGTTGAGGGGTCATCTGCGGAGACATTTCTTGGAATAGGGAGATCAACAATCCTATCTCCACCACGAAGTTGAGGTGATATGGTGAAACTTGGAACATAGTTGCTGATTACCTCAGTATCCAATCTTTGAAAATCTTTGTCAACTAGCAGTTTGTATATCAAACAGGGATATGGAAGCAGGCCTTTTCCAGACATAGTGCATGTAAAATTCATCATATTTGTAAAAATGACTTGTCCTAAATTGAACCTCTTCAGGTGCCCTATTTTGAAAAGCAGTACGGCTTGCTCCTGGGTAAGTGTGGTATTGTTCGTGGAGGGAATCCAATTGCAGCATACAATCTTATGGAGAACAGAATAAAGACTTGTCAACCGAGAGGCAAGTATTTTAGGAATCCATTTTGTTATCCTTCCACCAGTTAACACACTAATCATCATGTCATAATCAGTTACCACAGGGTCCTCCATATTTTTTGTGTTTAACATCATATTAATCTTCCTCGGAGTAACAATTATTTCATGACCTCTAAATGGCACACAACCATATCTCCTAGAGTTGTTATCCTCTGTTTTATCAGTCACATTTGCATAGAACTCATGCACCCAATCAACAATATACGGAACAGCAAATAATAAAGCATCCAACAGAGACCTTTCCTTAAACCATTCTAACAAATTTGCCTCCTCAAAGTCAGAAATTCTTAGTATTCTTTCACTAAGAATAATTCTATTCCTTATAGTCTTGTAATAAGCACTTGTATTATCATTGTATGCAATGTCCGTGTCACTAAATTCATGTTCAGAAGAGAGTGATACCTCGTCCTCATGAGAAGAGGAGTCTGAACTTGAGCTGGAGGAGTCTGGAGAGGCTGATCCATCGGATGTTGCCACCGGAGGGGCAACCTTTTGATCCTTGTGGGGCCTTTCGTACGTTTTATGAGCCTTCGGACTGGAATCCTCCTCCTCTGTTTGGTTGACTGCAACAGATTCAGGAAAATTATCAATGATATCATTGACATCCTGATTTTGCTCCCCCTCAGAGTCCGAGTTCAACACAGTAATGGGTTGTGATTTTCCTCCATCGGTTCTCGGCTTTCTCTTTCCAGTGTAATCAACCTTCTTCCCAAAGTTTCTGTAGGACTTTCGGCGACCTCCAGGCCATTTACGAGCAGCTGGAACAGGAGGTTGAGCTTTCTTTGCAGGGAGTTTTCGCTTTTGCCTCAATCGGGAAAATTTCTTCACCAAAACCTCTTCATCTGATGAAGAGACATCCTGCATCACCAAATCGTCACTACCTGCAGTAGGTAAATCACCACGGAACATAGCATTGTCAAGTATTTCGCCTTCCAAGATGATTGTTGGCGTTGCTGATTTTCTGGCTAGGGCATCGTGCGCTCTCTTAAATTTTTCGAAGGAGGTTCCTAGAGAAAAGGACCTTTGAGCAACTGGTGATTTTGGAGATGAGTGATCAATGGTAGCAACACTCGTAGCATTTGCAACCTCGCTTCGAATGTCAAGAGGGTTGTACACCACCATTGGTAACTCAGTGAGCTGGATGGGTTGCTCTGGCTCGAACGGAACATCAATAGAGCCCACCATGAAAGACGGTGAACCTGGTGCCGGTGATGTTTCAGTGATTTCGGAGATGATGGCCATTTGAGTGATTTTTTAGAGAAAATCGCAGAAATTTGTTTGCTAGGGCTGGTTTGAATTTTGAATTCGTGGAGAGAGTGAAGATTGCGTCTGGAATGATGATTAACACCTGCAAAAAGTAGATATTAAGTTGATTGAACCGTTCAAATTCCGAGATAAGTGTTAAGCAAAAACAGAGTTGTACAAAATAATTGTGATCATGCCAAATAAAAAATTATACCCTATGAATTAGTGCTTTAGACTTGAATTAAGTTTGTAGATATAAGTTTCAGCATGCATTAGAGATCAATTTATAGAGGAATTGAGGCGGGAGTTGATACACGATTTTGTAGGAAAACTGAAACGAAGAGAGTGGAAGAATAACTTCTCTCCATTAAACAGGTCGTGTGTTATGGAGAATAATTTCTGAAAAAACTGAATAAGTAAATAAATAAATATGATTAAATAATAATTGAACATAAAAAGAATAAATTCAGATAAATATTTCAGATAATAATTATTAGAAATTAATTAATTCTACAAATAATCGAAATCATGAGTCTGAGTCACGTGTTGAATAGATTGTTGGCATTTTGTACATCTCAACACAGTTTTTTCATGAATTTGCTTCATATGTGTTGCACTTTAATTTTTATCACATTTTCACATTGATCCATCTTTTCAAAAGAGTGCATCGTAGCAGCGAACTCTGTGCCCCATAGTTACTCAATGGATTTGTGATTAATTTGATGCATTATATATCACCTTTAGAAGAGAGAACATCGTAGTAGTGAGCTCCGTGTCCCTAGTTACTCAGTGATTTTCAAAGCATCTAACTTGTGATTTCCTTTGCATTTGAGAGAATGTACAAGCTTTTCTCATATTCCACAAGACTCATTTTAAGACTCCTAGACTAAAATTATAGAGAATTATATTAAATCCGACACTTACGAAATTTATACAAGGAAATAATTAAAGGAACTACTCTGGTGTTGTCCCAAATGCTACCGCATTTGGTACAACACTTTTGATACAGTGTTCAGATATTACATAAACCAAGAGATTTCCTTAAAGAAGAGAATCTCTTATCATCTAAAGCTTTGGTAAATATATCAGCAAGTTGTTTTTCTGTAGAAATGTATTCCAACTTGACCACCTCTTTTTCTACTAGATCTCTTATGAAATGATGCCTTATACTAATATGCTTAGTCAAAGAATGTTGCACTGGATTCTTTGATATATTTATGGCACTAGTATTATCACAATAAACAGTTAAAGTATCACAAGGTAAACCATAATCACAAAACATTTTCTGTAACCAAAGTAATTGTGTACAGCAACTCCCTGCTGCAATATACTCCGATTCAGCTGTCGATTGTGATACACAATTCTGTTTTCTACTATGCCAAGATATGAGATTATTTCCCATATAAAATCAGCCACCACTGTTACTCTTTCTATCATCAGCATCTCCTGCCCAGTCAGCATCACTATAACCAATTAAAGAGCAACTTGTGTCCTTGCTGTACAATATACCTAAATCACAGGTTCCTGCAACATATCTGATAATTCTTTTTACAGCATGCATGTGAGATTCTTTTGGATCAGACTGATATCTAGCACATAAACATACACTAAACATGATATCAGGTCTACTGGAGCTCAAATAAAGAAGACTACCTATCATTGATCTGTATAATGTTGGGTCAACATTATGGCCAACATTATCTTTACTCCGTTTCTGAGTTGATCCCATAGGAGTTTTCATGTGTTTAACATTCTCTAAACCAAACTTTTTCACAAGACTTTTAGCATATTTACTTTGTGAAATAAAAATACCATCATTTTGTTGTTTAATTTGCAGTCCTAGGAAGTAATTTAAATCACCAACCATGGACATTTCAAAGGTAGATGTCATTTCATTCACAAACAATTTGAGCATTTCATCACAAGTAGAACCAAATACTATATCATCAACATAAATTTGAGCAATCATAATATCATTTTTCTCATGTTTAATAAATAGTGTTCTATCAGCTTCACCTCTAGTAAAACCAAATTCAATCAGAAAATCAGTTAATCTTTCATACCAAGCTCTAGGTGCTTGTTTCAAGCCATATAGAGCCTTTTTTAGTTTGAAAACATGATCAGGAAATTCTGGATTTTCAAAGCCTTTTGGTTGTTCAACATAAGCTTCTTCCATTAGGATTCCATTTAGAAAAGCAGCTTTAACATCCATTTGGTACAGTTTTATATTGATAAAGCATGCAATAGCAAGTAAAAGTCTAATGGGTTCTATTCTTGCAACAGGAGCAAATGTTTCATCAAAATCTACTCCTTCTACTTGAGTATATCCTTGAGCAACAAGCCTAGCTTTGTTTCTGATAATATTGCCTATTTCATCAGTTTTGTTTTTGAAAATCCATTTAGTACCAATAACATTTGTGTGATCTGGTCTAGGTACTAAAGTCCATACATCATTCCTAACAAACTGATTCAATTCTTCATGCATGGCTTCTATCCAATGTTCATCATTTAAGGCCTCTTTTACAGTTTTAGGTTCAATTGCAGAGTGATAACACTCATGATTTACCTTATTACACACAGATGACATGCAAATAGATCTTACCACATCCTTTGAGTTCATACCCATCCTTCTTCTGGTCTGAATTCCAGTAGATTGTTCACCTATTATCAGTTCCTGTGGATGATTCTTTTGGACTCTGATTGAAGGAGTTTTATGAAGATTGTACAGATTCTCTGGATTTTCTATATCTTCAGCTGATGTGTCTGTGTGTATTCCCTCATTTTGTTCATCATTTTGGATCTGATTTGTTCTGTCTGAATGTATTGGACTGTCAGTAAAGTCTGAAACATCTTCTTCAATACTGTTTCCTGTAATACTTGTGTTATCATCAAAAACCACATTTACAGACTCTTGAACAGTATTAGTTCTGAAATTATAGATCCTATAAGTTTTACTGTTTCTTGAATAACCAAGGAAAAAACCTTTGTCACTTTTTGAGTCAAATTTATGCAGTTGATCTCTGTCATTTAATATGTAGCAAACATAGCCAAATACATGAATGTACTTAAGATTAGGCTTTCTATTGTTGAGTATTTCATAAGGAATTTTGGTAGAATCTGTTCTAATGAAGACTCTATTTGAAATATGACAAGCTGTATTTAGAGCTTCAGCCCAAAACCTTTTAGCTAAATTTTTTGAACATAGCATAACTCTAGCCATCTCTTGAAGAGTTCTATTTTTCCTTTCTGCTATTCCATTTTGTTGAGGAGTTTTAGGTGATGAAAACTCTTGTAAAATGCCTTTAGACTCACAAAACTCAGTGAAAGCACTATTTTCAAATTCTTTTCCATGGTCTGATCTAATTCTACAAACTTTAGAATTATAGACAGTTTTGAATCTTTTACACAGAATTTTAAAACAGAGAATGTTTCTGATTTTTCTTTTAAAAATTCTATCCATGTGAATCTAGAATAATCATCAACAATGACAAAAGAATACCTTTTTTCCACCTATACTTTCAGTTTCCATAGGACCCATAAGATCCATATGAAGTAATTCAAAGCAATGTTTTGTAGAGCAGTGACCCAACAATTTGTGAGTCACTTTTACTTGTTTGCCTTTTTGACATGGTCCACAAATATTTTTGTCTGAAAGTTTCAGCATTGGAAAACCTGTGACAGCTTTAAGTCTAATTAATCTACCAATTTGTCTATAATTAACATGTAAGTTTATGACGCCATAATGTACTTTCATCATTTTTCACACTATTGCAGCTGACTTTAGACTCAATTAAATAGCAATTATCAGCAGATCTATTACCCATCATAATGCAATCAGAATTTTCATCTAGCACATAGCACGGATTTTTGTCAAACTTTACATGCAAGTCATCATCACATAACTGACTTATACTAATAAGGTTGGCAAGTAGTCCATCAACATGTAAAACATTTGTTAATCTAGGAAATCCAGGAACATTTAAGGTTCCTTTACCAATGATCTTTCCTTTAGATCTACCTCCATAAGTAACATTACCACCATTATAAGCTTTGTAATCAGATAAGTAATCAATTTGACCTGTCATGTGTTTCGAGCAGCCACTGTCAAAGTACCATAAACCAGGAACACATGCTTTCAAAGACATATGAACAATATTGCAGATAGTATTTTTAGAAACCCATTCAGTTTTCTGTGAATGATGCTTTGTGTGTGGTGTCATTTTGGAAAATCCAGTAGCTTTCAAATCCTTTTGTCTTTTTAAACAGAAATGAACTTTGTGACCTTTTTTAAAGCAATAGTTACACACAAGTTCTTTCACATTAATAAGAGTTTTTGCAGAAATAGTAGCATTGGTTTCAAGTTCAGCTTTGACAAAAACAGTAGATACATTACTTTGAGAACTAGGAAGAAATTTCCCTATTTTACCTTTATAACCAATACCTGTTTTCCTTGTATTGTTGTTAGCAGTGATTCATCCAGTTTCGATTTTCCTTCAGAGAATTTCTTAAAGCTTAAAGACACTTCCTTCATCTTTTCTTCAAGTTTTTCAATCTCACAATCTTTCTTGGTTAGAATACTCTCAAGTTTTAAAACAGAATTTCTTAAATCATTGTTTTCAAAAGTTAATGATTTGATAACACGATTTAATTTTTCAGTTTCAGAATATATAACATGATGTTCTTCATTAGTCAAAGGATTTTCATAAGAGTATTTTCTGAAATCAAGAACGGATACTTCTAGTCTATCTTTCAGATTAGAAATTTATTTATCCTTCTTTGTTAAAAGACTTTCTAGTTTGAGAACAGTGTCAGACAAATCTTGAATATCAGCATCTCTTCTGGATAAACCTGCTTTACATGATGTACCTGTCTCTGTAACAACACTTGTGAAACAATTAAATTCTGGAGTATTATTACTCAGTGATTTCCCAAATGATGACTCATTTGTTCTCACATCGTAGTAATCATCCAGATCATCATCAAGAGTATCATCATACATAATTCTAGTAGAGAAGGCTTTTTCAATGTCTTTTTCAGGATCATGTTCAACATCAGACTCATCACTTAAAATTGCACTGAAATTAAGTTTCTTTTTTAGAATGGTGTTGGCACATTCATTAGCATAATGACCATATCCAGAACATGCATCACATTTAACATTCTTCCTATAATCTTGGTCAGATCTAAACTTGTTTCCTCTTTCTAATTGTCTAGAAGGATTAAAAGTGTTCTTCCTAACAGGCAATTGTTGAGTATTAGTAATCTGGACCTTAGGTTGAATATTATCTTTGAATTTCTTATTCTTCATGAATGTCTTAAACTGTCTAGTCATAAAACCCATGTAATCAGGATCATTAAGATATTCCTCAATATTATCTTCATCAGAATCAATTTCAGTAACATAAGGAGATTTTCCAGAACCTGATGATGCAGATGATGAGGCATCACCTTTGAAAACAAGTACTTTCTTATCATAATCAGACTTTTCAGATATGTTCATTTCATAAGTTTTTAAAATACCAATCAATTTGTTTTGGCTTAAAACATTTGTATCCTTAGCTTCTTCTATAGCACATATCTTAGGTTCAAAACGTTTAGGAACTGATCTAAGAATTTTATGTACTAACCTTGTATTGGATATTGGATCACCAAGAGAATGAGCTTCATTTGAAATCTCAGTCAGCTTTTCATTGTAAGATGAGATGGTTTCATCTTCTTTCATCCTCAAATTTTCGAACTTAGTTCCAAACATACGAAGTCTGGTTCTTCGTACACTGTCTGATCCTTCACAATGTTCTTGCAATCGATCTCATGCATCCTTGGAAGAAATGCAGTTTGAGATGATTTTGAACATCGAGGCATTAGTTGAGGTGAAGATTGCATTCAACGCCTTCGAATTGTAACTTGCGGCTGTGATTTCATCATTTGTCCAGTCGAGCTCTCTCTTGATCTGGGCTTCATTGTCTTCATCCACTGCGGTTCTTGGTTGAGTCCAACCAGCAAGAACGCTCCTCCATGCTCGTTCATCAATGGATTTGATGTACATTCTCATTTTTGGTTTCCAGAAAGCATAATTCGTGCCATCTAGAATCGGAGGTTTTAGTGCGGGTGAAAGTGGATACTCCATTGCAAATAAACACACACTCTAAGCAGAATCTCTACTTAGTGTATCAAGTAGTTGGCTCTAATACCAACTGAAAGTGTGCGTGCAAGTGTATACAGAGTGTTGTCTGTGATGTTGGCACTGTCCAGACAACAATTGAGCAGCGGAAATTAAAATAACACTTTGCAAATGGAATTATTCAAAATTTGTGTAGATTAAAATAATCTACACGAATTCACTTATATTAATTATAATACCAGTGAGGCAAATCAACAACCTTGTAAAGGTTTTGAACAACTACAACTCGAATGAGTTTGAAATATTTACTAGAAAGTATGAAACTATCTCCCTCATAAATCTAACACAAAATCCTAGTAAAAAGACAATGATTAAACACACAAATATTCGGGTTTATAAGAGTGTGCAAATCTACAAGAAAGAACAAAGAATATTCCTAACTAGAAGCGTCGTGCATTCAATAACTAGTAATAGTGTTTAGCTTTCTTTCTTGTGTGTCATGTATTGAAGTCAGTGTCCTCTATTTATAGACTTGTAGTACGAACTGCCTTCAATCCCCTTATTCATCTCAGCCATTGGATCAAGGTAGTTTTGGTAACCTCCCTTCACAACTCCATATTTTTAGGAACTTGTACAATAGTGCTTAGAAACTACTCACTCCCGTGCAACTGCATGACCTGGGTGTTGCCCACGTCTTCTACCTACATTAGGGACATCACTAAGCAACAAGTGTAAGGTTAGAGTTAGTAAAAGGAGAAAGGGCAAATTTTGATGTCTTGGGTGTTGGATCATTTAGCACAACACTTGACTGAAGTGTTGGATCATTAAACAGAACACCTATTTCAACATCAACATACTTGTTTGATCAGATTCAAACTCGATTCTTGTGGGATGGATTCAATGAGGATTCGAGTTTGGATCTAAATCATAGTAATCAGAATCTCTAATGATGGTTGTTTTTTGATTTGACAATAATTGTAATTTATAAATGTAAATTTTATTTAAAGCATGGCAAATACACCATGGTTGTGTTTGGATGAGTGAATTTGATTTGAGTAGGTATTTCAAATGAAATGATTGAAAAATAGATGAATTTCAAATGATATGGTTTTAGCGGAGGATTTTAATTCCTCTCAATTTTAATTAAAAAAATAAGCTAAGAATTTTAAATTCATTCATTTACTTTTTAATCCAAACAAATCCCTTCATCCAAATGGATACCATAAGAAAATAGGAAATTAAAAACACTGATCTCCAAAAGATATGTATCAGTTTGACAGTTTCATCTCTAACATAAACCGAATACATTAAACAAAATATGTAACATACTTCATTAGATCTTGCTCACAAGCATTTAAACATCCAATCTCAACTCTTACGATCAACTCTATGTAATTGATTGCTTCGCATGCCACATTATGTTCTGCCACTCTTTTATTCTGTCTCACGAAAAAAAATATATATATATATATATGTATATATATAAAATGATCTCACACAAGTTTTTAAATTTTTACTTCAATTTATCTTAATTAATTATATTTCATATAATGATAATAATAATAAAAACACAAACATTGTATTTTTCTCAGGCTCTCTAAGTTTTCACTTCGGAGCTACGGCCATAGGTGAGCTATTTTCTACTCGGCCCAGGCTATATACCCCTCCATACTTGTTAAATATACTCCCCGATACATGCATCCCAAAAAATGAATTATGTTAAATGTACTCCCCCTAAAATATCTAATATATGCCTCTTAAAATTGTACATGATACCGATCCCATCGCCACTGCCCGTCGTTTTTTTTTTCTACAACAGTTTGGCCTGCCTTCCCCCACCTTCTCCCTCGCGCTGCTTGCCCTGCCTTCCCCCACCCAAGCTGCCCCGTCTATACGTTGCACCACCCAAAGTCGCCGCCGTCGTCACTCCTTCCTCTTCTTCGTTTTTTTTTAAATTTCTGTAATTTTGTAACTATCGGTTGCGGTGTCGCCCCTCTCTCACTAAGCGTCGCCGTCGCGTCTGAACCCTAAAACGCGGGTTTTTTTTTTTAATTTTCGTTAAAATGTGGTCGAATATAAACACTATCGTCGGGTGTCGATCGACACTGGTTTGTCGAAAATATGTCAAGTTTTTTTTTTTTTTTTTTTTGAGATTTATGTTGTATTGACACTGGTTTTGGTTTCGGTTTTGTCGGAGATGGCATCGGCGGCCGTGGGTGTTGGTGGCAGGCTACAAATATTAGGGTTAGGTTTTCAATTTGAAGGTGGATGTATCTATCTCATGAATGTTTTACTAAAAGGATAAATTGAGTATTTTACATGAATATTTTAGAATCTGGCGACGCTTTCAATGTGAATGATAGAAAGTATGGAATTGGTGGAGTTTTATGTAATACAAATGGTGAGTCTCTTCTCTGTTTCTCTGAATCTATACCGCCCTAGAGAAGTCCTCTTAGAGTTGAACGGATAGAAATAAATAAAGGGTTATCGGAAGTAAGATGAATCGAATATGTCAGCGTAGACGTGGGTACATATTCAATTCAGTCTATTCAATTGATTGAGGGAAGGAAGCGAGGTGCTAGCCCAGAGAGCAAATTGGCATATAAAATTAAACAGCTCTCGCTCGAATTTGTAGTACGCAAATTCAGTTATCTCCCACGAGCAAGAAATAAAAATGCCCATAATTTAGCACAACAAGCCGTTCACTTTACCATTTCTCACAATTAAAATTGAATAGTTTCGAGGGAAGGTCATAGGAGTAGATTGGTTATTGTCAGCTTTCCATCTTGTGTAATTTGCTCCAGTCCTCTTCTCTCTCTAAAAAAAAAAATACAAAGTTGGAGGTGTATATAGCCTTTCTACACTGACTGCATCCCAATCCTAAGTCCATTGCTCAATGTATTAATTCTTTAGGTTAGGTTGGGCTTTAATTTCAATGGCCCAAAAATAATCGGGGCAATTTGGCCCACCACACTTGAACAACAGGGCCAACTGAGCTCAGGCCGGACTAAGTCTGATTTTTGGGGCTGGTCCGATTCTGTTTTTTTTTTTTAATATATATTTTATTTATTGTTTTATTCTAATATTATTAAACCTAATAATCAGTACTGTATACAGCAGAAACAAACGGAACATAAAAATATTTAGATATATATATATATATATTTTTAAAATTATTCATTTTTTTAACGTGTGATTTAATTACGTATTAATTTTTGTATCAATCTATAATTTCTATCACAATAGCACTCAAATATTTAGATATATATATATATATATTTTTAAAATTATATATATAAAAAGGGCTGTTTTGGTCAGATCAGGGCTAGGCCTCATCTTTCCAGGCCCAGTAGCAACGGAGCCAGGTCGAAAAAATGAGCAGCCCGGTGGGCCGGTACCAGGCTGACCCGACTCGGACCATTTAACAGCCCTAAATTCTCCACATAGGCAAGGGGAGCTACCTGATTTTTTATTTTATTTTTATTAAACCCCTCAACGTTAAGGGTTGTCTTTTGTTTTCTCAATTCACTCACAAATTGATTTAAAACGCAGAACTAAGCTACGACAAAGAATGGATAGCATTGGCTAAACCATTACCAAGCTGCCTTCTTCAGGGTTGTAGAAGGAACCATACATTTCACTCTCTCGGTATAACTGTGTAAAAGAGATGAATTTTCAAACCTCACCAAATGCTCATAAGAATCCGATGTAAATGAGTGGCTTGAAATCGTATGAGTTCATCTGGTAAATATCACTCGAAAATTGAACACTCTCGTGATAGGTTGGTCCTGATTAGGGTCGCATAAAAATCAGAGATGGTGGAATGTTAATCAGGTGGAGAGGAGTGACTAGTGAGCAAATCAGTCATGTGTATCAAGAATTACTACAAGGTCACCATTTCAAACAAAGGAATATGCTCTACAGATTTATGATTAAAAGCCCCCTAAATTTTCAAGAAAAATGGTCACATCTCGCAGGAACGTATCTCGTTAAGTCCACATCTAGATGTAACTTTTTAGTGAATCAAACCAACTTCTTCACATCCCTATATCATGGCAGATATATCACTTATGAAGCAATTCATTAGCTTTTCCAACCCACGCATCATAGATCTCATCCAAGAAAAGAACAAAATGTGCCTGAAAGACGACAATATCAAGTCATACTTAAGAACAATACCAAACAACGATTGGCAAAATCATTTCTTACATTAAAGGAAACTGATGAAGATAACTTCACTGTGAAACACTCTTTCATTGCTAATCATTTCTACAAAGTCTATGACTATCAATTAGAAATTTACAAGTCCAAACCCACACCTTTTCAACTGTTGAATTTAGAGGGATTGACTCATGGAAATGGAGAGAAGATGTATTTATCGTGGAAAGAATGGAATTTAAAATTTAGTCTTGGCGTTCAATAAATAGTGTTTTTTTTTTTTTTTAAGTAAAATCACAGAATACGACTCTCTATGGATAATCCAAAGGTTAATTTGGAAAGGAGAAAAGGACAGGGCGCTCAGTAATGCCTTATTAACATGAAAGTACAAGTCGATGGAATCCATAAGCTAAGTAAGGTCAATGGAATACAATTATACAAATGAGATTCCACTTCATCCATACATTGCAAGTATCACTTCATAACAGGGTTTATTGCACCAAACCCCCCCTCGTGGTTTGAAAATTGCACAAAGTCCCCCTGTGGTTTATTAAATAAAGCTATCTCTCTTCTTTTTTTCAAAAACAAGTTAATGGTCTTATCCATTTCTTCTATTTTCCATTACGTCCTTCATATTATAGTCTCAAGACTTCAATATTTGGAAGAAATAGAGGAAATAGTTAACATCGTTTAACTCATATCTAAATAAAAAGGGAGAGTTAGCTTTATTAAATAAACCATAGGGGGGTTTCGTGCAATTTCCAAACCACAAGGGGATTTCGCGGAACACTTCTAAGCCACGAGGGGATCCATGCAATTAACCCATTCATAACAAGACATATTAAGTTTGATGAGGTTTTTTTCTTGGTTAAATAAAATAACTAATATACAATCTTCTTTCTCTTGACTTACGTTGACATTTCTTGATGTCTTCTCTCTAAAGTGAACAAGTAAAGAATTCTTTTTTTCATAATTGGCCATATATTATTGTTCGACAAAAACAGTGCTTTTTAGATATTAAATTGGTTGATTCTAGTGTGGTGTCTCAATTATTGCAACTTGCATTTTCATACAGAGGTAGAGTGTTATTCATGGAGAGTGGAGCTGAGCTCCACAACTTCCTCAGATTGGCCAAGTCTCAAATTAAGTTACAGTACATGGTGATGATGATCTCTCGTTAAAATTAGTCATAAACTCACAGAATGTTTCAAGCTAGAGTGACACCTAGGGAGCCAATTAGATAAGGCATTTTTCTAAGTACAACCATCATCTTCTGATGATATTTATTGAATGAAGACATTTCTTTATATCCAGCATATGTTATTGTTTGATTTATAAAATACCTAATTGAGTTGGCTATTAGAATACAAGTCGTAATGGAGTCAAACAATGTTAAGTGAAATGAAGTAACCAAAAGATAATGGCACAAAACAATGGAAAATGCAGTCCCTCTTGAAGTATCATCCAGTTAACACATAACATACACTAAAATAACAATAATTAGGCAGTTGACAAATGAAATTATGATAGAGCATAACTGCTAACAAGGTTAATTCATATGAAGCTGGACAGAAATAATAAGGTTGCATATTCATTAAAAAGGCTTTCTTGTAAATATTAAAATTTCAGGATATTTGAAAGCAAAAGTATCAACAGAAGATGTGGAAACTGCAAGTTATAATTCAGTGTCCCATAAAGAAATTACCTCTTTGAAGTCCCCTGCACATTCCTTGATCGTAGATATGGCCACAGTGGCAGCTTCATCATAAGGATATCTGCAACCACAGATTATGAGAAAGTAAAAACATAATTCACTATAATAGACTGATAAATCAAAACAGGATACAATTTTCTCATTCTGTTTCTAAAAACCAGTATCTGCTTTACTAATTTGCAAATGAAAATTTTCTATCCTAAGTAGTCTCAAGTTAAACAAAAGAGTAGCATCGAGATGTTGGGCTTTGCAAAAATTCCTATTTCTTATTCTCAAAGTTGACCAAATAAAAAACTCCAGAAGAAAGGCACCTGGTTATTTTAGTAAAAGGGAAGTTAAGTTTGAGACAAACAATAAAACCAAGTGCACATTGATCAAGAATGATACAAAAAACATTTCACAAGCTTAAGAAAATGATTTTCATGCGTTTACAGCATACCCATAGACCCCACATGATATCGCAGGAAATGCAATGTATTGAATGTTGTTTTCTTTTGCCACGCGTAAACTGTTCCTGTAAGAATTCATACAAGGAAACTAAAACTATGAGAGGTATAAAATAATGAAATATTAAACTTGCAACAAGAGGATTTTGAGAAAGTCCAACTCGGTGGTACCTGTAAGCATTTTTCAGAGAGGCTGCAGGGTTCTTAGCCATATCATAAATTGGCCCAACTGTATGAATGACATGAGAAGTTGGCAATCGAAAGCCTCTATTCATTCCAAAGTGTTAGCTTAATTCATCAGTACTAGTACAAATAAGGAATCAAGAGTAAATATATTATTCAAACAAGGAGCACATACGGGGTAATCCTTGCTTCTCCTGTAGGGCAGCGAACTCCAGGCTTCACTTCTGGAACCTCATAGCATGCTGCTCGTAATTCTGGACCAGCAGCTCTATGTATGGCTTGAAAAGAAATGATGTCAGAAAAGTTGAACAGAGATTTCATTTCAAACAAAAATCCAGAATAACAAAAGACTCACCTCCATCAGCACCACCACCACCAAGCATTCGTTCATTGGCTGGATTGACCTATAAGGAATTAGTCCAATAAAAGAATGGAAATTCAGCACAAGCCATAATAATGTTGCATTACGATAATTAGAAACTGTTACAGTTGGAACAGGACGACTAAACTTATTTGTGCAGCTAGGTATTTGATTGTATTCGTGTGAACACTAAACAGAAATCCATATGAGGCCTCACGCAACGAAAGTATTGCAAATTGAACACGTTCCTACTATTCAACAATTTCTCTTTCTACCTAAAATGAAATGCTGGAAAAAAATATTCAACAATCAAAACATGAATAGATTAATTTCATTTCCCCTTTACAAAAACACCTAACTATCCATCCAGGTGACATAATCTAATTCAGCAATATGATCGAGAAAATCGACCCTAGTTCATCTTAATCGCGGAGGAGAGGAGAGAGAGAGGTGGTTACAACTTACAATAGCATCGGCGGAACCATCGACGGACCACCGAGTGATGTCGCCTTTCTGAATTTTGAGAAAACTCGACGGCGAAAGCTCAAATTCTACCTCACAGCTGCCGCTCGACATCTTTGAAAATCCAACGGCCGTCGTCGTGCCGCCGCGACAGGAGTGCCTCAGGTGTGAAATGACGGAAAAGGGCTTCAGAATGGGATGATAGTCGTTTTTCAGGAGTTGCCCTGGCCGGCGTAAATGGCGTTGGGTATAATAGGTATTCCGAGTGGAGAAAATGCCTACGGTTTTGGAAATAACCCGAGTCATTTGATCGGACATAGTGTGTGTAAATTACATTCGAGTTTGATTTTGAATAAGAATAAAAATAAAAATATTCACGTTAATACTATTCAACACCACTATCTTTACAAAATTAGAATATCAAAAATCAGTTTTATGTATTATTAAAAAATGTGAGGATTAAGTGTTGAAAAGTTAGATTGAGTTTGATCCAAAGTGAATGGTTCAGCCGGCCGAATTAGAGAAATCTAACCAAAACCCAATTTTATTATACATATTAATGCAAAATCGAAACTAACTAAACCGAATTATTCGATTTGGGTTTGACTAAAATTGAAGCCCAAAAAAAAATTCTAATTAAAACAGATATATTTAAATAACTAAAAGTTGTCCATTACCGAAATAACTTAACCTAATATCATAAAATATTACTCCTACATAAATTATATGTACCCCAATTTAGTTCGGTTTTCGGCTAACCGAAATATACGATAGTAAAATCGAACCAAAATCGAATACCGAATTTTACTAAAAACATTAACCGAAATTAAAAATTTCGATAACCGAACACATTTTTCGGTTCGATTTTCATTAGTAACCGAATTTTGCTCACCCCTACATGAAGACTTACCTTTGTAATTGGTCAGGTGAAGTCATCAATGTGCATTGACGACTGAAATTAGTGTCATATAATGAACAATTTAGTTCTTTTCATTGTTTAGTTCATTGAAACTTTAAATGTTACACTTCGTCCTGTCTAAAGATAAAAATTATTTTGCATTTGTAGTCATCTTGTCAAATAGAAGAGCACTAACCGAAACATGTTCGTTGTGCGGGGAAATACTAAACTTGACTCGACTTTGCAACCTTAAAGTTATAATCATCAAATTCTTATATGTAAACAAACTCGAAGAACCATTCCTAGAAACTGCATGCATTGGAAAACTGCTTATTTTTGCAAGTTGCTAGTTCTGGATTCTTAGAGGTGTTTTGATTTTATGTATGATGTGTTTGCTTCTTTTTGCACTAAGTCTTAAGAAATATTGTTTGTTTATGAATAAAGTAGATAAAAAGTAAGTGTGGTATGAAATATTTTCCAAAAAAAAAATATTCACACTTTATGTGGACAGCTCAAAAAGAAAATCAAGCACGTTTTATATAGATATAAAAAATATGTGTTTTCTTCATGTCATCCTTGTAAGCCATTGTAAAGCTCCAATTATAAACCTAACAATTATATACTAGTACTTTCTCCCGTCTAAACTTTATATATATGGTTCATTTTCATCAATTTTAAAAAATATTAATTATTTATATAAAATAGATGAATTGAAGGATATTATATGATATTCATATTGCGTTTGAACGGAGGAAGTACTAGATGTTAGTCACTAAATCCCATGTTGCTTAATTTTTGCAAAATTTCATTGCTATTTCCTTCATCAACTACTCAAAATATTGTTTTCCCAAATTTCCACACTTGGATGGAGCCCAAAGGCAGCTTTTTACAAGTAGCATTCAAATTTGTATGAGTGGGGGATTAAAAGTAACCTTATCTTTGTTAGAATCATCCCCTTCCACTACAAATAGATGCATGGACCTTCATATCCTTCTCAATCATTTGAATGCTCTCTCCTTAACTTTATTTATGCTATGGACAACAACCAATTCATTGTTCTTGCCCTAACTCATCCACCTATAATTGATTTTCATTTAAACGCTAGGTTCAAGCAATAATCACTACAATGGACCACTATTTGAGTTTGAAATTACACCGTCCAAATTCACCGTCTTCATTTTTTTGGATACGAGTTTTAATAATTATTGATTAGTTTATGTATAAAATAGATATGTTAGAAGTATGATGAGATATTGTGAAGGAGAATAGTATCATTCCCCCCACCCCAAAAAAATGGCGGAGTATTTTTTTCTAGGTAGAATTTCAAACATCTCTCGTTCTCTTATCTATACAGAGAAATTCTACCAAATACTTTATTTTTCAAACTCAATCTTGGGAGAGTGTAAAAATTCACAAGCATACCAGCACTCCTTGAGATTGCTTGATCTAAAAAGATAGCAAACTGCCTCCAAAAAGAACAAATTGTCGCACACTACGACTCACGCTACAACCTCCCAAATCACTGAAATACAACCCCCCAAGACAACCAGTTTCAATCAAGCCCAACAAGTAGCGTAACAAAGTCCCACCATGGGGATGGATACCCGTAACCAGGGAAATAGTATTAAGTTCTATAAGTAAACAAATCTTTTAAAAAAATGTACTTAAAACAATAACACTGTTTGATAAATATGTTGAAATATTTATGATTAGTCATTTGGTATGCATATCAGACGACTTATGACTTAAAAGGTTGGTTGATCAATAAAAACCCTTCCTTTGCAACGTACTCCCTCCATTTTTTTAATAAGTGTCACTTTAGTTTTTTTTCAACAAATTAAGATTATAAATTGTAATCTTTATTACCCTTCATTAATTATAACTAATTTTGAAATATAAATTTTGTTTGATAAAGAATGTGGTCAAGAATGTAGCTAGTATTCATAAACCAAATTAATTTTGGTATAAACAATATTTATGGGTTTTTCATGATTTATGTTTCTAGAGTAAATGAGTAGGGTTAAATTAGTCAAAATTTAAAAAAATAAAATTAGAATGACAATTATTTTAAAATTAGTTAAAAAAAGTTAAAATGACACTTATTAAAAAGTGGGGGGAGTATTAGAATATTAATTTGTCATTTTATTCTAAGGTAAAATTATGCATTATTTGATAGTGATATATAATTAAATAGAGCGTATACCCTAAGTTAGGGGTGTTCACCTATCGATTCGGCTTCTAACTAATTCACATTATTTCATATTAAATGTTGGTGGTTTCTATTGGTAATTCATTAATAATCACACTATTGTGTCCTAGCTATATCATTTAATTAACTTCAATTTCACCAATATATAATTACTCCAATACACTTTAATTTTAATAAAAGCAAATGCACATTAAATTAATTAATGCCACCCAATCACATTTAATACGAGCCCAACTCATTGTTTTTACTGAGTCGCCCATTAAACTATATAGTATATATAATTTTTTATGATTTTCTTGATGGCAACATACAAATTTTTTGTCACCATTTGAAAATCATTTCCAAAATTAAAAAAAAAAATCACACTCACACACACATAACCGGCCTAAGCGGGTGTAAGTAAACCTACCACCACAGCTCTCTCACCCTTTTGCCATATACATCACATTCACTATCATCCTTTCTCTCTCTCTTAAAATTAGATATTCTTTAATATAAAAAATGAAACTGTTTTTAAAAAATAGTTTCTATAGTAGCCAAGATGCAATTTAGAATTGCCCCCCTTCAAATGTTTGTCCGAAATTCCAGCCAGCAGGCGCAGCGTCGTAGCTGGTAACAGTGCGACCGTCGCTAGTGGTAACTTGAAACGATAGGCTTTGACCGTTGAAATTGACGTTGCTCTGCCAGTTTTGACCCCAATTTCTCGACATTTGTTGCCACCCGGTCCTGGAACCTTTGATCGAGACGGAGCGAACGTCACCCGTCCCGGCAACGTTGGTGACCAAGACTAGGTTGAAGAAGGCGTGTCCGTTGATTGTAAACCTTATTCCTCCTTTCTTTTGGCAAGGCACCCTATTACATACCACAAAATAAGTTACATCATTTTTACATATTTTTACTTAATTATAGCTAGACTAGATGCTACTATATCTCATTTTTACATATTCCACCTAGTATTCCATTGTTTATTTTGTCACATATGTATGTAGCATTAAATAGAATGATGTGACCAATAAACAATAAAGGGGCACATATGTAATATTACAAGAGACGTGTACACAAGATTTTTTTTTTTAATTTCATATTCTAATTAAACTTTATGTTTCACTACTAAGTATGTAAAAACATGTTCATTTTTTAAATGTTACTAGTATTTTTTATTTGGTCAATATTAATTATTTTTACTAAACAATTTTAATTAGTTACAATATTTAAATATTAAACTACAAGGTAAAAGACGATTTATTACCTTCTGAAATTAACGGGGACAATTCCGGCTCTATATTGAGCAATTTGCAAGTAAGCCGGCTCGGCCATGTCAAAATGGGGACGGGGCAGGTTGCACCACCCGCCGTTGTCGTTTGGCAACGACGGGTTTGGCGGGCAAAAGTTAGTGGCAGTGATGATGATAGAGCCAGGGAGGCAATATTTGGGATTGTTGTAGCTACAAGTTAACTCATAGCAAGACCCGCAGCTCAAACCGTTGTTGAAAAGAGCAGTACTTAGTGCTGCAGTGTTTGTACCATACCCGTTACTGTACAAGTTACCATACCCACAAGCACCCCCTGCATTAGAAAACAAAGTTAATTTGTGGGCCCTACTCAATAAAGTTATTACTTTGATTTAGACATATGATAAGAAAAATGAAATTTAAATGTAACGAGTCATGCAACGCAAAAACGACGCCGTTTTCAAGAATTCAACTTACCCATTGTGCCAGAAGCGTCGCCACCACCGTAGAAAGTAGCATGAGCGGTTTCCCAACCTCCGTAATCACCATAAACACCGCGTAAGCATACATGTAAAAAAACAAACATGGCCATATAAGTAAGAGGGATCATTTTGGCACCCATTGATAGAGAGTGAGAGAGAGAGAAATGCAATGTGTTTTAGAGAGAGAGGGAGGGATGGAGAAGTGAAGAATGAAGGTTGAGAAGGGTGTATATATATAGAAGAAATGAATACTAGAGATATAGTAGAAAGAGACAAGTTAACAAAAATGAGAAGTGAGAGCCACAAGAAGTGAATCAAATGCATATTTTATGTCACAGAACTAAGACCAAGAAGCACATGCATTGTTACAACTTGAACTACCAACTGCTAATCTCATGGGCCCTACAAGCACATGCCTCTCTCTCTCTCTAAACCGTTCGCTATTTTGGCTTTTATTTCTTTTTTTATTACATACTCCCTCCGTCCCGGAAGTGTTTGCACCACAAAATGGGCACACTTTTTAAGAAAAAGGTGTAATGAGTGGATTGTTGAGGGGTAATTTTGTAAAGTTATATGAATAAAGTAAAAAGGTGATTGGAAAGAGAGTAAAAATAATGGCATTTTGTGTAAATATGTGAATATTGTGAGGGTGGGGTTTATGAAGAACTTTCCTTTTATGGGTGTGCAAACAATTGTGGGACGGACAAATAAGGTAAGTGTGCAAACAGTTGTGGGACGGAGGGAGTATATAATAAGGTATGGTTTTTATTATATATTATTATGATTTTCATTTTTTATTTTTTTACATTTATTTGCCGGAATTTGCGCCTGGTAGGTATGTAGAAGATTTTGGGTGTATTTGACTCTAGTATTAATTTTGAAAACTTTGAAAGGCGGCAGCAAGGTGTTATTGGTATTAACAAATTGAGAGGACAAAGGTCAAGTTTCATAAAAAAAGAAGTTTGATTTATTAGGGATATTATAGGCCATTAAGTCAAATAATTGTATAATCTATCCATAACTTTTAATTTAAGCTTTTCAAGCTGGCTTTCGAACCATATTCAGGATTATTCTCTAGTTGGCTAAACTGAGTCTTGATATAATAATTTAGTGTTGACTTATATTTATCTAATTCCAAATTTATTATTTATAAATTTGTGGAATAAACATAAACTTGTATACATCAGATGCACCGTACAATTGAAATGTAATTTTAAGTGATGTGTTAGACATTTTATCAAAATGTACTAACTAATTTGTTAGTATTAGTTGTTTTCACGGACAAAAAAAAAATGTTTTAATTTAACAAAAGAATAGTAGTGAGGATCAGTTGAATTGTACGTACAACTATTGTTACTTGGGACCTTCTACGTGTAGTTAGGGTGTCGTAATGACTACCGTAGTCAGTTAATCTAAGTCATTAAAAATCTAATCTAAAGGCTTAAACTTGATGACATGTTACCTTTTATATATTTTACGGTATGTATTCATCGTATGTGTCGTAATGTGTCATAAATTTGTATTTTCTATTAAATTAAATTAATTAAAATATATTATTATAAAATTACATTTTTATCCTTATACAATAAAATAATTTATTATATTTATTAATTTAATTAAAATATGTAATGTTAAAATTACATACTTATCCTATGTTATCAATAAAATTAATAACAAAAACTAAATCAAATCAATTTATTAACAAAAAAAAAAATCAAATTAAATTTGGGGAGAAATAAGTCATTTTCAAAATTCTTAAGAATTATGCTAGACTAATTGGAATTGGGGAAGAAAAAAAAAACATAATTTCTAATTTAACTAATCTATTATTTAATTAAATTTTGGATTGGTTTATTTAATTTTAAAAATAATAATATTTGTATAAAGAAATGGTGAACAGTAATTTTACTTAATATATATATATATATAATAATTTAAATAAAAGAAGGGTAATATAGTAAATAACAAAATACAATTTAAAAAATAATATAAATAACTTAAACCTATATAACAGGTAGCAGGTCGTTACGACGTTTACGACGCCACGTGGCGCGATTCGATAAAGTGACTATATAGTCAATTTATAAAATTTGACTGGCGTAATAATTGGCCCTTGTTACTTTGTAGGAAATATTTTAATTATAAAGTAATCAGTGTTAATATTCTCATCTTGAATTGAATTTATATTTAATTATAAATTGATATACAATTACATAGTGAAAAAATGTATATCAAATTTATCATCGTCTCAATTATACATGTTTGTTTTCTCTATTGTGGATGTTTCAATTATATAGATTTGTCTTTAGATAGATAGAGTAATTTTTTTTATTTTATTTATTAATATAACCCTATATATGAATTAATTATATTAAAAAGTGTAACAGAGTTATAATAATAAAAAATATTACTTATCTAATTGACTAATTTACTTTTCCAACAAAATTTCGAATTAGTTTTTATAAAAAGACAAATCAACAAGAGAATCATTTTCGTAGCTCAAATAGTTGAAGTTGACTATCATATGTAAGGGTAAATTGTTAAACTATCATATGAGTAATCGGTCAATCTAAGTTCATAGTAATCGTTTTGGGTATTAGTTGACGTCTAGGCGGTCGAGTCGGGTTAGGTGAGTTGCTTAATTTTTTATTTTCCTCTGTTTTAGTTATCAATTTTTTTTAAAAAAAAAAACCAAAATTTAAAACATTAAAACACTAAGGGTATGATTGGTATGTGGTAATAAACTTAGAATGGAATGAGCATTCATGAGTCTATTTCTAATCTCACGATTGGTATATTTTTTTTATTTGGAATCCTGATTCACAAGGAATGGTGATTCCCAAAAATAAAGAATTGTGATTCCTCTTCATCCCCCTGTCTTTCCCCATTCCATTCCGTGTGAATTTTTATTTATTTTTTTAAATTAAATCATCACTTATATTTTATTTTTACAAAATTTTATCCTTTCCAATAATTAAACAAGATATTCATTAATCATGATCTTTAATCAAAATCTTGAACCCTAATTCACGCAGTGAATTTCATAAACCTAATTCTCTAATCCCTACAATCCAATTGACGGCTTCACGCAAGAAAAATATGTCAAGGAGATCGAGAACGATGTTGATTAAGAAAGAAGAACTAGACATCTGTGATGAATTAAAAAAAATATCCAGAAGTTCAGTTCTATGCTATATATATATATGAAATAAAAGCGAAGAAGAAATAATTATAGATATACTGTAGTTGCTTTTTAATTGTGTTCATCCATGATCTCGAACTTGGAAGGATATATAATATATATATATATATATATATATCTTGTTTCTTGATTGCAGAATGAATAGTTTCTTGCAAAAGGGCCATAAGATGTTCACCATTTTTTTAAATTAAAAAATATTTATCTAAAATTTTATTATTATATTAATAATAGCATATTAACTAATTTAATATATTTTTTAAAAATATATATTGAAGGGTATTTTAGTCATTCAATATAAACTCTGTACATTATTTTGCATTTCATTTTATTATACCAATCATTAGAATGGAATCAACCCATGAATGATTTTTCCATTCCTAGTTAATACCAATCATGAAAATTTCATTCAAATGTTCATTCCATTCTGACCTTCATTTCATTCTTGAATTTATTCCATTCAGTCATAATTTCATTCAGTCATACCAATTATGCCCTAAAGAGTTATATATTTTGTTAACTTAATTATTGTGTATTTTCTCTTGTCAATTCATTTTTATTACTCCCTCCAATCCAGAATAAGTAATGTTTTGATTCTTCATTTCTTTTGCAATTTAAATGACGTTTACGCTTTTTAATGTTTACTAATTACGTTTTTTTTCTAATTTATTCTTATGTGTATTAAAAATATTTTAGATAGTACTAGTAGTTTTTAAGTTTTAAAATAATTAATAAAAGTATAATAGAAAGTTAATTAATAATGTTCTTAATATGTATATATTGATTTAAAATGATAGTACTTATTTTAAATAGGAGAGAGTAATTCATAATTTACATATAGTTGCTTATTGTCGGTTGAATCAATATTCATGGATTATTTAAATTGTTATCGAATAATTTTCTAATTATATTGACGAGACATGGAGGGATTTTTTTTTTTGATCTGACTTGTCAATGGCCTAGATCTAGATGGAACAATTCCGTCGGATTAACATGTAAGAGCTTGAAGTTAGTCAAAGGTTGTGTTTAAGGTTAATGTTTTAAGGAGTCCTTGTGAAAAACGATGAGCAATATGTGAGAGAGATTAGAGGCATAATTGATGCATGTGTCGACTTGCTTTGAGATTGATGACCTCTTCTCCATTTCTTACTTGTTCATGTTGGGTTCTCGTGCTGTATTTGGACCCTTCATAGTATTTTACTTGATATGATATTGTCTGTTTTGGATTAGATAAATTTTCATAATTTTTGCTTTAGAGGTTTTCTTCGAAATGTAATAATGCCAATGTAGATACTAGTCCTCATTTTTATAATCCATAATCTTCAATGTCTTTTTCGATGTGACATTGTTTGACCCTTAACAGTTCTTGTTCAGTTCCTCTATATATTTATGTTACGTTAAATCATTCAAGGTTATGTTGCTAAATGTTCAGATTCTAACATTCAGAAAAATAAAATAAAATAAAGTCAAAATTCATTGAAAATTAAATAATAGGAGTATTACACAATAAATAATTGTATTCGGAATGTCAAGAATTTGGACAAACATTTTTAAATGTATATATTTTTCAAGTTGAGGTATTTCTTGAAATTTAGTGAGAGTCCTCTTTTATTCTTCTTTAGAATATGACAAAAACTTTTCGTCTAAAAAAAAAAGGACAAAAACTTCTATATATTTGGTTCACAAAAGTTTAATACACCTTCCATCAAAAGTGTTCTCACTTCTTTTTTTGGGTTCATAAAAAATATGTTTATTCTATTTAAATAGTTCACTTTTGAATATTTTTTCTACTTTACTAAAAAAGATTGAGTATCTACTAAATATATTCTTTACTCATTATTCAAAATATATTCTTTATAATTAAAATATAATTTTTTAAAAAATATGTATAAAAAAAAGTGAGCACACTTTTAATGGAGGGAGGAAGTATTGAATTTGATATAATGTTTAGTATACGAAGTGTTACTATTTAGCAAACAAAATGTTATTCTCTTCGTTCCTCACTCAATTCGACATTTGCTAAAACAATTTTTTCCTCAATTAATTTGACATTTTCAAAAATGAAATAATATTTTTTTTCCTTTTAACTACCATCCTCAAATATATATTTCAATATTACACTACATGTTATTAATTTTTATATATAAAAACTTGTTTTTCTCTTATTCACTTCAATTGATTATATAACCCCATCAAAAAGTAGTTCTATCCCTTTAAATATCAATAAACAATTTATACCTTAAAATCTCTGAATAGTAAACATCAGATTAAGTGAAGGACGGAAGAAGTGATTTTAAAATGAACAACACATAATTTTTTTTAATTTTTTTTAATGGTGATAAATTAATAATGTTACTAATAGTAAAGATGATACCTTAAAAGAAGATGATTCACATAAACTTGGTTCACATTAGACCTACCTAATATAATTTTAATTTATTAATGGCTCATTGTGCAAAGTATAATTATTATTAGATCATGTCCATTTCAATTGACATTTAAGGATTTTTTTTTAAATATTAATAAATATGTGTGTAATGTAATATTATTGTTCATCCGATTATATATTCATAACTTTTATACACTATCAAAAAATAAGTAGATTGTTTGATTTTATTGTGTAGTGTAAAATGATAATTATATTAAAAAATAAAATTGAAATAAACCGTTAAAGTTGACCGAAGAAAGTTTATAGCTATGAATATTGCATTATCTTTCGAAATACTGTTGGGGGAATTTAGAGGGCCGACGTTTTTTTAAAAATAAAAAAATAAAAAAAATGAGTATGTGTATATGGGACAATTGCATGAGAATAACATGTGATCAATTTACATTTCTCATCTTCCATAATCATTCCTCCCTATTATTTTTAATATGTGTGTTTTAAAAAAAAAAAAAAAATTAAATGGCGTTTTACATTTTCTATTTTTTTTTTTAAATTTGTTTTTAAAATTATTTAAATACTCAAATAATGTGTCATTTTAATAACATAGAAAAACATTTATAAATGGTATAGTGTGAAATTAATTATTTTCTCTTAATATAAGAAATCTTCATTTCACATCATATAATTTAGGTCTAATTCAATTTGTATCATTTAACTTTTCACCTTTTCAATTTATATTCTAAAATGTTCAATTTATTCTTTTTTTTTTATCAAATTTACGTCATTTTTGTCAGAAAATCTTTTTTTTTTTTTTTTTTGACAGGGAAACTAAATATATTGATTAGGTAGGCTGTAAATCAGCCAACACATCAGGCTCAATATGAGCAGGTACATGAGGAGAGAAGAACTCCTGATTACAATTAAAACCAAAGCAAGCTAATCTATGTGCAACTAGATTGCAGGTTCTCCTTGCCCAAACAAAATGAGCAGCATCAAAATTACTGGACAAAGCTAATATTTCACGAATTAATACTCCCAGGTATGATAAGTCCGGTCGTGGTCTCAGCAAGGCATTAATAACAATTTGAGAGTCAGACTCAATGATCACCTCCATCTCCCCAGTCGACAGCGCCCATTGAAGTCCTCGCCTAATAGCCTCTGCCTCCCCCATTTCTACACTCCAATCCATCGGCCGAAACTCCGCAAAGCACCATTTAACTACTCCCCCACTGTCCCGAGCCACGCCACCAATCCCTACTCCCACCCCAGCTCTCACAGAAGCATCTGTGTTAATTTTAATGAGATTACCCCGTGGACACTCCCACTTCCTCGCCACCCGATTCGATCGCACCACCGGGGCAGATATCGTCGCCCGCCGTACCTCAATTATGTGCTCATCCGCCATTTTAATCAGCTCATTGTGACCGTAGAGCTTCTCCCTAAACAATAAAGTGTTTCTAGCAAACCATAAGAACCAAAGCAGCACTACAAATCGGCATTGGCGATCATCATCCCCCTGCATGCCATTCATCACTTCCACCACCCACTCTACAAGGGACATCTCCACCCCTTCTGGAATAGGCATACCAGCTACCTCCCAAAACTCGTGCACCCACTCACAATCCCGACCCATGTGCTCTGCTGTCTCAATGTCAATCCTACACCTCTTACACATAGGATCAACATCGACAAAGCGACCAACTAGATTAATACTAGTGGGCAATATACCATGCAAAACACGCCACAAGAAAAACTGCACCCGCGGAACCACATCAAGCCCCCATAAACGGCCCCACCATTCTCCCCTGTTCACGACTGTTGATTCCACACGCACTGGGCACCCATCAAAGTATCCCGACTTCGCCGTGTATATCCCATTTTTTGTGTAACGCCATGCTAGTACATCAGCCCCACCTGTAGTCGCGATCGGTATAGCACACACCCGACGCACCATATGATCTGGAAGAAAATCTCTTAGCCTCTCTACATTCCACTCCCGCCTTCCAGGAACCAGCATATCACTCACACGAAGGTCAGCAAAGGCTGCACCAGTTGCTGGCTCAAAAGATGGCTCTCCCCCATCAAATAGCCAAGCATCCGCACCCGCCCGGATAGTCTCCCCATCTCCCACCACCCAAACCAGACCTCTCTCAAGGACCTCCCGACCTGCTAAGATACTCTGCCATGTGTAGCTTGAGTTATACCCCCTGGCCGCCGACCGAAAAGTTCCATTCGGGTAGTATCTAGCGCGCAAGGTCCTTGCTAAAAGAGAAGCATCCTGCAGTAGCCGCCACCCTTGCTTAGCTAGAAGAGCATCGTTGAAATCCGACAGTCTTCGTAGCCCAAGCCCTCCCTCCCTCTTCGGACGACACAAAGTCTCCCATCTCAGCCAATGAATGCGCTTCTCATCACCCCGTTGGCCCCACAAAAATCGGGCAATAGCAGATTCAATCTTATGAATAATCACTTGTGGAATTTTAAAACAAGTCATCAAGTAAGTAGGAATCGATTGTACCACCGATTTAACTAATGTAAGCTTTCCCGCCTGCGATAACATCCGACTCTTCCAATCCTTTATCTTTTTGCACACCCTGTCCACAATCGCCCTAAAAACTGTCGACCTTGACCTCCCTATTCGAGTAGGAATCCCCAAATAAACAGCATGCTCCGAGACTCGCTTGACCCCTAGAAAATCAGCCAAATCCTCTCATTTCACCTCCGGAATACCACCACTAAAAACAATTTCCGATTTCTCCAGATTCACAACCTGACCCGAGGCCACCTCATAAACATGTAAAATTCGTTTCACACATGCTAACTCATCATACGTCGCCCTCCCAAAAATAACAGTGTCATCAGCAAAGAACAGGTTCGAGACCGGAGGGGCCCGCCTACAAATCCTAATTCCATGCAACACACCAATCTCCATATGTCTCCGGATTAAAGCCGACAAAGCCTCCGCACAAAACAGAAACAGATAAGGGGACAGAGGGTCCCCTTGTCTGCCTAAAAGTATCCATTGGGGCACCATTGACAAGGGCTGCAAAAGAAAAAGAACTAACACATCGCATAATCGTGGAAACAATAGAATCAATAATACCAATCTTTCTCATAACTCTCTCCAGAAACTGCCATTCCACCCTATCATACGCCTTACTCATATCCAATTTAAACGCATAAGAGCCTCTAGATATAGCCTTATTTATACGCATATGATGAAAAATCTCAAAGGCTAATAAAGCATTATCAGTAATTAATCTACCAGGCACAAAGGCAGACTGACACGGGTCAATAATGGAATTCAAAAAGGGCTTCAAACGATTCGCTATAGTTTTAGTAATAAGCTTGTACACAACATTACACAAACTAATAGGCCTACAATCAGAAGGTAACAAAGGGGTTTTCTTTTTAGGAATAAGGGCTATAAAAGTATGATTTGCATCAGCAGGAGACACACCATTATTAAGAACATCAAGAACAAAAGAGGAAACTGAAGGACCAATAAATCCCAAAATTTGTGAAAGAAGATAGCTGACATACCATCCGGCCCCGGAGGCTTAGTGGGCTGCATCTGAGATAAAGCCTTCGTCACCTCCAACTCAGTAAACGGCTGGGATAAGGCATCGTGCATATCCGTGGTCACCCTGCAATCCACAGCTCCCACAGCCTCCTCCATATCCAATCCCTCCGAAGCCGTAAACAGCCCCTGAAAGTAGTTCAAGAAGACCTCCTTGACCCCCTTAATCTCCACCTGCTTCACCCCATCAGAGCCCGTTATCTCCCGAATATAATTCCTCTTCTTCCTCCCACTAGCAATCCGATGGAAAAAAGTAGTATTTTTATCCCCCTCTCGCATCCAACTGACCCGAGATCTCTGTAACCAGTACAACTCCTCCTTCCTGACCAATGCAGTAATCTTATGCTCAAGGGCCCTAGCAGCCTGTATACACTCAACAGATTGGCGAGATTTCTGCAACTTTGACAACTCCTCTTTACATCGGGCAATCTGGCGTGGAACATTCCCAAAAAATTTCGAGTCCCACTCCGCTAATGCTTCACCACAGGCAGCAATTCTTGTCAGAAAATCTTTAAACTCATAAAAAATGTGTGGAATGAAAAATGCATTGGAATTCTGGTCAAATAGTTCAATTTACATCATTCAAGTTTAAAAAACATAAATTAAAAATTCTAAAAATCCTATTAAAATTTCAAATTCTAAAAATCACTTTAAAAATCTAAAAATATCATTAAAATTAAAAATCATAGAATGTGTAAATTAAAAATTCTAAAAAATATAAAAAACTCAGCAAATTTTTTATAACTTCTAAAAATCACAATAAAAATATGAAAATCTCATTGAAAATTCTCAAATTCTAAAATGTGTAATTAAAAAATTATAAAAATCTCATTGTAGAATTTTAAATTTTTACAATTTTTCATTTATATTTTACACGTTTCATAATTTTTTTTATTTTAATGATATTTTCAGATTTATAATGAGATATTTACAATTCTTAGATTTTTATGGGATTTTTAGATTTTTTTTAATTATTAATTTTTATTTTATAAACTTAAATGACGTAAATCGAAATATTTGGCCGGAATTTCAATTTGTTCCACACATGCGAGCCGCATACTCACATTTTCGATGAGTTTAAAAAAAAAAATCGACAAAAAAAATGTAAATGGAACAAAAAGAACTTAAATTGAACACTATAGAACATAAATTGAAAATAAAAAATCTAAAGAATATAAATTGGATCAGACCGCAAATGAAATTTTCTTCTCTTAATATAGGGGCATACTCAATCCGTATCATAATTAGAGCTGTTAAAATGGGCTGGACCCGTTGGGCCGACACGCCCCCGCTTATTAATATGGTAAGTTGGACCGCGTATTTAAAAATCCGTTTAGAAGCGGGACCGTACGGTCTAGCCCGTATGGGTCGCGGGTTTTAGCGGGTTGACCCGTGGGCTTTTTTAATTTTATTTTTTATAAAAAGGAAGGAAGAGCTCTGAAACCCCTCTAAAGTGAAAAAAAATCATCGTGTCCACAACCATCGCACAGTTGCCTGGTAAGATTAATTCCCTCCATTCTTGTTTTTCTTTTATCTTATTTTCTTTTTTAATTTTATAAAGATAGGTGGCAGTACACTATATACACTATATACACTCAAGTTATGATTTTGTATTAATTATTAATTAAATTTCACTTATGAATTGATTGGACATATGCTTATATTTTTTTTTTATAAATTGCTACCTTAATTTATTAGTAATTTATTTTATTACACGTTGTATATACGTTTTCATGAAAATTTATTTAGCCTTTATTCATATTAATTGTAGATTTTTAGACAAACAAAGTCATGGACGGTATTAACTTAGACAATACTCCTAATAATTTAGGAGAAAAATCCAAGTTAAAGTCTAGACAGTTTTTTGATGTTTGAAATTATTTTACAAAAAAAGGGACTGGAAAAGATTGTGTTTCTGAATGCAAAGGCTGCAAAAAAATATATAAAAGAGGGGAGGGGGGAGATTTTATGGGACTTCTACTCTGAAGGTCACATGGAAGTATGTTGATGAGCTTTTATATGTACGTTTTATTTATTTAGTCTATTTTGTGGACATTATTGCTTGAATTTTAAGTTTATGTAAACTTTTTTTTTTTTTATTAATTGTTTATACTGTGTTTAAAATATAATAATAATATATGTAAAAATATAAATAGTTAATGAAAAAGCCCATGGACTAGCCCGCCACCCGCCATGGGTTGGGTTGGGTTGACTGTTTTTCAACCCGTACCCGCCGTGGACCGGCTGATTCGGGTGGAATTTACACGTTTTAGGGGCACATGTGAAGTGTATTTTGATGTGGATTTCATTGAATTATGCATGGAATATGATTGTTTAAGCCGAAATGAGAGAAAGGTTGTGTTTTGTCGATTTTGTAGGTAACGATGGAATTTGTAGCAAAACACATACCACAAGTGATTGGACCGAAAATAGGAGTACACGGTTGGATTCGTCTTGAAAAACGGAGTGGATTAGCCAAAGGAATCAAGTCGATCCGACACCCGATGCGAAAGTTATGCATGAAACGAGAAGGAGAGGAGGCAACTCGGCCGAATGAGTCAACTCGGCCGAATCTGGGACTTTGAGTTCTACTGCGCACTCGGCCGAATCTGCGAGTTTCAAGTTTACTGCGCACTCGGCCGAGTGAGCCAACTCGGCCGAGTAAGGTCGAAGGCCGTAGCTCCTGGAATCAGACATCACTCAGCCGAGTGAGGTTACTCGGCCGAATCTGTAACTTTCGCATTTACTGCGCACTCGGCCGAGTGACCCCAACTCGGCCGAGTCTCGGCTAAACAAAAGCGTGGCACGATTTTTAAGTGTTCTACTCGGCCGAGTGACCCCAACTCGGCCGAGTCACCCCATTTTCGGTGCCAAACTTGTATTTTCTCCATTTTTGAGGGATCAACTTGCAAATATGCCATCCAAACCCTTCCCCAACACTATATAAGTCCCCTTTCTTGAAATCCAAGACATTCTCCCCCAAATCTACACATAGTTACACATACTTGGAGGTGTTTTGGCCATTTCTCTCTCAATTCTTCACCAAATCAAGGAAGAAAGGATGCAATAGCTCCCAAATTCCTTTCCCTACCACATTCTAGACTAAGCTTCCTCTTTCTTTTTCTTTTTATTTAGTTATTTCATTTGGAATTTTTAATTTGATTATGTTAGTAGTTAGCTAAACACATTTGTGGTTCTAAGGCATTGTAGAGATTTGGATTGATGTTTATGAGTAATTTCTTGCTTTAATTGGTGTTTATTTCTTATTTGCATATTCAATTATTCATTGCAAAACATGTTGTTAGTGGCCATAATGATTTGCTTTATCCATTGTTAATTGGGGTAGTATCGAGAGATTTATCCCATTTAATCGTATGCGAATGTGCAACCCGGTATTATTATGATCTCGAGAGAGGATTAATTATCGGAAAGGGAATCGAATGATCTTAGGAGCTATTTTAGATGGTGTAATGTTTGTGATGTAGACATACAAGCTTATATTACATTGCGTCTTTGGATTAATTTGTATCGAGAGATCGATTAGTTCTTCTTGTGTGATCACCCTATATGAGATAACCTTAATGGCCATTTAAACGAGATAACATTCATAAACGGACGTCTAAGTACTACAATTGCCTTGGAACCCACCTTCTTTCTTTGAGTTACATCCGTTTCACTTTCGTTTTACTTATTTGCTTGGTATTTGATCGATTTCGTCTTTGCTCTTTATTACTTATTTGTGACACTTGGTAGGTAATTTTAAAGTAAATCATCATATTCAAACTATCGATCACGTCTATTTAGAATTCGACTAGCAAACTACCCTTTTACGCTTTAACCTTCTCGTGGGATCGACCTCGTGCTTATCACGCTACAATAGACGCCGTATACTTGCGGTTGTTTATTTAGTGTTGCATATCACGTGTATCAAGTTTATGGCGCCGCTGCCGGGGAGGTTTTTATAAGCTCTAGAGTGTAGGCTAGGAGAGTTTTAGTTTAGACAATTTATTTACTTTCTTTATTTGCAAAAATCCAAAAATATTTGAGTTTGTTATCTTGATCTTAATTACAATTCTCACTCTCGTTTGTTCTTTTGATAGACATGGTTTATGATCACACGATCTAGGAGGAACCACCAAGAAGTGCTACCTTTAGACCCGGAGATTGAGGCCAATTGTCGAAGAAGGAACGCCGAAAGGAGAAGACTAGAGTTGGAAAGAATGAACCGAAGGGAAAATCCGGTTGAAGAAGAGGAGGAACTTGAGAATCACGGGGTCGAAGGAGTCGAGGAACCCAACGGGAATGGAGGTAACCGACCTCAAGGGGTACTAAGGGACAACTTTCGTCGAAGAGGTGAAGAGAACATTGGGATGGAAAGAAATGTAGAGCAACGGGAGGAAAACGGGAATCAACGAGTCTTGAGAGACCACTTCCGCCCTATCCAAGGCCCTATGGAGGAGCGGGTCGGGAACCCGTTGATGCTCATAACTTTGAGCTCAAACCGGCCCTAATCATGATGGTGCAAAACAACCAATTTGGAGGGTTGTCGAAGGAGGATCCTAACCTCCATTTATCTCAATTCTTAGAGATAAGTGGAACGGTTAAGATCAACCGTGTCCCTCAAGATTACATCCATCTCCAATTGTTCCCATTTTCCCTCCGTGATCGTGCAAAACAATGGTACATGTCTCTTGACTTAAGGACGATCGAAAATTGGGCCGATCTTGTAGATGCTTTCCTCATGAAGTATTTTCCTCCAAGCAAGACCATCAAGATACGAGGGGAGATCTCCTCATTTATGCAAGATGATGATGAGTCATTAGCCGAGGCTTGGGAGCGCTTCAAGGATTTGATAAGAAGTTGTCCTCAACATGGGTTCTCAAGAGACCAATTGATTTGTTACTTCTACAACGGGATGGACCATCGAACGAGAGGGATGGTGGATGCCTCGGCCGGTGGAGGTTCTTTGCTAGGAAAGACGACGGATGAGGGTTATGTGCTCCTAGAGGAGATGGCAAAGAACGGAAACCAATGGCCATCCGAGAGAAGGCAAGCCCGGAAAGTAGCTTCCACTAAGGAGTCGGACGATTTTGCTACTCTATCCAACAAGGTGGACAAGTTGACTTCGATGATGGCGGCCAAGTCATTAATGGGACCTAGTGATGAACAATATGAAGAGGCTCATTATATGAACAATCAAAGGGACCGTCATTTTCGAGAAAGAGGTTGGAACGAGAGGCAAAATCCCCCTAACCCAAATCATTACCATCCCGGATTGAGGCAACATGAGAATTTCTCCTATGCCAACACAAGGAATGCCATCATCCCACCTCCAAATTTCAATGTTAGAGATGGAGCTATTGTGGAGTCTTCATCAAAGCTATCATCGGAGGATATGTTTGGTGCTTTTATGGGGGAAACCAAGAACTTCATGAGAGAGACTAGGGAGAATGCACACATAACTCGGCAAAGACTTGATGAACAAGGAGAAATGATCAAGAATGTGGCAAACAACATGAAAGCCATAGAAAAGCAAGTGAGCCAACTCTCTAATGTCATCGGTAGTCAACACACTCCGGGGCAATTTCCTTCAAACACGGAGCTCAACCCCAAGGAGCATTGCAAAGCTATTAAGCTAAGAAGTGGGACGAGCTACGATGGGCCAAAGATGCCACAAGAGGAGGAAATGGTAATGGCACCCGAGGATGTCGACAAAGAAGATGGACAAGAGAAAGAAAGACAAGAGGAGATAGTGAGGGAAGAAGAGAAAGTAGAGGAGAAGAAGAGTGAGGAGGCAATCCCTCCTCAAGACAAAGGCAAGAATGTGGTACCTCTCCCATAGCCTCAAAGGTTGAAGAAGAAGGGCTTGGACAACAAATTTGCCAAGTTTGTGGAGATGTTCAAGAAGATCCACATCAACATCCCCTTCGCCGAAGCTCTAGAACAAATGCCCCATTACTCCAAGTTCTTGAAAGAAATTATGTCCAACAAGAGGAAGATGGTGGAGTATGAAACGGTGCATTTGACCGAAGAATGTAGCTCAATCATCCAAGCAAAGCTACCTCAAAAGCTTAGAGATCCCGGATCCTTCACGTTGCCATGTGTTATTGGAGATGGAGGTACATTTAAAGCTTTGTGTGATTTAGGAGCTAGCATTAATCTTATGCCTTTGTCCATATTCAAGTCACTTGGTTTGGGGAAACTTACACCAACCACGATGAGCCTTCAATTGGCGGATAGATCCATGACATACCCCTTGGGTATAGTAGAGGATGTGTTGGTTAAGATCGATAAGTTCATATTCCCGGTGGATTTTGTGGTGTTGGATATGGAGGAGGATAAGTACATTCCACTCATCTTGGGAAGGCCATTTTTGGCAACCGGTGGAGCTATCATTAATGTGAGGAAAGGGGAGTTGGAGCTTCAAGTGAACAATGAGAAAGTGTTGTTCAACATCTACAAGGCCATCAAGTTTAGAGATGATGAGGATGAGGTCTTTGAGTGCAACATGATCAACAATGTGCAAGCTTGTGTGGATATGCACATGGAAAAGAGCAACTCAAAGGACCCACTTGATTTTTGCATAAGAGAATATCTTAACTCACTCTCTTCTATTCCTTTTGATTTCAATTTTGATGAGCTTAATGATATAGAATTGTTTGAATATATGTCTTCTCTTGATGATTTGAAGGAACTTCCAATCAAAAAGGAGGAGAAATTCATGGAGATACAACAAGAAGCCAAGTTTGGGGGGTTTTACTTGAAGAGTGTCAAAGATTTCCTCACAAAAATCTTGACATTTGGCCCTCATGTTACACATTGGAAGCACCAAAAGAGGAAGCTAAGGAGAAACTGAAAGCTCAAGAGAAGGGGAGGAAGCTCGACTTGAAACCACTTCCGGAGCACTTGAGATATGCTTATCTTGAACAAGGTGAACTCTTTCCGGTTATTGTTTCTTCACACTTGCATGAGCTTGAGTTAGAAAAATTGCTTAGGGTGCTTAGAACGTGTAAATCGGCTATTGGTTGGGATATATCGGATTTGAAGGGTATACCGGCTCATATTTGCATGCATAAAATTAGACTAGATGAGTCTATTAAGCCTAAAGCCCAATGTCAAAGAAGATTGAACCCCATAATGCAAGAAGTGGTAAGAAAAGAGGTGTTGAAGTGGTTATATAATGATATAATTTTTCCCATAAGTGATAGTGAGTGGGTGAGCCCAACACAAGTGGTACCTAAGAAGGGGGGTATGACCATTGTTACAACCGATACCTTAGAGGTAATTGCTTCTAGGACCACCGTGGGATGGAGAGTATGCATTGATTATCGTATGTTGAATAATGCCACTAGGAAAGATCATTTTGCTTTGCCCTTTATTGATCAAATGTTGGATAGGATGGCGGGATACGAGTATTATTGCTTTCTTGATGGTTACTCGGGATATAATCAAATTTTGATTGATCCTAAAGACCAAGAGAAATCAACTTTTACTTGTCCTTATGGTACTTTTGCTTTTAGGAGAATGCCATTTGGATTGTGCAATGCCCCCGCCACCTTCCAACGATGCATGATGGCTATATTTCATGGTATGATTGAAAGCATAATGGAGGTGATTATGGATGATTTTTCCGTATTTGGTGATTGTTTTGATACATGTCTATGTAACCTCTCTTGTGTTTTACAAAGATGCATAGATACCAACTTGGTGCTTAATTGGGAGAAATGTCACTTCATGGTGAAGGAAGGGATTGTGTTTGGGCACAAGGTTTCGGCTAAAGGGCTTGAGGTTGATAGAGCAAAGATTGTGGCAATTGAGAAGTTACCTCCACCAACCAATGAGAAGGCGGTTAGGAGTTTTCTTGGACATGCCGGGTTTTATAGAAGATTCATCAAGGATTTTTCAAAGATAGCCAAGCCCATGTGTGCATTGTTGGAGAAGGGTGCCACCTTCATCTTTAGTGAAGAGTGTGTAAAGTCATTTGAGATCTTGAAAGAGGCCTTGATCAAAGCTCCCGTGTTGGTGATACCCGATTGGAACCAACCATTTGAGATCATGTGTGATGCTAGTGATTATGCTATTGGAGTAGCTTTGGGTCAAAAGAGAGACAAGCTTTTTCGTGTGATATACTATGCAAGCAAAACCTTGAATCCGGCTCAAAGGAATTACACCACAACGGAGAAGGAGATGCTAGTCGTGGTCTATAGCTTTGACAAGTTTAGAGCTTATTTGGTTGGAGCTAAGACCATAGTGTACACGGATCACACGGCTCTCAAATATTTGATTGAGAAGAAAGAGGCCAAACCGAGGTTGATAAGATGGGTACTCCTCTTGCAAGAATTTGACGTGGAGATAAGGGATAGAAAGGGATGTGAAAATGTGGTAGCGGACCATCTCTCAAGGCTTGAGAATGTGGAGGAAAAGGACATCCAAGTCCATATCAAAGAGTGGTTTCCCGATGAGCAAATCCTTGCCATCAAAGAAACATGTCCATGGTTCGCCGACTTTGTGAACTACATAGCCACCGGAACACCACCACCAAACCTCTCATTCCATCAAAAGAAGAAATTCTATCATGATGTCAAATTCTATGTTTGGAAGGATCCGTTTCTTTATAGATGGTGTTCGGATATGATCATGAGAAGATGCTTAGGAGAAGATGAGTGGAAGAAAGTGATTGAAGAGTGCCATGCATCTCCTTATGGAGGTCACTTTGGAGCGAATAGGACGGCCCACAAAGTTCTTCAAAGTGGTTTCTATTGGCCATCAATTTTTAGGGATTGTGAGGCTTTTGTGAAGAAATGTGACAAGTGCCAAAGGATGGGAAACATTTCAAAGAGGCATGAGATGCCTATGAAGAATGTGATTGAGGTGGAGCTTTTTTATGTATGGGGGATTGATTTTATGGGACCATTCCCCACTTCTCATGGATTTTCTTACATCCTATTGGCCATTGATTATGTCTCTAGGTGGATTGAGGCCATTCCAACCACTACAAATGATGCCAAGGTGGTCCTCAACTTTTTGAGGAAGAATATTTTTACTCGTTTTGGTACTCCAAGAGCATTAGTGAGTGATGGTGGTTCACACTTTTGCAATCGATGGCTTGACCAACTTTTGACAAAGTATGGAGTAAAGCATAGGGTGACCACACCATATCACCCTCAAGCTAATGGACAAACGGAGCTTGCTAATCGAGAAGTGAAGCAAATCTTGGAGAAAACCGTTGGGTTGAAGAGGAAGGATTGGGCTATTAAGTTGGATGATGCTCTTTGGGCATATCGAACCGCCTACAAGACACCTTTGGGCACATCTCCCTACCAACTTGTGTATGGTAAATCTTGTCATCTACCCGTAGAAGTGGAGTTGAGAACTCGTTGGGCCATTAATGAGTTGAATCTTGATCTTAAGGCATCCGGAGAAAGAAGGAAGATGATGCTTAATGAGCTTGATGAGTTTAGAAATGGAGCCTTTGATAATTCCAAGATTCACAAAGAGAGAGCCAAGAGGTTTCATGACAAGATGATTGAAAAAAGGGAGTTCCAAGTGGGAGAACAAGTTCTATTGTTCAACTCACGGTTGAGGCTATTTCCGGGCAAATTGAAGTCAAAGTGGTCGGGACCCTTTGTGATTAAGAATGTGACGCCCATGGGAAATGTGGAGCTTGTTGATAAAGATGGAACAACTTTTGTGGTTAATGGTCAAAGAGTGAAGCATTACTTTGGAAATGAGCAAATTCGAAGGGTGGAAACACTTCACTTGATTGAGGCTTGAAAGTAGAGAGAACCGTCCGGCATAGGACGTTAAAAATAGCGCTTCTTGGGAGGCAACCCAAGGTTTTATTGCTTTGATAGTGTTGGTAGCTTGGTTTATTTGTAGGTATGGATGAAGAGTACTATGGATAGCAAGTCGTGGAGAATGAAGAAGAAGCAAAGCCAACTTTGGAGTGGAGGAAGCAAGTGTTGCAATGGTGATCTTTGAAGAGCATTGGATGTGCAAGGAGGGAGGTAACAACTTGTAGCCCCAAACTTAGAATTTTTACATAGTAAAATTCTAAGTTTGGGGGAGTTATTTTTCTTTTATTTTTCTACTAGTTGTTACCCTTGCACCGGTTCGTCATTCTACTTGTGTCACATTTTGCACCGGCGCACACTTGACTTTCACATGATTATATTGATTAAGTTGGTTTTGATCATATGTTGGGTAGTGGATCTTTGGTGAAATGTGAGCATGAATAGTCATTGGGATCCATTGTTGAGTAGTTGTGATGATGTCTATTTGCTTTGAATGTATGCATGATTAGTGTTGGAATATGGTATCATGTTGTGTTCATATTTGTGAGCTTTGATAGCATGGATGCATGATGTGTTGTTGTTTGGGAACATTTGATGAATGTGAGGGTCCTATTGAATAAACCGGTGAGAGTTGAGCCTTGAATCGAGCATGTAATCCGGTTTAGTTCATTTGAGAGTGGACTATGCTATTGTTAGTAATCCTAGAACTTGCCTAAGTTCTTGTTTGAAAGCATGATTGTGTGAAATCTTGTGATGTGATATAGGCCATCTTGTTCTAAAAGAGTCACTTGGCCAAAATTCCCCAAAACCGAAGTAATTTTCCGTAGTTAGCCCCTTGAGCTTAATTCCTCATTTTCTTGGCAAAACTACAATGTTAACCACTTAGCCTTTTTGAGCCTTTGATACCTACATCTAGTGGAGGATAAAAGACAAAGTGGAAAACATGTGTTTGAATGAATATCTTTGGTGAAAGGAAAAAGTGAAAAAGTTGAAAGAAAAAGAGAAAGATGAAAAGAAAACCAAGGAAAAGAAAAGAGGGACAAAGAGCCCCAAAAGCTTGAAAAGAAAAGAAAAAAAATGGTTCAAAAGATGAGGTGATGAATGCTTGAAAAAGAAAGGAAAAAGAAAAGTGAGGATGAAGTTTGTAAGCTTTGAAAGTGAAAAGCACACATTGTAAAACAACAAGCTTTGTCCTCCACTAGAAGAGTCACAATTCCCAAATTCATCCTACCTTGTCCAAAGAGCCAATGTTACATCCTTGATTAAGTCCTATTGATCACATTGTTGAGCATTTGAGTGTGTGTAGAAAGTAGAAGTTGGGCAAGCATATGGTGATTGCATAGCATGACTAGGTTGATGAGTGCATTAATATCCTTAATTTGTTTGTGTGTTTGAGAGAAACACTCCATCATGTGAGTAGAGGACTTGAGCATTTGGATTATGTTTCCCATTCACAATGTGTTGTGTGTTTATGCATTCTTTGATCCATGAGTGTGAATTGCAATAGTGAGCCTATGACCTTCATTGAGAAATGCACTTTGAGAAAGAGATATCATTACATCCTACTTTGCATGTGTGAATAACATTGAATATTCCATTGTGATCATTCCACCCTCGTTGCTTTAAGTGCTTAGTTGTTTGAGGACAAACAACATTTTAAGTTTGGGGGGGGGGGGGGGGGGTTGATTCGGGTGGAATTTACACGTTTTAGGGGCACATGTGAAGTGTATTTTGATGTGGATTTCATTGAATTATGCATGGAATATGATTGTTTAAGCCGAAATGAGAGAAAGGTTGTGTTTTGTCGATTTTGTAGGTAAAACGATGGAATTTGGAGCAACACACATACCACAAGTGATCGGACCGGAAAGAGGAGTGCACGGTTGGATTCGTCTTGAAAAACGGAGTGGATTAGCCAAAGGAATCAAGTCGATCCGACACCCGAGGCGAAAGTTATGCATGAAACGAGAAGGAGAGGAGGCAACTCGGCCGAATGAGTCAACTCGGCCGAATCTGAGACTTTGAGTTCTACTGCGCACTCGGCCGAGTGACTCAACTCGGCCGAATCTACGAGTTTCAAGTTTACTGCGCACTCGGCCGAGTGAGCCAACTCGGCCGAGTAAGGTCGAAGGCCGTAACTCCTGGAATCAGACATCACTCGGCCGAGTGAGGTTACTCGGCCGAATCTGTAACTTTCGCATTTACTGCGCACTCGGCCGAGTGACCCCAACTCGGCCGAGTCTCGGCTAAACAAAAGCGTGGCACGATTTTTAAGTGTTCTACTCGGCCGGGTGACCCCAACTCGGCCGAATCACCCCATTTTCGGTGCCAAACTTGTATTTTCTCCATTTTTGAGGGATCAACTTGCAAATATGCCATCCAAACCCTTCCCCAACACTATATAAGTCCCCTTTCTTGAAATCCAAGTCATACTCCCCCAAATCCACACATAGTTACACATACTTGGAGGTGTTTTGGCCATTTCTCTCTCAATTCTTCACCAAATCAAGGAAGAAAGGATGCAATAGCTCCCAAATTCCATTCCCTACCACATTCTAGACTAAGCTTTCTCTTTCTTTTTATTTTTATTTAGTTATTTCATTTGGAATTTGTAATTTGATTATGTTAGTAGTTAGCTAAACACATTTGTAGTTCTAAGGCATTGTAGAGATTTGGATTGATGTTTATGAGTAATTTTTTGCTTTAATTGGTGTTTATTTCTTATTTGCATATTCAATTATTCATTGCAAAACATGTTGTTAGTGGCCATAATAATTTGCTTTATCCATTGTTGATTGGGGTAGTATCGAGAGATTTATCCCATTTAATCGTATGCGAATGTGCAACCCGGTATTATTATGATCTCGAGAGAGGATTAATTATCGGAGAGGGAATCGAATGATCTTAGGAGCTATTTTAGATGGTGTAATGTTTGTGATGTAGACATACAAGCTTATATTACATTGCGTCTTTGGATTAATTTGTATCGAGAGATCGATTAGTTCTTCTTGTGTGATCACCCTATATGAGATAACCTTAATGGCCATTTAAACGAGATAACATTCATAAACGGACGTCTAAGTACTACAATTGCCTTGGAACCCACCTTCTTTCTTTGAGTTACATCCGTTTCACTTTCGTTTTACTTATTTGCTTGGTATTTGATCGATTTCGTCTTTGCTCTTTATTACTTATTTGTGACACTTGGTAGGTAATTTTAGAGTAAATCATCATATTCAAACTATCGATCACGTCTATTTAGAATTCGACTAGCAAACTACCCTTTTACGCTTTAACCTTCTCGTGGGATCGACCTCGTGCTTATCACGCTACAATAGACGCCGTATACTTACGGTTGTTTATTTAGTGTTGCATATCACGTGTATCACCGGCCCGTCAAAGCCAGCAAAATGATGGGTTGAGGTGAGTTTTGGACCGGCCCGCACCGTTAGCCCATTCTAACAGGTCTAATCATAATAACCTTCACACTTTCCTTTTCAGGATGTCACACAATAACTTTCACACCCTTAAAATTGTTTTTTTTTTTACAAATTATATATCCTCACAATATTCATAATTTTACACAAAATGTCATTACTTTTGACCCCTCAAATACACACAAACCATCGTGGAATATATCAAGTATGACTTTTTAACCATACCCATGTGTATTTTTGGCCTTCATTCTCATTTATTTACTTTATATATAAAAATTTATAAAATTATCCGTAAAATTTTATTAATTATTACACTTTCTTAATATATTTGCACACCTATTTTTTTAGTTTTGTTTGACTAAACTTATATTTAAACATTTTATAACATCTAACCGTTATAAATCCTCTCGTTGGTTTCTCTCTTCTCTCTCTAGAAAGTTCAAGAGTCACCGACTGAGTTTTTCCCCGGAGAAAATTTTGGAAAATTTTCTTCTCTCCCTTCCGGATTTCTATTTGAATTTCCGGCCAATCAAAGCGGTTTCCTTTTCGTGTCCCGCTCTCTTTCTTGGTTTATGCAAGATTTCCAATCATTGTGTTTCGGCGCTGTATTTTTTGTCTCTTTTACTCTGCGTGGAGGATACGTGCGTGGGTATTGGGGGTGATTATCAAACTTCTTCTTGGAGAAATTTCATCTATTTCTTAGTGTCTTAAAGGATGTATTGGTATCTGCAATATTTGGCTGAGTGCTTTACACCAAAATCATTACAAGATTTGTATTGGAATCAGTGGTACGCTACCCACGGTTTTCCTCTATATTGGTGCCTATATATTGGGGAGTGGAAGAGAGATTTTCTACATCCTTTCTTCATTTCACTTTTCAGAGTTTACTCTATTTACTACTGTTTCAATATAATTGAGGCGATCCAAGAAAAGCTTAAGCAAGTGTCCATTTCTGAGAGAGAACATTCCAATGTTTTTGTCAAAAAGGAGGAACTAATAATCCCAAGGTTTGCTCTCGCAATGAAGTTTGTTGCTCGTCGTCCTATCAGCCTTGGAGAGCTCAAAGCCCTGTTGATGAGGGTCTGGAATACGAATGAACTTCGTGTGTCACTCATTGGTGATAAAATCTATATGCTGGTCTTTCAAGGCGAGGAAGAGTTGCAGATGGTGCTCCACCGACAGCCATGGAATCTGCGAAAATCCTTGGTGGTACTGAAGAGGTTGCATGGACATGATAGGCCTTCAAGTCTCAAACTCCACTTGGTTCCTTTCTGGATTCAAGTACATGGGTTGCAGTTCCAGGCTATGACAAAGACTACGGGGCTAAAGGTCGGAAACATTTTGGGGGAAGCGCTAGATGTTGAAACTGAAGATGGAGAACAAGCGTGGGGGGAATGTCTTCGAGTTAGAGTCATAGTGGATGTTTTACGCCCTCTTTGTAGATGCGCCTACATTACGGTGGAAGATGAGCGTTTCACGATCTTCTTTAGATACGAAAGACTTTCTGATTTCTGTTACTTATGTGGGCACTTGGATCATGCTGAAAAGGAATGTAATAAAGCTTTTGGGAAGACGGACGAGTGGTGTATGAATCACAGGTTCTTTCCAGAGTGGCTGAGGACGGAGACACAAAAGGCACCATCGGATTCGGACATGCAAAAGCTTCTAAGGCTTCTAGAGAAGGAGGCTGAGTCACTCCAACAAGCACAGATCTCAGATGTTGAGATTCAGGCTCGTCCAGACAAGGAGAAGGCTATCCTTATTGAGGAGAGTGACCAGATCCAGGACAAAATGATGGATCGGCCCACATGCAAGGTTTTTAACAACTTTTCTGATTTAATGCCTCAACAGGGAGATCAGGTTCGAGGTGCTGCTGCCTTGATGGAAATGCGGGGAAGAAAAGTTGATCCCAGGACTGGGCTACTCCTTGAGCCCCTTTCGTTTATTGTTCCAAGAAGCCATGAGCATCGCGTTCAGAAAGAACCATTGTTTGGAGTTGAGAAAGGTAAGGACTATCGAGTTACTCACTATGTAAGCCGTGATTTTAGGACGCATGATTATACTACTTATGTTGAGGTTATTAATGATGGGGAGAGTCCGTATGTTCCTGCGAGAGAAAAAGTTCATTTGGTGAGACGTCCGGTTGCAACTAGAGGTGGCTACTTGGGGCTTCGCATTCAAGAAAATGATGCAGTTTCTGTTCAGAGTACTACAGCAAACAACAGAAAGAAAAGCTATGATGAGGAGGCAAGGGAGACTGTGGAAGTTTGGGAAGAGTATCATCGGAGGGAAATGGAAACTTTGGGACTTTTTAAAAAAGCTCGCAGTATGTTTGATCTCTATGGGGAGGACATTGGGATACCTGGTATGGCGGAGGCTGAGGTGGATCAGCCCCGCCGTCATGAATGATTATTATATGCTGGAACGCACGAGAGGTTCGTGGGACTCGTGCGTTCAATCGTGTTAGTCGGTTAGTTCAACAGTTTCATCCTTCTATGTTGTTTATTAGCGAATCAAAGTGTTTAGCCTCTCACGTTGATAGTCTTAGGATAAGACTTGGTTTTCAATTTTCCTTTTCTGTAGATGCGTGTGGCTATTCTGGTGGATTAATTCTGTTATGGAATGATATGAATATTAATGTTTTGTCGTACTCTTTGGGTTTTATTGATTGCTCTATCCATGATGGCCCTCAAGCATGGAGGTTCACTGGGTTTTATGGAAATCCGACAGTGCATTTACGGAACCATTCTTGGGAACTGTTAAAACGCCTTAAATACTACAATCATGGTGCTCCTAAGGCTTGGTTAATGGGTGGGGATTTTAATGAAATTTTATATGCTTCTGAAAAGTTTGGGGGGGATATTAAACCAATGGTTCAAATGCAAAATTTTCAAGATTCCCTGATGCACAATGAGTTTCGTTCTATTTATTCTAATGGACCGAAGTATACTTGGATGAATAAAAGAAAGGGACATCAATTAATCCGAGAACGTTTGGACAGATTTGTTGCTAACGAACATTGGAAAGTTTTATTTCCCAACCATGGTGCTAAAAATCTCAACTTTTTTGGGTCTGATCATAGACCAATCTTAATTAGATGTTGCAAGAATCCAAGAACCGAATTGAGACAACAGGGACCATCTTTTAAATTTGAAAATTCTTGGTTTAAGGAACTGGATTTTAAAGAGAAGATTGAATTGTTTTGGAAGAAAATGAGGAGTAATAATGATTTGCCAGATACACTCAAAGCATGTGGTGAGGAAATGTTGGTATGGGCAAAGACTAAGGGTGGGCCTTTGTCTAAGCGCATCCAGGGAGAGTTAGATGATATCTTGAACAATGAATATACTACCATTGATAGTGGTAAGGTTCAAATTTTAGAGACTCAATTGGAAAGGTTGTCTACACAAGATGAGGTACATTGGAAACAAAGAGCACGAGTGGATTGGCTTAAAGAGGGTGATAGAAATACTAAATTCTTTCACACAAGAGCATCTATGCGCCAAAAAATCAATAGGATTGATGGAATTCAGGATGATTATGGAAGATGGCAGACGAGTCAATGTGCAATAGAGAATGTCTTTGTCAAATATTTTCAGGATATATTCACAACGACTGGCACATTAGATGAGCACTTGCAGCGAGCTACTGATTGTATGCCAACATGTTTAACAGCTGATATGAATTCTTTTCTTAATACTCCTTTTTCTGCAGAAGAGGTCAAGAGAGCTGTGAAGGATATCAATCCAGGGCCGGATGGGATTCCGACATCATTCTACCAAACTAATTGGGATCTTATTGGTGAGGAAATTTCAGGTCAGATTCTTAACATCCTCAACCATAATGGTTCGGTTGAAAATGGAATAATACAACTATTACGTTGATTCCAAAAACAAAAGAACCAAAAATGGTGTCTCAATTTAGACCTATTAGTTTGTGTAATGTGAGTTACAGGATTCTTGCGCGTACAATTACGAATCGATTAAAAGCTGTTATGAGTGGGATCATTGATATGTTTCAGAGTGCATTTGTTCCAGGAAGGCTTATCTCAGACAACATACTTGTAGCTTTTGAATGTATGCACTGGCTTCGTCACTCAAAGAATAAAGATGGTTTTGCAGCCATGAAGTTAGACATGAGCAAAGCATACGATCGGATAGAATGGAGATTCCTTGCAGCAGCAATGAGGAAAACTGATTTTTCTGATAATTGGATTGAATTGATTCTTAAGTGTGTCACATCTGTCTCATATAACATTAGGGTGAATGGTGTTGTGACCAACCTTTTCTATCCATCGAGGGGTCTCCGTCAAGGTGATCCGTTGTCTCCATACTTGTTTGCTATTTGTGCACAAAGCTTATCATCTTTAATTTCTGAGGCAGTTGATTTAAAACAGATTTAAGGTATCAAAGTGGCTCGATCAGCTCCTGTTGTATCACACCTTTTTTTGCAGATGATAGTATTATATTTTTCAAGGCAACGAGGAAGGAGTGTGCAGCAATTAAACAGTGTTTAAAAACATATGAGTTAGCATCAGGCCAACTTATTAATCTTGATAAGTCAACACTCACTTTCAGCCCAATGACAAAGCATAGCAATATGGAGGATGTGAAGAATATGATGCAGATCAGATCAGTGCATGGGCACGAATTATATTTGGGGCTCCCAACGATCACAGCCAGGTCTAAAAGGTATAAGTTCAACTATTTGCTGGACAGAATGCGAAAAAAAAATTGACAATTGGAGTCATAAGCAATTTTCGGAAGGAGGCAAAGAAGTGCTTATTAAATCTGTCCTTCAAGCAATGCCATCTTATGTTATGTCTTGTTTTCGGCTTCCAGTTTCCATTTGCTCCAGCATGGAAAGTTCAATGGCCAGTTTCTGGTGGGGGTCTGGGAAGGACCATGTGAAAATGCATTGGACAAAATGGCATGATCTCTGTGACTTAAAAGATAAAGGAGGTTTAGGGTTTCGAAGGCTTATCCCGTTCAATAAATCTTTATTAGCAAAACAAGTTTGGAGGATTATGAATAATTCACAAACTCTGGTGGGTAGAGTCTTTAAAGCCAGGTATTTTCGCCATGTTGATATTATGGATGCGGATGTGGGATCAAATCCTTCGTACATTTGGCGGTCATTGATTTGGGGTAGAGAAATCCTTGAGGATGGGATCAGGTGGAAGATTGGAAATGGTAAAACAACTAATGTCCACAAGCATAGGTGGGTTCAAGGGCTGCGAGATGGGTACATTCATTCGCGAATAACCAGTGGGTCAAGGGTGTCAAGGTTTATTGACAAGGACTATCACTGGGATGCTGATCTAATAAAGTGTGCATTCTTACCTTATGAAGCACAAGCCATTTTGAATACACCACTTATGGGGGAACATATTGATGACTACAGAGTCTGGAGTGGAGATTCGAAGGGAATTTTTAATGTGGCATCTGGGTACCTTCATGCAATACAAATGGATGCTTACGAGTCCCTACCAGTGGTGGCTGGTTCATCGAATTTACAGGAGAAATGGCAGGTTTATAAAAAGCTTTGGAAATTGAGGATACCACCAAAAATAAAAAAATTCGGTTGGAAGATGATTCGGGATATAATAGCAACTGAGAATAATATGGTAAAACATCATGTGCCAATTGCTTCACATTGTCGATGCTGTGGCAAAGAAATGGCTGATATGGTTCATGCAATCTTTAAGTGCCATTTTGCTAAACAGGTTTGGAAAAAATATGAGATTTGGCACCAAATCAAAAAGTGGTGGAGTCATGAGCAATGTGTGTCCAGTCTTAACACGATAGGTCAATTGAAGATGGGGCTTGATGTTTTCTTTGTTGTGGCATGGGCTATCTGGAAAGAGAGATGCAATTTTATTCATAAATCAGATAATTTGCAACAAAGAAGGAAATGGAGGGGAGGCTTTGCTGTTGATTGGGCTTTACGATACCTGGATGATTTTCAAGCAAGCGGCATCAACAGAGGCAATGATTTGAAATATAAGACTATACAAAATGATCCTGGTCAGAAGCAACATAATGGTAATGTCTTATTCACTGATGCATGCTTTAATTTGCATAGAAATAAATATGGGGTTGGATACATTGTGCATAACAATGCTGACAATGTTGTGATAGCTGGATTTCAAGAAATTCCAAAACCCAACTCCGTTCTGGCTGCAGAACTGATGGCAATTAAGATTGGGCTTTTAAAATGCAGAAATATGAAGATTATGGTTTCTGGCTTACGATCCGATTCTTCTCAAGCAATTGATGCCATTAATCTAAAGATGCAAATAGGAGGGCCGGAGCAGAAGAAGGTCAGTAGCATCAAAGGTTTCCTAAAAGACGTCCTAGTGTGGGATTGTCAATATATTGCTAGACATCTCAATGTGGCAGCACACAAATTAGGTGCTATGGTCATAAACTCTTCAGAGCCTCATGATTGGTTTGAAGATGATATTCCACAGTATGTTAGGGAGTTGTTGTAATTGTTCTACTTATTCTATCTCTTGTTGTACTGTTCTCAAAAAAACATCTAACCGTTATATGAAATTAAAAAATGTAATTTTTAAGAAGTTTATAATTTATTAAAGTGTTTGACAAATAAAAGTAGAAGTACTTTGATAACTTGCGATTTTTTTATAATCTAAATATAAAATAATTATATTTTGATTTTTTAACTCCACTGGCCACCGCCTATGTCGAACCATCTTAGTTTATTTGGAGGGTGAGGGGTGGGTGAGGGGATTTTTTTTAAATAAATTATTTAAGTATAATTAAGTGAAAAGATTTTAAAATTGAGTCATTGATACTTCTATTTTTTACTCACTCCGTAAAAAAAAAAAAAAAAAAGAGAGATGTTTAGACCTTTACTCTGGTACATAATTAAATGATATTTTAAAATTTTTACACTGTTTATTTTAATTATGTCCTCCCTTTAATTTTGGAAATAATTATAATTTCTAAATTACTCTAACTAACTTTGCAATGAAATTAATGTAATTAGAAATCTCTCTTATTATCGGAGGGTATACTTGTCAATACACCCCCTTCTTAATTCTAACAAATTACTCTAACGATATGTTTACTTTTGATTTTAAAAACCAGGTTTTTTATTTCAAGATCATAAACCCGTTTTACTTCGAAATTTAAAAATCGGTTTTCAAAATCCACTCAAAACCACTTCTATCTAGGAGTGTTCAAATAAAAATCGGACCGAAAAAAAGACCGGAACCGGACCGACCGGTTAGATTCCGGTCCGGCAAATTTTGGATTCCGGTCTTTCGGTCCGGACCGGATTTTTTTTTTTTATATTTTTTTACTAAGGCACTCTCAATTATTTTTCAAAACCAAGTAATTGGTGAAAATGTGTTGAAATCTATTACATTTTTTGCAAATATATAATTTAACAAACATATTTAATTTATTTTTAGGATCAAAAGATAATTAATAATAATGTAAATAAAATTCACATTGGCGTAATGAAGAGCAAACACTTTAATTTTCATACATAAATTCATCAATCTTGTTCTTGTTTCCATAAACTTAAAAAAAATTAAAAAAAAAAAAAAAAATTGGTCCAACCGGTCTCCGTCCGCCCTTTACCACACATTCCGGTCCCGGTCCGGTCCGATTTTGGACCAATGCACACCCCTACTTCTATCAAACATATTGATTTGACATAAAGTTATATTTATATAATACTCCGTATCACTCCAATTAGTATAATTTTTCTCAACAAGTAATACTATAATAATACAATAATATAATACATTCAATCATTACACCATCAACTAATCATTATAATTTCACCAAACAATAATATAATAATACAAACTCATTCAATCTTAAAAGTTGATTTGATATAAAGTTAAATCCTCAACTATTCCAAAATCCAAAAGAAACATTCATATTATTGAGATTAAAAAAATCAGAATTTTAAAAACTCGATTTTTAAAATCACCCAAAGTCCAAAATAAACCTGGCCTAAAACATCATTTAAAAAAAAAAAACGGAAGGAATATCTTATAAGATGTAAAAAAAAAAATTATTTTAAAATCTTATGAGAACTTATAAGCTCATAAATATGCTATAATTATACTCCGTAATTAGTTTTAAAAAGTACTCTCTCCATCTTTTAATAAGTGTCATTTTAACTTTTTTTAACAAATTAAGATTATAAATTGTGGTCGATATCACCCTTCATTAATTATAACTAATTTTAATATAGAAATTTTGTTTGATAAATAAGGTAGTTACGAATGTAGCTAGTATTCATAAACCAAATTAATTTTGATATAAACAATTTTTGTGGAATTTATTATTGAAAAATATTTATGGTAAATGAATAAGGATAAAATAGTCAAAATTAAAGAAAAAAAATTCTGACACTTATTTTAAAATTAGTTAAACAGCCAACACTTATTAAAAAAAAAGAGGGAGTAACTTAAAAGTGTAGTCGAACACTCTCTAACTATTAATCCATTATTGTGCAATCTACAGTTATTTTTTGGTCACGCCTATTTTATATTAATTAGAGCAAGTCATTAACTATTCTTATTATAATTGAACATTTAACTATTCTTAGTATCATTTCCATTAAAAAATTGAACCGACAACCTCTAATTTAATTTTATTTCCTATAGAAAAAAGGTTTAGAGAGGTTAGTTTAAAACCGGTATAATGGGCAGGCATAACTCATATATAAAAATTGGGGATTACTATTTGAAAAACAAAACATTTAAATATATTCTCTGATAAGACAATCTTAATCTAAGAGACATATCGAAATGTACCAACTACAATCATAAAAAATTGCAAATTCAACGTAAGTGAATAAAATATACGGAGTACTTTTTTTTTTTTTTTTTTTTTTTCTAAACTTTTAGATTTTGAAATTAATCATTTATATTTACAAAACTATGTGTTCAAATTTTTTATCGGTAAACATAAGTTATTTTTTTATTTAAATTAAAGTAGCAAATTTTTTTTAATTATTTAGTACAGTATATTTTTTTAATTGAGTCTTCAAAATTTAATAAAAACAAATATGTTTTTTTTTTCCAAATTATGTACCAGTGCATTTTCAACGAAATTAATTTAAAAAAACAATTATATGTATATAGAGTCGCGCCTCTAACACACTTTTTTTCCCTCATCTCTCTTCTCTTATATTCTCTCTCATTTCTTTTAATTCTCTAAACCCGATAAGTTACCTACGCTTATCAGTAAAAAGACTAAAATATAAAATTTTGTAAATATAGATGACTAATTTTAAAAACGAAAAAACTAGAGTTTTTTTTTTTAAATTATATATATTCCCAATTCCAAAAGTTAAACAAATTCAAAGTTTAAGAGACAAAAAATACATTTCCCCGTTTAATTATATGAATTCATCTTACACGAGAATTTCTCTCGCAAGGTACGTTTGTTTTAGAATTTAAAATTTAAAAACTCTCATGGATTCTACTTTGTAAAATTTCTATAAATAAGTAGTATAATTTTACAAAAGTCAACTTTATAAATCTTTACAAACACTAAATAAAGGTATATAAACTTTAAACGTCTATATTAATCGTACTTTCCTTGCCTCACTATAAGTTTTCTATTTATTTTGAGTGTTTTGATTAAAAAAAAAACAATAATGGACATAATATAAATGTTCAAGTGATGTGATTGAAAGTGAAAAAAATAATTTGTGAGTATGAGATAAAATATAATAAAATAATAGTATAGTAACAATGATGTAATTGAGAGAGAGAGATAATAACATATCAAAAATAGAATGAGAAATTAATTATTATGAAACGTTTAGAAAAAAAATTGAAAAAGTTATAGTAAAAATATGGAGTATAACATAAAGATAAATACTATAACGAACACAAATAATTACAAGTATTAGTAGGATTTTAAATCTTGAAATCTAAATATCCTCAAAAACAAGTTATCCATGTACGCACGTTGTTATTAATCAACAAATTAACTAATAGTTGTGGCAACTAGTAGCTTCGAAAGTATTAAAATTAGACCAACAAATCTTTTTAGTTATTATAGGTGAGGCATAAAATTTAATTTGGAGATAAGGACTTAAAAGCTTTTGTCGGTTAACCTCTTATGAAAAATTACACAAGCTTAATTAATTGTAAACATTCACAATACTATTAAAAATGTCGTTATCGTCATTAGTCATGCGCTTAATACATACTATAAAATCCAAATTCATTCAACTAATTGCAGCCTTTCAATTCATAAAGATATGCATATATATCATTTTCGTATATATAAAGTTATTATTATTTATAAAACATGACGATTTTTCGTCTTATACACACGTGTTGAACCCATGTATCCCGTAAGTAACAATAAACAAAATTATCACTTATTTTTTTTTTTTAAAAAGGTGTGAAATTTGATTGGCATTCGTCAAATCATCATGAATTAAGTGATTAATTTGGTTAAGACATACGTAATTAGTTTAGAATTAATTTGCGGTAGAGGTTGAGAAATTGGTGAAGAAATCGTATTTTGGTTAGATAAGGGGCCTACCATGTTACTACCACATGCAACGTCCGGAAAAGATGGCCCTCTCTCTATTTATCTTATTTCATTGCCTAATTATAAGAACAATTCATTTAATAATGTATACGCTCTATGAGATTACTTGTGTCGGTTTTAATGTTTCATTTTATATACTATTATCTCATTAATTGATACGTCGATTCATAATAATAAGAGCGACACATGTTAAAATTTTAACTAGTTGAATATCAAGTGGAACACCAAATGTGAAGCAGGTGAATTGATATATAAATAATTAAATCTACCATATAAATAGTTGTCCAGATTCTGAATATGCAAAATGTTGTATAATAACTATTTAATCCTGAATTTTGACATTTATTTCTTTAGTCAGAAATATATATTTTAGACATTTTGAATGAAAATATTACTCTTCCATTCCAAATAATTTTCATAGGTAAGTGAGCGCAAATATTATGAAAGAGTAATGATGAGTATAATTTTGAGGGGTAATTGTGTAAACTTTTATGTATAAAAGATAAATAAATGAGTTGATTTGTGTGTATGTGTGAGGTCAAAGTAATGACATTTTGTGTAAAATTGTAGTGTAGTTTGTAAAAGATTTTTCATTTTAAATGTGTGAAAATTATTATGAGATGTTTTAAAAAAAGCATAAAAATTATTGTAAAATGGCTTAAGGACAATTTTATCAATTTCTGTATATAAGATTTTGGACGGTTAGAACCGTCCTTAATTATATACACACCTATAGAAGAGTATTCCAAATATTCGTGCTATTGTATAATTTAATTTAATAATGGACTCTAGACTCTAGAGCCCCATCTCACAAAATACAAATGTAGTCAAAATAAATATTTATTGGAAGAAATTTATGGCATGGAAATAATTTACAACTACATACATAAATGATGGATGAATAGAAGAATACACATTCGTGTACTTATAATGTGTGTATTATATTCTGCCACCGTATCCTGACGATTTTTTTATTGTCTCATTTATTTTGGGGGACAAATACTTTTGAAGCTAATTAGTAGATGATATATACTTACTTTTCACGTGGAGGAATTCTTATTATTATTATTTTTTTTATTGAGGTTGTCGGAAATCGGAATTAAATCTACCATATGAAAAATGCATATACATGAATCGTATCGTTAGTAGTATAATTGGTGAAATATAGTAATTATATATGAAGTATCTATGATTCACACACACATATATATATATTTACACGAGTGGAAATGAATAGGATCCGTAAGTATACTATTTTTATCAAATGTAACATATAAGTACGTAGAAAAATAAACGAATTACTCACACTACTCATATATGATCAATGAAATAAAAACTATAATCAAACTCTAGGGATAAGTTAATGTTGAGATAAATGTTTAGTTTTGATAGATTATGCCAAAACACCATATAATAAGATTATCAGTTGAACATTGTATAATATTCAATTTAGTCTAGTTTAATCTTAATCAATAGGTCAACAAAATTTAACATGTCACTTGAGTTCTAATCTTATGTAGATTTTCACGCCCCAAGTGAAAGATGAAGATCGAAGGTGATCTACCTTAACTACTTGAAGACCGAAGGCTTGAATATCGACTAGAAGACATGCAGATGAAGTGAAAATCACTTAGTTTTAAAAACTGACTGAAACAGCTGACTCAATCAGATAAAATGCTATTTGACCTCGAAATGTTATACGGTTTATAGAAAATTTGAAATATTAGAAGATCTCTTTTTAATCAAAATGTTATACGGTTTATGATACAAAGTGTATGTCATTAAAAATAAAAAAATTAGACTTTGTGTGATCTGTTTTATCGAGTATACACCCTTTCTATATTTTTCTCAAGTGCAAACATAAAGTAAAAATGGCATTACAATGAGGAAATAATATGGAGTATATGTAAAAAAGACTTTTGATGGAGATAAGATTGTATTTTAATTATTTAGTATTATATGATGCCGATCAATTGGCATTGTTAATTTTGATTTAGATGTTATTTTTGGTTAAGGTTTTGAATTTTTGAAATAGTTTTCTTTTGAATCCATTTTTTTTTTGTATAAGCCTACGACAGTGTTGGGCCGTAGGACTAGGATTTTGATTAATAAAAAAAACGAGTGTTTATCTCAATATCTCTTTTACGGTATTCTGTGTGAATCAACGTATCTGAGTTTTGCCACTTTTCCGGGTATTCGTAGAATCAACGGATAGTGTGTGTGTTTCTTTTGTGTTCTTTGTATATTTATCTTTATTTATACGCTTCCTCAGCTGCATCAGTTGATTTCTTGTCACAATCTCTCTTCTTGATTTTGTCAAACTTGTCGAAAAAAGGCCAAAGGGGACGTATCTCCATCATTAATTCTTCAATCACTTGATTTCTTGTCACGATCTCTCTTCTTGATTTTGTCAAACTTGTCGGAAAAATGTCAAAGGGACGTATCTCCATCATTCTCACCCAGTTGAAAACGATTCGTCCTCGAATCGCTGCTAGCTTCATCCTCATTGTAAAGGTACGAAGACGAAATTGAACATCTTTGTACTCTTTTGGCAACAAAATAAGAACAAAATATTCCAATAGCAAAACAGTGTGATTTCCATCATTATCCGTAAAACAAACAAAATAAATTCGCTCAACCTCAATCATTGAGTCAATGATATTAGAATGAACATCGTCAATTATAAAAATACTTTCATTCTCCTCGTCAAAAATTGGAGGGCCACTATAGCCATCGTCTACATTATCAACCAAAATATCGACTAAATTATCGAAAATTGGCAGTTTATCACAACCACATTCTTCATCATAATAATCATCGAAAATTGGTGGTCCATCATAACCACAATTTTCATTAAAACATGCATCGATAATTGAAATCATCATCAAGAATCGTACCTGATCTCTGAATACCAATAATTTTCATTAAAACATGCATCAGTTGCTCATCAACGAGCCCTTCTTTTGGAGCGCTAATTTAATCGACGCCCTTTGCAGAATCAATCTCGATCTTCTGCTCCTCCCACCACAACTTCATCATCCGGCACCCGCCCTGCTCCTCCACCTTTTACTGCCTCCCAGCCGCGTGCGACGTCCGGTCTTAAGTGTTTTTCTTGTGGCGATTTTGGACATCGTGCCTCTGCTTGTCCTAAGAACCCTACTCGCACGCTACTTGTAGATGACAACATTGATGCAGACTATCCAGGTCCTCCGGTTTTTTATGTTGATCCAGCGGATGAGTTTCCTGAGGAGCATCTATTGGGCGATGTGGGACCGGCGTATTAAAAGTGATAATCCATTGATTCAAAATGAATACTGGAAGAACACAAATAAAACACGTCAAAAGGGATAAAACCCAATATTTTTCTATTCAATCCACTCCTCAATAACAATCTAAAACTTATCTATTTATAATATAAGATACTTGGTGAATAAGAACATATAAATACTAAATATAATGAAATCAAAACAAATCTCCTAAATATAAGCACAAATATCTAATCAAATATTAATATTGATTCTCATTAAATATCTAGTCAAAAATGATGGAGATAAGATTGTATTTTAATTATTTAGTATTATTTATATTTTATATAGTGTTAGAGTTTTGTTTAGGTTTTGATTAATTATTAGTGGGCCGGGCTTTTAGGGCTTACACGCCTAAAACCCTAGTTTACCTATTATAAATACGAGTCTCAAGAACATTGTAAAGGGAGTTGATTGAATAGAAAAATATTGGGTTTTATCCCTTTTGACGTGTTTTATTTGTGTTCTTCCAGTATTCATTTTGAATCAATGGATTATCACTTTTAATCTCGTTTACGTATATTCCGGGTATTCGTAGAATCAACGGATTTACGTGTGTATCGTACTTCCGCCTGCATCAGTTGGTAATCAGAGCCATAACGATTCCGTGGGGCTTATCGTTTATCAACGATGAAGCAAAATTACGATATGGAGGAGAAATTTGATTTTCTCTGGTCTCAATTAGGCGCCACCGTCGATGGAATTTTCGACAGCTACAGCCAACGAGACGAACTTGCCGCACTGGAAACGCCATCGCCACCACCATCTCCAGTTTTGGCTGCCCTTGTCGCCGCCGCCATAGTGCCGCCTCCCGTTCCAGAAACTCATTCCACCAGTTTCACATCTCTACACAACCAACGGATTCAGTCGACGACTTTCATCGTACATGTTCAGCCCGTGGAAGATGTTAACCAAGTTGGGCCAACTAATATTTTGGGAGAATTTGGGCCTGTATTTTATGAGGGAAATAGTGGACCTAGAGTTAGTAATAATTATTTTTTTATTACTAATGATAGTTATTTTGGCATTTCTCTTAAGCCAACATTTGCTTATAGTCTCAAGACCTTGGGCAACATACGAATTGCAGATGTTTTTGACGTCAAATTTCCTGAGGCGTTAATTAATTATGCTTTCTCTGAAGATGAGCCCGTCGTGGTTTTTTTTTTTTTTTTCATACTGCTAGAGATAAGATTCATGTAGATTCGAGGACGAATCTTTTCGAAGAGGGAGAGAATGATGGAGATAAGATTGTATTTTAATTATTTAGTATTATTTATATTTTATACAGTGTTAGAGTTTTGTTTAGATTTTGATTAATTATTAGTGGGCCGGGCTTTTAGGGCTTACACACCTAAAACCCTAGTTTACCTAATATAAATACGAGTCTCAAGAATATTGTAAAGGGAGTTGATTGAATAGAAAAATATTGGGTTTTATCCCTTTTGACGTGTTTTATTTGTGTTCTTCCAGTATTCATTTTGAATCAATGGATTATCACTTTTAATCTCGTTTACGTATATTCCGGGTATTCGTAGAATCAACGGATTTACGTGTGTATCGTACTTCCGCCAGCATCAACTTTATTAATGACAACAAATAGTATTAAACAATTTTTTTCATTGTGTAAAATAGTTATTAATTACATAAAAATAGTACTAGTACATTGTATGAGGTCAAAAGCTTGAAACATTTGATTATTTGAATTGTGTTTCTTGCCCATCTTTTTTCAATTGCAAAAATAAAGCAACACTTTCAGTATTTAAGGTAACACTTTTTGCAAAATAAATATTTCTCCTTACAAATTTAAATTTACAACTTCTCACTCATGAATTTAAAATTACAACTTCTGCGGTATATGTTTCTTAGGAGATGAACTTTCATTTTTGAAGTTATATTTTTTACTCCCTCATATTTTTTATAAGTGACATTTTAATATTTTATTTTCGAGAAAATTGCAGATTTGGTCCCATTAACCATGGGTTGGTTGGGTTTTGGTCTCATTGTATTTGGATTTAGTCCCATACAATATAAATCTTGCAAACTTGGTCCCATACGATATAAATCTTGCAAATTTGGTCACAATATAAATCTTGCAAATTTGGTCCCATACGATATAAATCTTGCAAACTTGGTCCCATACGATATAAATCTTGCAAATATGGTCCCATACGAAATAAATCTTGCAAATTTAGTCCCATATGAAATAAATCTTGCAAACTTGGTCCCAAACATTACAAAAAATGCAAAATTGGTCCCAAACATTACAAAAAATACAAAATTGGTCTCAAACATTACCAAAAAAATGCAAAATTAGTCCAAAAGGTGAAAAAAAAAACTCATTAATTAATAATTATTATTCAAATTATATAATAATGAACTATTAATTAATATATAATAACATTTATATAATAATAAACATTAATAAATATATAAAATCTAAATAGACTTTATAATATTTAAATTTTATAAAGAATACGAAATAGACTTTATAATATTAATAAATATATAAAATTTAAATAAACTTGAAAATTTATATAATAATCAATATTAATAAAATTTATATAATAAACAATATATTACTAATAACTTAACATATGAGATACATACATTTTATTTAAAATTAATTATTATTTATTTAATTTTTCTTCTCTTATTTATTCTAATAAATTTGTATTGCAAATTTTTTTTTTTAAATTCTACTATATGATTTTGATTTAATAAATAAATAAAATTAAGTGTTTGTAACTATTGAAAATTTTAATAAATTACTCATCACCCTTATTTAAATATCAATAGGAAGGGTTAGCTATTGTTAATTTATTATCACTAGCTATAATCATTCTGTTGTAATTTAATTATTAATGTAGTTATTAATTTGATATGTATTCATTGAGGAATACATGTCTCAATTATTGTATTGACAAGTTTGATATAACTTTTATTATTATTATTTTTTATAAATTTTACATTTAAAAAAGTATACAGAGAAAATTAAGTTATACTCTTTTTTATAAAATTTAGATTGATTAGATTTTATATATTTATTAATATTGATTATTATATAAATTTTATTATATATTATTAATAGTTAATTATTATATCAATTTGAATAATAATTAATTAATGTATTTTTTTTTTCACTTTTGGGATCAAATTTGTATTTTTTTTTTTATAATTTTATTAAATTAAAGTATAACTTAATTTTCTCATCAATGTATGCTTTTTTAAATGTAAAATTTAGAAATAATAATAATAATGGAAGTTATATCAAACTTGTCAATACAATAATTGAGACATGTCTTCCTCAATGAATAAATATCAAATTAATAACTACATTAATAATTAAATTACACATCGACAAAATGATTATAGCTAGTGATGATAAATTAATAATAGCTCTAGCCCTTCCTATTGATATTTAAATAAGGGCGATGAGTAATTTATCAAAATTTTCAATAGTTACAAACACTTACTTTTTTTTTTATTTATTAAATAAAAATCATATATTAGAATTTAAAAAAAAAATTAAACTTACAATACAAATTTATTAGAATACATAAGAGAAGAAAAATAAAATAAATAATAATTAATTTTAAATAAAATGTATGTATCTCATATGTTAAGTTATTAGTAATATATTGATTATTATATAAATTAATATTGATTATTATATAAATTTTCAAGTTTATTTAAATTTTATATATTTATTAATATTATAAAGTCTATTTCGTATTTTTTATAAAATTTAAATATTATAAAGTCTATTTAGATTTTATATATTTATTAATATTTATTATTATATAAATGTTATTATATATTAATTAATAGTTCATTATTATATAATTTGAATAATAATTATTAATTAATGAGTTTTTTTTTTTCACTTTTTGGACTAATTTTGCATTTTTTTGGTAATGTTTGGGACCAATTTTGCATTTTTTGTAATGTTTGGGACCAAGTTTGCAAGATTTATTTCATATGGGACTAAATTTGCAAGATTTATTTCGTATGGGACCATATTTGCAAGATTTATATCGTATGGGACTGAGTTTGCAAGATTTATATCGTATGGGACCGAGTCTGCAAGATTTATATCGTATGGGACCAAGTTTGCAAGATTTATATCGTATGGGACCAAATTTGCAAGATTTATATCGTATGGGACTAAATCCAAATACAATGGGACCAAAACCCAATCAACCCATGGTTAATGGGACCAAATCTGCAATTTTCTCTTTATTTTCTTTACAAATTAAATAACGATTTGAATTTTTTTTTAAAAAAAATTACCCTCAAAATTATTATAATACTCATATATATATGTTCTTTACAAGAAGATAAATAAGCATGTATTAAAGATATACCATACATGTGGATTGATACAAAATTACACTTATTTTGAATTGAAAAGTGTAATATACAAAGTAGTACAATACATTTTAACAAAGAAATATCATCTTTGAAAGAAAAAAATATGATTTGATGGGTTATTTTACAGTAAATTGTGATATTTCACATGTTAAAAGACCAATTAATTAATATAGATAAAATAAAGTAAAAAAGTTTATAGTCATAAGTTCACCGTGTCAAACTAGATTTTGGAGTTCATTAAATTGTTCACATGCTATAGGTATTACCAAATTCACAATAATACTTCCGTGAATGTAATTACAATTTGTTTTTTTTTTTTATCAAACTTAAATTAATTGTTATAAATAAATAAGCATACGTACATACATATTATATATGAGTTGCTAACTTGCTATGTGTTTTCATACTAATGTCTTTCAATTTTGGATTTTTTACTTTGGGAAGAAAATGAGTCGCTATGTGTGTTTTTTTTCTTCCTTTTGGTTGTTTTGTTTAAAAATTCAAATTAGCCGTCTATTTGGCTTATTTAGCGACTGAGTTTTGGTCTTATTATTACACCTTTTGTGTTTGATGACTTATTAACGGCATTATATTTTGGAACTTTTTTTTTTGAAAGAGAGAGGAGTTTTTATTAATAATACGTCAATTATAATTTATAACAAACAAATACAAAAAAAAAAAAGAAAAAGAAAGCTAACTCCTCTAATTAATAATTAAAAAAAAAAAAAAAGAAGAAGAAGAAGTTGAGATCAGAGAAATAGAAGAATTTTTTTAATTGTTTGGTATTTCATGACAACGAGTTAAAAAAATGTTGTTTCGCTTCCTCCAAAATTTACATAACCGTCAAAAAAGAAAAAAATTTGAAGAAAATCAGAACAATAGGAAAAAAGACGCATTAAATGTGGAAAATCTCACATTCAGAGAAACTTTATCTTTTTTTTCTTTTCTTTTTTAATAATTCAAAGTCTGTTTCTTTTTTTCATCCTCTGACTATTTTTTTCAATTTAGGTTATATAAGACTGCCTCAGAAAAATAATGTACACCATCACGTTTGCTAGTGATGTTTTGGTCCTATTATTGTAGTTTTTGTGCTTCATCACTTGTTTATCAACACAATCATGCTTTGTTTTTTTTCTTTTGTAATGTAATTTTTGTTTCGGCAAAGTTTTATGTAAATTAATTTTACTGGCTAGTTTGAATTTTGTATGTACGTATTTTAAAATATTATTAATTATTTCATTAAAGATAAATAGTTTGATAAGCATAATTAGTTGTGAAATAGCTGCAAGGTAAAATTGTTTTACGTAAACTGACTCTTTAGTATCAATATATTTGCTGAGTGCATGTTTGTTTTGGAACTCACCCGTCCGGACATGACGTCCCACGTCCTTATTCTACTTCGAGATTTCACATTTAAATTTTCCCATCCAACTACATCCACCCATAAAAATACATATACATCCTACTATTATATCCCATCCAACCATACACAATTACTATTTATCAGAATTTTCCCATCCAAAATTTTCACCATCCTACATAATCCCAAAACAAACATGAATTTCATAACCGTACCCAATTTGTAGATTTGGTCTTATTTTAGTTCTTGAATTTTAAAATGGCTCAATTCAAGTCACACGAAATGAGGCAACAACAACATATGACGTGCACTAAAAAAAAAAATATCTTGTGATTTTAATTTATTTATTTTTGTCGAGCCTAGATTTGAGATTTTTAATTTTTTTTTAAATCATGTTTTGAATTTAGAAATATAAATAAAATTTGAGCTCCAAGCCTCCAACTGAAAACATTTATAAAATGAGAATTTTCATAAAGTTGAGCTCCTGAGGGGTTTTTGTTATTTTTTTGTTTTTACCTGTAACAAATTAAAATTTCCCCTTGTTATACGCACTTTAACTACGATTTCATTATTTTCATAGCTAAATTTATTCCGTATTAAATTATCATATAAAACATTACTCCCTAATTTAAAAAATATTGTTTATTTATTTTTAAAATAGAAAAAGTAAAAAATAAAATAGATGAAATAGAGAAGATAAAATAAATAGGGGTGAAGTATATTATTTATAAAAAAACACTTATGTGGATAATTTAAAAAGAAAAATAAAAACACATAAAGAGAGTAATAATTTAAACGGAAGGAGTAATAATTTAATTAAAATCTATACAACATGTTCATATACTTTGTAAAAAAGAGTAGTTACATACTTACATCTTTCTTTCTTTTTTTAAATGAAATTAAATGTATGTAAGTTGGTCAGTCTTGTGAATTAGGAGTGCATGTGCTTCTCTCTAGGTCTAATGTTCGAACTCTTTAAAGTGTAAATAATTTTTATAGGGTCAATTCACATAAAGCATAAAACTCTGACTTTAAACGGGGACATCGTAAATGAACAATAGAATTAATCCTCCAAAATTAATCGATCCTTAAATCAAATACCGTGAGTCCGTCACTTAAAAAAAAATGTACGGAGTATGTAAGTTGGAAGCATATATGTAGATTTATGAAAGGTAAATTAAAGGTAAAAGAAACGAGGGCGGTGGCGGTCCTTAAAAAGATGCGACCATTAATTGCAAGTCAGACAACATATCTATCCCCAACATGCATTTGCCTCTCAATATCATCACTATTAATTACACAAACATACTATCCCCTTTTTTTTTTTTTTTTTTTTAAATAAAAAAAATGAAACGAGTACAAGAGGCACTCAAAACGCGCTATACAGTGAAATTACATTTACAACGACGGTAGGAGACAATTCAAAGATGTACACTCTCAATCATATCACGAAGAAGAATAACATGCAATAGCAGAATAATGGACTCTCAACCTTTTTCACGAGCATGATTTAATGTTATGGTAAATCATTGTTTCTTATTAACAATTCAAAAAAAAAAAAAAAAATCATTAATTTAGTGTATCAAAAAATTCTTATACTATTATTTATTCATAAAAAGCGGATAATTATTAAATTTAAATTCCTATGATTAGTAATCATTAGAAGTATTGTTTGATGAAAAAAAAATCATTGACATTAACCAAGTGGCCGATGAAAAGAAACACATGTTAACTAAAATGAGGCCATTAATAAATAAGTTAAATAATAAAATAAAGATTAGATGATTAAGTTTTAAATGAAATATGTCTAAATAAGAAAATTTTATGTGAAATATTTCAAATTAATTTTTTTTTTTAAAAATTGCTGAGTAAAAAGTCGGGATTCAAGTTGTCCAGAAAATTCGCAGATTGCAAACAAATGGTTTACTACATGACCAAAATATTGTTACTACAAGGCCAAAAGTTTACTGCTATATGTCTAAAAATATTCTGGAAATTTTAGCCTTGTAGTGACAAAATTTTAGTCTTGCAGTAACATAATTTTTGTCATATAGTAAGATAATATTTGAAGACGAAAAAAAAAAAATTTTAATTAAAATTGATCTACGTTTCACCAACTAATTTTAATCTAAATTTATTTTAATATTTACACGTTTTTGTGTTAACCATTTGATCTCAACATTTTGATTTTCTTTTTTTGCAAAATAATGTATCACCCTACCTAAAAGAAGGCGTAATTTAGGGGAAAATGTTGAGAATTTTTTTTTTTGACTGGAAATGTTGAGAAAGTTAGTTATGCTATATTGGAGAAAAGTCGTACCCGCAATACTCTAATTATGTTCAAAATAATTTAGGCTTGTTTGGTTTGTTGGATAGGATATATATATTAGGATAGGATTTAGTGAGACAATTTGAAAAATTGATTTAAAATTTATGTTTGGATTGATGGATTAATTTTTAAAGTTTATATGATAATTTATAATTAAGTTGTTTGGATTGTAGGATAAAATTGAATTTTAGTGTCAAATGTAAAAAATACCCTTTAACATGAAAAAATATATATATGTGGCAAATTGTAATTAATTTAGTTGGTAAGGGCAGTATAGTCAAACCACATCATTTTTATTCTCAAGGACTAATTAACTCACTCTTCCCTCCTAAACTAATAATCATGCATATAGGTGATTAAGTGAGAAAATAATACCGAGCCATAATTAATTCCGGACCAATTTCTAACAAACCAAACATGGGAATTTCATGGATAAAATAATATTTCCTACCCAATCCAATAAACCAAACAAGGTCTAACAGAAAATTCAACAGTAATTTATAGATTTGTTAATTTTGAAAAAAAATTATTCCCTTTATCTCACAATTTAGGTTTCATTAGATAAATGTGTACACATATTAAAAAAAAAAAAATAGAATTTTAAAGAGTAATTTTATAAAATTTTATATATAAAATAAATAAATGAGTTTACTTATACACTTATGTGTATACGTGAGAAAAAAATAATAACATTTATTTAAAATTGAGAATATTATAAAAATATTTTACGGAACGGAGGGTATGTTTTATTTTGAACTAATATATTAGGATTATATTGTAAAAACATGCAACATCTTACCTTATTTTAATCTTATATATTTGCAAACCTCTAGAGTGCCATGTGTCACAACCACATACCTTCTACTTTAAACTCTTCTTAAAATCTCTCCATTTCAAAAATTCTCAACTCTCATTCATCTACAATTTTATTTTTTAATCTCAACCCTCCATTTTAATTTCTCATCTCCACCCTTCATCCTTAATCTTACTCCTATATAAATCTCCTCAAGTTTCTTTCATTTCAATCACTTCATCTATCATTTGTTAAAATCTTTATTTGTCATTAGAAATGAAAAATATTATTTGTTCGTTCGTGAGTATCACTATTCTAGGTAACTACAAATTCCATGTAGGAAATATTACGCGGGACACTGCAATATCGAAATAAATAGATAACCAAGTCGAGTTAAGGGAAAATTCCTTTGTCCGCAAAACGGAAGACGCCTTGGATAGTGCTCACAGGTCCGGCGTTCTGTTTCCAAAGGTAAAACAACTTTATACTTCTTCTATAGTAGCACCATTGTAAAAGAAGTTTCGGCGAACGTACGACGTGTAGAATGAGCAATTTCTGAGGAGGGGAGAGTTTGATATTTATAGGCAGATCAAACCCTAAGGAGTTGAGCTTTTCGTGGGTAGGCCTAGGCCCATCAAGTCAGAGACGAGGCCGAGAATTTCGCAAGACGTGGGACTGGTTCTTGTAGACCAAGTTTGAGTTTCCAGAAGACTCTAGAAGATTCTGCTTTGAGGTGTTTCAGATTGGGCTTGGCCCATAACTACATTCGAATGGGTTGGCCCATTGATGGTGGACTTTCAGAGTTTTTGGGTCTGCAAAAAGATAGACGGGCCTCAAAGACCAATTTTTGAAGCCGAGCCGGACAGACGGGCGGGCGCACTCGCGTGTGGCCTTTTGGAGAGTGTACCCCTAATACATGGTTGAACTCCATTTTCACTTCAATGCCTTTAAAGTTTTTAAATGTTTTGTGGACTTTCAATGTGGGATAGATGACCCTTCACCTTCCCACCACTCAAACTCAAAGTTGAAACCCTTCAACTTCATTAATTAATTTCTCACTCACCTAAGATCGGTTTTGAGATATTAAATATATCATGTTCATATACTCTGAGAGTAGATCGAATATGTCACGTTTAATCATTTAGTAATTAACGTTTAGTCCCTCTAAGTATTTTAATTAGATAAGGGTATCAAAACCCAATTAATTCCACATTAATCCTAACAATCCCCCACATGAGTGAAAATCGTGTATATATAACATCAGGCTCAGTGTTCAGTTCGATTGAGACTTTAGTGCATACGAAAAAGTAGTTTTTGGCTTTAAACTTTCCGTAGCCGAACACTATCGGGTAGACCGACGGCTTAGTGGACGCAATGCCTTGAACTAGTCCTCCATAGTATACCTAATCAACAGTGTTAACACACTTCAATCTCGACTTCGTAACATTCTCACGTTTTTGTCCATTTTGGCCATGGACGTCCTTTGTATTCATAAATGTTTGGTCGAAGCGGCCCCCACTTCTCATTTATATAGGTGATTTCCTTTCGAGTATCCCGTTATACTTTAGGAATCATTAAGAGTCATAGACTCACCCTTTACCACATCTTACGGGTTGTTAACACTTGAGATAGTGCTGTCAGGAATAGTCATGTTTTTCAAGTGTTGTATCATTAACTTCCATAGTTTAGTTTTTCCATTGAACCAAGTTCTTGGGATCTCCAATCATCATGGTTGGGTTTCCACTGCTTTGGTTTTTCTTGTGGGTTTTAGACCCATTCCTTCTACCAGCTTGTTCATTTGATCTCAGTTTATGCTCTTCGTGAGCGGATCCGCTATATTGTCTTTTGACTTCACATAATCAATAGACATTACTCCAGTTGAGATCAATTCTTTAACGAAGTTGTGTCGACGACGTGTGTGTCTCGACTTTCCGTTATACATGACATTCATAGCTCTGCCAATAGCAGCTTGACTGTCACAGAAGGTACTGGTTTGTTCCAACACGGAATATCTTCCAGAAAGTTACGCAGCCATTCAGCCTCTACACTGGCTAGGTCTAAAGCGATAAATTATGATTCCATTGTGGAACAGGCAATACACGTTTGTTTCTTAGATCTCCACGACACTGCTGCTCCTCCAATAGTGAATACATATCCACTAGTGGATAATGAATCTTTGGTGTCAGATATCTAATTTGCATCACTGTACCATTCGAGTACAGCTGGATGTCTTGTGTAGTGAAGCCCATATTCAAGGGTGTACTTCAAGTATATTAGGACCCTTTTCAGTGCTTTCCAGTGCTCGTGACTTGGATTGTTCATGTATTGACCCAGCTTGTTTACAAAACATGCAATATCAGGGCGTGTACAATTCGTAATGTACATCACACTTCCAATGATCCTTGCGTATTCCAGCTGAGCTACTGGTTCTCCTCTGTTCCTTTTCAAGTGAACGTTAAGTTCCAACAGTGTCTTAGCAGGTGGATCGTCAAAGGCATTAAATTTCTTTAGTACCTTCTCCACATTGTGAGATTGTGCCAAGAAAATTCCACTAGACGTTTTCTCATCTTTATTCCAAGAATCACATCTACTAATTCCATGTCTTTCATGTCAAAGTTTCTACTTAACATGTTCTTCGTATTAACTATGACATTATGATTGTTACCCATGATTAACATGTCATCGACATATAAGTACACGATAACAAAACCATTTGATGTGTCTTTCACATATACACAGTTGTCACATTCGTTAATTCGAAACCCATTTGACAACATTGTATTGTCAAATTTCAAGTGCCACTGTTTTGGAGCTTGCTTAAGTCCATACAGTGATCGAACAAGTTTGCACACCTTTTTCTCGTTTCCAGGTGAAACATATCCTTCTGGTTGATCCATGTATATTTCAGCATCAATTTCATCATTAAGAAACGCAGTCTTAACGTCCATTTGGTATATTTCGAGATTGTGCAATGCAACAATAACGATTAGTACACGAATGGATGTGATCCTAGTCACTGGTGAATATGTGTCGAAGAAGTCATACCCTTCTTTTTGTTTAAAACCCTTTGCAACTAGACGAGCTTTGTATTTGTCAACATATCCATCTGCTTTGTACTTTCTTCTAAGGATCCACTTGCATCCTAAGGGCTTGCAACTTTTAGGGAGATCAACCAACTCCCATGTATGATTTAGCATAATTGAATTATATTCACTTTTTATGGCTTTCTTCCAGAGGGGTGCATCTGGTCTTGTCATAACTTCTTTGATAGTTTTAAGTTCATCCTCCTCTAGTACGTAGGTAATGAAGTCTGAACCAAAATTCTTATCAATTCTAGCTCTCTTACTTCGTCTTGGTTCTTCACTCTCTTGAGTAGAAGGACCTACAATGTCATCTGTTGCTTCATGGGTTCTCTTATTCGAACTCACTTCCTCTCTTTCCCTAAATGGAAAGATGTTTTCAAAGAACACGACGTCCCTTGACTCAATTGTAGTACCTTATGTTATATCGGGTATTTCAGATTTATGAATCAGAAATCGATAGACACTACTGTTCAAAGCATATCCTATAAAGATACAATCATTTGTTTTAGGGCCGATTTTAACTTGTTTAGGAAGTGGTACTTCAACCTTAGCCAAACACCCCCACACTTTGAGGTATTTGTATGATGGTTTGCGTTTCCTCCATACTTCATAAGGAGTTTGATCCTTAGTTTTGTGTGGAATCTTGTTTAGAATGTGGTTAGCTGACAGAATAGTTTCCCCCCCCCCCCCCCAAGTTCTGAGGCAAACCAGAGCTGATCAACATAGCGTTCATCATCTCTTTTAGTGTTCGGTTTTTCCTTTTCGCAACATCATTAGATTGGGGGTGAGTAAGGGGCTGTCGTTTGATGTATTATTCCTGCTTCAGCACATAATTGTTCAAATGGAGCTACATACTCTCCACCTCTATCACTGCGAATTGATTTAATTCGAGTGTTCAATTGATTCTCTACTTCATTTTTATAAAGTTTAAAAGCTTCTATAGCTTCGTCCTTACTTCGTAAAAGGTAAACGTAGCAGAATCTTGTACATTCGTCTATGAAAGTAATAAAATACTTTTACCTCCTCTAGTTTGTACAAATTTTAAATCACATACATCCATGTGAATTAGGTCTAGAGGGGTAGTGTTCCTTTCAACAATTTTAAATGGTAGTTTTGTCATTTTTGCTTCAGTGCACATTTCACGATGTATCAACATTATCAATTTTAAGTAAATCGAGATTTACTAAACGTTTTATGAATTTTAAATTTACATACCCTAATCTAAAATGCCATAAAGAGGATCACTCAACGATATAAGCAGAAGAAGAAACAATTTCATTGATAACTTGTTTGCCATTACGGCTTACAACCATAGTACTCAACTTAAATAAACCCTTCTTAAGATAACCTTTCCCGAGAAAGTGACCAAACTTACTTAAAACAATTTTATCAGACTAAAAAACTAGTCTGAATTGACTACTAACTAAGAGAGACCCCGAAATCAGATTCTTCCGGATGTCTGGGACATGCATCACGTTTTTCAGAGTTAGCTCCTTTCCCGATGTCAGCTTCAGCACCACTGATCCAGTTCTATCCACTTCAGACGAGACTTGGTTGCCCATGTACAACTTTCTCCCATCAGTAGGAGAATAGTTGGAGAATGCAGACCTCTCCGAGTAGACGTGGCAAGTGGCACCAGTGTCCACGAACTAGTCCTTCTTGTTATCCACCATGTTGACCTCCGTCACCACAACAAACAAATCCAGATCCGTAAGGTTCACAAAATCCTGCACTTTCTGCTTTCATTTTCCCTTGTCGTCACGACGAGGTTGAAGACACTCACTGGATCGATGATTGGGCTTCCCACATCTGTAGCAGTTTCCAGTGAATTTTGTTGCTTAGGGGCAGGACCCTCCCCCTTCACAAATTTCGTTGTGTTGGCAGCAGACTCATTGGGGAGTTTTCTTTTCTTTGATGGGACCTCTTGCTCCATCAAGTTTGCCTTAGCTTTAATCGGGACAGTAGGTCCCTTCCTTACTCTTCTTCGATTGTCCTCCTCAATTCTGAGATGAACGATCAGATCCTCTAAGCTCATTTGTTTTCGCTTGTACTTGAGGTACGATTTGAAGTCCTTCCAAGAAGGAGACAGTTTTTCTACCACGGTTGCCACCATGAAGGCTTCTGATAGAGCCATGTCTTCAGCAGCAATCTTTTGGAAAAGTATTTGCAGTTTCTTAACCTGCTCCACAACTGACTTGTTGTCCTCCATCTTGAAGTCGTATAGTTGAGCCAATACGTACTTCTTGAGTCCAGCACCCTCAAATTTATACTTCTTCTCCAAGGACTCCCATAGTTCCTTGGATGACTTGATGTCACAGTAGACATTATATAGGGCGTCAGACAGTGTCCCCACGATGTGATTTTTGCACAGAAAGTCACCATTCGTCCACTGATCATAAAAGATCCATTCTTGTTGACTGACGTTTAACTCAGGCACTTTGGGTTTGTCCTCTTTCAAGAACCTCGAAAGTTCAAGCATGGTTAGATAGAAAAACATCTTATTCTGCCATCTTTTAAAGTCAGTACCTGAAAATTTTTTAGGTTTCTCTCCTTGCACCACCACTGGCCTCGACTCAGTGTGAGAGAAGGTGAAAATCTGATTCCCGAAGGGATCCTTGAAAGGGGGAATTCCTTGGAAAAGGTTGCTCTCGTTTCTGGCTCTCTCAGCAAAGTCATCAACCTTATATGCAGACTTCACACTAGAATTGTGTGAAACAGATGCGTCAGCAGGGTTGTCTTTACCACTCGTGTTGGCTTCGTTGCCAACGTACCGTGAACGACCTCAGTAGGGTCAATATCCATGTTATCAACAGATTTCGACATTGCAGTAATATTATTAAGTCCGAAAATGAATTAATCTTCCGTTTTGCGATTGTAGGAAATATTATGCCAGTAAGGGTCACTGCAATATCGAAATAAATAGATAACCAAGTCGAGTCAAGGTAAAATCCCTTTGCCTGCAAAACGGAAGACGCCCTGGATATTGCTCACAGGTCTGACGTTTCTTTTCCAAAAGTAAAACGACTTTATACTTCTTCTATAGTAGCTCCACTGTAAAAGAAGTTTCGGCGAACGTACGACGTGTATAATGAGCAATTTCTGAGGAGGGGAGAGTCTGATATTTATAGGCAGATCAAACCCTATGGAGTTGAGATTTTCGTGGGTAGGCCCAGACCCATCAAGTCAGAGACGAGGCCGAGAATTTCGCAAAACGTGGGAATGGTTCTTGTAGACCAAGTTTGAGTTTCAGTTAGGGTTTGGCCCATAACTACATCCGAATGGGTTGGCCCAGAAATCCAAAGCCAAGCTGGTTGGATAGGTGCGCGCACGCTCGCTTGTGGCCTTTTTGGGGAGTGTATCCCTAATACATGGTTGAATTTTATGTTCACTTTAATGCCTTTAAAGTCCTTAAATGTTTTGTGGACTTCCAATGTGGGATAGGTGACCCTTCACCTTCCCACCAATCAAACTCAAAGTTGAAACCCTTCAACTTCATTAATTAATTTCTCACTCACCTAAGCTCGATTTTGAGATATTAAATATACCACGTTCATCTACTCGAGAGTAGATCGACTATGTCACATTTAATCATTTAGTAATTAACGTTTAGTCTCTCTAATTAATTTAATTAGATAAAGGTATCAAAACCCAATTAATTCCACATTAATTCCAACATTCCATGCATATATTCATATCATGTGTAACAAGAATGTTACATGTATTATTTATGTTGATATTTTTTTCTCTATTAATATTGTTTTAATATTAAACTCAAGTGAGAGAGCAGTATCACCCCCTCGATGTTGAAAAATGTCAGATGTTATCAACAATTGCAGAAAGATTTTTGCAGAAAGATTTTTGTTAGATCGATCTTTTCAGATTGGACGAAGAATGCGTTATATTTCAAGGTTTACATGTATATTTGAACCAAAATTATCATTTTGAATGAAATTATTATTTTGATTCATATATGTATTTAAACCATTAAGCAGAGAAAATATTTGTTTTAGTCCTGTAACTATGAGTTATTCCAAAATAAATCCTTTAAGTTTTTAACTTTACAAAATACATCCTATATCTTACAAGCTATTAATTTTTGTCCTTTTTTAAATCTATTTTAGTCCTTTAAGTTTAAACTCCAATTTTAATCATTTAAATATAATAAAATCTAAAAACTTTAATAAAATTTAAAAAAAAAAACTGATTTTAATGTATAATTTTTTTAAAACATCATTAAAATATATATTTTTTAAAATTAAATAAAAACATCATTAAAATCTTAATTATGTTCAAATTCTACCTAGCCATTTTTTCCTAATTAATAAAAAATAAAAAAATTTGGAAATAAAAATAAAAATAGATACTAAAATCTAGAAAATTGAAAGAAAATTATAAATATGTTAAAAAAAATGGACAACTCCAACTACCCCTGTCATATTCCCCAAATGTAAATTATAGTATGATTTATATAATAAATTGAATGAGATTATACGAGATTTTATGTATCCGTAGACCTCTCATCCAAGAAATTATTTCCCGAACTAAATTGAACACAAGTATAATTAAATTTAAACTCTATAAGTAATTACTGTGATAAACATAATATTAAATCATATAAAAACGCATTCCAATTAATTTAATGCACATTTATTAAGTTTTGAAATTCTTATTTAAGCTTGTTTGATAATTATAAGAGTAGAACTCAAACGAGCTTTAATCGAGTCGAAATTAATTTAAACCCTAAACCCGTGTCATATTCCCTAAATGTAAATTATAAATCATTATATAAATCAAATAATTTACATTTGGAGAATATGACCGGAGTAGTTGGAATTGTCCCTTTTTTTAATACATATTTATAATTTTCTTTCAAATTTCTAGATTTTAGTATATATATTTTTTTATTTTCAGATTTTTATATTTTTAATTAATTAGGGAGAAATGGCTAGGTAGAATTTGAGCATAATTAAGATTTTGATGATGTTTTTATTTAATTTTAAAAAATATATATTTTAATGATGTTTTAAAAAAAATATACGTTAAAATCAGTATTTCTTTTTCAGATTTTATTATATTTAAATGATTAAAATTGGATTTTAAACTTAAAGGACTAAAATAGATTTAAAAAAGGACAAAAAATAATAGCTTGTAAGATATAGGATGTATTTTGTAAAGTTAAAACTTAAAGGATTTATTTTGAAATAACTCAAAGTTACAGTACTAAAACAAATATTTCCTCCCATTAAGCAATATATATTTATGTTGATTAGTTAACTTAAATATGAATTATTCAGTTGAGTATTCGAACCATTAATTTAAATTGACTCTTTTTTATATAATACAAACTTCTAACGTTTTTATTGTAATTACTATACAATAGGAAACAATTAAGATATAAAAAAAAATGGAAAATAGATTGTAGAATTAAATAGCTAGGTTGTGAGCGTAGGATATTACCAATCAAAATTTGTAGCGTATTCCAACAACTATAAAAATATGACTTGACATATTTTTAATGGAAAAGAAAAATAAAATATAATTTTTAAGATATAACTTTGTTAACATTGCATATTAGATTCTTTTTTTAAACTTTGAATATATTATCAAATTCAAGCATAAAATTAAATTTATATTTAAATATATACAACATATTCGATTAATAGACGATTGAAAAATTAAGTTATAGTATCCATTAGTGAAACTAACTAATTTATACAAATTAGTAACGTTTTAATGAATTAATTAGATTGACATAATTAATTAGCTTAACATTAATTGAATAATTTTAAATATCAATTAAATTTAAATAACCGTTAAATTATACGGAGTAATTATTTGAATATTAATATTAACCATACAGTTTTTTTTTTGGAAGTTAAATACCCATCTCTTTTTCCCCTCCCCATGACTAACCCAGGACCTAAGGCATAGGTAGTGGTTGTCTAATCACTTGAGCTATCCCACTTTGTCCATAAAGGTGTATGGATGGGTGGGGGTTAATTTTAAGTATGTTGAAAATTATATAACCATAAAGGTGTATGGGTGGGTGGGGGTTAATTTTAAGTATGTTGAAAATTATATAAAATTATATAAAATGATTATATTTTTTTTACCACAATTTTTAATTTAGTCCACTAGGTTACCACTTTTTGAATTTAGTCCATTAGTTTTGATTTATTTTGATTTTGATCCAGTTACCTGCTACAGTAGATTTAACAGGTCATTTTTTAAAACACAAAAATCTTATACACCCCAAATGTTAAACATAACACACTAAATTAATATGCAAAATATAAATAAAACCTATAAAAAATCGCCTAAATCTTTAAAGATTAAACAAAGTTAAAAAAAATTAATTAATTTAATTAGTTTTGAAAATTTAGTTGATTTTCTACTATTTTTAAATTTAAAAAAATTGAGTTTTAATTTTTTTTTTTTAAATATTTCTTTTATATTACCTAAACCTACTGACACCCCATAAATTTTATATACACTCCAAACGTTAAACATAAAAATTCAAAAAATAAATATAGTTAAATAAAATCATAAACATATTTAATAAATTGTCAAAAATAATTTAATTAAAAAAAGTAAGAATTCAAATTAATATGAAAAATATAAATAAAATTTATAAAAAATACATAAATCTTCAAAATTTTAATTTTACTAAAAAAATTAATTAATTTAATTATTTTTTAAATTTTAGTTGATTTTTTTAATACTTTTAAAGATTTTTATTACCTACCATTCAATTCCTATTAAATTATAATCCCTATTAAATTATTATAACAAATTAAAATATGTGAATTTTATAAATAATTGTTAAGAATATTAATAATAGGGAAATTAATCTATCTATATAGTTTTTTTATTACCTACCATTCAATTCTCTCCCGACTTCCCCTTCCATTTACTTGGATTTCTATGTTTAATATATATATTTTTTAGAATTTCTATTGTTTACAAAATCACTACTGAATCCCTTAATTAAATTTTCGATTATTTATTTATAATAAGTAATATATGAATTTTTTTTAACCCAAGTAATATATGGATTTAATTAGTATATGTAGAATTAGTAAAATTCAAAACTACATAAAATTAGGTGGATAGTCTATTATGTTAATATATGGTATATAGATTTACATGTGAAAAATATTTGAATTGTCAAATTTATAATACACCCCATCCCAATTTAGATTTATCATTTGTTAAAAATAAATGCTCCAAAATTATCCTATATTACTCAACTTTATTATTTATTTTATTACTCAAAATATTTTCATATTCTCTATTTTATCTCATTTAATATTACTTCAATAAACAATGTTCACATTAAATTACGCATATACAGTAAATGATAAAATAAAATTGGAACGGTGGTATTTGAAAACATTGAAATGTGATACTACTACCTAATGGCGATTTAATAACTATTTCAGTCAGTTTGAGACTAAAGAAGAATTAATAGATTGTGTTTCATTCGAAATTTTTTAAGATACCTGAATCTTAATATTGAATTTACTTAAATTTTTATTTTGAATCGGTTGATATTCTCGACAGATTTATTGATCCAGATTAACAAAAGTTAATTTTTTATATCAGACTTTATTACTTATATTATTAATTTTAATTCAACAGTGAATGGTACACATTTAATTATTTATTAACTTTAATTTATTATTTAATTTTTATTTTTATACTGATGTGATTGTAGAAGTAATTAATTAGTGTAAATGAAAAAAAATAGTGAATTGTTACAAGTTAAATACCCATCCCTTTTTTCCCCTTCCCATGACTCGAACCCAGGACCTAAGGCCTAGGTAGTGGTGCTCTAACCACTTGAGCTATCCCACTTTGTCGAAAAAAAATAGTGAATTGATAATTATTTGTAAATGAAAAAAATATGTAAATGTGTAACAAATGTTGTCTACAAGAAAGTTTTCATAATTTATAATTTTCTATATTGATTTCTTTTTATAAATAAAATTATATTTCTTTATTCTATTATATATATATATATAATCTATATTGCTAAAATATTTCATTTTTCATTTTTTAATATAATAAAAAATTAATTTACAAATCCAAAAAATGTTTCAAAGAAGATTTTTTCAAAATTAAAATATATTATAAATTTATTTCAATCTCACGTAAAACTCTAGTTTTACACTAGTTTACCTCTAATGGTAAATCTTCACAAAACAACTTTCCTCATCCTCTTATTTAATTTTTAAAATTATTTTCTCTGTCCTCTTTTATCTCTCTTATCCACCTGTTTACGTTTTCTAAATCTAATTTTATACTTTCTCCATCTAATAAAAATAGCCACATATTCATTTTTTTGATGTCTCAAATTATAACCACATTTCCTCTTCTACTTTAGTGTTAAATGTTGTATTGTCAATTTTATTCATAATTAATAAGAGTAATTAAGGCTTAGCAGATTTTAGAGTATGAGATTCTGAAGACAAAATTAGCACATTAGTTAAACTTGGCTACATTTATTGATTTTTCTACCCTAATGAGAATATTTATGACTAGAGTCATTCCTATAGCCCATTAAACAAACTACAACTTTAAAATGTTTCTATTAGGTTCAAAATGAAGCAAAAAAACCAAAACTACCCTTAGTATACATGTCTTTCAATAATTTAGAAAACCCATAATTAATTCAAATTTTAAATTCCATTTTTTTTGTCAGATTATAAATTCCCTAATTTCATGGCATAATTTTCGATAATCGCCTGACTTTCCAAATTTCAAATTGTCAGAATTAATATCGTTGAATCCATCCTAAATAAAACTGAAATTAAAACAGAAAATTCAATATTGAGATTCAATCCATATTCGTCTGCATAGTAAGTATCTACCATTTCCAATTTTACATTATTCATTGTTATTGTTCATACCATAAAATATATTTCATCGTTCATATGATTTTGAATCCGCACTGTACTTTTCGATGTTTTTATAGATATCAAGTAATTATTTTTCGATTCTTTCTTAATTTGTTGTGTTTCATATTTTGTTAAGTGTTTTATTTTATAATTTGTCGTGTTTCATATTTCAAATTAACCATTCTTAATTATACGTGTTGTATATTTGCTATAATCTACCTCACATTCCATCTAACCAAACCATTAAACTTGCTCAGAAATTTGCTTATATCCACCTGTTACAAGCCGATACACATTAATATGCACCACCGGATGCATGTGCGTACCAAATATGTCTCTTATGCATTTTATTGTTTAGGTGTCTATCTACGTATGCATTTCAATGTTCATTCTTGTTTCTGCATATATTTCAGCATATGCGTACAACTCCTCTAGTGTACTATCCAAACTACATAACGCAGACCAATGTATACATATACTTTATCATATGCACATGCACTTAGTTATATGACTTTTGTTATCGTCTATACACTTCGTTCTAAACATACGCTATATATTAGAATCGATATGGACCTTACCTGTTTTCAGATGCATTTATGCCGGAAAAGAAAATACAAGACGCATGCAAATGATCGGAGTACCTGATGTCGTCGGTAATAAACGTCTTAGTCGAAAAGAATGAACCGTGATTTTTTAAAATTGCTCGAATGAAGTGCAAAAATTGTGGAAATAAATCTTTCAGCTACAAAAATTCGTCTAATTAATGGTAATTCCTGTCTTTTTAGAAAATATTTGAATTATGGAAGGTGATAAAATTACATCACCTCTAATGAAAGCTACCAACTTTCCTTTTTTGTCTGTCCCAATGAAAGCTACCAATTCCTTTTTTGGTAACTATTCTCTCTCACATTTCATTATATTCTTCTCTCTCCCAATCACATCACCTCTAATACATCTACTTATTATATTAGTATTTCTTAACCTCCGTGCCCGGAGCTCATGGGGAGCTTTCCCCGGGACGGAGGGAGTATAAAACGTATAATGAATAGTTGAAGTAGAAAGAAAAAAAAGATAGAAAACAATAGAAAAAAGAAAAAGTAGAGAGAAATAGAAATGAGAAGAGGTGGGGAGATATATGAATTTTATCATTTAAAGAAATAAAAAATGTATATGAGACATTCGAAATAGATATGTGGAAGACTGCAATAGGGTAGTCTAGAGTGAGAAAGGAGAGTGTTGAGCTCTACAGTACGACGGTATGAGTAGACATCTCCCACTGTGTTAATGTCTTAACGAGCAACTACTTCCTTACTCCTCTCTCTTGAAAACTACGGAGATCCGGTCATATTCCACTTCGTTTCTTGCGTCAACAACCTTAGTTTCGGCCCCATCTGCTCATCTCTGAGTAAATCTATCTCTCCACTCCGGCGATCTCTCCCTCCACTCTCCACCATCTTCTTTCATCTCCCCTCACCTCTATTATGTAGATATGATATTTTAATCTCCATCAAACACTTGATCTATTAGAATCACACAATAAATCTACAAATTTGAGTAGATCTGGCCAAGAATTGAATAGATCTACAGATCTGAGTAGATCTAATAAAAATCAGTAACTTTGTGCCCGCATCGGCGCCACAACCGCCACCCCACCGCCTCATCGATCTGTTTCTTTAGAGCTTTCAGTGGGGTTAAGAGGCCATTTTAAGATTTTAGTGATGATCAACGGGTAGATCCTCCCCGACAACGCCACGGTGGCCGTTCGAGTGAGTTATCTGTTGATCCTATTTTACTTTCGTTTTTTAGTTGGTTTAGTTTTCTAGTTTGTTTTTATTTTTTAGGTATTTCGTTTTTTACTGCGTCTTGTGCGACTTGGTGAGAGCATTCGCAAGTTGTTTCGTAGACGAAACATGGGAGACTCGAAGTCAGGATGTCTTAATCAGGTCTCGAACAAAATGAAAATCATTTGCAATATGCTTCATTCGAGAGTGAAAAACGGGATTTGATCGTAGATAAGTAGCCCCAATATTTTCATAGACTCATAGTAAATAACTGGAAGATGTAGAACCGAATAACACAACTCACGAAACAAAGATTTTTCAAAGGCAGTGGAGGCAATGGCACGAAACTCAGCTACTGTTAAGGAACGAGCAACTGGTTTTTGTTTCTTGGAGGACCATGAGATGAGATTAGCTCCAAGAAAGACAATATAAGCACTGGTTGATGTTCGATCGTCACTGTTGCCGACCCAATCAACATAAGTGAAACAAGGTAGGGAAGGAGATGGGTTAGGTCTCAAGGTGATCCCTACATCTCGGGTTCCATTTAAATAACAAAGGAACCGTTTGACAACTCCGATATAAGTTGTGGTAGGGGCATGCATAAACTGGGACAACTTATGAATAACAAATGCAATGTCAGGCCTGGTGAGTTGAAGATATTAAAGACTACCAAGTACCTGACGATATTGAGTGACATTAGTGGGAGGCGTCCCATCCACAAGGAGAAGACGAGTTGTGGTGGACATCGTAGTTTGATCTGGTTTAGAGGTGACTATGTTGTGTCGAGTGAGAAGAACAACCACATACTTTCGTTGAAAAAGAAAGCATGATTTGATGGTCCGAAGAACCTCAACTCCCCAAAAGTAGGAAAGTGGTCCCAAATCTTTGCCCGAAAATTTGGCACCAAAATCCTTAGCCACTTGTGTGAGGAAGGGAAAATTATTTCCTGTGAGAATCAGATCATCAACATACACTACGCAATACTCTAATTTTTTTTTTTTTACTTATTGTGTTTATCCTCAGAATATACACATGCTAGTATAAAACATGATACCACGCGAGATTTAAAAAAATTGTATTATTATTTTACGATTAGACACATTAAACATTTATTTAATTCGATTAATTCAATTGAACTATAGTCATATATTTTTATTTATGTCTGGAATACATAAATAAATGTTAATTTATTATTAACGTTATATTTCAATTGAAGGAATAATTCAAAAATTAAAAAAATAAAAATAATGATGATAATAGTTATTACTTGATATCGAGTGGAGTGGAGAACATTAATAAATTCAATATTAAATTTCATTTAGAATAAATGAACATTTACAATTATAAATTTTTTAAAATTTATTTGAAAACAACATTTGTTGTATACGTAAATAAATTTTTATAAGGATGATGAAAATGTATTTTCAATCCTTTTATGCTAGTTATTGTCTCTAAGACTCCAACAAAAGTTGATCGGACGTAAAAGTGACTATAGAAGGTAAACATCAATCTTTGATAGCTGATTAATCTTGAATATTGTTTATCGTCATTGTGATATAATATAAAAAATTGTCTCATTTAAAATTTTACCAGCGATATTTGATCTAAAGCATTGAGGTTGTGGGTTTAGAGACTTGCATCTTTTCAATATTGCCCTATTGAGTAAGATTGGATGGCGTTTGGTGCATGAGTTGGGGGATCTAGTTTGCCAAATTATCTGAGCTAGGTACTACCCGACTAGTTATTTCTTGGATGCACCCCTGGGGAGCAACCTTAGTTTTACTTGGGCAAGTATCCACTCGACATAAGGGTTGTTATGACAAGGGGTGTGATGGAAGGTGTGGTCGGGCGAATATATATGTGTATGGGGATTCCCCTAGGTGTATGACGAAATGATTTGTTATGTTCAATCGTCAATGGTCGAGGGTTTTGGAGACATGAGAGTGGTTGATCTTATGGTGTGTGGTACTAGGCAATGGAGTCAGGAATTGATCGAAGAAGCTTTCGTACTGGGGGATGATGCAGCAATTTTGAGAACACCAATTTTTCCTTTGAATGGTGAGGAGAAATTAATATGGCACTATGAGAAGGATGGTAGATATTTAGTAAAATCTGGTTATAAATTAGCCTCTACTCTTACTACTGATGAGAGCCTGAATGTGGAGGGTCACTGGAGAGCGTTGTGGAAATAGAAGACCCCACCCAAGATTAAAGATTGTTTGTGGATGATTTATAGGAATGTGTTACTGAATAAGGTGAACCTGCATTCAAGGAGGGTGAGTAACGATAATTTGTGCATATTTTGTGGCATAGATGATAAGATCGGGTGGCATCAGTTCTTTTGTTGCGACTTTGCGCTGCAGTGTTGGAGGGAAGCAAGTCTGCTTGATGAAGTGGAGAATATCATGCAACAAGCGGATTCCTTGAAGGACCTAATCCTTCTCATTCTACATAGTCGGAAGGGCGAGGTGGGCTGCTGATTTGCGTTTGTTCTTTTGAAGATCTGGAGACAAAGTAACAGGCGATATTGGTCGGGGGAGTGTGGGACCCCTGCGCGTGCAACTGAAGACGGATGATCTTCGTGAATCGAGCATGCAACTGATCGATAGACTCATTCGACTGCATTTTGAACATCTCAAACTTTTGAACAACAGTAGTGAGTTTGTTTTCCTTGATCTGTTATGTGCCTTCACACATTATAGAGAGTATATCCCACATCTCTTTGAAAGTTTTACATTTGTAAACCTTATCAAGGTAATCATTAGAGAGTGTGTTAGGAATGTGATTCTTAACTATTCTGTCGAGGTTATTTTGCTTCATTTCATCAGGGGAGAGGTCAACTCTGACCTTTGGGACAAGGTGTCCTATTGGTGTATTGATATCATCCATATTCATATTAGGATCCATGACCGTAATCGGACCAGATGTAATGACATCCCACATGAGGTCATGAATTGAGCTGAAACGCATCTCCATGCGCACTTTCCCGTACTCATAACCTTCTATAGAAAACTTGGCCAGTTGCTTAGCATTAGTATCCATATCAAGTGTATTTTATGCAAATATTTTTTTTCAAACACGATCTTTTTCAAGTGAACTACAAGAATAGTAGTTCGTTAGAACCATCGTTTTAATATCACTTGTTGGTCCCTTTTTATACGAGTGTCGTAGAAAGTTTAGAGGGGGGATGAATATACTTTCTTTCCCCTTTTTGAAAAATACTTTTCTTTTAATCAGATGGACGATCTGAATGAGAGTGTGTGTGTCGAACATCGCAGAGAGATAACTAACTTACTGATAGAACAAAAAAAAAATCAGTTTGGTAGCTATCTAACCCAGTTGTTAGTGGGGAAATGTGTGCGACCCTTGATTTATTTAGACTCGTATGTGTTTGAAAAATATCTTTAAAAAATCATGCAAGAGATAGATAATGTTGTCAGCTAAATTGATGTCGTGTTGTACAAGTTTCAAGAGTGTTTTGACAATTACGCTTAAAGCTTTTAAATTGATATTGGGTATGCTAAAGTAAATGATAAAAAGAGTTAAAGCAGTAAAGAACGACACAAGGATTTATAGTGGTTCGGCCTCCAGACCTACATCCACTCTCACAGCCGAGCTGCGAAGTTAATTCCTTTACCGAAAAGGACTTGAAATTTTACGTCCCAAGAATAAAACGTTGAGCTCGATACACTTCCAAGTGCAATTGACTCTACTTGTTATTGTAAGAACAAGTACTTTCTATCGTTGGTTACACCAAACAACGAGCTTTTAGTGTTTAGAAAGAACGGTTTGTTTGTAGTATATATGATGCCAACTTAGTGAATCAAACAAGTTTGATCACTATTCTAAGTTAAGGTATGTATATCTTTGAATGAGCTTATAATTAGAATCACTCTTAGAGCTCTCGGATGCTGGATCGTCAATGTTGGCTCTTTAAGAAATTTTCAGTCTTCAGTAAGCATGAATGCTTGAGTATGAGCGTTTGAGATGAATTCTTGAGTGCTTTTCCGATATTGATGTTTTGTTAACATTACTTGCTTTTTGGACTTTTTCCTCTTTCTTGTATTTATAGAGGGATTTGAAATAGCTGTTTGAAAACTAGTCGTTTAAATCCAATCTTCTATTTGTATGATGCAAATCTTCATCATGAATTGATCGGCCATGGTGATAGATTATTATTTCCAGCTTTGCATTAATTGTGCATTAAATGCTCTCGTTTTTGCACCATACACGCTATGTCTTTTTTGCAGCACCTGTCACATCACTAACTTGAGCTGACATCTTCTAATTAGTTCCATGTCAGCATAGTGTGCAGAATCTCTCAACGGGTCTTTAAATAAGACAAGGATATGATCAACCGAATCCTGAACAGTTGAGCTGCATAGCTTGAGTCCACATCAACTGCTTCTGGTCGGTTAGCTGATTCCAAAGTGTAAGTAACAACTGACTAAGGTATACAAGAACCTTGTCATCTGTTCTTACTTGTGGATTGAATCTTCAAGGTCTTCTTAATCTTCAATTGCGAGTCTCACTTATCGCAAACCAAATTTATTCTAGTCACTCTTCAGGACGCAAGTCAACATGATCAAATTAAATTGGTAAAGTCTAGTATGCACTCGAGTGCATGTTATGCACCCTAGTTGACTTACACTTTTTGGTAAATGGTGTTGCACTTTTCAATTATTATTAAAAATATTATTATACAGTTTAATAATTCAAAAGTGCAACACCATTTACCAAAAAGTTTAAGTCAGTAAAAATGAAAAGTGCAACATGGACTAGGGTGCATAATATGCACTCGAGTGCATAGCAGACCAACCGAATTAAATTGAATCTCATATGCGTAAAATGAAATCGTTTGGCACAAGTATTGATGTTACATATAAATAAAACTCATGAATGTAACTCACCATTAATTATATGATGAATATTGAATGTCATAATACATATGCTTCAAATCTTTGAAAGATTTAGTTATGAAAAAATTGTAGTGATCCAATTAAAATGCAATGAATTGACAAAACATGGATACCTGAAAAATAAGATCCACAAAAGGCATGTGGGGGGTTTATCCAGATGTAGCTGTTAAGGGACCAAAGGGGCAAATAGTAGTATTCTTGAGGCTTACTATCCAGACAAAGAGTGCCTCTTTTTTATTACATGGACCCTAACTCGTAAACACAACACCTCCATGCATTAACGTTGTTTTTAATATTGGACCACTTTAGCCTAATTTAAATAATTTATTAATTTTCGAAACATATCTAATTCATTGATGATGAATTACACTTTTTTTCCCCAAAAAGTATACTCTCCTTTTTTACTATTTTCCCGTTGGATGTCCCAAATACAATCTAAAAAGATGGTCTTTTAATTATTTGGTTTGTTTTAAAATATAGTTTTTTTTTTAAAATGTTCAAAATACATCTATTTGATAAATGATTATTATTTTAATTTTAATAAATAAGGGTATATTTAAAAATTTATTGATAAAATCCAGAGTTTCTGACACAATAAATAATATTTTATTAATTTGTGTAAAAGAATTAAACGGGACCATCATTTGGGATTAGTGCATAGATTGATTATTCATGTCATATTTAATTAAGATTTTTGATGTCCCTATATAGTCGAGTTTCTAAGCATAAAATAAAATGAATGCAACTTGTTTAACTGTCTTTTTCAATGACTAGTTGATACTTGTGAAAAGTTCAATAAACCTATTTATACGAGACATGGGGTATGTAAAATAATTCCATTTATCCTGTGTTTAAAATTGTTTCAATAAGAAAATCATTCAATAACAATATGTAAAAAAATTATCTTATTTCGATATCTAAGCCAAAAATCCACTAATTCATTAGTGAAGACTCCAATTACAACAAAACAAAGCTCCGCATAAACTAACCCTGAAAGTTACCTTATCTGTTCTTTTATTTACACGTCGTTTTTAAAGTCATTTATACGTTCATTTACCTACGTAGGGTAAAATTGAATTGCAGTCATTAATTTTTTTTAAAGAATATTTATAAAATTACAACTATTTTAGGATAAAATTTACCATTTGAAATAACAGTTAAAGTTAAAGTGAACTGAAGTGGATATTAATACGGTAAAAATAGTTGTTCATATTCTGAACATTTAAAAATATATATAATGACTAATGAATTTTAACTTTTATTTCTTCAGTTAAAAATATATTAAATAAAAATATAAAAAAAATCATTTTCTTAATATTCAGATTCTAAACACGGGGTTAGGACACCGAATATTAATATTGAAATTTAGAAGATAAACATTGGGTAGAGGCCCAACATATAGTTTGCCATGTGCAATAATTCTGGTTGTGGTGGGCCATACATTGGCCCCTTCTAAGGTTTACAACCCAATTTAATTTTGGGGTCCTCAAATAAACAATTAATACAAAAGTGTAAATAAATAAATACATGCACTCAAATCTCAATTTCATGGAGTAGGGTGTAGTAAAGATGTTACTTTCTCTAATTAGAAAGTTGCAAAGTTTTGTTGTAGTGACATTGAGTCACATCAATTTATATACAACTTGTAATGTGCAAATAAATTATAAATAATTTTTTTAAATATTATTATTTACACTATTCTATCTATCTCCGCTATTTTTAACTATCACTTATTTTTTAAATATATTTTGAGTGATATTGTTATGAAGATAAATATGAATAACTTTTACTTTCAAAATATATTCATATTTAAGATATATTCTATTTTAAGGATGTGAAAATTATTGTGGAAAGTCCTGAAAAAAAAATGTGTGAAAGTAATTGTGGGACGGAGAGAGTATGTGTTAACCCATGGGTGCAAATTCCCTTAAAATGGAGGAGTACCTTTTGACATATTTTTCCACGATTTGTGAAAAAAATAATAAATGGTTGGTTAATATTTTTTAATCAAAATTGCACTAATTACCTGATACACCTAGTGTAAAACAATATCACTTAACAGGAAAAATAAATGATTGACAAAACATCCTATATCATACAGTATATCACTAATACTATTATTTTATAAGAACTAATACTATAATTAATATACTATTTATTTTTACAAAACAATAGTAATAGTGAAGTACGTTACACCTAATGACCTAAAACATTTTTCAAATTATTTGGTATCTAGCAAATTATTTATTTATTATCGATTATATTAATATAAATTACTCCATACATGAAAATTAATTATCAATTTCTCTTCTATAAATTTAAACTTTTAGAAGAGACTGAATTTTTTAATGGTATCAACACTTCAAAATTTACCCCACGCGTCCCGGGTTACAACTTACAAGCAACTAGTAGTAGATAAATTTTATTATTAGTATTTTTTTTTTTTTTTTTTTTGAGGAGGAAGCTAGACTAGCAGAAAAATATTGAGTTATGGATAATAGGATAGGGGTTATAAAAGGTAGTTATTTGGGCCTTTCTTTGTGATGGTCCCCTTTTCCTATCAATCTCAGATGTCCCTTACACAATACACTTTTTCTTTTTGGCCCATCAACCACACAAATCTCTATTTTCAAAGGTTAATATAATTACACCTTTCCTTTTTAGAATCATCAATAAACTTACGCTTGATCCTTAATCCTTAATTATATTTTTATTTCACTTAATCTAAGTTAAATATATGGTTTCAATAGATATATGGAGCATTGAATCTAAAATATCACACATCTCATTTTTAAATAGATATATGTAGATGAATGTTATATACTCCCTCCATCTACTAAAACTTTGCTCAATTCTATTTTTGAGTCTACAAAAAAAATATGTTTATTCTATTTAAATAGTTAATTTTTTATTATTTTTTCTACTTTATTAACAAAATTGAGTATTTATCAATAATATTCTTCCCACGTATCTTTTTTATAATTAAAATATAATTTTTTAAAAAAACATATATAAAAAAAAGTGAGACAAAAAAAGTACTAGTACTATATTTTTTAAAAATTTTAATCGACTATATATTTTAATTCGAATCATTTAATGTGTAGATTGAGATAGAGATATTTTGTGTTTTTGTATTGTTTTGAAAGTAATACTACAATTTTTTTAATTAATGATGGGGCAGGGTGGATTTTGGGACATGTCAAATCTACTGTTCAAAGTGTCGTCACAACACAAAGGTGCTTACGAGTTACGACGGTGACATATATAATGAGACCAAGCTAAGAAACAAACTAAATAACACTAACAAGGAGTAGTAAATTATTTCAACACATGATCTTAAAATAAAATAAGAAACTGAATGTTGTGTTCCTGCAGAGCAACATATTCTATATATATGACCATGTTCGAATACCTCAACTAATTCAAAATTGAATGTGTTTTTATGTATTAATTTGTACTTCTATAAATTTTATTTTAAGTGCATCCGTGGTCTGGAATTTGATAATTCATCTATCTTGAATTTATATATCCCACCAAAGTGTGCTCAATTGATAATATCATAGGATTATGGATGATAACACGCCCTCAACGTAAAGATAGATGGACGTGTCTTTTTACATGGCCACGCTTGTCAATTTTGAAATCATTTGATAATATTGAGTAGATAATAACGTTCTTTTGTTTTTATAGAAGAAAATATCGTTTGTCAAATTTTGTAGATAAACTTTTAATTATTTTGTAGATAAAACCAATTCTTTGTGTTTGTTGATCTATCTTTTGGAAGGGCAGACTGTTTTTTTTTTTTTTTGGAGTTCTCTGATTGTATCTTGTGAATCTGTTTTGGGGCATATCTAGTGCCCAGCAATGAAATCTTTTGCTGCTTTCCAAAAAAAAAATAACTTGTTTGGAGGGGTGTGATGATTTGTTGAATTATAACCTATTTCGAGTACAGTTCATTTATTTAACACAGATCTGCACGTATGATCAAAAGAACGTTACAACTAGTGTGTATATAATGTGAGATCATTTCTATTTATTTATAATAAAAAGAACCTGCAACTGTTATCCATGAACGTTACAATTTAGGTTCACGTAAACTTTATTTTTTTCGACTGTCGTTGTTATGTATACAAAGTATATAAAATGTCACTGTTATGCATATGAGGTGTCATTGTTCAAAAAAAAATGTGTAATTTTTAAACAAAGAAACTTAGTATGCAAATAGTGATGCTCAAAAAATAAAAGTTAACGTGAACACGGGTCGATCGAATATATTACATACACAGAATGTGAAGCAACCATAATAAAAAGAGTAGAATACAACATTAAATCATCTAGTTAAGTAAGACAAACTGATGTCCAAGTGATGTTACAACTGAACAAAAGTTTAGAAGAAACTGAACCCCCCATGAGACAAGCTTCACTGAATAAGTGAAGCACCCCTAACCACATCACATTACATGATCCAATAAATTAAGAAGAAAAAAAAATGAAGACAATACCCCATGGCCCACACAAAGAACAACGAATACCAAGAAACCTAAGACTCTAAAAAAATAAAAAAATGTGGATGTGTTAAACATGATGTCAGTGTATGAACAAGTAAACAAACAGATTATCAGGAAAAAAAACCTGAGTGAATCAGAATGTAGTGCTGCTCTCAGTGGCAGAAAGAGAAGGACCTTCGGACTTAACATGAGTGGGTCGGTTGCTGATATCCAGACCTTGGAAGCCTCCGAGTGGATCCTGCGAATGCATATGGTGGTGGTGATACTGCTGCTGCTGCTGTTGCTGCATTTGGACATTCTGAGATTCGTGGGGCCCACTTTGAGTTTGAGGTTGACTCGGGAAAAAGTTGGACTGGTTGTAGGGGAGATGCTGCATTGCTAAACTGAATGTATCTGATATTTCTCCCGTGGCTACTCTCAGTCGTTCGACTTCCTGTCTCAATGCTTCATTCAGTGCTGCATATGTCACAGAGCAGTTTAATGAGTTAACAAATTGAAAATTATATGGATTGGTAGAAATTATGTTTGATTGAAGAAAAAAGACTACCATCGCGTAACTGAGCTTGCTGTTCCATGGCTTGCAACCGAAGCTTAAGCTCTGTATTTTCATTACTCAGCCCTGATGTATCCCTCTGAAAAGGATTTCATTTATGTCAAAATCATTTTCAAGAAACTGAGATGAAATTAAGTATGAAAGTTATATACTTGGAAGAGTGTTAGTTGTGCTGAGAGAGTTGTTGCTTCAGTTTGGAGGGTCTGAACTTTCCTCTCCAATTCAGATATGTACCGTGCCTTCCTCTCTTTTGACCGAGCAGCAGATTGCCGATTTGCCAGAATCCTATATCATATTATCAACTTGTTAGTTCATATAACACAGGTTCATTTCATCTAATAATTCCAAGCATGCTACAAAATGATAGCATCATTGAAAAATTATACCTGACCAAAGATGGGTGTCAATGATCCAAATATACCAATCTAGAACTAGAAGATATGCTCTTGGTTAAGTACTGTTATTCATGGGGTGTTCGGTTCAAATTCTTCGATCATAATGGTAATGAGAATTATTGAATAGTGAATTTGATGGTTATATTGTTAGTGTTATGCTCTAATCTAAATAATTAAGGATAAATAAATGATTGTTGGTTGAGAAATAATGAAACGATTAAGAAGAAATGGTTATAGGAGAGTAGAATAGGGGTAATGATTAACTTATTTGCAACCAGAACATCTTCATTGAAGCATATTACCAAACCAAAGTTTAACCGAAATCACAAAACGGAAGGATGGTATAAGTGATCAGTGATCAAACAGAAAAATTCAATCAAGATCTACTAAATTGAATCCTTTCCAATCAACAATGTAGACTAGATAAAATATTCAAAATCGACCTTTCTGGAAATTGACCTAATACAGCACAGTATAAGCTTTTAAGTCACTGTGATGTGATTGAGCAACGGATTAACTTAAGTACAGTATAAATCTAACATAGATCCCAACATTCAATTATTTAGAAGAAACAAATTAAATTCCCAATTCTCTCAAACTTAGGATTTTCAAAGATCCATTCCAGGATCCACTCAAAGCACATAATTAACCTTGAAAACTCAGATCAAGGAACAAATTGGGCGAGAAAATTGAAAAATTCAAATCAAGAGATAGAAAGTACCTTTTGGCGCGCTTAGGATCGAGATTCCACAACTCAGCAAGCTTATCAGGCGGCATAGCTTTCTTAGCTTCAATGCTACCTGCATCATTGAACGAAAAACTGGAACTATCGACGGAATTGCTATGCCTATGCCGCGGCCTGGATACGCCGCCGCCGCTCTTCTCCCCGTCATCGTCCCCGGCGCCGGCATTATCAAAAGCAGAGTCCCCAGCTCCAGATCCGGCGCCGGCGCTGAGCTTCTCTATGTCCATGTATGTTGAAAACAGATCGTCTTCGGATCCGGTCTCTTCGAAACTTCCGGCCGGCGCATCAAATGCCAGATCTAGGTCCTCCGGAAGGCGGTAATTGACCTCGGATTGGGCACGGCGGTGCTGGGAAGGGCGCATTGCGGTGGGGAAGGGCGGCATTTGGTTGAGTGAATGCTTGGAGTTTGGATCTTGCATTTGTGCTTCGTGATTTAGTGTTGGAAAAGGTAGGTAGTTGGTGCAGCAGCAGGAATTGGAGAAGTGGATATTGTTAGTGGGAGTAACTGTTTTTGGGGTTAGAGTTGACGAGAAAAAATGGAAAAGAAAGTTGAAAATTGAATGAATGAATGTGGAGTTGGGTGGACTTTTGGCTTCATTTCATGATGTGGGGCATGCATCGGATCAATCCTATGACTGACATGGATGCTGCTGCACAACCCTTTTTTTGGGATGAGTGAGATTTAATGTTACATTATTTGGTTGGTTGATTGATATACGAGTTGTATCCAAACTTCTCATAACTCCTATTACCATGATTCATACAAACTCAATAGGAATGCCATAAAAAAATTTTTACTTTTTCTGTTTGTCTGCATATAAATTTTTCATACTATTTTTTGACAAATATCTTTTATTCTCTCCGTTCCGGATTAACTTTTATTGATAGGTGGACACCTAAATTAAGAAAGTGTAATAATGAGTGAAATTTTGAGGGGTAATTTTGTAAAACTTTATGTATAAAGTAAAGAATGAATTGACTTTTGTGTATGTGAAGAAAAAAAATAATGGCATTTGTGTAAAATTGAGAATATTGTGAGGATAGGTTTATAAAGGTATTTCAATTTTAAGGGTGTGAAAGTTATTATGTGACGTCCCAAAAAGAAAAGTGTGAAAGTTATTGTGGGACAGAGGGAGTAATATTTATATCTCTTTTTTTTTTCTCTATCTCATTCTCTCTCAATCACTGTCACTTGTATTATAGTAATGTGAAACTAGTAGACGAATAGAGGGAGTATATAGTATATTTTTGTTGTTGAGAATTTGGTGAATTTCTTGTACAAGTGGTGATTATTTGTGTCAATCAAACTTGAGTTATGAATCCTAAGAACTTATTAAAGATAATCAAATATGCAATATTTAACACGTGTCGTTCCCGATATTATAGGACGTTGATTATTTTTTAATATGACACGTGTAAATTATTCATATAGTGGAACAAAATGTGAAACATGAAAAGTGGAACATATGATTTCAATCCAAAAATAACATATAAAGATTTAAGTGGTTGGATCAAGATGGTGTATATCCACTGTCCACCACAAATCAAACTTTTTGAATATGAACTAAAGTGTTATACCACTTGCAACCACAAAATAGAACCGGCCTTCTAATTTGCTATACACCCTAATCACTCAGAATGAAAATATATTCTCTTCGCTCACTCGTGATCTCACTTAAAGATAATGAATATGTAACATTAACAATGTACAACTACAAAAGTAATTATACTTTGATTACAATTATTGACACAATTAGTTAGTTGACTCTGTTAGCTACTTGTATCAATAAACCACGTGCAAAATGATCAAATCATTTAGAAGTTCTGCCTCTTTAAAGTTGCAACTGCATTCAATTAGAAACTCTAATTGCCCCTTCAGTCGACTTGTCCCAATATACTGATACAATCCTTCTGAAATCTTCATAAGTTAACTCTACTGATAGAAGATGAACTTCGTTGACATGACCAACTCACCTGAAAGACTCAACTTATAGCTAGCTCAGAAGACTCCACTGCGACCCAACTTAACCAATTTGAACTAATTTATCAAGCCATCTGATTCGCCAAAGTCATCTAATATAATTACCATTCCGCTAACTCACCTCATCTGAATGTTTGGACCTGTCTTCTAAATATACCTCAACTGATATGATTTTGAGATATAAACAATGGATCAATTTTTCGTCAAAGATGAGAATACGACGAAACAATTTTTTTTATTGCATACATTATCATTTCTTAAAATTGAGTTAACACACTTTATTTTCAAGACACACTCCATTTTTTATTTAACTATACAACCCCATTCAAATCACTTTTTAAAAAACACAGTCACGTGCAAACACACTTTTAATTAGTAGTTAAAATTAAATGAATTAACAACAGCATAAGAGCATCTTTTCTTAAAAAAACATAAACGCACTAAATTAAATTTGTAATCACCCGTGTGGCCGTGTATTTTAGTTCCCATTATTTTTTAAAATCCAATTTATTTAATAGGGTAGGTTTAAACTAAATTATGTTAATAATTTAGTTTTATTGCTAGTGTTAAGGGGCGATATAGGTAAAACAAATGAATGCAGAATTATTTTTTATTCGTTTTCAATAACTTCATGCACATGATGAAGGCCCAACCACCATGTGACCTATTTTATGAGACATCACCGGCCCAAAGTTAAAAGCAACACCCCAATCCATACACGAGGCAAGCAAAAATTATGCCCCTTACTTTATACAGTTTCACAACAACATAAATTAACATTTTTAGAGCAAGTTTTGTGTCTCACCGTGAGATCCGTATTATTTTTTAGACAGAAACTTATGTGAGACCGTCTCACGAATCTCTTTTAACCTATATTTTAAATTTTTTGGTAGGACAACCTTTTTTTTTCTAGATTTTATATTTGTTAAAAAAATGATAATATTTTTAATAAAAGTGACTGTCACTTTTTTACTTAAACATGGAGTATTACTTTTTACTTAAACATTATCACTTTTTACTTAAACATTGTCATATTTTACATGAGGTCAAGGAAGACCCGTCTCACGAAATGAAATCCGTGAGACGGTCTCATTCAAAATTAGCTCTACTTTTTAATTGAATGCTATCACTTTTCAAAAAAAATTGTACTCCGTATCATTTTGTTTTAAATGTATTATTTTTAAGGCAAAAATTTAAAAAGTGATAAATTTATATTAAAAAGTGATAATGATTTCACCTGATCTTACGGTGAAACGATCTCATACAAGTGTTTGTCTAACTTATTGCTTCTAAAATATTAATGTGATGTTGTCTAAATTATATTATGTCATACCGTGAACGGTTCAAAATTTATAATATCACACCCGTTAAGCATACCTCACCCGACCCACCCCACCCCACCCCGTTATCAAATCACACTAAAATTGATAAAGTTAAATTTTGTGAGACAAAGTCATTTATAGTCAAATCTAAAAAAAAATAAAATTGAGTTGCGTAAATTTGCCTAAAAATGTTCTGTATTTTATCGGTCATATCTTTCATTGATCCCGACTCTCGAGAGTCGAGACTAACTATCCGGAGAAGATGGGTATAAATGAATTAAAAATTAAATGAAATTCAGGTGAATTAATTTTGTTAATAATTCTTAAATTATAGATAGTGCACGAGTCTTGCATGCTCCAAATGCAACTAACTAGTTTATAATCAATGTATACATGTGCAAGTCATGCTAATTTCTCTTATTTTCCCTAATAAGTCGAGTTTAGGAATATATTGTCATGCACAACATACATATTCTTTCAGAATTTTAATTCTAGAGAGCCTTTGAGTCGGCAAAATATAATGTAAATTGGTTATACGTGCAATTGAATTATATTTTGTTTGTTCTTTTAAACAATATTAGTTGTTTTATTAAAATGTATTTACTCAATCCAAAAGTATGCAAATACTTTTGAACACACTTTTTTTAAAAAAAATAAAAAGTAGAAACATGATTAATACGATTAAATAAAATAAACTCATTAATGGAATGAAGGTAGAAAAAGAACGAATTAGAAATAACAATTTTTATGATTGATATGAATAAGGAATAAATATAAGTATTGTGTGATTTTTTTTTTGACAGCTTTACAAATTACTTAAATTATTTTTTTTTTTGTTAATTTTAGTTGTTGAGAGTATTTATTATTATTAATAATATATATTATTGTTGAAATTATTATAAAAAATTATAATATTATTAGTATATAAAATTACTATTATTGAGTGTTTAATTACTTTTATTTTTAATAAATATTTGAAATGACCATTCTAATACAATAACATACAAATCATAGTATTTGAAATGAAGTAAGGAATGATCATTTCATTCCTAACTTATTTTTACATACGATCATGTCGTAAGAGTGTTGTGAGGTAAAAATAAAATGTCAGTTTGCATAAAAGAAAATAAACATACTTTTGATGAATAGATAAATAAAAAAAAGTGAACATACTTGGGTTTTTCTACGGTGAGACAGGGGGTTCGCACTATCTTATGTAAGGCGTCCAATAATAAGTTGCCACATCATTTAATTTCGCAATGAGCAAATGCCTTTCGCAATTAAATTAATTTTTTATTTTTTATTAAAAAATATATAAAATTACTAAAATACCCTCTCTTTTTTTTAACCCATATCTTATAAAACGCCCTTAAAAAATATATAAAATTACTAAAATGCCATTTTCTCAAATTGAAACGGTGAAACCCACCACCGCCTCCTCCTTTAAACATCAGACTGGCGGGGCACCTCCACCGCCACAGAGATGGATGTAAATGAATCAAATATTAGTATATTAACGTATTAATGAGTTAAAAATCATTTACACAAAAGTCATTTGGTTTTTGCCAAATACTTGTATACACTCGCATGTACGGTGCATACTTCAATTTTAATTTTAAATTTTAATTCATCAATTAATTTTAATTTTATCTGCACCCGTTCATTTAATGAGTTCACCCTCCAAATTATTTTTTACTATTATTATATGCACTCGCTCAGTTAATGAGTTCACCCCAAATCATTTTTTATTACGGTTATCTGCACTCGTTCATTTTATGAGTTCACCCCCAAATCATTTTTACCACGGTTATCTACACCCGCTTATTTTATGAGTTCACCCCCAAATTATTGTTTTACCACGATTATCTGCACCCGCTCATTTTATGAGTTCACCCTAAAATATTTTTTAAAAAATAATCACATTTAAAAAATTATATTATCATTTTATTAATTTAAACAAAATATAATAAAATAAACTCTAATTTATATATTTACAATATGCAGCCGAGTTACCGTCGATTCACCACCAATTCACCCCTATTTTAAAAAAGAATCGTAAAAATATAATTAATAAAAAACTATCGAAATTAGCCACGAATCTCAATTTTTTTTCTTTTTAATTTTTCTTTATTTTTTTTCCATTTTCAGTTTATTTTTCAAATTATTTTTTCAATTTTTTTATTTATTCATTTTTTTTTCCTTTTACTTTTTTTATTTTATTTTGATGCCTTTCTTTTTCATTTTTTATGTGTATTTTTTAAATTTTAATACAAAATAATATTATAGGTATGATTTTATTATAGTCGATCGACGGTGCACCTGAATTTCAATACGGATTTCAAATGACATGGTTTTAGTGTGAATTTGAAATTCTCTCAATTTTAACTAAAAAAATGTGTGGACAAAAATCTAAGAATTTAAAATCCATTCATAATCCAAACAAGTGGAATCTAAGAATTTAAAATCCATTCATAATCCAAACAAGTGGAGTGGATTTGGATAGTGGATTTAAAATCCATAGATCAAATCTCTCCATCCAAACGGAGCCTAAGATTTTATACCAGTTAATGCCCTCTCTTTTTTGTTTAATTTTTTTGGTGTTTATCAAGATTTTGTATATTTTATTAATTAGTATATAGTTTTTTGTTTAATTTGTTTGGTGTTTATCAGGTTTGAGGATGTGGTTCTAGACCTACCTTTAGCTGCCATTTTTCTAGTGAAGAATTGATTGTTCCTTCTAAGAATCATGTGGATTGTTTAGTTATAAGATAAAATACTTTTCAGATTTAGAAGAAAGACGTTGGATTTTGAAATTGTATTTTCTCCCTCTTGTTCGTTTTCACTACATGTCTGCAACAGAGTTACTTGAGGTGTATAATTGCAATGACGTTGATCGGGAATTTTTTTCGAAGATAGTTATTCAAGCTCTCAATTTTAGGGCCCTACTACCTCTTGGTCAGAAAAACTGGTTTGTTGCAGTGCGTCCTAACTTTTTCGATCGGTTATATATCAATGGCGATCGGTTAAGGTCCTTGAACTGATAGGACCTTCATCAACCTATAGTCTATTTTGACATTACCAAAGGGGAAGTTATGTGCCAGCATCTCATATTGTCACAGAGTTTTAGCTTGGGTCGTCGTCAACAATTCTTTTTGAGAGCTTTAAGCTTCCTCGCTGAACAAAATCGTGAGTGTCGCATAACTTCATAGTCGATTATAAGATGTCAATTAGAAGGAAGCCGCGTGCAGAGTTTGACAGATTTTTCAGTAGAAGCCTTCAATGATGTGCAGCGTAACCATTCCATTTATCGTATTTCATTGACTGATTTGGTGGAAACTTGCAGGCCTTACTGTTATACCTAGTCAAAGAAGTCAATCTTTGACAAGTCAATTCTAGTCACCAGCTTACGTGGCGAGGACTAGTCAACAAAGTCGTGCGACGACTAGTCAACAAGACCAAAAAAATGTAATAGAATAGGTGTATTTAATATGTTTAAGTGCTCGCTCAAAGATGTTGGCGAGCACCTGTTTTAGTTAGCTGCTCGCCCAAATGTGTTGGCGAGCACGTGTCTATCTTAGCTAGAAAGGTCTAAGTATTGAAGCCTTGGGAGACAGCATGGAGCGTGGCAACCACACTCCTCGACATGGTCCTCCGGCGACCACCGTAGCTCAGCTCTTCGGCATTTCGGCGAGGACGAGCACCAGAGGCGGTTTAGCATTAAATGCGCCATCAAATCACCTTTTCGGACAGAAGTCAAGTCCAATAATAAGGGCGTGCCACGTGTAAAGGGCGGGCAGCCCCTAGAAACCACTATATAATGCCTAAAAGAGGCTCATTTGTCCACAAGTTACCCATTCCTACAAATCACTCCCAACCCAAAGCAATAAACACTCCCAAGCTTCTAAAGCTTTAGCTTCTCCAAGAAGCTACATCTTTGTGTTCTTCATTGTTCTTGCTTGTTCTTCATAAGATCATCAAGATCATCATAAATACTCCCTAAACACGTAATAAACCCCGATCATAATACATGTTTGTCTCGTGCTAATAAACAGTCCACATCAGAGTCAACCCGACGAAAGCACGTACAACATTTGGCGCTAGAAGGAGGGGGTTCTTTTACGTGTTCTTCATCTCAGTTTCGTCCGATCATCGAGCGATCGGTTAGCAAACTCCATTTTTCAGGTTTTAATCGGTAGTTCCACCGTTTAAAGCTTTATTTACATATTTTCGTGTTCTTCGTGTTCTTGAATATTTGCGATATTCGAGACATATTTTGGAGTTTGATCTCCGTGTAATCTTGTTTTTAAGCTTTAGTTGTTGTTACTTTGCTAGTAAGTAGTTGTAATAGAACGTTCTTCTTCGTAAGAACTCTAATCTTTCGTTTTTAAGCGTCGAAAGCTTAAGAACAGTCATATCTTTGTAATAATCCCCAGGAGACACTCTTTAAACGATGTCTCATCATACTCCACAAGACGGAATCTTACCACCCGGAGGGAACGAACCCCCTCCGTTGCGGCCGGTAAATCCTTTCGCCAACTTGAACATGGGGGACATTCTGAATGATCCCCAACATCTGAAAGATCTCTGTGACTACCTCACGGAGAAGAAGAGGCAGAATGAGGAGCTGGAGAAGGCCAAAGATCAGGCCTTCGACCGAGCTCGCAAAGCCAAGGGGAACGAAGACGACAACCGTTCCTATCACTCCAACTCTGTTCACCCCCAAGACAGAGGAAAAAACAAAGTTGACGAGCACTCCCACAATAGCCACACGGGAGACTCGCGGCACCGAAATTCGGTTTTCAACCGGATGGATGATAAAGATAGGAGGGCTCCTCGCCGAGTGCCCTTCAATGTGGATGGCCGACCACCACCGAGATCACGCTGATAAGAGAAATCAGGGCGACAGAGTCTCAGCTCTTGATCGAGTGGGACAAGGGAAAGTTTCGCGAGCTCCGGCGAAGAGTTATCGCAGCCACCATTCTGACAGGCACTCTCCCAGGCGATCACGTCATGATGATCGCCCGGCCGCATCCCAAGGGAGCCGACGCGACGAGGACGTCGTCCCCAAGCCACAGACCGCCGAGGAGGGGCAGATCGCCCAGTTCCTCGAGACCCAAAAACTGATGAAGCTAGAGATGGATGCTCTACGAGCAGAGGTGGTCGCCTCGAAGCAAGGGACCACTCTACCAATCACTCTGCCCGCACCACCACTGAGCATTGCAATCCTTACCGCCCCCATTCAAGGAAAGATTCAAATGCCCTCCATGGCGGCATACGCCGGAGCGTCCGACCCCAGAGTACACTTGTCAGGGGAAAGAATCTGCTCCCCCAGGCAAAGCCAATGCATACGAGTGATGAGAACCTCGATGGTAGTAAATTCTGTGACTACCACAACTCCATCGGCCACCACACCAATGGGTGCCGAGACTTGGTGAGAAACCTTTTTAAGCTGTACAATGAGGGCAAGCTCGCCCAGTTCATCAAGCCTCCTGGCAATGGCGACAATAGGGGGAAGAAACGTCGCGACGACTTGCGCCAACAACTGAATCGTCCCAAGCTGACTCCTCCCATGCCACAAAATCCTGGCGGCGACATCGATAATGTGGGCGGAGCCTGTAATGTGATAGAAGGCCCTTTGGGAGGGACTAAATCCGGGAAAGAGCTATCTGTTCGCCGAGCTCAGAGTGAGCAGCGAGCACTGAACAATGTCCATCAGGTGTGCGTCGCTCCGACTGCCGAGAAGCCTCCATCTCACCAAATCCTTTTCTCGGACGACGACCTGAACGGCGTGGTGTACCCAAACAATGATGCTTTGGTCATCACGGAGAAGATTATGGGAACAAATGTCCATCGCCTGATGGTCGACACCGGGGCATACACCAACATCCTTTTCAAGCATACTTTGGATGCTCTCGGTGGATATCCGGAATACATCGAGCCTTGCGATGATATAATCGTAGGTTTTGGGGATACGCACAACCATCCCATTGGGAAAATCAGACTATCCCTGGAGCTGGCATCATCAAAAGAGCCAACAATACATCACACTCGGCAGCTCGACTTTATGATCGTAGACATGCCATCATCCTACAACGTTTTCCTCGGCCGTCCTTTCTTCAACGAGTTCAAGGCGGCCGTTTCTACTTATTACTACTGTGTAAAGTTTCCAGCCCCGGCGGGAGTTATAACCGTCAAGGGCGATCAGACGCGGGCGAGGGAGTGTCTCGTCCGTTTTGCAAAGCGTCATTCTAAGGAAAGTACTATGATTGGCCAGTATATTGAGTGTCAAACACAAAATCAACAAGTGAACTACTTGGAGGGTCTTCCTAGAAAGTACCGAAAGATTGAAGTTGGGGAGTGCAGTCGTAGTTCCGACAACCACCAAGTGGAGGCGAACGAGCACGCCTCCATGGAAGTGGACGACCACACCCCAATGGATATCGACGAGCAGACAGATTCGGGCGACCAGCTCCCCGACGACCAGGTTCCAGAAAACATTCCAGATCTGGAGCCTAGGTTAGGCTTTGAGCCAGAGTTCGGAATCGAGGATCCTCGTTGGAAGGAGCCTAAAGAACGGGCAACTTCAGCGGAGGACCTTGAAACCATCCATTTAAACGAAGCTCGTCCAGAACTCGATGTATTCATCAGTTCGAATTTACCAGAACATTTGCGGTCAGACATGGTCGCATTTTTGAAAGAAAACATCGGTGCATTTGCCTGGTCGCACGAGGATATAGTGGGCATTCCCAGGGAAAAATGCAAATTTGGTCCCAAGAAAATATGTGTCCACGAAATTGGTCCCATTTTGAACAAAAATGGTCCCATGTAATTCCACCGTCTAAAAATAACAGAATTTTTAGTGTGAGACACACGTGCCGTTAATCTGGAGAACAAAATCGCGTAACACTCCATTTCAATCAAACCCTCAATATCAATTCCCCTCATTCTGAAAAACCCTAACAAATTGCCCCAAAATATCCACACAAACCCAGCGTTAATCTAGTCGAAATCGAAGCTGAAACACTCATTAATCATTCCTGAATCGCACAACACTCACTGAAATTCCCCAAATTAAAGCGCAACAAATCCAAATATCATAAGCACTGTGAGATGTGTTGAAGAAGATGTTGCGACGATGAAATATCAATCTTGGAGAACCTCCCCCATTCCGTAAGTTCCAACGAATTTGCTTCTTTTTATTTATTTTTTTGTGATAAAATTTCATATGTTTTTTTCAAAATTTCTGGAAAATAGCGATTACGGAGTTTTCCATGTTTTTTTTAGTAGTTGAGTGTTTTCAAATGATACTTGTATGTTTTTTTTTTTCAAAGCCCTTATAATACAGAGCAACAGAATATTTATTCGCATAGTTTCTTCCCATTTATGAATAATACAGTGTGTATGTATAGTTTAAGCTCTCTCATGTTCCTCCTATGCCTAATTGACATAAACATAAGTGCTTGTTCGGTATTCTGTTCCCATAGGTGCCGTGTTCGGAACTAAACCAGCTGGAAATGCTTGCATTTTGCTTAATGATTTGTGTGTTCGAAACGCTGTACATGATTTTATTCCTTCGTCTGAAATAACTAATGCTGAATTCAAAACTTTCACTCAAGAAAAGCAAAATCATTTGATTAATACATCCAACGAGATGATAATGTAGGTGTAGGAATTTACACAATGTAGGCTTCTCTCTACTCATAATTTTCCTTCCAATTCTCCTTAATTCTTGGGAATTTGTCAACTAATGCAAATCTCCTCTTCCTACAAATGTACATAGGTGTTCTAAAATATTTGTTTAAGGGTGATTTGTGTATGTTACCCAATTTACATTTTTTAATTGTAGTATGTTGCCTCTAGTAGTTTGTTTAGTCGCGGTATTCTAGATATATAGTTCTTTTAATTGTTGCTTTTATTATTGAAAAAATGACCCTTTGACTAATTTGTATAATTTGAGTGGGAAAATTGAACTATAAACCACTTTTTTAATAGAGTAAACTGGAAGTAGTTGCTGCTGTTTTGTGACTTTTGCTGCCATTCTGTGTCTGTTTGCTGTTGCTGCTATATTTTGTGCCCTTTTTACTGGTTGATTGCTGCTATTTTGTGTCGGTTTGTTGTTGAATATTGACGTTTGTTTGCTGTTTGGAGTCCCTATTTGCTGGTTAGGTGTTTATAGTTGTTGATTTTTTGTGGATTTGTTGCTGTTTTATGTCAGGTGGTTGTTTGAAGTTGCAGTTTGCTGTGTAGAATTGCTATTTTGTTGTTCGGATCATGGTTGTTGTTTGTTGTTTGGAGTCATTGTTTGTTGTTTAAAGGGCGGTTGACGTTGTGTGAAGAAGCTCATGCTATTGTTTGTCTTCCATATTGCGCGCGGAGTCTCTATTCAGATTGCATTTATTAGTAAATAATTCAAAATTTTGTTTCTCTAATTTTCTAATTGCCTGATATGCTGAAAGCTTGTGCTTATAACGTACATATCCCTAGTCATAAGATTCGTAATTATATACGTCTCAAATCCTTCTCCTCCATCGTCATTTTATTGGAACTAAATATTTTTCCTGACTGATCATCACAAAAATTTAAATTCATTGCTCTTTTTTTTTTTTTTTTTTTTTTTGCAATGAGTATACTATAGAAGTATCTTTTTTTTTTTTTTTTAAATTCTGAAATTAGTACTATCTTTTATAGACATGCGTTAATTCTTAATTTTGTATACATGGATTTAAGTGGTTTTTGTGCTGGTGAGTGTTGCAGGCTATTTAATGAAATATGTGAGCCATTTTCCTTCAAAAAAACGGCCCTATGCCATTTTCCTTCATAAAATATGTCCTAAATTTTTATTTATTTTTTTTGGGACCATTTTTGCAAAATATCACTTAACAGAAAGTGTTAAGTATTTAATTGTTGGGACATTTTTTGTAAAAAATGGGACCAAAAAAGAACGTGGGACCAAAATTGTTTTTCAAATATTCTCTTGGGACCAAACTTGCATTTTACCCTCATACCGCATTCCCACGAATCATGCCTGCCACAGATTGAATATTGATCCAGCAAGGAGACCTATCACCCAAAAACGAAGGAAATTTGGGCCTGATAAATATGCGGCTTTGGCGGTCGAAGTCAAGAAATTGATCGACAATAAATTAATCGAGAAAACTGGAACTGATCCCGAGTGGTTGGCCAATCCAGTGCTCGTAAAAAAGACGACCGAGTCGTGGAGATTGTGTATAGACTTCACAGATCTAAACGATGCCTGTCCGAAGGATCACTTTCCGACGCCCCACATTGATCACCTAGTAGACAATACAGCGGGGCACGAGATGTTAACTTTCATGGATGCTTTCGCGGGCTACCATCAGATCGCGATGCATCCCGACGACCAGCGGCATACGGCCTTCATGACGGCCACCGATATGTATAGCTGGAAGAGAATGCCTTTCGGTTTGAAAAATGCGGGGGCAACATACCAAAGACTGGTAAATAAGATGTTTGAGAAACACATCGGCGAGATGGTGGAGGTCTATATCGACGACATCGTTGTCAAAAGCTTGCGGAAAGAGGATCACCTACACCACCTTGCCATGACATTCGATATACTGAAAGAATACAACATGAAGTTAAATCCGAAAAAATGCAGTTTTGGTGTTAGCTCAGGAAAATTTCTGGGGCACTTGGTTAGCAAGCGGGGCATCGAGGCGAATCCGAGTAAAATACAAGCAGTCATTAACATGCAAAGCCCAAGGAACGTGAAAGAAGTACAAAGGTTGACAGAATGCCTTGCATCGCTGAACAGATTTATTGCACGAACGGGCGATCGTTGCAAACCTTTTTTCGACGCTTTGAAAAAAGGAAAATTCGAATGGACCGATGAGTGTGAGAAAGCTTTCGATAAATTAAAGGAATATCTATCAGATCCGAAGGTCCTATCTAAGCCAGTCCCCGACGAAATTTTGTATCTATACTTGGCGGCCACTGACTGTGCGATCAGTTCAGTGCTCGTCCGAGCTGAGGGGAGCACACATCTGCCTATCTACTACGTAAGTCAAACACTGAGAGATGCGGAGTTGAGATACACTCCAATGGAAAAATTGGCATACGCACTAGTCATGAGCGTCAGGAAACTAAGGCAATACCTGTTCGACCACGAGGTGGTCGTCCTCACAACTTTTCCTCTCCGACGAGCACTGCATCGTCCGGACACCACTTGAAGACTTTTGAAATGGTCGGTGGAAATAGAGCAATTTGGGCTCACATATGCACTTAGAACGGCAATCAAGGGACAAGTGCTGGCATAATTCATTGTAGAGCTCACTTTCCCAGAGAAATTGGACGAAGGAATCGAACTTCCTTGGACACTGTTCGTCTATGACTCGTCGACGAGCACCAAAGTAGGGGCAGGAGTTGTCCTCACCAGCCCAACCGGACAGACGTTTGCTTCGGCGATCGAGTTCGAGTATCGGGCGACCAACAACGAAGCAGAGTACGAGGCTCTGGTTGCAGGAATCAAGATGGCTATGGCCGTGGGCGCCAGAAAACTGAAATTTTTTTCTGACTCTCAGCTGGTTGTATGTCAAATTACGGGCGACTACGAGGCTCGCGGCGATCAAATGATAAAGTATCAAGAGCTAGTGAAAGGATTACTCGAGCAATTTGATCAATTCCACATCGAGCAAATCCCTAGGGAGGACAATACGCAAGCAGATGCGTTAGCTCGGCTGGCCACTTCAGAGGGGGAGGCAATATTTTCAGAAGCGACCATCACTAAAATTTCTTCCCCATCGGTGAACAGAGGTAAAATTTTGCAGGTTGAAGCGACCAGCGACGAGGACTGGAGATCGCCGATCACCAGGTACATCAAGACCGGCGAGCTCCCGGCAGACAAAGTGAAGGCAACCAGATTGCAACTCAGGTCCGCAAGGTACACAATTATTGGCGACCAGCTGTACAAACAGGGTTTTTCAATGCCTTTATTGAAATGCCTCGGGGGAGACGAAGCGAAGATCGTCATGCACGAAATCCACGATGGAGCATGTGGAAATCATACAGGGGGGCAAGCGCTCGCTTTAAAGATCATGAGGCAAGGCTACTTTTGGCCAACACTGAAGAAGGATGTAGGTCCCTAAAGTTGAGTTAATAACGAGTAAGCTAGTGAAAATGTCTAGAGGGGGGGTGAATAGACTTTTCAAAATCCTAAGATTGATCTCATGAGCAGTATAAGATTTACCAAGTACTTCCAAATCATTCATGATCTTAGTAAAACGAGTATCCAGCTGGTCGATAGTTTCACCAGCTTTCATCCGAAATGATTCAAATCTTTGGACAGCTGTGGAGAGTTTGCTCTCTTTGATTAGGGAGGTCCCTTCACAAAGGATAACTAGTCTGTCCCACATTTCTTTGGCAGTCTTACATTTTAACACTTTTCCTAGATACTCGTTAGGAAGGGTGTGTAAAATGTAATTCTTTGCCAAACTATCCAAATTATTTTGACGCATTTCTTCTGAGGTTAGATCTGACCTGGGTTTCTTGACGAGAGTACCAATTGGTTTGCTTGGGTCAAGAACAGCAGTATTTGGAATCATCGTAACAATGGGTCCTTCTGTGATGACAGAGATCATTAGGTCGTGCGTGGAACTGAAAATGGCTTCCATTCGCAGCTTCCAGTAGTCATAGTCCTGAACCTGGAACTTGGGTAACTTGTTAGTGCTGATCTCAAGAGACATGGTTTCAAGAAATAAGTGCTAAGTAGAGTTATGATCAATAAAAACAGATAAGTCAAGGACAGGGAGCACGAAACAGATATAACAAGAGTATGTTGATCAAGAACACGTAAGCAAGTACAATCAAAGACCAAGACTTCACCCTAAGTCTTAAGTTGGTTATCAAGAAACAGCAGTTCGTAAACTACTGCTCTGATACCACTTGTAGGTCCCTAAAGTTGAGTTAATAACGAGTAAGCTAGTGAAAATGTCTAGAGGGGGGGGGGGTGAATAGACTTTTCAAAATTCTATCGAAATATCAGAATACAATATGCGGAATACGAAATTAACAATGAGCCCAATTCAAGTTTATACTCAACTTCTTAATTCGAGAACTCTGTTCTATACTCAACTAGTCTAGTTCAGTTACGTATGTAAACAATTAAACAGTTAAGCAATTAAAACAGTAAACAACACAAACAATTTATAGTGGTTCGACAACTTGTCTACATCCACTCTCACAAACCCAGTTGTGATGTTTCCACTAAACTCTTCCAATCGAGTACAAGTGTATATTCCTGTCTTTTAAGTCCCAAGAAGAAGACTTAGATCTTCTAAGACTATACCTCCAGATATGTCTATGATCTTACTAGAAATTTAACAAGTATCTAGCAACTTGATAAAACAACAAAACTAAAAACTTCTCTGATCTTCAGTAGTAGCCTTTTGAATTCTTCACTTGTCTTCTGGCTTCTTTCTGAATCTTCAATCTCTGCGAGTAATCTTCAATATATCTTCAGTATGTAGCTTCAGTATGCGTAGTTGCAGTAGTCTTCAAATGATTACCATCATGAAGTATTTATAAACTTCAATCATCAAGAACTTAGGTAGTTGTAACCAACTCTTCTTGAAAACTAACTTCAACTGAATCTTCTTATCCTTCCACGCGTTTCTTGTTATGAATTAGTTATTCCATAACTAACTTCTTCATCCTTATCTTTATACGCGCTTCATTTAGACTTTTAAGTTTGACTTGTCTTCTGTAGACTAGTATGTACTTGTCTTGTCTTGTAATCCACCTGTCTTCTAAAGTAGTAGACTTCAACTTTTCTTGTCTGATCTTCCCATGTGATCTTCAATAGTAGACTACACTAATCTATCAAGACTTGTTACATTACTTTAAGCTTTTATAATACAAGCTTAGTCAACTTAGAATCTATACAATCAAACTAATCTATTACATTCAAAATCATGAGCTCTATACAACATTTATCCATAGCTCAATAACAATCTAACAAATACAAATAGCATATATGAAGTATAAACAATATACAAATTTATAAGTACTTTATCTTTTCATGTGAACTCTACTGGTCTTGCTCAAGATGACTTAACTCAACTAGACTAGATCAGTCAACACTTAGAAAATATTCAAACTACTTTTGGCTTATCAAAACTTCATCTTATCTTTTCATCATGTAGGACTTGTCTTAGGATTCATATCCCAACAAAGGATGCAATTCATTACGCCCAGGCGTGCAAGAGATGTTAAGCTTTTGCACCCGCCATTCACTCACCTCCAGACGAGCTCATCTCCGTCTACAGTTCTTGGCCCTTCGCGAAGTGGGGCATCGACATCATCGGACCTTTCCCGCCTGGCGTCGGGGGGGGGGGGGGGGTAACTTTCGTAGTCGTAGCAGTCGATTACTTCACCAAGTGGACAGAAGCAAAGGCACTAAAGACCATCACAACGGCCCAGATGACAAGCTTCATTTGGAAAAACATAATTTGCAGGTTCGGCCTACCACGAGCGATAGTGACGGACAACAGACGACAATTCACAAGTCAAGACATGCTGGATTTCTGCTCAGAGTGGAACATCAAGAAATTTTTTTCAACACCCTATCATCCACAATCAAATGGTCAGGTAGAGGCAATCAACAAAATCATCAAGCACACCTTGAAAGCTAAGCTGGATGGATTGAAGGGCAAATGGGCGGACGAGCTACACATGGTTCTGTGGGCATATCGGACGACCACGAGGAATTCTACTGGTGAAACTCCGTTCGCACTCGCGTTCGGAACCGAAGCTGTCATACTAGCAGAGGGGCAGGTCCCAACTTTTCGAGTAGCAAATTATGACGAGCAGTTAAATAATGATGCACAACTCTCCGACTTGGATTTCCTAGAAGAGCGAAGGCTAACAGCGGACGAGAAGAACGTGGTCTACAAGCAAAGGTCAGAGCGCTACTACAACACCAAAGTACGTGCTCACCAATTCTCTATCGGCCAGCTCGTACTTCGACGGGCGACGGAGCAGTCCATTGGCATACTTGGCCCGACTTGGGAGGGTCCGTACCGAATAACGCGCACACTCCTGAACGGATCGTACGAGCTAGAAGATCTGGAGGGCAAGCCGAGCAAGTACCCATGGAACGCGGTCAAGCTGAAGAAGTATTACCAGTAAGTTTTTAATTTTTTCACATTTGCATAGTTTGTATCTAGTCATCATTTCAATACAAGTAAAGTTTTAAATTTCCATCAAGTGTTAGATAAGTTTGAATTTTTAGACAAGGCTCTGCGTAGCCATCTAGGAAACAAAGACGAGCACTCTTTCTTAACGATGCTCGCAAGGTAGTGGCGACGACGACCACTACCTATCAAACAAAAAGAGTTCAACCGACGAATGGTTAACTCTAAAAGACGAGCACTCTTTCTTAACGATGCTCGCAAAATAAAGACGAGCACTCTTTCTGAAAGATGCTCGCAAGGTAGTGGCGACGACGATCACTACCTATCAAACAAAAGAGTTCAACTGACGAATGGTTAACTCTAAAAGACGAGCACTCTTCTTTCTTAAAAGATGCTCGCAAGGAAATACGAGCACTCTTTCTTAAAGATGCTCGCAAGGAAAGACGAGCTCTCTTTCTTAAAGATGCTCGCAAGGAAAGACGAGCACCCTTTTTTTTAAAAGATGCTCGCAAAACAAATAAAATGCAAATTCAAAAAGTACTTAACATAAATTGGAAAGCAGTACCAAACATCGTATAAGCAAAAAGTTCCATTCATTGAAAAGCCTTAAAGAGACTGAAATTACAAAAAAGGCCTTAACGGCCGAACAGTCCTAGAAACAAAATAAAAGAAAATAAAAGAGACTAAGTCTCTGCAACATTCCCCTCGGCATCAGCATCCTGCTCGCCGACAACTTCCTCCTCGTTCACAACCGCCACCTCGGCAGGAGCACTCTGCTCGCCCTGTTGAGTTGGGGAGTCTTGTGGAGGAGTCGAGAAGAGTACCGGAACACCCAAAAGTCGAGGGAACTGGAGTCCTAATTCTATCAAAGGAAGCAGAGGGAGTTCCATTTCCGGCTGAGGATTCTCCTTCATAAGGAGGTCGTCCAAAAACCCGCCGAGCGGAATCACGTCCACTTCCGGATGAACTTCCAGTAGTCGATGAATGAGCCCGTGGGCAGTAAGCGCCACTGATAACATGGCCACGCCCCCAGCGAGCTCGTTGGTCTCATCTCTCTCTTTGGTCATGTCGACCAGCTCTTCCCGGAGAGTAGCCAGCTCTTCCTCATCAGCTTCAGATTTATGTTGAAGAGTGTTTACCTCGGCGAATTTCTTTTTCAGCTCGTCCTCAGCAGTCTGGAGGCGAGCACGGAGACGTTCGATCTCTTGGAGATCTTCTTGATCCTTTTTTCGAACCGTCTCAAGTTGGGCCTCAGAATCGGCCAACTTTGCCTCAAGGTCGGTCACCTTCTCGGAAGCGACCCCCAACTGCCTCTCAACAACGGCTTTAGCCTTGGCCATTTGGGTGAGCCTTGCACTCTTGTCCTCGCTGACCTTGCGACTCTCGGCGATCTGGACGGCAAGCCTCTCAATGGTGTATGTGGCACGGGTCATATCGATGGCGGCCAGTCGAGCATTCTCCAGAGAGCTCTGGTTGTTCACCTCGTCGACCAGAGTGGTCGTCAGCGATCTGGGCACATTCTTCATGACCCTTACGACGAGCGGATCCAGAGGGTCTTGATTGGCCGCATCCCGCGACCGGTAGTAGCCGAGGAGATTATCGTTGTAAGGTTCAACGATCGAGTTCTCGGCAACCCTAATGAAGAAGAAAAAATTTAGGAAAAGGTACTTGAAAATATTCTAAAGCTTTATTGATAATAAGCTTACCTGGCAACCCTTGCGGCATCCCAGCCGAGAAGTGTATTGTCTCCCTGAGCCCTCTCCCCGGCCGACGAGCTCGCTGCAGTCTCTCGCGACCGAGTGCTTCGGGGAGGAGGGGATACGACCTGTGTGGGGGGAGGCGAGTTACCCCTCGGCGGAGGGGATCTCCTCGGCGAGATCCTCTGCTCGCCAATTGGCTCGACCCTCTGCTCGGCAGAAGGTGGGCGAGAAGAACCCCCTCGGGTTGATCTAGCGACTCTTTTAGGTGGAGCCCCCGAGGTCTCCGCCCCATTCCTTTTCTTGCCAGTGCCATCAACTATCTTGCGCTCGCGGAGCATCCTCGCCTGTTGCATCATCCTGCTCGATAGTATGCGTTCAACTTCGACGGTTGGAGGAAGGTAAGTGACAACTCTCTCTGGAACCACTACTAAGAAAGAAAGGCGAGAAGTCAGTGTTTACAAAGAGCAATTTGATAAAACTTAGCAAATTCACAAAAAACTTAGAAATATGTTGATACCTGGAGGGAACTCTCGGGTGAAGTGATGAGGAGGTACTCTGAGACCTGCTCGCTCACGCATACACTCCCTGTTCAGAAAGCGACAGGACCTCTCCAAGTAGCGAAGATTGAGAACGCAGCAAACATGGTATTGGAAGAGGGGCGTGAGACGGTATTCGGCAGTCTTCTTGCGAGCAGTTTCACCTACAAAAATGAGGAGTTAGTCAGTATAGACAAGAACGAGCAGAAATAATAAAACTTACCACGAATTCTTTGATATTCAGTGTCAAGGGGAATGCGATCCGAGGAGCCATCCGGCCTCACTGGACTTTTCCAGTCCCCGGCTACCCACCACCAGTTGGTTTTCCAATCTCTAATCTTGTTGGGAACCCCTTCAACCAACTTGAAATTATCTCGGCCCCTCACGTAATAGTATTCATGGCCCACTTTCTCTCCGGCCTCGGCCGCCTGAAGGAGATAGCTAATCTCTTTAGGACTTAGCCATGTGTTGCGACATCCGTTCTCAACCGGCACCAGGCCGAACAGTGTAAGAATGTCGATCAGGTTCGACCAACCGTTCGGCAAAATTTGAGAGGGGGCCACCTTCAAGAAATGTAAAAAGTTTGAGATACTGGGGTGCAGGGGGAACCTCAGCCCTGCCTCCATCATGCCGATGTTGACGGCGACCATCCCTTCTGGCGGCTGGTCGGCCCTCTCATCCGGGCGAGGAACAAAAAAGCAGACATCGACCGGCAGCTGATACTTCTTTCGAGAGTTCTCTAGCTGGGTCGAGGAGACTTTGCTCGCATACTTGCTCGCCTCGCATATTGTTTGGGAAGCTGCTCGATGCGGGCGAGGAACCTCTCGAGGGAGGTATTCGCAGAAATATTTATAATAGGCCTCCCTCGAGACCTCGTCGCCATCCAAATTTTCCCTTCCACTTAAAATGTCCTTTATGCTCTCCGCATATTGAACAACCTCCTCAAAGTCCTCGCGGAGACTCCTCGTCAAGGTCTCCTCGACTTGGGCAGTTTCTATCTGTTCGCCCACCCCTCGATCCAAGCCCTGGTCGCGCAGATCAGAACTAGTCTCGCTACCACCCTCCTCGGCATCATTGCCGGCATCGTCCCTATCGGATTCATCGAGCTCGTCGACGTCGACGTCGATGACCACTGCCTTTCCAAGATTACGGACTCCAACATTTATGGGTTCGGGGGAGTGGATCCTAGAGTCCGAGGAGGATGCCCTCTCCATCAAGGCCAAAGCCAAACGGTCTCCGCCGCCGGAGTTCTCAGAACCACCAACCAACGGCGGCGGACCACTGTCGGAACCACCACCAGAGCCACCACCAAGCTCCATTTTTTCTTAAGAAATGGGGGAGAAAGAAGTATTAAAGAAAGAAATGTGAGTAGTTTACCTTTTTATCGATCGAAAACCACCCAAACACGCCGAAAAAACTTGAAGTAGAAAGCTCGAGAGGATTCAAAGTTTTGCAGAAGTGAAAAGGGTTTTATGAAGAAGAAGAGCCTATTTATAGGCAAACATGTGCAGGGACCTATGTGCAAAAAATGGGGTCAAAAACGCAATTTTCCCAAAAATTTGGGGTCAATTCCGAAATCGAGTTCGGAAAGTGGCCCCCACGCGCGACCTTTGAAGTCGGCACGCGCCCCACGCGCGCTTTTCAAATTTTGGGCGCCGATCACGCGCCTGACACATGTTAGATCCGTCATTATTAAAAGTTGCTTCGATAATCGTGCTCGGCGCTGGAGACGAGGCGACCGCCTCCATCACACGTCATCAAAATCTCAAATTTGATTGTGTTGTCGAGAACAATTTTCACCATCTAAGAAGACGACCATACTGCTCGCCTTACCATTCTACGAATACGAAGAAAGGCGACCAGGGGGCAAATGTTATACCTAGTCAAAGAAGTCAATCTTTGACAAGTCAATCCTAGTCACCAGCTTACGTGGCGAGGACTAGTCAACAAAGTCGTGCGACGACTAGTCAACAAGACCAAGAAAATGTAATAGAATAGGTGTATTTAATATGTTTAAGTGCTCACTCAAAGATGTTGGCGAGCACCTGTTTTAGTTAGCTGCTCGCCCAAATGTGTTGGCGAGCACGTGTCTATCTTAGCTAGAAAGGTCTAAGTATTGAAGCCTTGGGAGACAGCATAGAGCGTGGCGACCACACTCCTCGACATGGTCCTCCGGCGACCACCGTAGCTCAGCTCCTCGACATTTCGACGAGGACGAGCACCAGAGGCGGTTTAGTATTAAATGCGCCATCAAATCACCTTTTCGGGCAGAAGTCAGGTCCAATAAGGGCGTGCCACGTGTAAAGGGCGGACAGCCCCTAGAAACCATTATATAATGCGTAAAAGAGGCTCATTTGTCCACAAGTTACCCATTCCTACAAATCACTCCCAACCCAAAGCAATAAACACTCCCAAGCTTCTAAAGCTTTAGCTTCTCCAAGAAGCTACATCTTTGTGTTCTTCATTGTTCTTGCTTGTTCTTCATAAGATCATCATAAATACTCCCTAAACACGTAATAAACCCCGATCATAATACATGTTTGTCTCGTGCTAATAAACAGTCCACATCAGAGTCAACCCGACGAAAGCACGTACAACACTTACTTTATAAACAACATCCTCCATTTGAAGCTTGAGCTAACCATCAAGTAGAGTGTAGTTTGTGTAGATGCAGTCTATTAGAATATTGAATCATTCATTTCTCTTCATTGCTCATACCCAAGGATGAAAATTTCAGTATCGGTAGAAATATTGAGACCTTAAATTTGTGGAGATATCGATGGATATATCGATATTGAATATCTAAATTTTGAAAATTATAAAAATATAATAACAAAGTCTTTAATACATAAAATTAACAAAACAATTTTAATATATTTTATATCAGTGATAAATTTATATAAAATATAATATACAATGTTATTTCATATGATATTTATCGATATTTTTGATTTTTTTACACATATCGGTTCTTCCTAATATCGATATCGGTGAACACAAAAATGGATATATCGAAGATATATTGGAGATATTAATTTCGGGATATTTTCATCCATGCATGCACCTGATCTCCACCGACTTTTCTCTTAATAATTTCGATTTCTATCTATTGAAGGTCCATTGATGAGGCGCTGCAAAGCCAAGGTTCAACTCAACTCAACAATTTTGCAGATTTGGATGCGCTCGTTGCGAAATGTATTGATACCTTCAAGTAACATACGTGGTTTTGAGATGACGTCAGATTCCTCAAGATTTGGTTCCTCTATGTAATGTTAATTCTCGTTTTTTGTTTTCATTTATTGTGAGTGTTATCTCATAGTCCGAAATTAGATGAGTTGAAGGTTTCAATCATCTGAGGAGGTGATGGTTAGAGTTCAGCACAGTTGCTCAGATGAGTAGAGTAGATCAGTAGAGTACTTGAAGCATAGTACTTCAGCAGAGTAGATCAATACTCATACCTATACGACTATGCCATGGATCATGGAACAAATTGTGTTTTTGTTATTGTTATGGAATTGTATCCACAAAGCAACTCCTCACAAATGATAAATCAAGACAACTAGAAACGCAAAGAATTGAAAACGAATAAAGAACTCAAAGAAAGAACGTGGGATTTACGTGGTTCGATCAAATGATCTACGTCCACGGAGGATAGAAGACTCTCTTCACTAATCACAAATGAAAGTTACAGATTACAAGTGTACACAAAGCTTGATCTCTCTCTTAAACTCTCTATGTGTGTAACCCACAATCTATGCACTAGATGGTGTATTTATAGATGTACAATGCAAGTTGTAACTGCCTCTAACAAACTAACTAACTAACAGAAATCAACTAACTCTGAAACTGGAATATCAGCACAGTAGAACTCAGCGCAGTAAAACTCAGCACAGTTGTCTCAGCAGACTAAGAACACTATATCAGCACAGTACTCTTTAGCAGACTAAGAGCAGTACTGTTCTGACCCGACCAGCAGAGTTGATACCTAAGATCACTAAACCTTATCAGCAGAGTACTCATTACTCTACTTGTATTGAAATAACCAAATATCAGAACACTAGTTACTGAGCTTAGTATAAGCACAGTTCTGAAAATCAGCACACTACCACTTCTGATAGTAAGAACAGTTCTCCAATATTGCATTAATCTCAACAATTCTCCACCTTAATGCAAGATTGCCTTCTTCCCAGCCCTCCTCAAGGCTGTTTGTCCATTCTCTTCTTAATGAACATCCCAGGTGCTAAGGTTTACCAACTCCATGCAATGGTTGAACTTATTGCTTGGTAATGCCTTAGTTAACATATCAGCTGCATTCTCTTCTGAAGCTACCTTCTGAACTTCAACAATGCTCTTCTCCAAGATGTCTCTAACAAAATGTAGCTTCACATCAATGTGCTTTGACCTCTCATGAAACACTTGATGTTTTGCTAGATGGATAGTGCTCTGATTATCACACAGCACAGGAACACTCTTCTGGAATATGCCAAAATCTCTCAGAATGCCCTTAAACCACATTGCTTCCTTCACAGCTTCTGTCAAGGCTATGTACTCAGCTTCTGTTGTGGATAAGGTCACCATAGATTGTAAGGCTGCTCTCCATGTTATAGCAGTGCCATACAATGTAAACACATAACCAGATAAAGACTTCCTTGTATCTATGTTTCCAGCAAAATCAGAATCCACAAATCCAATTAAAGGACTCTTGGTATCAGCACACTTCTCGAACAATAATCCTAAGTCTTCTGATCCATTCAGATATCTTAGAATCCACTTCAAAGCTTCCCAATGAAACTTTCCTGGATTTCCCATGAATCTACTCACCATACTAACAGCATAGGCAAGATCTGGTCTGCTACAAACCATAGCATACATGAGACTTCCAACTCCATTTGCATAAGGGACAGTAAGCATCTGCTTCTTCTCTTCAGCTGTTTGAGGAGATTGCTTGACTGACAACTTGAATTGCTGACCAAATGAAGTACTAACTGGTTTGGACTGGTGCATAAGAAACCTCTTCAAGACCTTCTGGATGTAACACTTCTGGGACAAGAACAGCTTTCCTGCTTTCCTGTTTCTGAGAATATCCATGCCTAATATTCTCTTGGCTTCACCTAGGTCCTTCATCTCGAACTTGCTACTCAGCTGCTGCTTCAGCTGGGTAATCTTTCTCATACTCTTGCTAGCTATCAACATATCATCTACATAGATCAGTAGATAGGTGCTCTCTAGATAATCTTGTTTACCAATATATACACATCCATCATATTTGCTTCTTAAGAAACCAATAGAAAGCATGAATGTATCAAACTTTCTATACCATTGTCTAGGACTCTGCTTGAGCCCATACAATGATTTCTTAAGCAAGCATACCTTACTTTCAGTTTCAGGCATGATAAACCCTTCAGGTTGATGCATATATATTGTTTCAGCTAGTTCTCCATGTAAAAATGCAGTTTTGACATCTAGCTGATGTAACTCAAGATCATCTTGAGCAACCTTAGACAAAAGTAATCTTATTGAACAATGTTTAACAACAGGAGAGAATACCTCATTGAAGTCTATGCCTTCTCTTTGTGTGAATCCTCTTGCCACCAACCTAGCCTTGAATCTGATCTGCTCTCTAGCACCACCAAATCCAACTTCAAGCTTTTTCTTGAACAGCCACCTGCAGCTCACTAACTTCTGGTTTTTAGGCTTCTCAACAAGGATCCAGGTCTGGTTTTTCTCCAAAGATTGCAACTCTTCTGACATGGCTGCTGCCCACTGCTCTCTTTCAGGACTAGTGATTGCTTCCCTATAGTTTCTTGGCTCATAATGCTCCACCTCTTCTGTTGTGATCAGAGCATATGACACAAGATCAGCCTGGCCAAACCTAGATGGGGGGTGAATCTGCCTTCTGAGCCTATCTCTTGCAAGACTATAATTTCTCAAATCAGCAGGGTTGTCCTCCATGGTATCATCTTCTGAATTATCTTCTGGTACCTGTTCTGGAACAACCTCATCTGGTGTGTTATTTCCCAGATCAGTAGGGTTGACCACCTCCTCTGGTGCCAACTGATCTGATGTGGGAAACTCCACCTCAACTAAGAAACTCTCTTCTGACTCATTTACAATTCTTCCATATAGGTCATGGGAGTTTCCATTATGAGGATATCCCATTACATTCTCATTAAAATCAACATCTCTGCTGATTATCAGTTTCTTATGACCTGGTTCAAGGCACCACAGTCTATAGCCCTTGACACCTTTTGGATAGCCAATGAATATACATTTCACAGCCCTTGGCTCAAGCTTATCCTGTCTAATGTGTGCATATGCCTGACATCCAAACACTTTAAGTTTTGAATAATCAGACAACTTGCCATACCATATCTCATCTGGGGTTTTACCTTCTAAAGCATATGAGGGAGTTTTGTTTATCAAGTAACATGCAGTACATACAGCTTCTCCCCAAAAGCTTTTAGGTAATTTAGCATCAGCTAACATGCATCTGACCCGTTCTAGAATAGTTCTATTCATTCTCTCTGCTAATCCATTTTGCTGTGGATTAAGAGGGACAGTTCTATGTCTAGTAATGCCCTTCTCTTTACAAAATTCATTGAATTCAGCTGATAGATACTCAAGGCCATTATCTGTCCTCAAATGTTTTAAGGACTTTCCTTTCTGGTTCTCTATCTCAAGTAGCCATTCTTTGAATTTTGTAAAGGCCTCACTCTTCTGTTTGAGAATGAACACCCAAACTTTTCTAGAATAGTCATCTATAATTGACATGAAATACTTACCTCCACCAATGGTTTCAGTTCTTGATGGCCCCCAGACATCTGAGTGAACATAATCCAGCAGCTCCTTGGTAGTGTGCTCACCCTTCTGGAATGACTTCTTCTTGGCCTTGCCAAGAATGCACTGCTCACAGAACTCTAGGCTTTTGAATGTCTTCTGGTGGAATGCCCCCTTCTTGGATAACTCCATCAGGCCTTTCTCTCCAACATATGCCAGCCTCTTATGCCAAAGCATAGCATCTTCAGAACTCATGGTAACATCAGCAGCACCTGTGATTGTCTCACCAATTAAAGAATATAACCCATTTGACTTCTTCCCTTGCATCACTATCCTTTCAGCTTTGGTAACAAGCAGACATCCTCTTTCTGTCTTGAATTCATAACCCAAAGCATTTAGTGTGCCAAGAGATATAAGGTTTCTCTTCAAAGCTGGAACAAATCTGACATTGGTCAGGATCACATGTTTATCATTAAACATCTTCACCCTCACAGTGCCAATCCCTCTCACATTGCAGCTTTCATCATTACCCAACAGAACTGATCCACCATCCATCATTTCCAGGTTTTGAAACCAAGATTTGGTAGGACACATGTGAAATGAACATCCAGAATCCAACACCCATTTATTAACAAGCTTGCTATCTGTTATGCTCATAACCTCAGCACTATCATATCCTTCTCCTTCTGCTACATCAGCTTTAGGAGGATCAGTAGACTTCTTATGCTCAGGACAATCTTTTATGAAATGTCCTTCCTTATGGCATTTGTAGCAGGCCTTGCTCTTGACTACATTTCCATTTCTCTTGTGATTTGGCTTGGCATGGAACTTCTTGCCTTGCCCTCCTTTCTTGTCATTCTTCAGTTTGATATTAAGACCCTCAGCTTGGTTCTTGGTCTTCTTGGTTGAGTTTGCAACATGTAAACTCTTGGTCTTCAGTATGGACAAGACTTCTTTGAATTTTGCCTTACCCTCCTTGGTAATCAGCAAAGCATCCTTGAAGCTGTCATATGAGGGAGGTAATGCCTCTAGGAGTAGAAAGGACTTCTTGTGATCTTCCAAGGTAATTCCAACATTCTCAAGATCATCAACTGCTTGCATGAACTCTATTAACTGCTCATCAAGGGTTTTATCATCTGACATCTTGAAATTATTAAGCTTCCTTTCCATGAACATCTGATTTGACAAAGATTGTGCCAAATACAGATCATCTAATGCCTCAAATACTCCAGCAACATCCTTCTCCTTCATAACTTCTCTGAAAACATTGTCTCCCAAACTCAGAACAACAATGTTGTAAGCTTTTTCCATAAGCTCTTCTTTCTTGACCTTGTCTGCATCGGATGCAGCAGGGTCAAGAGGAGTAAGGGCCTCTTTCAGCCCATGGTGTGACAGCAGAGCCTTCATCTTGGCTTTCCATAAACCAAAATCTGTCTTACCATTGAATTTCTCTAGCTCCAATTTCACAGAGCCCATTTCTTGATTCTTGACTTTATCTTCGGTTCCCACAGACGACGCCAATTGTTATGGAATTGTATCCACAAAGCAACTCCTCACAAATGATAAATCAAGACAACTAGAAACGCAAAGAATTGAAAACGAATAAAGAACTCAAAGAAAGAACACGGGATTTACGTGGTTCGATCAAATGATCTACGTCCACGGAGGATAGAAGACTCTCTTCACTAATCACAAATGAAAGTTACAGATTACAAGTGTACACAAAGCTTGATCTCTCTCTTAAACTCTCTATGTGTGTAACCCACAATCTATGCACTAGATGGTGTATTTATATATGTACAATGCAAGTTGTAACTGCCTCTAACAAACTAACTAACTAACATAAATCAACTAACTCTGAAACTGGAATATCAGCACAGTAGAACTCAGCGCAGTAAAACTCAGCGCAGTTGTCTCAACAGACTAAGAACACTATATCAGCACAGTACTCTTTAGCAGACTAAGAGCAGTACTGTTCTGACCCGACCAGCAGAGTTGATACCTAAGATCACTAAACCTTATCAGCAGAGTACTCATTACTCTACTTGTACTGAAATAACCAAATATCAGAACACTAGTTACTGAGCTTAGTATAAGCACAGTTCTGAAAATCAGCACACTACCACTTCTGATAGTAAGAACAGTTCTCCAATATTGCATTAATCTCAACAGTTATAATCTGCAAAAACGGTTTGTTGCACTTTTCAGTTCAAAATATGAAAACCGCATTATTGTTCCAGGCAGTGCCATGTTGTCCACTTATTTGATGTTAAGAAGCAAAGAAACCTGAAAAACAAAATAAAAAGTTAAAAAAAGTGAGTCATATAGTGAGTGCAAAAGGGAGGGAGGGATAAACTATGATTCAAATTTCTATAATGGGACCTTGAAAATTTACAAATACAACTTAGTCCAAAAAATAACTTATCGTAATACTGTTTGATTATAAGTATAAAACTACTAAAGATAAGCTTTACATGAATTTGGTGCACTTTCAATTATATCAATTCTACTATATCACATTTTAGATTAGTAATTTTTAAACTATATGCAATCACACCTTATGAAGCTTTGGTGGGATGACATAACTTATATTGCACCTTACAAATTCAAACAGGTGTTACAAACTAAAATGAATTAATTTATTGGTAAGTATTTAAACTTTATCACATTATTGGTATAACTTTTTTTTAGGGTAAATGTATTTTTTTTAAATTTTACCAATTTTAATTTTTGTCCTTTAATTTTTTTAATTTTAAAATTAGTCATTTATTTTGATAAAATTAAGTGTTTTAGTCTTTTTACAGACTAATAGATCAATTCATCTTGTAAGAGATGATGTGACTTTTTAAATACTCACTCCGTCCCACAAGTGTTTGCACCACAAAATGGACACACTTTTTAAGAAAAAAGTGTAATGAGTGGAGTGTTGAGGGATAATTTTATAAAATTATATGAATAAAGTAAAACGGTGATTGGAGAAAGGGTAAAAATAATTGCATTTTGTGTAAATATATGAATATTGTGAGGGTGGGGTTTATGAGAGAGTTTCTTTTTATGGGTGTGCAAACAATTGTGAAACGGACAAATAAGGTAAGTGTGCAAACAACTGTGGGAAGGAGGGAATAACTAATAAGTGCTCACTTCCTATCCATTTTTTAATTCATTAAAACATGTTTTTAGCTTATTCAAAATTAGAAAATTATAATTGGTTGCCAAAACAATTGAAAATATTCACACATTTAAAATCCTTAAATCGCATATCGTTGAAGAGAAAAATGGTACAATTTGCATCCCAACTAGGTTAGATACACTTCTCTTTATATATTTTTTAATTTCAAAATAATTATAAAATGACTAAAATGCCCTTAATAAATAAGGGCACACTGTCTCATTAACCTAGGGGTGTGCACGGTTCGATTTGGTTAACCAAACCGCCCATAAATTGTAAACCAAACAATAAACCATTCTTTTTTTTAAAAACCGTAAATCAAACCGTATTTATAAAAACCGTTCGGTTTGAAACCATAATATTTCGGGCAGTTCGGTCGGTTTTGACCGAACCGTAGTTTTGCTCATTTTTTTCCCTATACACAATAATTAATAAAAATGTAAAACACAATCCTCAATAGAATAGATAAAATGAAATCTCAATAATCCAAAATATAATTCGAATAGACGAAATGCTATTACAACGTTCACAGACTAGTTGTTAAAAAATACGTAACTAAATAACCACAAAAAAAAAAACAAACTTTTATCTTCTTTAAGATTTCAGATTGAGTGAAACTGTGACAGGTTGAAAGCGCCATGCACATAGAGGCGCTAAATACTAAATAGAAGAGAATGTGTAGAGTTTTTGGCTTTGGACAATTCAGCTTGACGGCTTGAAAAATGTCTTGAGTTTACTAGTTTATGAATTATATAATATACAGACTATAAATCTATAATATATATATATATATATATATATATTTTTTTTTATATATATATATAAAATAAGTTCGATTTTTTTTGCAGTTTTTCATTAGTAAAAACCGTAAATTAAACCATACTAAAAAAAATCAATTCTAAAAATCGTAAACCGAACCGTAAATAAAAAACCGAATCATATTTAATAGTCTGGTTTGGTTCGGTTCGGTTCAGTCGGTGTGAACCATACTTTTCACACCCCTACATTAACATATTTAATAGACACCCCATATCTCAGGTTTAGTAAATGTACACATCTTCACTTCATTTTCTTCTCCCTCCGCACCAGCCTCTCACCGTCACCACCACCCAACATCTCCATCCAACACAATTGAGTTAGATACAAAAAAATTCAAGAAAGAAGAATACAATGGTGATTGTCAGATACAATTTTAAAAATTAAAAAAATTGACAAACCAATATCGAAATTTAGGTTATTTTTTGATAAATCAGTGTCAAATTTTGAGTTATTTTTCAACGAATTGATGTTAAAATTTACAATTTTTCAGAAAAAAAAAAAATAGAATCTAAAAAATTTGGATTTTTTTTTTTGAAAAAAATACAATATTTCAACAAAAACTTATTCAAAAGTTCCATATTTTTCGGCAAAAATTGGTAAAAAAATCACCACCTTTTCAACACTCGTAAAAGAGACGCTTACATTATCAAATCTCAAAGAAACCCTAAAACATAGAAAGAGACGGTACAAATGAGAAAAAATTATGATTGTATCTAACTCGATCGTGCTGGACAGAGATGGTGGCAGTAGCAACGGAGAGGGTGGCGAGGGAAAGAGAAGAAAGTGAAGAATAAGTGAATATTGTATACTTACTAAATTTGATATAGGTGGTGTATCTATTAACTTAGTCAATGAAATAGAAGGTGTATTTATTAGGAGTATTTAATACTCCTATTTTAGATATTTCATAATTATTTTAAAATAAAAAAATATAGAAGAAAGTGTATGTAAACCCTACCCTGATAAAAATCCCCAAGCCCCACTTTTATAGCTTTTTATGTGTTTTTAGCCTTTTATTTTAATCTTTATTTTCTGTTGCCTTTTGACTATTGACACATTATGCGACTTTTGTACCATTGGGGAGTTTGTTACCCCTTTTTGGAGTCCGTTGTCCTTTGGTGGAGTCTGCTTTGTTTCTGTTGTGGTGCTCGAAAGTTTTGGATTTTGGTGCATGATTATTTTTCTCTGTTTTTTTAACACTAGACAATCTTAAGGTGAAGCTTGTCTCGATATTAGAATAGAAAACTGTGCGAAGTTTAACGGGAAAGAGTACATTCGCGTCCCCCTTCTCATGATTGGAGTTGGTAGCAACACTGTATTGATCAATTTAGTTTGAAGATCTTGTGCTTAAAAATATATTATATGTTTATAGTGATTTTGTAAATAAAAAAGAAAAATCCTAGCCCCACCACCTAGCTAGCAAGGTGCAGTTTGTGAAATGACTCTCAATCAAGCCTTTGGATATAATAAATGTTGGGAAAGTAGGTGAAGAATTAAGACTAAAATCGGATTAGAATTAATGTAAAGGTTAGAAATTAAATAGATATGTGGAAATTAAAATAAAGAATAAAAAAGGGTCCCCATTGGTGATGAGTTGTATCATGTATGATATGCTTCGTGGATAACTTTTGCCCATACACATGTCTTCACCACTCCCATATCTACTTTTTCTTTTTCTTGGGCTTGTGTGTTATAAATCTATTTTTCATAAGTTTAGTCGTCCATTGAAGATGATTTAATCAATTATCACAAAATGTCCCACATTGGCCACACCGATCGTGAAGTTTCACTCCGATAATCAATACTATGGTCTTCAACAAGTAAAAAATTACCGACATGGTAGCATTCCACAATGCCTCCACGATTTCACTCAAATTGCTCAATAAATTGACATGCTTCTCTCAATAAATATACTCTCAATTAGCGAATGGTAAATGATATGTCTTTTGATTATTTGGTATACACACAATTTAATATGGAGTATCTTTTTGTGTGTTGAATAAATTTTGTTGAGTTTTGAGACGTCTCCACTGCTGATTGGATCGTTTACGGGTACATGTCTCCTTTCTAGGAGACAGTGAAATCATACAAACCAAACATCTTCTCTCTCTATCACGTGATTCTTACAAAGATTACGCTTCACACCATGATTATGCACATAAAGGGATTCACACAAAGATCATGCGCGCGCACATATATATATTGTTACGATTGTCACGATAATTTCACTTTGATTAGACGTCTCCAATCACAAGCAAAACAATCTACCACAAATACAATCCAACGAAGAACAGCAATTCACAAATATAAACGAAAACATAAAACAAAGCACAAGAAGATTTAAGTGGTTCGATCAACGTGATCTACATCCACTGGACACACGACTTCAATTTGATTAGTATAAGAGATGTTTACACACTCATCACTCGGAAAGGGAATTTATCCTCACTTCACTCGTGAACTCTCAACTCTCAAAACGAATGCTCGCAGACGTCAAAGATTACAAATGCAAGTAATGAGGTATTTATAGATGTCAATGGTGATTGCAGCATGTTCTGAACGCGTGATTATTGCCACGTGGATTCTGTTTCAACCATGTAACAAACTCACACTTTCAACGTGACCCAATCTGAAATGACTTCCTTACCCTTCACTTGTTTTCGCAACCAGACGACGTCATCATAACATTGACCGGAAGACCTCCCTCTTCTTGTTCTACTCTTCTGATGACCAACACTTAGTCAAAATTAACTCTGCAAACAGAACTCGACTGATCTGGTCCGACCTCTACTTGTCTTCCCATCTATTCTGGTTCTAAGCAACCCCATCTCATCTGATTGGACTCCTCCACCTCATCTGATCTGGTTAACTTGTCCGACTCCAACAACTGAGTCTACCAGAAGACTTCTATCGACTAAATACCTCATCTGATCCGCCCAACAGACGAGTACAGTAGCAGACTAGAATCTACCTGATCCTACCAGACAAGTTGAACTCATCTGATCTTAGAGATTTGAGATAAACCTCACAAATATATATATATATATATATATTTTGACAAAACAAATATTTTTATTTGTCCTAGGGTTACTGACAGTCAGCCATACATATATACAACACAATCTCTTTCTTTTATGTGGCGTTTAAGTGAGGAGTGTGAGACTTGTGTAGATGATGTGCTACTCAATCTTGAACTTTTGGTGACCTCCTCTACATTTACATTTTGAATAGATATGATACTCAAGTGATCTGAGTCCGTCACTATTGGAGTTGTTCATCGGAGACGGCCGATAACCCAACAATCTTTTTTTTTTTTAATCTTAGATTTGGTTAGACACTTATTTGAGTCTGATTACAAATCTATCTTTAACTAGTGTACCCTATCAAATTAAACGTAAAAAAAAAATAATAATAAAAGATCCTACAAAGCATTTCCGATCATTATAATTTTAAAGTAGTAAATTTGGATTGTGCCTAATAATATCTGATACGTGATAAAGTAGTAAATTTGGATTGTGCCTAATAAAAGGACTGCTAAAAACGTACTTAAGCAACATGCTTAAAGAAACATTCTCCCCACTTTCCTTTCAAAATATTCTCTAATGACTATGCTTGTCAATTCATTCATTCTTTAAGATAAAAGTTATAATCATGGTGAGGGTAAAAGAGTAAAATGATTATAGTTAATTGGACAGAAAGTACGTTGTACTGTGAGTAATATTGTTTTTTTGCCTTAAACCAATAAGTACTGGTATATATGAAAACGATTATACACCAAGTGACCATAATCAATATTGCAATCATTTTCGACTATTATTGTCAATAATTTCGTGCAGAATTTCTTTGAACACTCTTCAAGATTACGTCATATTTATCTATATAATGTATTCTGAACTTCACATACATTATCTTTTTATCTCTTTTTTTATTGAAAGGTATTAGCATACAATGCTTAGATAGTCTATCGACTAACAATTTCTGACTTCTACATCCTTTATTTCAATCTTTAATCCTCTTTACTAAATTCATCGATATTGAATACATGAAATAATTTTTTTTTTATCTCTAATAAAACAAAAATATGACACATAATAAATTAGTATAAGTGCCATTTAATCAAATCTTAATGTAATGGGGCCAAATGCAACACCAAAGTCCAAAGTGAATTGCTTCATCCATCAATTAGTGGGACAAGGATTTGGTGCTGAGAATAGGGAATTTTTTATTTTTTTAAAAAAAGAATTTAATTTTGTGATTTATCATTTAAGTGAGATAAGGTGCCTTAATCAAAATTCTAAAGCATCTTATATTCCCCTTTCTCTCTCTAAACTTTCTCTCTCTAATAAATACCTTCATATGATCACAACTAGAATGCACCTACTGCACCTTCCTAAAACCTCTAACAGATACAGAAAAAAATAAAATGAAAAGATAATATTTAATTGAATTTTGTTATTCCTTGTTTGGTGGGATTAAGGATTTTTGTGCTTTCATTAACTTGTTTGGTAGAAATTCCTAATTTTTCAGGCAAGCTTTTCTCTCTCTAACTAGGTAAGTAAGTTATATATCTTTTCAAGATTGTGAGATTTGTGCAATCAATTTTCACAATTCAAGAAAATATAATTAAGAATTTCGATTTCGATTTTATACAAGAAATGAATTCTCTGTTTTCAATTTCTTTTGTGGTTCGATTTATTAAATTCTTAGAAAGAAATTACTCTCTGTATTATTTAGTCCATATCTGAAAATTGGGAGCATATTTTCGAATTCAATTTCAAATTTAGATAATTATTTGAAGCTTTCCGGCTCCGATGAGCTTCTACCACTGGCCGCGCCGCCTACTCGTCGACGGAGCTCCGCCAATCAACGGCAGCATAACCCACAGTGAGTATAACAGAGCAGCCAGTTTCGACACAAATATGGTGATAATTTTAGCAGCTTTATTGTGTGCTTTAGTTTGTGCTCTTGGGATAAATTCTATTATAAGGTGCATCCTCCGTTGCGGCGCCCGGATGAGTCCGGGTGGCGCAACGGAGGAGAGGCCCGAAACGCGACGTTTCGGGGTAAAGGGTCTGAAGAAGGCGGCCCTAAGGAAGATTCCAGTTGCGGTGTACGGGTCGGAGCAGCGGGTCGGGTTTACGGAATGTCCGATTTGCTTGGGTGAGTTTTCGGATGGGGAGAAGATTAGGGTTCTTCCGAAGTGCCACCATTGTTTTCATGTCAAGTGTGTTGATACGTGGTTTGCTTGTCATTCTTCGTGTCCGACGTGCCGCCAGTCCGTGGCGGAAGAGGCGGTGGAGTGCGGCGGAGGAGTGGTGGCGGAGGGTGGAGGGAGGCATGTGGTAGGAGGAAATGGTGGTGATGCTGAGGAGGTGGCCTAATTGTATTCCAATTTTTGTTTACTTTTTTTTCTTTTTATGTGAATGAAATGAAAGACAAGAAATGTTTTTTCTCTTATCTTTTTCCTTTTTTATTGTCCATTGTAAATTGTAATATAATGGTTCATTCATGTCATGTAAATACTGAAAAATAAAATTTGGAAAGAGTAGTAGCAATATACCCTTTTCATCCCCACAGAGCGTGTCTTGTTAGTTATGAATCATGTAATATTTCCCATGTGCAATTTTATAATTTTAATTAGAGTTGGATACGAATTTTAAAGAAAATTGATTGTTTTGTGTAAAAAATGTATTAATATAGTTAAGTTAGTTATTAGTTAAGTAACCAATTAAGATTAGTTAATTGGTTACTTTCACACTGGTATATATTTTTTTTTTTGAAAACATAGTCCCAGGATCGAGACAAGATTATAAATAACGAGAAAAAAGATCCTGAATCCATGTTGGAACGTCTACTCCAGTCCAATCTTGAGGAGAAGGAGAGTCAACAGTCGATTGTGCCAACTTATGAGCTGTCATATTAAATCGTCTTGAGATTTTGCAAACTTCCCACACTAGGAAATTTCTCAAGAGACTGTGAATATCAGGTCTGGATGAACCTATCAACCCAGACTCCCTATTAAAATTATACACCACTTCCTCAGCATCACTAGAATCAGTAAAACACCTGATCCTAGAAAGATTAAGCCCAATGCACCTTTCCAAACCTACCTTAATAGCCTCCAGCTCCGCTTCCACCACCGAGCCAGTCCTATCAATCCTTCGCGCCCCAGCTGCGACAACATCTCCTTTAATCGATCCAATAACATAGCCAACAGCATAGAGGTCCCTATCAGTATTAAAGGCCGCGTCAACAAACACCAGCCATCGCGCATCTCCCTGGGCAAAGAAACGAGGGTTGTCCCTCTCAATAATACTCATGTTTTTTGCCTGAAAATCATGCAGAAAACGAAGGGCCCAATCAATGGATGCTTCCGACAAATCCAAACTTCTTCCATCGGTGTGTCTATCTTCATGCATCCATTTACATCTTTCCTTCCAAACTGCCCATGCAATCATCAAAAATTCCTCAAGGCTCAAACCACAGTTGCCTAGACCCCCAATATCCAGGATGTCAATAATACACATATGCTCTTTGTTTTTCAGAACAGACCAAACCCCAACACCCTTCCATACCTTTTTAACCGCAGGGCAAAAGAATAAAACATGGGTAGTATTAGCATAAGAAAAGCCACAGGCCCCACAGCTAGGCAAAATAGGAACATGGTGCTGTAGAAGATTGCCTTCAGTAGCTACGATTTCTAAGACCGTCTTCCAGGCGAAAATTCGAACCTTCGGGGGGATTCTCAAACGCCACAATCTTTTCCAAAAGGCTGTCATCTCTTTGTTATTCGAAGGGCCCACCTCCTCCTCAAGCTCATTCACTATCCCATATCCAGACGCCACAGAGTATACTCCATTTTGTCCCAGAGGCCAATATCTCACATCACCACCCTCATCATCTTCAATAGGGGTATTCAAAATGGCCTCACACTCGAATGGAAGGAAAGCTTGATGGACCAATTCCTCATTCCAGGAATGATTAACCCCAATATATCTATCCACCATTGACCCACTAGCAATACGTGACACAATCCTCCCTGATTTCAGACCATTCACCCAAGCTTCTTTAAAAATATGGATCGATTTTCCATCTCTAACCTTCCATCTAAGATTCTCTTTCAACACCGATTTTCTCCAACAAATAGACCTCCATAAGTAAGATGGGTTAGACCCTGGGTCCGCCTCCAGAATATCAACAAACTTAAAATACCTGGCCTTAAACAGTCTTGCAACCAAAGAATCCGGCTTATTCAACATTCTCCAAGCCTGCTTAGCCAACAATGCACGATTGAAATCCACCATCTTCCTGAAACCCAGCCCCCCTTTATCCTTAGACAAGCACAAGTGATTCCATTTCTTCCAATGTAACCTTCTAGTATTTTCATTCTTACCCCACCAAAAATTGGCAATCACCCTTTCCATGTTGTTGCAAGTTGATGTCGGAATCCTAAAACATGACATGGCATAGGAAGGTATAGCTTGTAGAACTGCCTTAATAAGAACTTCCTTCTCCCCTTCTAAAAAAGGCTTTACAATTCCAAGAGTCCAACCTAGATACCATTCGATCCACCAAATATTGAAACTGAAACCTCTTGTTTTGTGCTGAAAAAGTAGGTAATCCCAGATAAAGTTCATGTCCTTGAGCTGACCTGACCCCAAGAGCATTCTTAGCCATATCTTTTTCCGAATTAGGGATATCCTCACTGAAGGTAATAGCCGATTTATCATAATTAATCAATTGGCCCGATGCCTCCTCATATATACTCAAGAAGGTTTTAATGTTCTCACATTCTTGGCGCGTCGTTTTAAAGAACATAAGACTTTCATCCGCAAAAAAGAGGTGTGAGACAATAGGCGCACCTCTGGCAATATTAACTCCAGAAATTTTTTGATCAGTAACCCCCTTGTTAATCAAAGAAGAGAGGGCCTGGGCACAAATAACGAATAAATATGGGGATAATGGATCACCCTGGCGAAGACCCCGAGAAGGAATAATCGTATCTGAAATTTCCCCATTCACCTTGATCGAGTACTGAACTGAAGTGACACATCTCATAACTAACCCAGTCCATAAGTTTGAGAAGCCCAGCTTTGTCATGACAGTTCTTAGAAAATCCCAGTCCATTATGTCATATGCCTTGCTCATATCAAGCTTTAACGCCGCCACTCCCCGCCTATTCTTCTTCATCCGAATCCAATGTAAACACTCGAATGCTATTAAGATATTATCCATAATTAGCCTCCCTGGAATAAAAGCACTCTGACTTTGATCAATAACCGTGTCCAGTATCAGCTTCATTCTATTCGTGATCGTTCTGGCAAGCATGCGATAGGTGACGTTGCACAAACTGATGGGCCGAAAGTGAGCTACCAAAGACGGGTTCTTGATCTTAGGTATAAGTGTGATAACAGTCTTATTCCATTCTTGCAACGAATGTCCCTCATTTAGGACCCCAAGCATTTGATCCATCACTGTATCACCAATAACACCCCATGCTTTTTGAAAAAAATCTGCAGAATAACCATCCGGACCAGGAGCTTTCAGAGGGCTAACATCCTTAAGTGCACGTACAATTTCGTCCTTAGTGAAGGGTGTATTCAGCATCACATTCATGTCATCTGTCACCACACAATCTAAGGCCTCCGTAGCCCTCTCCATTGTCCTCACCGAAGGTTTCGAAGAGGTAAACAATTCCTTAAAATAATCCAAAATGATGCATTGAATACCCTCATTCGAAGTAGCCCAACTTCCATCTTTAGAAAACAAGCCATTGATGTAATTGATCTTTCGTCGCATACTTGCTCTCATATGGAAGAATTTTGTGTTTCTATCCCCTTCTTTAAGCCATGTAACTCGTGATCTTTGTTTCCAATACACCTCTTCTTGAGAATACATTTTTTCCAATTCACCTTGATCGAGTACTGAACTGAAGTGACACATCTCATAATTAACCCAGTCCATAAGTTTGAGAAGCCCAGCTTTGTCATGACAGTTCTTAGAAAATCCCAGTCCATTCTGTCATATGCCTTGCTCATATCAAGCTTTAACGCCGCCACTCCCCGCCTATTCTTCTTCGTCCGAATCCAATGTAAACACTCGAACGCTATTAAGATGTTATCCGTAATTAGCCTCCCTGGAATAAAAGCACTCTGACTTTGATCAATAACCGTGTCCAGTATCAGCTTCATTCTATTCGTGATCGTTCTGGCAAGAATGCGATAGGTGACGTTGCACAAACTGATGGGCCGAAAGTGAGCTACCAAAGACGGGTTCTTGATCTTAGGTATAAGTGTGATAACAGTCATATGGACGAATTTTGTGTTTCTATCCCCTTCTTTAAGCCATGTAACTCGTGATCTTTGTTTCCAATACACCTCTTCTTGAGAATACATTTTTTCCAATTCATCATCCAAGTGTTTGACTTCAACCCAGGCCAGATTAGAATTTTCATTATTGAGAAGGGTCGCTTTCTTATCCTTAATGCATTTAATTCTATCCTTCACAGTCCCTCCTGCCTCCTTTGCCCATTTACTAAGCACATTACTGCAAGAAGCAAGAGTGGTATGTAATTGTTCATTTCTGGGGCGTGCTTTCCAAAATTCGGAGATGGTATCAATAAAATCAGAATTCCTTATCCACCCGTTTTCAAACCTAAAAGGATGAAATTGTTGTCTATTTTTCCTCAAATCCTGATTATTAAGCACCAGAAAAATAGGTCGATGATCCGAACTAACAAAGTCAAGATTACGAGCTTCAATATTCGGGAAAAGTGACCTTGCTTCATCATTAATAAAAAACCGATCCAGACACTCCAATATTGCATTCCTACCCGATTGTTTGTTAGACCAAGTAAATTTAGGACCCTTTGCTTTAATCTGTTTCATATCAATGTCATCAAGAACTTCTCTGAAATTAAGAATCTGATTAAAAGGTCTAGCTCTTCCTCCTTTTTTCTCATTATAGTGCAATATTTCATTAAAATCCCCCCCAATCACCCAGGCCCTCCCCTCCATAGAAATACTCATCTTAATCTTACGAAGCAAGTCCCATGAATGTTTACGTAAATGAGTAGCAAAGTTACCATAGAAGCCCGTAAATCTCCACTGCACATCATTAGAGCTCACTAAACATTCAACATGTCCACTCGAATAAGACAACAACGAAACATCAACTTCATTCCACATCAACAAGAGTCCACCACTACAACCGACAGCAGGAACACAAAAGCAAGACGAAAAACCCAACTTCAAACGAACAACAAAAGCAAAAGAACTGGAACATCTAGACTCAACTACAAAGCAAATAGACGGACGATGAAAAGCGATTAAACGACTAAGGTGACCCAACGCACGGTTATTATTAAGGCCTCGTGCGTTCCAAGATAAGATACTCATCCACTACGGCGGGACTGGATGTTCCCAGCCACCGCCTTCTTGCTCTTCGAACCCCGACCCCTACTGCTGGTGCCCATACTCTTACACTTCATTTTCTTCGGAGGTCCTTCTTCCTCCGCTTCAGGTCGACTACGCTGATTCTTACATCCACCACGAACATCAAGTGTGCTTTCCTGCTCACCATCCTCCACCATCATAACCGGAGCTGCTTCAATAGCCATTCTTGTGGGCAAAGGGGAGTCAGTATCAGGCGAAAAACCCATCACCATAGGCTGTTGGGGAGAGGCAGCCTTAACCGTCGGAGGAATATATGGCAGTTCACCTTCTCCAATGATTTCCATAAAAGCTGTATAATCAAGATCACTAATACACCTCCCAACCAAATGAGTAATACGGTAATCACGCCCGTTATCCACAGTATATAATGGTTCCTTAATCAGATCATACTCAAAGTTATCTGGAACTGAGAAAGAAAGAGGTTCAAGAACATCACCTGAGCGAGGATCAATTTTAGCATATCTCATGTGTGCACTTTTCCCTTTAGGGCATGAAACTCCCCTTGCATGCGGCATCAACTGATCAAATGAGCTCACCATTTGTCTGGGTTTTCGTATAGGCACCCTTTGTGTTTCGATCTGTGGCTCCTCCATCAAAATCCACTTTCCCTTATCCCTAGGAGCACCAACATTAGAAGATGAAGATGCCCCACCTCTCTTCTCCGCTGCCACTCGCTCAGTGGCTTGGATACAGTTCTGCATGTCCTCCAAAGTGGGTGGTTTTCGCTCATCAGCCCTCAGCCATGGAAGGAACCTACGATTAGCAATACACCACTTCTCCGTCTTACCCAGTGCGACCACACAATCTTTTTCACCATGATCAACCTTGCCACATAGATAGCAAAAATCCGATAACTTCTCATATCTGAAAAACACATAAACAGTGTCCTCATTAATAGTGATAGAGGTTCCTCGACGAAGAGGTTGAGCAATGTCCAACACTATTCTGGCTCTGAGGCATCCACCACCAATAGTATCATCATCAGGACCTTCCACTTCCACCACCTGACAGATCACCACACCCACTCGGAAGCCCACCGGCTTGGTCAAAGCCCTGATCTGGAGGCCATGCATTTGTACCCAGAAAGGTACTTTAGTGAGAGAAACATCTGCCAGCCTGATATGCCCTTCCAAGAGATCCATCACCATCAGCACCTTTTTGTAATTCCACGGCTGCCTATGAAACACCATAGCCATTTCTACTTTCTCAGAAAATTCAAAAGTAAAAAGTCCTTCACCAACAGCGACCACTTTCAGCAAACCTTCCAAATTCCATACTTTACGAAGAACCTCAGCAACCTTCGCCGCACCGAATCTTTTCCTCGAAGCAAAGCGAACGATCAAAGTATTTTTGGGTACTGCAAGCTCATGCTGGGGTACATTAATTCCTGGATTTTCGTCATCAGTGAGTGAAAAACGGTTCATTTGTTCACTCAGAATCTCCTCCATAATGAGTAAGAGATTGCTACGAAAGGTGAGTTGGATTTGTTGGGGGGGAGAAAATTTGGAGTGAGCAAATGAAAAGACCTTGCCCCCCAACTATATAGTCACAAGAAATATGAGAGCCATCAAGGTAGCGTATCACACCTTCCCAAGCAAAACAATCGAGTGGTTTTTTGGGAGAATCACACAAACCCAGAAAAGCAACGGAGGAATAAATAAAAAGAGAGAAGCTTCTGAAGAAATGATGAAGGAAATTCTTGGGAAACAAGAGGAAAAATAAAAGGCCCAATAGATGAGCAAGATGTTCGAAAAGGTAATGATTGAGGAGATTTAAACACTACTCCCTAATAGGAGAGGCAAAGAGAATGAGGAAGGTGAAAAGCTTACAAAGAAAGCCAACAAAAGAGAGGTGAACTCTCGGTTAACTGGAACAATCGCACCAAGCGAGGGTGTAATCGCCCATAGATAGCGCGTACACTGGCGCGTGACGCGAACGTCACACTGGTATATATATGTGTGACTGGTATATATATGTTGGTGACAGTTAACTCTCTGTTCTTAATGAAATTCATTCTAATAACATTCACATGGCCGTATCAGTCTAACTGCTGAGAAACTCTTCTACTTTTTCCTTCTTCTTCTTCTTGTCGATCATGGCGGATCCATCGACCACCACCACAACGACTTCAGTCTTTGACTCCACTCTCACTCTTCACGCCATGACTCATCTTGTTACTGTCAAACTCAAGTCCACCAATTATCTTATGTGGTATGCCCCAAAAAAATCTTTTATTAGTCACTCAAAAGTTCCTTCCGTTTGTTGACGATTCTTCTCCGGCGCCTCCGTCTACCATCTCCAAAGACGACAAATCTGACCCAAATCCAGATTACGCTTCTTGGTTTGCTCGAGATCAAATTGTTAGAGTTTTCTTGGTTTCCACGTTAACGGAGGAAACTATGGCTATTATTGTTGGTTGCCTTTCCTCTGCAGAGACCTGTTCGACTCTTGCCAACGTTTTTAATCAATCTTCAAAGGCTCGTGAATTCCATCTTAAAGACGAGCTCCAAACGTTCAAGAAAGGGCATCGATCTGTCACCGAATATGGTGCGTTATTCAAGAACTTGTGTGATCAATTATCCTTTATGGGGTGTGTTCTTGACAACACGGACAAGTCCCATTGGTTTCTTCAAGGTCTTGGCCCCGACTTCCCCGGTTTCTCAACTGCTCAAATCAATATTTCTCATCTTCCCGGTTTTTCTGACCTCCTCGCCATGGCAGAGTCGCATGATCTTTTTACCAAATCTCTTAATGGTGCATTTACATCGGCTCCTGTAGTGCCTTCTTTCTTTGCTCAGGCTGCTCGCCCTCCTCGTCGAGGACGATGCTAGTTTAGTCGCGACAGTTTCTCATATTCTGGCCACTCCTAAGGCCGCTCGGGCGAGCGTAGTCGTGGTATTTTTCCTCCACGTTGTCAAATCTATAAATTTGAGGGTCAATACGCTGATGCGTGTCCTCAATGCTATACGGCTCCTCCTACTCGCCAGTCCAATTGTGCAGAATCATTGTCGATCTCTTCCTCAATCGATTCGTCCAATATTTCAGACTGGTATGTTGATACAGGAGCCTCTGACCATATGGTCTCCTCGCCCGCTGCCCTTGACTCCTCGTCCTTTTACTCAGGTTCAGACCGTGTTGTGGTCGACAATAGTAACTCTCTATCGATTACTCACACTGGCTCAAAATCTCATTCCTCTACTCTTTCTTTATCAAATGTTCTAGTTGTTCCTCATATAACCAAAAACTTATTATCTGTCACTCAACTAACATCTAATCATTCCGTGTCTGTTCATTTTACTAATTCTTCCTTTGAAATTCAGAATCGAGCAACAGGGACCGTTCTCGCACGAGGATAACGTGAAAATGGTCTTTATATTCTGGATCAATCTTACAATTCCCTTAGGTGGTGTTTGGTTTGGGATTGTGGTGGATTGGATTTGGATTGTGGTGGATTGGATTGAGATTTGGGTAATCCATGAATAGTAATTGTTGTGTAAGTTGTGTTTGGTTAAGGATTGAGAAGTATGGGTAGATTTAACTTTATGTCACATCAAAAGTGATGTTATAATATTTTATTATTGTTAATAGTGAAAGAAAAGTAAGAGAGAGAAAAAAGTAGGAGAAAGAATGAGTGTGTGAAAGAAGAATAAGAGAGAGAAGAAAGTAGGAAAGAGAATGAGTGATTTGATTGTATAAAAATAGCTGTATAGGTGTATTATAGGGGTAAATTGGTATTTGGATTGAAATGGATTGAGAGAGATTGGATTAGGATTGACCCAATCCCAAAACAAACACCGCCTTATTTTTGCTCTTCATAATAAAATTAATACAAATGCATCTTATGAGCCATGGCATGATCGTCTTGGACACACACACTTTAATAATGTCAAATTGCTCACAAGTTTAGCTTTTATTTTTGTTACTTCTCTCTTACCTGCACCCGTCTCATGTACTTCTTATAAACTTGCTAAAAGCTCGCGTCAACCTTTTACTCTTAATACTAAGCAAGCTAAATCCTTGTTAGATCTTATTCATTGTGACATATGGGGTCCTTCCCCTATTACCTCGTGTGATGGTTATCGATATTATGCTATATTTGTGGATGATTTTTATCGATTTATATGTTTCTATCCCTTAAAACTAAAATCTGATTTTTACTCTGTGTTCGTCCACTTTAAACAAATGGTGGAAAATCAATTCAATACTACTGTACTATTAAAACATTTCACACTAATTGTGGTACCGAATTCACTAATCATAATATTCAGAAATTGTTCTCTCAATGTGGCATTATTCACACTATGTCCTATCCATATACTCTTGCTTAGAATGGCCGAGCAGAGAGAAAACACTGACACATTTGGTTGACTCGACGATTCCCTCGCAATATTGGGTTGACTCTTTTGGCACAACTGTTTATCTTATTAATCGACTTCCATCATTTGTTCTTCAAAATAAATCACCATATGAACTTCTCTTCTCTTCCTCGCTTTGACAACTTACATGTATTTAGTTGTCGTGTCTTCCCATATTTACGTGACTATGCCGCTAATAGACTTCCTCCTTATAGCATTCCTTGTGTTTTCATAGGTTACAGTTCTCACCATCACGGCTTCTGTTGCCTTGACCCTATATCGTCTCGAATTTATGTTACACGTCATGCTTAGTTCGACGAATAAACTTTTCCTTAAAAAACAACCAACACTTGCTCATCCTCGCCTGGCTCTCTTGCACTATCCACCTTTTTGGATCCCCCATCACCCATTCCACCTTCATCATATTTTCCTCGGCATCCCACATCAAGGTCGTCCTTGTTGGGATATTCATCCTACCCCTACCTTGATTAGAATTTGTATACTTAGTTTTGATGGCCAAAATCAGATCAGTATTCAAAGTGTTAGATCTAAATTTGTAACCCAGTGATAGGTTATCTAAGCTGTCTTATAAAGCTTAGAAGATACTCCCTCCGTCCCAGAGGAACTTGCACCTTTGGGACGGCACACATTTTAAGAAATGTGTAAGAAAAAGTGTAATGAGTGATGTTTTGAGGGGTAGTTTTGTAAATTTTTATGAATAAAGTAAAGTAAAAAGTAGATTGAGTGTGGAAAAGTAATGGCATATGGGTAAATATAAGTAGATTTTAAGGGTGAGGGTTATGAATATATTTCCTTTTATGGAGTGTGCAAATTGGTATGGGACATCTATATATGGAAAGTGTGCAAATTCCTGTGGGACGGAGGGAGTAGTATGTATAAGTCTAAGTCTTAGTCAGTGGGATCAGCTGTACGTATATCAGCTGATACCACATCTGATCAACACGCGTATGCTCAAGATTTAAAGAGAATAAGACTAAAGACTAGAAGATACTCCAAGGTTCATTAGTTTTTTTTTATTACAAGTTAAATACCCATCCCTTTTTTTTTTCCTCCCCATGACTCGAACCCAGGACCTAAGGCCTAGGTAGTGGTGCTCTAACCACTTGAGCTATCCCACTTTGTCTCCAAGGTTCATTAGTGAAATCAGATCTGAAAAGTTCTTGTATACTCTATCAGCTGATAGTAGCTATATGAGATCTGCCGATCAGAAGACCTTAGCAGTTGTGAACCTACTAGATCTTGTCAATACTTGAAGAGCTTTAAAGACTGAAAGTTGTTTGACCAGAAGATAATTATTCATTAAAGGAAGAAAAGGGCAAACTCAACAGAAGACAAAGAGAATGTAGGATAGCATCTGACAGACTTAATCAGATGACAAGATGACATGTCTAACAACTCAGCTGACGTGGACCAATTAAAAGATGACAACACACTATGAAGTTGACTTGGACTAGGGTTTCAGAGATCCTCATCAGAACCGTACAAAGCATTTATTGCACATTAAATGCACATTCCTTTTTAAGGAAATGTCGTACTAGAAATCAAGGAGACATCCAATCCATGAAGATCTCATCCCATATTTAGAAGATCTGTTGCAACGGCTAGTTCGAGCACATCTCTCTCTATAAATACAAGACTTTGTTCACTTGAACAATTACCGAAAACTTACACTCGAGAACTCTATCAGTTGACCTCAAGAACATCAAATCTTTCTGAAATCATTCTAAGAGTTCCTTAGAGCCCGGATCTAGTTTCTATCCTTAGCTCTAAAGTTTCCGAGACTAAGCCTGATTCTATTTCATATTCATAGAGTTTAGAAAGTGTGTATCTTTCACACTTAGTTGGTTATACACACATACCTTTATTTTAATTGTAGAAAACCCAACTTGTAAAAGTACTTGTTCTTCCAATAACAAGTAGATCCGTATACACTTAAGGAAGTGTATCTCGATCAAAGTCTTCTCTTGGGACTATAAAGTAGCAAAGACCTTTGTTTAAAGGAATTAATATCACGATTGAGCCGTGAGAGTGGACGTAGAACAAGTTGTTCGAACCACTATAAATACTTGTGTTATTTACTGTTTTATTATTTTATTGTTTATATTTTTTTTTGATTATTCATATTTCTTAAATCACAAGTTTACAAAAGAGTCAAAATTCACTAAGTTAGTTTTTACCATTAGTAGATATCCTATCAGCTGATATCATTCATTGTTTGATAAAGTCATTCTTTATTAAAAAGGTTTTCATTCAACTCACGAGTCTAAATATTTAGGGCCTACAAAATTCTGCACTAGTAGCTCGTTATATAGCTTTCTAACTGACCAGCTGATATGGCAATTAGTAGGTTTGTTATCTATATCTGTTAATCTTCACTCGCACTCTTAAGATCAGATCATATTATCTGCATCAGAGCACAAAGTTCAGGCTTTAAACGGGACCCCCGCAAGTGTGCGGTGGGATTGACCCCCTCGGATTAATCGGTACTCGGACCGGATACCGTGGCATTAAAAAATAAATTATCTACATCAAATGACTTGAGCACATAACTCTTCTGGTTGTCTTATCTGATTAGCACACAAAAGTTTGAAAATCTATTCACCCTCCCTCTAAACTTTCACCAGCATTGATACTCGTTTAGGGACCAACAGTCCTCACCGTGCTCTATTTGTATCTCGGTAAATGATTCTCTTCCACCGTATGCCTGTCCTCTTCCCGATCTGCCTCTTTTGCCAGCTCCCCGCCATCCTCCATTCCCTCTTGTTCGCTCTCCATCTCATCGAACGAATATTACTCGTCCAACACACACTATGCACACTCGATCTAAAAATTGCATCTTAAGGCTTAAGCATCCCGTCAATGCTTCTTTTCTCGCCACCAATGCTCTCCTCGCATCCATCCACTCTGCTAAAGAACCAAAGGGTTTTAAATTAGCATATAAGTCGCCTGAGTAGATTGCGGCCATGGACACAGAATTACAAGCTCTCCATTCCAATCACACTTGGACTCTTGTTCCTCGCCCTCCTGCGGAAAATGTAATAGGTTCCAATGGATTTTTCGAGCAAAGTACTTATCTGATTGGAGCATTGATCGTCACAAAGCTCGCCTCATCACCCAAGGGTTTTCTTAGCTTCCTGACTTCGATTACGACCACACCTTTAGTCCAGTCGTTAAAGATTCCACTGTTCGCATTATCATTTCTCTCGTTTTCCTGAAAAATTGGTCGCTTCACCAGTTGGATGTCAATAATGCCTTTCTTCATGGGCAACTTAACAAACCGGTCTATATGGAAAGCAAACCTAACACATCCCTCTTCATTCTTCACCAGGCGACCATCACTATCTATCTTCTCGTCTATGTTGACGACATAATCATCACTGGCAGTGATGACACGTTCATTGCTCGCCTAATATCCCCGTATTCAAAAGGAATTTGCGATCAAAGACTTAGGTAAGCTCAATTACTTTCTTGGTCTAAAGATATCTTACACTTCGTCTGGTGTTTTTCTTAGCCAATCAAAATATGCTCGCGACATTCTTCTTCGTGCTGATATGCTCGACTCTAAACCAGTCGCCACTCCTCTTTCCTCGGTCGAGCATCTTCGCATGGTCGACACTCCATTTCTAGACTCCACCAAATATCGCTCGCTGGTCGGTGCTCTACAATACCTCACCATCACGCAACCAGATCTTTCCTTCGCTATCAATACCGTTAGCCAGTTTCAATCATGTCCGACCATGGATCACTTTCAGGCTGTTAAGCGAATCCTCTAGTATGTTAAAGGAAAGTTACAGTATGGTCTCAACTTTTCTCATGGTCTCTCACATCTTCTCACCTACTCGGACGTTGATTCGGCTCTATGTCTAGATACCCGACGATCTACATACGGATACTCCATCTTTCTTGACCCGAATATCGTTTCCTGGAGTGCGAAAAAGCAATCAATTGTCTCTAGGTCAAGCTGCGAATCAGAATACCGGGCAATGGCATATGCCTCTTCTGAAGTAATTTAGGTAACTTCTCTTTTTCGAGAACTTCGAGCTCTCCCCACTATACCTCCTCGCCTGTTGTGCAACAACAAGAATACTTTTTTTCTCAGTCAAAATCCAGTTGCACATAAGCGAGCAAAGCATATCGACATCGACTACCACTTTGTCAAAGAGTTGGTCGTCTCTTGTCGTCTAACAACTCAATTTGTCCCTTCCAATCTTCAAATCACGGATATTTTTACCAAAAGTCTACCTCGTTCGTTGTTCGACTTTTTCCGATCCAAGCTTCGTGTTTGTCCCCATCCGTCTAGTTTGAGGGGAGGTGTTAATATAGTTGAGTTAGTTAGTTAAGTAACCAATCAAGATTAGTTAATTGGTTACTTTCACATTTGTATATATCTGATACTTAATCCTCTATTATTCTTAATGAAATTCATTCTAATAACATTCAAAGAATAAAAGATGGGAATGGAGAAAAGTAGAAATAAAGTATTGAGTGAGAATAATATTTTCTTTTTAAAAAATGTGAATTATAAAATTAGACAAATAAAAAAGGAAAGTATAAATTATAAAAAATTTGACGGAAAACTATTTTCATACAAGTTTTTGTCTTAAAAGAAATTGGACATTAACCTATCTAAGAATTAATCATTAAGTGTTATATCATTATTTGAATTGTTCCTTCTTCTTCTTCTCTCTTGTAGAAAAGAATGTTCTCTTCCTCTGGTTAATCTTTTCAATTTCTTTTTCACTTTGAAAAAGTTTTGAATTTGCATTTCTTATTTTTTGGGATCAAGCATTTAATGAAGTGTTGGCTTTTTTAACACAACTGGATTGCTTTGTGGTTGTCTTGGTTTTGGCAAATTCGCCTAATCATTAGGGGCATTTCAAATTGGCAATCTTCTGGGCGGTGTGTGAGTTACACTTGCTTCTGTATTGGCGGTGAAGTGAACGATGGTTGGAGTCCCTTCATATCTCAACACGCGAGAGTTCTTGGTTTCTTCAATGGAAGGGTGTGATCTTGGCAAACATATCCGACATCAAATATTTTATTCAGATGGGCCAATGGTTTTACGGAATATTGGTGGTTTCTCCGCTCGTTTCTGGGCTATAAATTTGGAAGGGAAGTTAGATGGTTTTTCTCAACTTTTCATCTTCTTTCTTCTAGTATACGACCTCTCTATACTACCTCAAAAAATGGCAATGGCGATTCAGGAAAAGTTCAGTGAATGCTCGATTTCGGAGAAAGAAACAACAAATACTGCTGTACAAATGAGTGAGCTTGTTATCCCTACCTCTTCGGTTGCTTTAAAGTTTGTTTCTAGGCGCTTTTTTAATGTTCTTGAGCTTAAGAAACTGTTGCTGTCAAGCTGGAAGACTAACTCTTCTCTCACAGTCACTTCGGTGGGGGATGGTCTCTATGTTGTTGATTTCAATAACAAAGCTGAGATGCAGGAGGTTCTAGACATGCAGCCATGGAATCTAAGACGATCGCTCATGGTCCTTAAACCACTCACCGGTTCTGAGTGCTTTGCTGATATGAAAATGGACAAGGTGCCTTACTGGGTTCAGATCCACGGTCTTCCGGCACATGCAATGACAAAGGTAACAGGGGAAAGAGTTGGCAGCATTCTTGGGGAGGTGCTACAAGTTAATGAAAAAGAAGGGCAGATGGCGTGGGGGGAATCACTGAGAGTCCGTGTGCTTTATGATACAGAAGCACCCTTATGTCGCTTTTCTAATTTTACTGCTCATAATGTTACCACAATAATTTTCTTTCGATATGAAAGGCTTTCAGATTTTTGCTCTTATTGTGGACATCTAACTCATTCTGCAAGGGGCTGTAGCAAAATAAGGGATCGAGAGGATGACTGGGTTGAAAACCACAAGTTCTTCCCGGAGTGGCTAAAGGCGGATAAAACTAAACGGCCTAATGTAGGTGACATGCAGGATCTCTCTAGGCTGCTGGGTATGGACCTGGGAAGACCTAATACTGTGGTGTCAACTCAGGACGTGGAAGTCAGAAGAGAGGATAGAGGTAAAAACATCATTTCTCTTGATGATAACATTTCCTCTGAATCTGAAAAAAGGAGAAGGGCTAAAGGTAAGGCGGTTATGCTTGATGAAGGAGTCAAGGAGATGTGGAAAATGGCTGAACAGGAGGTGTTGGGACCTCATTGGAACCTCAATGAAGAAGCACAGCCCCTTCATAATGAAAGGGAAGCTGTATATTCTTTTCAGGATTTAATGACCAAAAGGGGAGAAGATGATGCAGCATAAAATATGGGGAATGCAAAAAAGGATCCCAAAACAGGTATGATTCTTCATCCACTTACTTTTACCGTACCATTTGGATATCATCACATAATGTTCATTGAGCCACTGTTGGAGAAAGAGAAGGATAATGGTAAGGGGCTAAAAGTTATTCACCATGTGGGCAGAGATTTTAAAAGTTTTGATTTTGTGACTTATGAGGAGATTATTCATGAAGGAGAACATCCTTATGTTCCACTGCGCGAAGAAACTGGACAGAATAATGTGGAACATGAACAATCTGAAGAGAATGGAGCAAGTTTCTCAATTCCGGGCGATATGCGGGCAGGTAAGAAGAGGTTATGGAAAGATCATTCTGGTGATTTGACAGATTTCATAAGGGCTGAAAAAGTGAGGCAAGAAATCGATGGACTTTTCTTTATGAAGAAGGCAAGGAGTATGTTGGAGACCTATGGATCGGAAATTTCGATTCCGATGATGGCGGAGGTTGAGGTGACTCAACCCCGCCGAGATGAATGATCCTTTTATGTTGGAACGCACGTGGGGTTTTTAGTACACGTGCGTTCAGTAAGCTTAGGATGTTGGTTTCATTGTACAATCCGTCGTATTTTTTTGTTTCTGAATCAAAATGTAACCAGTCCTTTGCAGAAGTTCTTAGGGTTCGATTAGGTTTTTCCAATGTTTTCTGTGTAAAAGCTTGTGGTACTGCTGGTGGTCTTTTGCTTTTTTGGAATGAAACTCATGTTTCTGTGTTGTCTTATTCGCTTGGACATATAGATTGTTTGATTAAGGACTCTATTGGAACATGGCAATTTACGGGATTTTATGGAAACTCAATATCACAACAAAGAAATGCTTCATGGCAACTTCTTAAAAGACTAAAAAATTACTTGCCTAATCTTCCAAATTCATGGTTGATTGGGGGGGATTTTAATGAGATTTTGCATAATCATGAAAAGAGAGGAGGTCGACCAAAACCGAGTGGTAATATTGCTTTGTTCCATGATGTTTTAGTGCATAATGAGCTCCAAGATATTAAGATGTCGGGTTCTAAATTCACATGGCATAATCGAAGAAAGGGGCCTTTCTACATTAAAGAAAAACTGGATAGGTTCTTAGTTACTGAGAGGTGGATGGATTTATGTGATTATTGTGATGCTTCTACATTGAGCTTTATGAGTTCTGACCACAGGCCGATTATGATGAGATTTGATGCCAAAAAGATTTCAAAGATAAAAGGTAAGGAGGAGAAGCCTTTCAAGTTTGAAAACTACTGGTTGAAAGAACCAGAATTTAAAAAGGTTATGTCAGTGGCATGGAATAAGTTAAGTTCCAATCTTAATCTGAATGATAACATGAATGCTTGTGGAGCTATGCTTCAAGACTGGGCAAAAAATAAAGGGGGTACACTGAAACATAGGATTCAACAAGTACAAAATCAAATCAATGCAATTCTGGATGATGATGCTTGTGTTCTTGATATGGGTAAAGTTGGAGAATTGGAGGAAGGACTGGCAAAACTCCATTCACAGGAATAATGGTTCTGGAAACAAAGAGCAAGAGTGGCATGGCTTCAAGAAGGTGATCACAACACTAAATTCTTCCACTCAAGAGCTACTCAGAGGAAAAAAAGAAACACCATTAGACAGATTCAAGACAATAATGGTGATTGGAAGTATTCAAAGAATGATATTGATGATACCTTTATGGAATACTTCCAGAAGATCTTTACAACAAGTAATCCCTTTAATGATGACATCAGGAGGGCAACTCAATGTATCAACACAAAGATAACTGTGGAGAACTCCTATGCCTTAGAAGTGTCATTTTCTAAAATGGAAGTGTTTAAGCCAGTTAAGGATCTTGCTCCATGGAAGGCTCCGGGTCCGGATGGTTTTCCAGCTTCCTTCTACCTTCAAAATTGGAACATCATTGGTGAGGATATATCAAAAGCTATCCTGGATATTCTAAATGGTCAGGAAGATGTGAACAAATGGAATCATACTATAATCTCTCTTATCCCTAAAGTTAGGACTCCAGCTTCACCTCAACAATTCAGACCTATTAACTTATGCAATGTCTTTTATAGGATTCTTGCAAGAACAATGGCTAATAGATTGAAGGGTGTCCTGAATGAATTAATAGATTCTCATCAAAGTGCGTTTGTGCCTGGAAGAATTATAACTGATAACATCTTGGTAGCTTATGAGGGTATGCATTGTTTGAGATCTTCAAAAAGCAAAGTGGGATATGCAGCATTGAAGCTTGATATGTGCAAGGCATATGATAGGATTGAATGGTCTTTCCTAGTGTCAATTCTTAAAGTTATGGGCTTCCCTAACAAATGGATTCAACTTGTTTGGAAATGTGTTTCCTCTGTGTCATATGCCATTAATATTAATGGATATTGCACTGAGACTTTCACTCCCACCAGAGGCTTGAGACAAGGTGATCCTTTGTCTCCATATCTGTTTGTATTGTGTGCCCAAGCTTTTTCCTCTATGCTTTCTTCTGTGGTTGAAGCAAAGCAAGTATCTGGTATCAGAATTGCTAGAGGTGCACCCATCCTCTCACATCTTTTCTTTGCAGATGATAGCCTTCTATTTTTCAAAGCATCTAAAGAAGAAACTCGAGCTGTGGTGAATTGCATTTATGTCTATGAAAAGGCTTCTGGTCAGCTGGTAAACAGGGAAAAATCTTCCATCATTTTTAGTCCTTCAACAAGCCAAACTAATGTTGATCAATCCAAACTTATTTTGGATATCAGATCCTCTCAAGGCCATGATCTTTATCTTGGCCTTCCTACAATTATTCTAAAAGCAAAAAGATTGAAGTTTGGATATCTTACTGATAGAATTCGTCAGAAGGTGTTATCATGGAAGAATAAATCTTTCTCAGAAGGGGGCAAGGAGGTTTTAATTAAAGCAGTATTACAAGCAACTGCCACTTATGCCATGTCATGTTTTAGGGTGCCGGTTGCTGTTTGCACAGATATGGAGAAGATTATTGCTGGTTTTTGGTGGGGTGATGATGAGGTTGGGAAAAGGAAATACTGGAAGAAATGGTTGGATATGTGCATGACTAAAAGTGATGGAGGTCTGGGATTTCGAAGTCTTATTCTTTTCAACAAAGCCCTTTTGGCCAAGCAGTTATGGAGAATCATCAACAAGCCAGATACTTTGTTAGGAAGGATCTTCAATGCTAAATACATTAGAGGATTCAGCTTGTCTGATATGGAGATTGGATCGAATCCATCCTTTGTTTGGAGATCCCTGTTTTGGAGCAGTAACCTGCTGGAGGAGGGGGCTAGATGGAGAGTGGGCTCAGGAAGTGCAATTAGGATTTTCAAGGATTGGTGGGTTCATGGCACAGAAGGTGGAATGATCTACTCGAGACGGGCTAGTGCTTCGAATGTGAACAGGTTCTTACTCGAAAATGGAAAGTGGAATAAGCACCTCATTAGACAAGCATTTTATGTCTATGAAGCAGATCATATTTTAAATACTCCAACTTTTGGTTTGAATCATCGTGATCAACTTTATTGGCCGCTTTCTTCTAATGGTAATTATTCAGATGCGGATTTCATCACTAAGCAAAAAGAACTGTGCATGGGATTTCAACAAGGCAATAAACTCTTTACGGATGCAGCTTACAATATAGATCAAAACTTCTTTGCTGCTGGCTGGGTTATCTTCGATTCCAGCTCTCGAATCATCCGTGCAGGAGCTCAACGTATGGAGTTTTCGGGGTCGGTTTGCGGTGCGGAGCTTAAGGCCATGGCAATTGGTATTCAAAAATGTAAGCTTCACAATATTCAAATCAATGCCGTTCGGACGGATTCCATGGATGTCATCAATGCAATAGAGAAGGATGATCAGTTGGGTTATTTGGAACAAAGCTATGTTGAGGAAGTTAAAGCTATACTACAATAGAAGCATATATGGGATTGTCAGCATGTTTCAAGAGAGTACAACCACATTGCTCATGATTTGGCTAAAAGTTCTATTAACACTTCATTTCCTCAGGATTGGAATGAAGCTGATTTCTCACAATTCTACAAGGATAGGCTTGCTCTTAACTCTCAAATATGAGTGTTTGTATTTAGCCCTTGTAATTTTGTCAAAAAAAAAAAAAAAAAGAATTAATCATTAAAACAACAATATTGTTTAGGTTATAAAATGTGTACTTTTAGACCCTGAGCCACGTGTAGAATCATACATAAATTTATAAAATGATCATTTTTAAATGAACTTTATTTCTTGAAGTACACATTGTTGTACTCAGATAAATTACATCATCAATTGATGTGAGAACTAATTACAAAAAAAATGCTAATATACAAAACAAGATCAGTATCATTTCCAGAAACGAATAATTCGGGGGTTAATTCCACCTTTAAAGTCAAAATTTTGTACTCCCTATTTATGGATTAACTCATTAAAAATTGTTTGTATATTAGAGATTTTAAAGGTGCACACCTCTGAATCTCAAACCTAAATCAGACAATTTCTAAGACTGTGTTTGGTTTGGGATTGACTCATCCGAATTTAGATGGACTATCCCCCATCTCATTCCTCTCTATCCAAAAACTCATTCATCCATATAATACACCTATAAACCTATTTTTATACAATCACATCATCATTTTTTTTAATCACCCATTCTCTCTCTTACTTTTCTTCTAAACATTTATTCTCTCTCCTATTTTTCTTCCACACATTTATTCTCTCTCCTATTTTCTTTCACAGATTTATTCTCATTTGACATAAAGTTCTCCATTCACACCTATTTTTCAATTTCTATCCAAACACAATTATTATTCAATTACTATGCATGAATTACTAAATTCATATTTTTCCAATCCCCATCTCAACCACCACAATCTCTAACAAACAACACCTAAGGCGGCGTTTGTGTTGGGATTGGCCAATCTGGATTTGAATTGGTCAAATCTCAATCCAATCTCTCTCAATCCATCTCAATTCAAATATAAATCCAAATACCAATCCACCCCTATAATACACTTGTACACCTATTTTTATACCATCAAATCACTATTTTTCTTTTCAATCACTCATTCTCTCTCGTACTTTTTTCTCTATCTTACTTTTCTTTTACTACTAAAAATAATAAAATATTATAATATCACTCTTGATGTGACATATATTTACATCTACCTCTACTTCTCAATCCTTAACCAAACAAAATTACACACAATTACTATTTATGGATTACCCAAATCTCAATCCAATCCACCACAATCTCAAACCAAACACCACAATCCCAAACCAAACACCACTTAAGAGTTTAAACTCCTAGTTCTAACTCCTAACCTCCTCTTAGATGGACCGTGGACGAGACATGCACCAACTCACAACACGTGAGTAACTAGAACTACTTTTAGTTCAAGCTCATTTTTGGGTAATAAAGCAACTTTGGTACAAAGTGATGGGATATAGGTAGGTAATATGAACGTGACATTAAAACCACAATAATGGGGATGGGGTGTGATTGAATTGATGAGAAAGCACATGGCATTGGGAGGGATGGATAAGAAGAATATATATCATGTTTGGAACACATTACTAGAATCAAGACAAACAAGAGTGCTCTTAGAATGGATTCTCACTCTTTATACTTTACTTTCCTTCACTCTTCAAATTCATATATTCACCCTCTTAGAATGGCTTTAACTAACAACCTACTTTTTCTCAAGCATTTCTTTATTAAATTGAACTAAGAATAGGGTTTTGATTTGACTAGTTCATTATAAGCACCATTCATCAACCATCAATCTATATACCTACTTGTAATGACTTGAATTGACCCAAGAATCTTTATTTTTTATTGTTTGTAATGATTTAGAGATCTATTTAAAATTTAGAAATATTTATATTGGTGAGTTCAAAAATCAAAATATCCTATCAATATTATTAAGAAAATAATATAAATAAATTAATTCTTCACATTTCAATAAGTTTTAACTTTTAACATGTGTAAATGTTAGCGAATTGACATTTGTTAGTTTAAATTTTAGATAGGTTGATTTGTCAATTAAACAAAAAATTATATTTGAGGTCTACTATCTGATTATAAAAGATTAAAATTATTCACATCAACTGATATTTAATAAATATGTATATACTGTTTAAAATTTATTATAATAATAATATAGGTGAAAAAGTAAAAAATAAATATATAATGAAAAAGTCAGTGGCTAGCCCGCAACTCATCATGGGTTGAATTGGATGGGTCGGATTGAGCATTTTTCAGCAAAATGTTGGGTTTAGGTGGGAACCGTCTCACTCCGTTAGTCCGTCTTGACAGATCTATTGAAGATATCGATAATTTCGGTATATACATAAATATCAATATACTATTCATGCTAAAATATAGATATATTATGAAAAATCTGAATAGAATATGTCATACACAATAAACAATACAATTATGGGATATAATATATATTTTAAGCATTGGTGGCGAGTTCAGTCCGGGACAAGCGACTGAAGATGTTTGTGCTCACTTTCAGTGTTTTCATAATCGGACAGGTGATTAAATCGGACTAGACAATAGTTTACGGTCCAATTGGACCGGTTGAACCGACGGTCCAACCGGTAAAATAATATTTATATATTTTATTTTAATATTTTATATGTTACATTAAATATATATATATATATATATACTTATAAAAATCATATTAAAATCAATATAGTAAAATCATAAAATAACAAATATTAAACTAAAATAATACATATATGAGATTTATGTCCCACAAGAAACATTGGAAAAATAATATAAATAAATGTAAGAGTGTTAGTAATAAACACAAATGTGAGATTTATGACCGACATCAAATAAGAGTAAAAGATATATTGGAGAAAAATAATATAAAGGTAGGAGTGTTAGTAATAAATACATAGTGTTAATAATAAACTCAAATTTGTGAGATTTATGTCCCACATCGAATAGGAGTAAAATAAAATTTGAGAAAAACAATATAAAGATAGAATTGTTGGTAATAAACTCAAATTTGTGAGATTTATGTCCCACATCTAATATGAGTAAAAAAAAAATTGAGAAAAATAATATAAATGTAAGAGTGTTAGTAATAAAAATGCATATGTGAGTTTATGTCCCACATCGAAACATTGGAGAAAAACAATATAAAGCTAGGAGTGTTAGTAATAAACACATATATGTGAGATTTATGTTTCACATCGAATATGAGTAAAAGAAACCTTGGAGAAAAATAATATAAGGGGGACATATATGTGAGATTTATGTCCCACATCGAAGAATATGAGTAAAAGAAACATTGAAGAAAAACAATATAAAAAAAAAGTTTTTAGATTTAAAAAAAAAAAAAAAAAATTGAACCGTTTTGGACCGATTTTTCTGGTTTTTGGCCGATTTTCCGGTTTTGGCCCGGTTTGATCCTACTAAAAATATGGATAATTTTAATATTTTTTAATTCGATAAACTCCATATATCAAAATTTTAGTATATTTTTTCACTCTTATTTCTGTATCAACCATTATTTTTTTTAAATGTATATGTGTGTAATTTTATTTATTAAAAAATATATAAAAAGATTAAAAGAAAAAAAGAAAAAGAAAAGAAAAGAAAAGAAAATTTAAAAATATTAAATTGATATTGAATTAGATTTTAAAAAATGTAAATGGGTGGAGAAGAATCAGGAGAGGGAGAAAAAAGAATGAAAAAAATTAAAATTTAAACTAATAAAATTAAAAAAAAATTAAAATTGAGAGATTTAAAGAACTACATTTTCTCAGAATTAATATATAGAAAGATATCCATAAAAAAAATCTATATATATAATTAACATATTTTTTTGAAAAAGTATAATTTAAAAAGTGAATAATGGGAACATTTTTTTCGAGAGGGTGAATGCTTATAACTTGTGAAGTTTTAAACGTTTTGAATTTCTTACCAACAATACTTCTCATTTTTATACTATACGCTCAATGTGGAATTTTTTTTTATCCAACAAATACGAGAAATTCTGCACTATCTTCGATTATTCTTTAAGTATTCTAAAATTTTGTGAAATTATTATAAAATATTTTATATTTACTATTCTAGAGAGTTCTATATTGCTTAAGGAGTCAACATAAAACCTCATTTAAAAAACCTTCCTTCTTAAATTTTTATTTAGATGACCCTCTTTTTAAATAATTGACTGTATTTTGCGTTGTATTATGAGGAGAATTTAGAGGGCTTTTTTTTAATATTAGTCAAAGTTATTTAAACAAAATTTTAATAGAAAGGGGTTACTGGAAATAATTTCCCTATTTTTAAATATATTATTAAAGACAAATAGAATCATTAAATTTAATCATAACCACTAAAATTAAAATTAAGTAGTATGAGATATTTACATAATCAAAGAATGTGAACTCTCTTTCTTCAGTGTTACGATTGGGCATATAAAGAGTAAGTGTTCACAAAAATTGTTTAATTTTTTTTAGTAGCTAGTGACACTTCGTAAGCACAACAATGATATTTAATAAAAATAGTTCACGTGAAAGAGGGATTTAGTCTTCAATTCTCTTTTTGTCTCTCTAATTTCTTTCCCTAAAATTTTATCCATGTTCTCTGTTTTTTCAAAATAAAAATATTGCAAGCATTTTTACATCGTGAACTCCATTGTATGAATTTGATTAAGGTAAAATAACATAGACTTATTTTTTTAGATTATAAACACAAACGTATGTTGTATTAGAGACTATTACGTTCGTACAAATAGACCAACCAAAATGAGAATCTAACTATTTCATTAGGCTAAGACAATCCAAGATAGAGATGAGAGGGTTTCAATTACTTAAATTATTTTCATCATTTTCGACTTTCATTGTTTTTATTTGAGTGGAATTTGCTGGTCTTTATAAACGAGTATGCTAGACACAGCCTGTGGGGGGAGAGGGGAGGAGTGAAAATACTTTGTTATTTTCTAAAACTTTTGCGTGTTGAGATCAGATGAGGTAAACAACTTAGATATATACCAAGTCGACTGATGCAAATAGAATGGTCTGATCGAGTGCGAGTGTAGAAATAACAAGGATAGATAATCAACCTACTGAATGTTTGTTAGCTGATCAGTTGGACACTTGAAAAACTATCTACTCAACTGTTGGTGTAGAATAGTATAGACCCTAAATGTTTAGACTCATGGGTTGAATGAAAACATTTTCAAAGAATGACTTTGATAAATCAATGAGCTTATTAGCTGACTTTATATCAGTTGGTTATGGAAATTTATACTTGTGAATGACTTTAAAACTTATGCTTATGAAATACTCCCCCGTCCATGAAATGTAGTTCCATTTGTCTCATATTCTTTGTCCACCAAATGTAGTCCCATACACTTTATAGAAATCATCACCCCTCAACCATCACTTAATTACTCAAATTGCCATCAACTTTATTCACAAACAATCACTTTATTCACAATGGACCCCACAATACCCTATAATACCCTTACTTTATCTACTTTATCTAATTTTTTCTTAAAACTTGTGCCCACCCTCCATGAGACTACATTTGGTGGATGGAGGGAGTATATGATATGTAATCAGATGATAAGCAATATAAAGCAATAAATAACACATGATTTATAGTGGTTCGGATACTTGTCCTACATCCACTCTCACAGCCCAGTTGTGATATTAATTCCTTAATAAATAAGGTTATTGTTACTTTATAGTCCCGAGAGAAGATTTTTGAGCTCGATACATCACCTGAGTGCTATTGTCTCCACTTGTTATTGTGAGAACAAGTACTCTTACAATCGAGTTGGATAAATAACAAACTAACTTCTAAGGATAAAAAGTAGGGTTTGAGGTTTACTAAAAGTACCAACTAGTGTGATGAACAAAGAGGTCCAATCGACACTTTTCTAAGTTTAGGATAGTATATGGAATACATACTTAGATTGTTAGGAAATTTAGAGCTATATGATACAAAAATCAAGCACTGACTCTATAAGAACTCTAAAGGATTAAGTCGGCTTGAATGATGAACTTTACACGGCTAATAATGACTTCTTGCGTATAGTTTTCGTAAGTTGTTACAAGAACAACATCTTGTATTTATTGAGGATTTAAACTCGAACTAGCCGTTGGATAAACTAGTCGTTGCATGAAATCTTCTAAGAATGGGCTCGAGATCTTCATGGATTGGATTGTTCATGCAATTCTGGTATGATATAACCTAATTTAGGTATGTGCATTTAATGCTTCCGTACGATCTCTGAAACCCTAGTCCAAGTCAACTCAATAGCTATGTTGGCATCTTCTTATTGGTCCACATCAACTGAGTTGGTTAGACTATCAGTCTTGTCTTCAGATGAGTCTGTCAGATGAGATCCGACTTTCTCTTTGTTTGTTTACGGTTGTTGCCTTCTTCGTAAATGCATGCTATCAACTGTGTCCATCAGCTGAGTAGCTCTTCTGAAACTTGAGGCTTCATGATAAGATCTGACCAAGTCCATATCAGCTAACATGTTCTACTCAGCTGATCTCATGTAGCTAATATCAGTTGACATAGGTATACAAGAGTTTTGTCATTTGATTTCACTAATGAACTTGAACATCTTCTAGTCTTCAGTCTTCTACTCTTTATGTCTTGAGCATACGCATGTTAATCAAATGTGGTATCAGCTGATATACATACAACTGATCCCACTGACTGAGACTTAGACTATTCTACTAAGTTTTATATGAACAGTTTAGGTAACTTGTTACTAGATTATATAATTATCTAACACTTAGATTACATGATTTGTTTTGGCCATCAAAACTAAGAATCTATACAATCAGCTTAGAGGGTAGGATGAATATTCCCACAAAATAAAAAAGAGAAAAAAATGAAAACATTACAAACATCGTGGAAAAATAATCAGGTGGAAAAATGGGGCTTTTTTTTGAGAACACAAATTTGTGGGAGCCTCTTTCAAATTTCTGAGTTAAAAAGTAATAAAAGATTAGTTAAAAATGATAATATTTTTATAAAAATGACATCACTTTTTACTTAATAAATATTGCCACTTTTTGCATAGACATGTCACTATTTAATTCTAAGTTATTGAAGTAGGTTATCTTTTAGTGAACATGATTATATTTACTAATTGCATTAGTTTTATAAGTTAATTGTCACTTTTTACTTGATAAAATATCAATTTTGAAGAAAAAATAAATTATAACAAGCTTAGTTAAAAGTAATAATATTTTATTAAAAGTGACTACCAATTTTTACTTAAATATTATCATTTTGTACATAAACATTGTCACTTCTCAGATTCAAAAAAAATTATATGAAATATAACTAAATTCTGTAAGATGAGAGAAAATTTAATGGGTAAGATATTTTTGAATTTTTAAAAACTATTTTTTTAGACATATTTTTTGTATAATATATTGTTGGGATATTCATCCCACCTCAAGAGCAACAATGTATTTATGGCCAAAACATTTAAAATTATTTAATATAAGTTTCATGATGCAATCTGATAGGATAAGATGAGTGTTTATAGAACAACTTATAACTTCTAGTCTAGTCATGTGAGATCAACTATATGTATATCAACTGAGATCACATATTAAAACAACATGCGATTGCACAAGATTGAAAGAGGGGAAATTTTGAAGACTAAGAAGACCTTGAAGATTGATAGTCCATGTGTGATATCAGATGAGATGGCCCTTGTATTCTTTATCATCTAAAGCTCGAGGAAATTTTATTTTTAGTCCTATAAGTTTGATACATTCCAAAATAAATCCTTTAAGTTTTAACTTTACAAAATACGTCATTTACCTTTCAATTTTTGTTATTTTTTACATCAATTTTTATCCTTTATGTTTTGTAGAAATTAAAATTGGTAAAGTTGGTGCCACATATATTAAAAAAATCCATATCATCATGCCACATCACATTATATTAAAAAAATAGAGCTAATAACACCCCAAAAATATTCTATACACACCCCATAATTTTAAATACAAAAATAAATGTATACTCCGTATAAATAACTAAGTAACTCTTATATAAATAAAGAGAAAAATAATTTAAAAAAATAACATGAAAAATCTGAAAAAAATGTAATTAAAATTTAAAAGTATTTAAAAAAAACTAACAAAATCTTTAAAAATAATTAATTTACATAAATTAATTAATTTTTTTGAAAAAAATCTTAAAAAATTAAATAGAATCTGAAATTAAAAAATAAATCATCAAAAAAAATTAAAATTATTGAAAAATTCAATAAAACATTAAAAAAATCAATAAAAAAGTAAGATTTTATTTTTTTATTTAATTTTCTTAATATTTATTTTTGATTGAGTTGATTTTTTTTAATTTTTTTTTAAAAAAAATTGAATCATTAATTGGTATTTTTAATTTAATTATTTTATAAATTTTATTTGATTTATTTAATATTTTTAGATTTTATTTGGATTTAATTGATTTTTTCATTTAAATATTTTTTAATATGCAGTTGATTTTTTACTATATTTTAAAATTTTATTTAGTTTCTCGTATTATTGAATATTTTTTTAATTGATTTTTAAAATTTATATTTTTAATCATTTAATTGAATTTTAAATCATATTTTATTTTTTATTTAATTTGTATTTATTTTGAGGGATAAAGGGTAAATTGAAAATAATTAGGGTGTGTTTATTAATAAAAATTGATTTTTAAATTTTAGTTGGGTGTGTATAACATTTGAATTTTGTAAAACATTGTATTGGGTGTTAGTAGCCTCACCCAAAAAAATTATTTGCATCTAGTTATACGTTTCAATTAATAGAGTAAAATAAGATTCACATAATTAACATATGTAACACCCTGTGGTTTTGCTTCTGAAATTTATTTTGTTTCATATTTTTTCAAGTTATTTTTTAAAATTATTTTACTCTTTATTTATGTAAGAGTTACTTAGTTATTTTATACGGAGTATACATTTATTTTTGTATTTAAAATTATAGGGGTGTGTGTAGAATATTTTGGGATGTTATTAGCTCTATTTTTTTAATATAATGTGATGGGGCATGATGATGTGGCTTTTTTAAATATATGTAACACCAACTTTATCAATTTTAATTCCTACAAAATATAAAGGATAAAAATTGATGTAAAAAAGGACAAAAAATGAAAGGTAAATGACGTATTTTGTAAAGTTGAAACTTAAATAATTTATTTTGGAATGTATCAAACTTATAGGACTAAAAATAAAATTTTCTCTCTAAAGCTCACTCAAATGTAATCAGGCGGATGATCAACCCTAACTGATATGGACTACGAAAGATCTCGACTTATATACCTCAACACTTAGAAATAATCAAGCTAGATGAAGTACTTCAATGATAAGATGAGTTGATCTCTTATGTATCATTGATCAAAAGACATAAAGAAGCAAAACCATTATACCAATGTTGAATGGATCCGAAGACAAGATGACAAAGACAGTAAAGAACGAGCAAGTACGAAATAAGGCTAAGTACGGATCCTAGTTTGAATGCGTTCAAGTCATTAAATGCACCTTTCTTATCCAAATAAGGAAAGTACTAAATTGGAGGAATCAATCAAAGGAAATCAAGGATCATACTTATACAAGATAGGATTTGATGCAACGGCTAGCTCTCCAACGGCTAGTTTGATCAAACTCTCCCATTAATACAAGACAATCTTTAATTGTAAAGATCACGAAAACTATCATCAACAACTCTACACAACTAATATCAAACATAAGCAATCATCATCAAAGAGTTTAAAAGCATGCATAGATTATTCAACTTTAACTCTAAGTTTCCTACTCATATAAAGACCAGAATCCAAATTCTCATTCTATAGGCTTAGAAAAGTGATCAAACTTGTTGTTTGATTCACTAGTTGGAAAATCTAGAAAAACAACCAAACTACCCTACCCTTCAAATAGATTAAGTTTGTTGTTTACTCAAATGTTGTGAAGTGAAGAGTACTTGTTCTCTATAACTAGACATGCGCAAAACCGAACCGCCAAACCGGCCAACCGGCCAAACCGCCGATTACGGTTTAAAAACCGAATCGTAACCGGAAAATGGCGGTTCGGTTACGATTTTGCATTTTGACAAACCGCAAACCGCCGGTTTTGGCGGTTTTTTATTTTAAAAAAAAATTAATTTTTTTAATACATAATTCTTCTATTTTTAATTTATAAATTTAAGTTATATAATTTTTATTCAATTCTAGTAATGTATTTTCTAAAAAATGAGTTAAAACGAATAAAAAATGAAAGAAAACGGAGTGAAAATGAGCGAAAACGGAGATAATATTTTTAAAAAAAAGAATAAAACCGCCAAACCGGCGGTTTTCGAACCGAACCAGCGGTTCAAACACCGTAACCGTAAGCGGCGGTTCGCGGTTCGGTTACGGTTCGCCGAAATCGAAAACCGTAACCGCCAGTTTCGGTTAGAAACCGTAACCGCCAGTTTCGGTTAGAAACCGAAACCGGCGGTTTTCAACCGGGGCCCATGTCTATCTATAACCAACGGGTAGGTTAGAGCACTTGAAAGTGCATCAAGATCAAAGTCTTCACCTTGGAACTTTAAACTATAAGCCCAATTGGAAAGGATTAGTATCACAGCTGGACTGTGAGAGTGGACGTATGTTTGGAGGCCGAACCACTATAAATCTGGTGTTATCCTTACTATTTCTGCACTTTAGATATCTTGCTTATTATTATCATATTCATATTTGCATAGATTTTGTGATTTATTAAAGTTGCACACAACATATTTGAAACCAGCCGTCAAATCAGTTGAGTAGTTTTTTTCAAAGCTTACACTAAATTTCAAAGAGTTTTTTCACACGAATATAAAAAGGGCTTACACAAATCTGCACATACAACTAAGTTAATATCTAGTAGGCTGAATCAACTTACAAGCCAATTCAGTAGACTAAGTATAAACTCAAGTTGTTACACTCGCACTCTTGTCGGCTGCATACTGCGTCAAACGACTTAATCTTACTAAGTCATCATACCAGCTGACACACTTAAAAAGAGTTTTAAAAAGTTTGAAAGTCTATTCATCCCTCCCCTCTAGACTTTCAACCATTCACTATTCGTTCAGGGACCAACATATATTTTATACAAGTGTTGCTCTTTTAGAGCTGGGTTAATGAATTAGATTATATGTCCGTGTGCATGATTATCTTTATTAATTGTGTTAGTTTTCAGAGTTAATTGTTATCACTTTTTACTTGATATAATTATCACTAATCAAAAGCACCATTCCTTCCATTTCACATTAACTTTCACATGTATTTGAACACAAATATTAAGAAAGTGTAATAATGAGTAGAGTTTTGAGGGGTAATTTTGTAAACCTTTTATGTATAAAGTAAATAAAAGAGTTGACTTGTGTATATGTATGAGTCCAAAAATAATGACAGTTTGAGTAAAATTGTGAATATTGTGAGGATGGAATTTATAAAAGATTTTTCATTTTAAGAGTGTGAAAGTTATTGTGGACGGAGGGAATAAAAGTTTAGTTAAAAGTGATATTTTTTAACCAAAAGTGACTACCATTTTTTGCATAAATATTGGAGTATCATTTTTTAGTTATGAGTTAATGACTGCGATTATATGTTAGTGGACATGATTATTTTTACTACTCCCTCTGTCCCTTACTTAAGGACCCATAATTTTTTTGCACGAGTTTTAATGTATGAATTATTATTAGTATTATGAAAGATTAAAGTGAGGGTAATAAAGATTTTTCAACTTTAAAAAGGAATAAAGATGTTTTTAGTGTGAATATTGAGATATTTGGACAGAATAGTTAAAATGTTCATTTACTATTTTAAATATGAGTCATTAAGTAAGAAACATTAAAAATGTGTGATATGGACTTTGTAGAAATAGAAGAATGCAAAACTTTTCAAGAATGAAGAGCTATCGAGAAGCAAAATTGTAGAGGAGAATGGAGATTATAGCTAGATTATGAAGCTGGATCACTACAAAGCAGACAATATACAGAAGAGATGATTTTAAGGATTGAAGTTTTAACCCAATACATGTTCTAGGGAGAATTGGCTGAACTTTTTCCTCTCCTGTTTCTCTTTCCTCTTTTTTTCCTTTTTCGATTTTTCTGTGCTGCAACCTTTATGTGGTATCTCTCATACCATCTTGACTATGTATTTTCTTGTCATTTAATTTGTATAATTCCTTTACCAACTAAAAAAAATATTTTACATGTTGGGATATTCATCTAGCCTCTAATCTGATTGCAATTATAGCTTAGTTTTGATGGCCAAAATCAGATCAGTAGAGTACAAGTTAGATCAATAATTTGTAATCTAGAGTTAAGTTTCCTAAACTGTTTTATAAAGCTTAGAAGTATTGAAATATGTCTAAGTCTAGTCTGAGGAATCAGTTGTATGTATATCAACTGATTACTCACCTGTTCTAATGCGCACTCTGCTCAACACTGAAGACTAGAAGACATCAAGTGCTCATTAGTGAAATCAGATCTAAAGGTTGTTATATACCTTATAGACGGAAAGTAACCATATGATAATTTGCACTCAAGATTTAGAAGACTATTCAACAGATATGAGCTCGCCCGATCTTGCCAAAGTAAAGCCTCAATAAGCATTAAAAGTCAAGATCATCTGAAGATTCAGATGACAGTAAGCATTTATGAAGAAAGCACCTTGAAGAAGTGTGAGTTCATTTATGATGCTACGTATTTGGAAGAAGAGGCATTAAATATAGAAGACAAAGAGAATGTCGGACCAGTTCTGAATTACTCAAACAAAAGACAAGACAATGCTCAACTAACTTAGCTGATGTGGACCAATGAAGAATAAACATGAAGCTATGAAGTTGACAAGTACTAAGTCGTACAACAGATCTGTCAGATGCAGTACGAAGCATTTAATGCACATTACCTTTTCAGGAAATGTCGTACCATAAAATCTATAAGCAACTCTCCCATGAAGATATCGACCATGCTTAGAAGATTTGATGCACCGGTTAGTTCCTCACCAACGACTAGTTTTGGAGCTCAAATCTCTCTATAAATATAACACTTGTTCTTTGGAACAAGGTACCGGAAACCATACAAGCAAGAACTCATATACAACTGATATCAAGAACAGCCTACACAGAAAATATTCTAAGTGTCGAGTTCTTTAGAGCCTACAAAGTTATTTCATCCTTAGTGCTCTAAGTTTCCGATCCTAAGCTCGTTTAAAGAATCATATCTTTAGTGCTTAGATTAACAGTGTTGTTTTTGAACACATTGAGTTGGTTATTAACATACTCTTTACATTTCCAGTTTAGTAAACCTCGTGTAAAGGTTACCTGTTACCTAACCAACAAGTAGATTCGTAGCCTCACAAAGTAGTTGAGGTTCTTTATCACAAGTTTTCTCTTGGGACTATAGAGCAGCAAGATAGTGAATTTATCTATCTGATTAGAGAAAGTGGACGTAGGATATTGAGATCCGAACCACCATAAATACTTGTGTTCTTATTGCTTTATTTATTATTCTGTGTTCATATTCATACTGCTCATATTTGACAAAGGCATCAATTTATAAAAGAGTCAAAATCCACTAAGTGTTTGTTTTACAAATCAGCAGATATCATATCAGTTGATAAGCATACATTATTAAAAAGAGGTTTTCATAAAATACCCATGAGACTAAACATTTAGGGCCTACACTTCCGCACCTATAGCTTTTGAGATAGCTCTCAAACTGACCAACTAAATTCAGCAGTCAGTAAGGTTGTTATCTTAATCTGCTATATTACACTTCCGCACTCTATAGATCAGAACATATTATTTGCATTCAGACGATTGAGTATATAACTCATCTGAAACACAAAAAAGTTTTAAACATCTAGACAGTCTATTCACCCCCTCTCTAGACTGTCACCATACTCGTTTTTGGACCAACAAGTGGTATCAGAGCAGTGGTTATTACGAGCTACTGATTATGTTACTTAACTTCTTAAGGAAGAAGTTCCTGTAGCTCTCTAGAACAGATCCATATTTCGAAAACCCTATTTTTCATAAAACTCTTACTTATTATTCATTATGGGTGGAGACTCTTACACACATAACTTGCCTAAATTCTTAGTTGCAGAATATAATCTCTGGAAAGGCAGAATGGAGGTTGCCTTTAGTCAGATTCATGATCTGATGCTGGATGTGATCTCGGATGGACCTATCACCGTGATGGCCCCGAATACAGCCATTGGAAACCCTGATATTCTAGTTGGTTAGCTAGTGCCAAAAGATAGAGTTGATTTCACTCCTGATGAAGCAAAACAACACAACCTCGACAGAATAGCTAAGAATATGATTCTAACCTCTGTATCTAATGAATATGCTGGTAAAATTATTCGTCTTAGAACTGCTAAAGAAATGTGGGATACATTAGCTATCATGTGCGAAGGTGCAGAGCAGATTAAGGAAAATAAGCTCATTACAGCGGTACAGAAGTTTGACAACTTCAAGATGTTGCCTGGTGAGGAGACTATTGACCAAATGGACAATAGATTTACCAGAATCTTAAATGAAATCACCGACTTAGGTAAGACATACTTGAAAAGCGAAGTCAACGCTAAAGTATTGTATGCTTTACCCAAGATTTGGATCATTAAAAATGATAAAGAATTTAAGACTTGGTATGTTCAAACTCTTAAAGCTCACGAATATGATGTTGAAAGAGCACAAGAGACAGGTGATGAACATGTGTCAACCTCTTCTTCTAAAGCTGTTGCATTTAGAGCTTCGGCTGCTGACAAGGGTTCTAGTCGAGCTGGCAAAGAACCTAAAGTGAGAGAAGAGATGACTCTTATTCCCTCAGACCCGAGTCTTCAAGAAAAGATGGCATTGATGATGAAGAGATTCAACAAGCTCCAAAATCAGCATGGTAAATATAAACGCTTTTACAAAGATTATAAAGATAGAAAAGCTAACTATGCAAGAAGTTCATCATCTTATAAGTCCAAAGACTGATCTGAAAGGACTCCTGAGCGTAGAAGAGAAGAACCTAGTTCTTCCAAATGAGAAGAGTCTTCTGATCGAAGAGGAAGTAGCAGAAGAGATGCTGCCCCTAGTCGCAGATCTACATGTGGTAAACCTGGTTATTTCAGTGTTGACTATCCAGATCTAAGCCCCAAGGAGCGCGAAACACTTAAAGTCAGACGAGAGAGAAGATTCGCCTCCAGACGGAAGGCTATGATGGCTGATGAAGAAAATAGTAGTTCAGACGATGATCTAACTTCTTTAGATGAATCTGGTTTTCTGTTTGATGGTGATGAATTTCTCTTGGATGATCGTTGCATGATGGAAAGAGAAGAAAAAGAGGTAAACTCCAGAATCGTGTCAATTCATTCCTCTTTTTCACAAACAGATTAGTCACACTCATCTGATGCCGATTCTGCTGATCACCTTCAGTTCACTTGTGAACAATTGAAGATTGATCTCAGACTGGCTACATCAGCTTATGTGGCTGCTGAGGAAGAAACAATGAGATTATGAGTTGATATTGTTCAACTGAAGCAGCTTAAGCCTGAAGCTGACTCTAAGCTCATGTTAATGAACGAGAGACTGACTAAAGAGCTCTCTTAGCTCAAAGATCAACACTCAGTTCTAACTCATGTGCATAAGAATCAGTTGACGACTCACGCTGCTGAAACTGAGTAATTTCAAGTTCTGAAATCTAAGTATAACGAACTCCTCAGTACCCACGAAGAGCTAATAAAAGAGAAGAATCTTTTAGACCTAAAGGTAGCCGAGATTAACAGAGCAAGGGAAGCTCTTAATCAGATCAATGGGTTTTCCTGAAGCTAGAAAGAAAAATCAGGAGTAGGCCATGAAGGCAAATCTCCTGTTAGTCAGCAAGGTAAGGACCAAGCTGATGAATCAGAAGAGGAGCCTGGCTGTTCTATTCTTGAAGAATATTCTTCTCCAGCTGAGAGTTCAGCTCCTAGTGAGACTGCTACTCCAGTAACTGAAACAACCCCAAGCTTGCAAAAGCCAAATGTTGTGATCTCTAATCCTAAGCCAGCTCATGTTGTTCCAACTGATCTCAAGATGAATTTTCTTATCACCAAACATGGTGGTAGGCCACAACATTTGAGAGATAAGTTGCGCTTTCTAAGGCAGAAGACCTATGGTCAACTGCTGAAGATGGTGTATGAACAACAGAAGGGTTGTAATTAGCACAAACCCTCTTTTAAGAAGTCTAAGCCAAAAGCAACCAAGGCAAAGTTGGACCCAGTCCACAAAAGGTTTGTCAAGTATGCACCTCCAATGTCTTATGATGATCTTGACAGACCTAGATCTGAGATTAAGTTACAATCATCTGATGCACTCAAGCTGAAGGAAAATCAGAAGACAGTCCCTAATCTGTCACATGCACAAAAGTCTTCTGAATTTAACTCAACTGACACTACTAAAACTTCTTCAACTAAGGAAAAATTTAAGAAGGTTTGGTACTGTGATGCCCATGGGAACAAACTCAAGTGCTCTAGACTTTATAGAAGAGTAATGTACATTTGGGTTCCCAAGGGTTGTACTAACACCCAAGAACCCAAAATAAAATGGGTACCTAAGCAATGATTTGCTTACATGGTCGCGTGGATCTATAGATGAAAGGAGGATCAGAAGCTGAACTGTGGTACATAGATTCAGGCGCTTCACGCCATATGACAGGATCAAAGCACCTCCCAACAGACCTTAAAGAAAAGAAAGGTCCACGAGTAGTCCTTGGTGACAATCCCGTTGCTAAAACCAGTGGAATTGGAACCTTAGTAAATGGTGACATATCGGTAAATGATGTATCTTATGTTGATGGTTTAATGCACAATTTACTTTATGTTTCTCAATTCTGTGATAGAGGGTATAATGTCGAATTCTCATCTATAGGTTGTATAGTAGTAGATAAGATTAGTAGAAACGTACTACTCTCTAGTACAAGACAAGGAACTATTTATATTGCTAACTGGAAGAGCTGGCCTAGTGACACTTGCTTAGTTGCTAAGAGTTCTAAAGAAGTAAGTTGGCTATGGCACAAAAGGCTTGGTCATCTGAACTTTAAAATTCTAATCACTATTGCAAGAAGCTCACTAGTGATTGGCTTGCCTAATGAAGTGTTTAGTAAAGATCTACAGGTGTGTGATGCATGTCAAAAGGGCAAACAACTGAAAGTGCCAATAAAAAGCAAGACCGTATCATCCACCAGCAGAGTATTCGAACTACTTCATATGGATTTGTTTAGACCTATCTCACCTACTACTTTAAGTGGTAGAAAGTATACTCTTGTGGTAGTAGACGATTTCTCCAAATACACATGGGTTACTTTTCTATTTGAAAAGAGTGAGACAAGGACCAAACTTCCAGAGTTGATGAAGAAGATTCAGAACCAAAAGGGTTCAACAATCGTCAAAATCAGAAGTGATAAAGGTGGTGAGTTTATTAACTCTTCTATTACCACTTATTGTGCTAACAATGGTATTCAGCATGAGACAAGCTAAGCTCATACGCCTCAACAAGATGGAGTGGCTGAGAGGAGAAATAGAACCCTCAAAGAAGCTGCTCGAACCATGTTAGCTGAGTTTGGCACATCCAAGAAGTTCTGGGCTGAAGCAGTGAACACAGCTTTTCACACTCAGAACAGATGTCTCATCTATAAAAGACATGGTAAGACTCCCTATGAAATTTGGAATGAAAGAAAACTTAGAGTATCTTATTTCCATATTTTTTGTTGCAAATGTTTCATCCATAATAATGGGAAGACCCAATTAAAGGCTTTTAATGCTAAATCAGATGAAGGAATTTTCTTAGGATATTCCCAAGTTAGTAAGGCATTCAGAGTCTTTAATAAGAGGACCCTTATAGTGGAAGAAACACCCCATGCTGTATTTGATGAAGCTACTTATGAGAGTACAACTGATAAAGTAGATCTCATTACACAAGTTTTTTTCAAAGTTTGAATCTGAAGAAAAAGAGATCAGCTGATAAAAACTTTGTCAAAGTCACTATTCCTTTTTCAGACGATGACGACCGTGATGATGATCAATTCAAGCCAAGGAGACCTAGTACAAGATCCCAGAAAAACACAGTAAATGAAGCTCCTAAAGAAGATACTGAACCTACTCAAGTAGGCGGACAAGTTGAAGCTGTTGAAACAGAAGAAGTTGTAGATATAGCAAAACCTGTTGACACAGCTGAACCTGATCCGACAGATGATACTCAAGTTAATGATCCGGCTGAGATACATCAATGTCAAAATCCTAGTGACACAACACCAGATGAGGATCCCAATTCACCTGATGGTACTTATCCAAAGTTTATTTTGGCAAAGGATCACTCAACTGATCTGATTATAGGAGAGGCAAAAGGCCAATGCAAACCAATCAGCACATATAGCTGAAACTTTATTTTGCCACTGTTGTTTTCTTTCCTTGAAGGAACCTTCAACCATCGAGGAAGCTATAGAAGACAGTAATTGAATTACTGCAATGCAAGAAGAGTTCAATCAGTTCACAAGGAACGATGTATGGGAGCTCGTAGACCGTCCTAGACATCAAAATGTTATTGGAACCAAATTAGTATTAAAAAACAAGATGGATGAAAATGGTGCCATAACAAGGAACAAGACTCGACTTGTTGCGAAGGGTTATTCACAATTAGAAGGGATTGATTATGATGAAACATTTTCACTTGTTGCTCGTCTTGAGTCTATTAGACTATTTCTTGCTTATGTATCCCAAATGAGATTAAAGGTGTATCAGATGGATGTGAAGAGTATATTCTTAAACAGAATACTTGTGGAAGAAGTCTATGTCGAACAGCCCCTAGGCTTCGAACAGAGTGACCAAGTATATCGTCTTAAGAAGGCTCTCTATGGACTAAAAGAGACTCCTAGAGCTTGGTATGATACACTATCTCATTTCCTGATTCATAATGGTTTCACAAAAGGAATTATTGACAGAACGTTGTTTAGGATTCAAGAAGGAGATGATATCATATTGGTTCAAATCTATGTTGACGATATCATCTTCGGTTCACCCAATCAGAAGCTATGCAACAAGTTCTCAAAATAGTGATGTGTTGATCTTTTGAAATATCCCTTGGAAGGAAGGATAGATACTCCCCCATACATGTCATTAGTGTACAATAGTGATGTGTTGATCTTAGTTAATTGAAATTGGATTGAGAAATCTCTTTTGATTAATTGATTGCAAGCATTTGACCTAATTTTATTGTGAAATTGAGAAATGATCAATGATTAGGAGGATGTGTGATGATCTTAGGGGCTTAAGTGAGTTTTAAGATGAAATTTAGGTAGAGATACTAGATTTGATTGTATTTCTCTTAGGTTAATTGGATTGAGAAGACTTTTAACTCATTATTTTGTGATAAGTCTTATAGAAAAAGCACAACACCACTTGAGTAGATTATTAATCATAGATGGATTCATTAGTATTGCATGTGCCTTAGAACCTATATTCTTATAATTATGAGACTGTCGTTCGCGGCACACGGACGTGGGTCAAAGATTGGATCAATAGGTGTGGGCCGTGGTGATCGAATTTTGAAAATCACGCCAGCAACAGTAACCTGCAACTCCAGGGGCATCCTTTGAGAATTTGATTCTCTACAAGGATCTTTATGAAAGTTTGAATAATTCTGAGAAATTGCAATCTGGTCCCTATGGCCAATCTTTAATTTTTTAGATTTGAAAGACTTGTTTGGCTGGTGTGCTGTCGCCGGCACCCAAAAATAATTCCTTAGCTACCCACTAATATAGTAGGGCAAGTAAGGGTCGGTCCACAGGGAATGGTGTAATTTAATCGAATAAATTTGTGTATGAAAACAATAAAAAAAGGGGGGAATTTTGGATTGGTTGACTAATAACTACTAAGAAGCAAGAAAATAATAACAAAGTGCAAGTAAAATAATGAGTAATCAAATAGTAAGAACGATCTAGCCCTCGAATAGTGTCCCCTCAATTAATTATACCAATTTAATCAACAACCCGATTATCTCAAATTATTCTCGAATCTTATCCCTAAACCAGTGGTACGAACAAACTAGTTCGAATTGTTTCTTACATTTAATTAATCAGCAGGTACGACCCCTAATTAATCTATCCCTACGAATAACCCTAAAATATGTATCTAAGGTTCAACTCGAGGAACGCATTTAAGAATTAAAACAATAGGATAAATTAGACCATGAATACGAAACGCTCGTTTCATGCAACCTAAATGTTACTACTCCCTAAGGTGTTCTGCCTTAGTTGCTACAATTCCCAAAATATTATAACAATTACGGATGACAATTTATGGGATAGCTAGAATTGATATAGGAATAAAATTGGGTGATCAAGCCTATTAAACTCCTAATTCAAACATGCATAGCATCTACTCAAGTAATAACAAAATCGAGATATAAATTAAAATCAATCAGGAATTATTTAATTAAACAGGCATAATCTATATAAGGTTTCACATCCTCGAGCTAGAATAAAGAAGTTAGCTACTCATAATCAACGAAACAACACTCAATAGAGAATTCATAGTATTTAAATATCTCAATAATAAGAAAATATGAAAAATATAATTCTTTAAAGCCAAGCCTCAATCATGATTCATGCGCCACCTCCATTGCTGTTTTCCCAAAGAATCCAAAATATCAGCGTTGACTCCCTCCTCCGTTCCCAGTCCAAGATGGCGGCCGTTGTCCGTGTCTCTCTTCCCAATTGCTCAACAACAACTCCCTTTTAATTCTGCCCTCAACTTATTTCTACTGGGCTTTACCTTCCAAAACCAAAGTGGCCCATTCTCATTTTTTCTCCCAAAGCCCATTTTTGCTGCTTCAATTTTCTCTTATTAACTCTCACAGCCTTCTTAGGTACTTGGGCTTCATTCCCAAATTAAATCCTTTCTTACACAATGCTCTTCGATGCATTACCAAAATACTTCATTTCACTTAAATTAAATAAGAAAATAAAATATCAGGGTGATTGAAGGCCACAAAATAATGAGTCGGAAAATTACACTAAATACCAATTTAATTCACATAGAGTATCCAATTAAAGCACAAAAATAATGCAATAATTACGACTCATCAAATCCCCCCACACTTAAACCATTTCTTGTCCTCAAGCAATAATTACAATAAAAGAGAAAACAGTACCATATCAATAACACAACCAACACCGATTACTCGAATGTTCAACCAAGATTAGCAAGAATACTTTCACACAATTCTAGCACTTGAATTTGCTTTTTGAGCCACAAACAAAAGTAACTTATCCCTCTTGTACAACTAAGACCTTCTATTCACACCTAAGCATGAGAATCTCATCTATTAATGGTTACTCCAAGTGCATCCACAATTACCTAAACAACTTGATTTTGGTTCTTCGATTCAACTCTCCATCAAAGTACAAAAATGAGTGGTGGCTGTCTCTTTTTTTTTTTTTTTGAGAGTTTTATTCCGGAGTTGGAATTTTTCAACTTTCAAACGAGGTCCGCAGCTCCTCTCTACTTTTCAGGTTTTAGCTCTTTTGGTGTTATTGATTTTTTTTTCGTTTAAACACATGAGCCCCCTCAAGTAGGTAGCTGTTTCAGCCCCTCGTTATTTTTTTCATTTCAATTGCTTTTCAACTCAACTCTTTTTTTTTCTCCAACCACAATTATTTCAAAATTTTCAACTGCGCCAACCAACTCAAATTTTTCCTTCTAAGGAGCGTTAAACAGAATCACCAAAACACATGAAATTTAGGATTACTTCAGCACCAAAATAACCAAAAAAATAACTCGATTCCACTACCTAAATATGAACATCGAATCCAGTCACCAATTAGGATAAAATACCCAAGGTCATAACATATTTAACAAAAAGAACAAAAATTCTAGCCACTAGACTCATGCAAATACTCATGCCATCAAGTTTCAAACACTCAAGCATACGATATAATTTACCAATATATACAAGAATCAGAAAGCCATGAACCACTTGATACAAATCATCTCCCCCCACACTTAAATAGGTGTTAGTCCCTTAGCACTAAAGCAAGAGATACAAAAGGTAAACACCATATAAAAATGAAAAGCAGAGTGGAACGAGGGTACCCGATTCTAAGGTGGTGGCGTAGTACTGCAACAAATGTGAAGCTACAGAGTGAGATATGTGGGCGTGGGATACGGCTTCTGTGCAGCTGGACTGAGGATGAGTTTTGTAAGTTGGGCTTCTGTACTGGGCCGAGAGTGTCTTTATAATTTGAGGGCTTGAACAATAAAACTTATCAAATAAATTAATTATGCAGGCCCAAAGTTAAATTCACTACAAAGCCCAACTATATACTCTTCTACAAATGACTCGGCCCACTACACCTGACAGAAGAGGGGTTAACGATCAGTAAAAGAAATAGAAAATAGAAAAAAAAATTAAAACAAAAGCAAAGCAAAGCAAAATAAACCAAACATTGGGTTGCCTCCCAATAAGCGCCTTTTCTTAACGTTGTTGGCTTTACGACCAACTTCTCTTTCACGTAATCGGAGTAGAATAATTCTCTCTATGTAATGGCATTTTACATTGCGAAACGATGTTCTCTCCAATCAGGTTCTCATTCCAAGATATCCATTGCTTGTCGATGTAAAACTCGTTCAATAATTTGGCATATCTAGGATTTTTCTCTTTCGGCTCAACTAGTGGTATGTTGATCTCAACCCTCCGAAAGACATCGACTAGTTGCTGCTCCTTGGCTTCTTTCTCGACCTTTTTGAGCCTAGACAGAAACAGAACTACATTAGTAATAACAGGACAGAATTCATGAGATTTTACCTTATTTTTCTGTTCTAGTATACTGACACTGAGGGGGTCAGTGTCTGCCTTTGCATCCAGATTTTTCTCTGCTGATTTTTCAGTAGCAACATGCTCGTCTTGTGTCTCAATTTGCTCACTAGGTTCCTCGAGTCTTCCCTCTATGTCGATTCGGTTAGGCTCAACAACATCTTCCACTGGATTTTCACTCCATTGTGTTTGCAATCGGCTTATGACATTCGTCATTTGACTCAATTGAACCTCCAAATTCTTTCGCCTAGACTCTGAGTCCCTTATGTGTGCTTGTGTATTTTGATGAAATTCCTCCGTATTGGCTTCTATGGACTTCAACAAATCAGCCAGTGATGGTTCAAAGCTCCTCTCACCACTGTTTTGTTCATCCACCAAGCACGTATGTGTCAACTGGTTTCTCCGTTGAAAATTCAACGTGTTCAACTCTATAGTTTTCAACAAATCTTCAAATGAGGGTTCAGACTTTTGCTCCAAGTTAATCCATCCACCATTATCATAAGTCCTCTCATAATTTCTGAATAGTTGAGGCCTTTGATCGTGGTATGGTTTCCAATAATCGTCACTGGAGTAAGTGCCTTGATAGTCCTCATACCTGAAATTATACATAGCGGACAAAATAGAGGAAATAAACTTGCAAATAATTTCTAAAACCTGAACAGGAAGACACTGAGGAGGTCAGTGTTAACAGAAATATGCTAAACAGAACCAATGAAATAACAGCAGCCAACGTGAATTTTTTTTCAGAACCTTCAGATTTTTTATTTTTTTTTGGAATTTTCTAGGATTTTTTTTGACAGAAATTAAAAACACAAAAAAAATTCAAGTAAATTTACAACCATTCCCCGGCAGCGGCGCCAAATTTTGGTGTGCTGTCGCCGGCACCCAAAAATAATTCCTTAGCTACCCACTAATATAGTAGGGCAAGTAAGGGTCGATCCACAGGGAATGGTGTAATTTAATCGAATAAATTTGTGTATGAAAACAATAAAACAAAAGGGGGGATTTTGGATTGGTTGACTAATAACTACTAAGAAGCAAGAAAATAATAACAAAGTGCAAGTAAAATAATGAGTAATCAAATAGTAAGAACGATCTAGCCCTCGGATAGTGTCCCCTCAATTAATTATACCAATTTAATCAACAACCCGATTATCTCAAATTATTCTCGAATCTTATCCCTAAACCAGTGGTACGACCAAACTAGTTCGAATTGTTTCTTACATTTAATTAATCATCAGGTACGACCCCCAATTAATCTATCCATACGAATAACCCTAAAACATGTATCTAAGGTTCAACTCGAGGAATGCATTTAAGAATTAAAACAATAGGATAAATTAGACCATGAATACGAAACGCTCGTTTCATGCAACCTAAATGTTACTACTCCCTAAGGTGTTCTGCCTTAATTGCTACAATTCCCAAAATATTATAACAATTACGGATGACAATTTATGGGATAGCTAGAATTGATATAGGAATAAAATTGGGTGATCAAGCCTATTAAACTCCTAATTCAAACATGCATAGCATCTACTCAAGTAATAACAAAATCGAGATATAAATTAAAATCAATCAGGAATTATTTAATTAAACAGGCATAATCTATATAAGGTTTCACATCCTCGGGCTAGAATAAAGAAATTAGCTACTCATAATCAACGAAACAACACTCAATAGAGAATTCATAGTATTTAAATATCTCACTAATAAGAAAATATGAAAAATATAATTCTTTAAAGCCAAGCCTCAATCATGATTCATGCGCCACCTCCATTGCTGTTTTCCCAAAGAATCCAAAATATCAGCGTTGACTCCCTCCTCCGTTCCCAGTCCAAGATGGCGGCCGTTGTCCGTGTCTCTTTTCCCAATTGCTCAACAACAACTCCCTTTTAATTCTGCCCTCAACTTATTTCTACTGGGCTTTACCTTCCAAAATCAAAGTGGCCCATTCTCATTTTTTTCTCCCAAAGCCCATATTTGCTGCTTCAATTTTCTCTTATTAACTCTCACAGCCTTCTTAGGTACTTGTGCTTCATTCCCAAATTAAATCCTTTCTTACACAATGCTCTTCGATGCATTACCAAAATACTTCATTTCACTTAAATTAAATAAGAAAATAAAATATCAGGGTGATTGAAGGCCACAAAACAATGAGTCGGAAAATTACACTAAATACCAATTTAATTCACATAGAGTATCCAATTAAAGCACAAAAATAATGCAATAATTCCGACTCATCATTGGCTTGAAGGAATTTTGATAATTGAAATAAGGAGTTGTTTGGGCAAAATAATTTTGAGAATAATTTTAAAATTAATTGAAAGCTTGGAGCTTGTTAATATTTCTAAACTTAGCAATATTTTACCTACGAATATTTACTAATTGCACGTTTATTTGATTTATGTGGTTAATCCTATTATGTGTTTTATTTATAATATTTTGAATTTTATAATGAAGCATGAGAATTTGATTAATTTTTTTACCTGTCTAACTGTCTTTGTGAATTGAATTTATATTACCAGTATTTGTCGGACCACATTTATTGTTTGAGTAGGCGGCGCCCAATATTTGTCGGACCGTGTTTCTTATGATTGGGTAGGCGACGCCCAGTATTTGCTCTTATTTGTTTGAGCATGTATAATTGGATCTTGTTTAAGAAATTAAATACATCGCTTTGAAATGTTCCTCAACTAAATATGGTTTTCATTTAGAATGAAAAATGACTTCCATCATAATTAAAAGGAAACCGGAGATTTCATTCCAATGAGTATTTAAGACCCAAGTCTTTTACTCGGAGTTACGTCTAACAAAACTTTTATAGGGACATGTGATGTCGTCGTGTGATGGTTGTAAACCACCTAAGTTGTTTCACTAGCCCAAACAAGGGAACAATGAGGGGACATCGATTGAACTAGGTTCAATCAACTAGGAATTGTAGAAAGTGAAATTGGTATTGAGACCTACCAGTTCTACCATTACAGTATTCAGCCCAAGCAATTGATGTGATGGTAGGAATATGGATCCTAGTCCATTATGATTTATATTAGATATAAATTTGTACTCTTCCGATGAGGTCGTTGAGTATGTGAAAATAATGGAGACAAAAAAATATAAAAGTCGTGTTTATTTTGATTGCTGAATATTGATCATAGGAATTATGTGTTTTAATTCCCGTTCTATTATTTCTCTATGTTAGTTGAAATGAATTATTTACCGTTCAACTGTGCACAACATAAATAAATGCCAAAATATGCAGCGAAGAAAGATGAGTTGTACCTCAACAACATCAGGTCTTGTACAAATCTGTTTCAGTTCAACAATCTTCATTCTTCATTGAAGCTTCAAGAACAAAATTATTTAGCATTAGGATTAAAGAGAAGACATAAAGAACCATGTAAATCAAAAGAAATGACGGGCCAAGGGTTTTGCCATAGAGGGGAGAGATCAATTCAAAGAAAGATTGGTACTTTTTTTTTCATTTCCAAAAAGCATAAATGCTAAATGAACTTGAAGGAAAGAGAATTCTATTGTGAAGTACATAATTTACATCTAACATAGAACAACTTTATCGTCCAAAATAAGAAAAAAATTAAAATTTAAGTATGTAAATGAAATTATTAAAGTTTTAGAGAGAGAACTAAGTTAACAATAAATAAAATGCAACTACTTTAAAAGGGGGAAAATCTTATAACTATGTCATACTCCATATACATACAGACACGAATGGAACCTTTACTATTCAATATATGGCTTTTGCTTGATAAAAAAAAAGTAGTTATCACAGGCAAAACATCAAACACTTAAAAGAGCAAACAGAAGATATGTGTTCAAATGAGAAAACCTGAAAATTAAAGATCACATACAACTTGGATAAACAAAATATTCAAGAAATTGAGAAAATAAAAATAAACGATAATATATAAATGCATCGACAGCCTAAACCCACCACAAACAAATCCGTAAGATAGAAGCAGTGGGAGTACATTTGAATAACATTAATTGACGGCGACACCAAAAATGAACATAATCACTGACCTCTCTGCTCCATTTTTACTCAGTCTCGTGTGCGTGACTCGATGACAAACGATCGGGCGACTGTGGGATTTGCGGCTCTGCTGTGGAGGTTTGACGATGGGATTTCATTTGTGTGGTAGAAGGGAGACGACGACGGCCCGTGGTGCAGCGGTGGCGGTTTCGCAGCTCATGTACGACGACGGTCAAAACAACTTTAGGCGGGGTGGGCGACCAAACGGCTATGGGCAGACGACTTCTTGTTGCGGTGGGCCCACCGCCGTGGAGGCGTGATTTTTGCAGAAGAGAAGGGCGCTGATTTCAAGCGAGGCGTGAGTGGCGACACAAGGGAGAGGTGGTGTTGTGAGACTTCAAGCGACGTTGGCCTCTTCTGTGTGATGTGCGCAACTTTTGAAGAAGAGTTGCAGCAGATCTGCAGATGGTTTGTGTGTTTTCAGAAATTTGGTGTCGTCTTTTGCCCTATTTCAGATCGAAAGAAATGAGACTATCTTTTCAATTCAAAATGGTGTTCTCACTTCTCAGTATTTTGTAAACATTAAAGAGAGAAGGGAGCGTATACCTAGAATTTGAAGAGTTTGCTTCCAGAGGAAGCCAAAAGTCATTTTCCAAAAATAGTATCTAAAAAATGGGCTCGGGAAAATATTTTTAGTATACGAGGTTGTTATTATATACTCCCAAGGTTGTGTTTGGATGAGGTGATTTGATTTGAGGAGTTATTTTAAATGAAAGGATTTAAAAATAGATGGATTTCAAATGACATGATTTTTGTGAGGATTTAAAATCCTCTCAATTTTAACTAAAAAGTGTGTGAGCAAAAATCCAAGTATTTGAAATTCATTCATAATCCAAACAAGTGGAGTGGATTTGGATGGTGAATTTAAAATCCATGGATCAAATCCCTCCATCCAAATGGAGCCTAAATTCATTTAGCCAAAAGTCAAATTAAGATAATTTTAAAAAATTCGCAGGTCGCAAACATGTGGTTTACTACATGACTAAAATATTGTTACTACACGGTCAAAATATTGTAACACCCGTAAATTTCAAACACCATAAATTATTAAAAGTACATAAGATATTACTTTAGATATATATACTTATATTTTTATTTAATTGAAAGGTTTTAATAAAAATATTTTAAAAGAGATTATAATAAATATATATAAAGAGTTGCATAAATATATATTATTTATAGGATTAAACGTTTAATGTATATATATGTATAATATATAATATATAGCACTTATATAATTTGTGTACCTATTTTAAATAAAGTATTATAAGTATATTGTACACGTGTATAGGTGTGGTTTTAAAAGTTAAGATATTTTAATATTTTAATTATACTGATAGTCTTTGGTTTGAAAATCTGCATTAATTATGATCACATTCCTTAAGTATCTCAATTCTGTTTGCTATTAGAATTCAAATTTAAAGACTAATCTTTTACGTGAATCACTCCCCTAATTCCAGATTCTTCTTACTCAATTAACTAAGTCTTCTCCTCCCTTATTTTACGTACGGTTATTCATCAACAAACGCATAAAAGAAAACTCTTCCCCCACGCACACATATCTCCCAAATTAATTTTTAACGAGAAATATTTTCCTCCGTCTAGATCAGAAGTAGCAACACCTCTCCACAGTTTTGCCGGAAGAAGTAAAGTTCCCTTCTTATTCCCTTGTTAATTCAATTATCGAATATACTACTGTTCTTATTTTGAATTATGATTGAGTTTTAATAGTAGAAATCATTTTTAATGCAAAAACCTCCATATTACTTATAATACTTATAATACTTATAATACTGGTACGCCTAGTTTTCAAAATTAAGAAGTCACTAATTTATTATTCAATCACTAAAACTAATCTACTGTTTATTTATAAATTGTTTTCCATATCAATTCAATGGTTTAAAACTATTCTGTTAGGGATTGAGTTAGTTACTGGATCCATACATTTCTCCATCAATTCTGACTACTGGATCATGTTACATTCATGTTTTGAATTATATGTTTTTAATTACTAGGGATGCTAAACTTTGATTCTTAAAGAAAATCATCAGCGTACCCTCTTTTATTTATATAAATGTACTCATCAATAATTGGTTATTAACTCAATTACTAATTAAACTTATCAAAACCTCTATTTATTTATTTAGTTTTCACTTACTGATATATTATTAGTAATATGTCAATTAACTAGTATTAATTTTATATAAGTGTGAATATGTTACTAATTAATAATTTATTAGGCGATTCTATTTGTTGAGTTTAATAGTAGATATGGATTACTCTTAAGTTTAGTATTAGTGGTAACTCTAAGTTATATTATTTAATGATAGGTGTCGAGGAACTCTTGCTTTAATTCGAGTTGCACATTTACGAGGCTAATCAGGTGGGGTTTTCTTACTATTTGATTGGATATACTTTGTCACCTTTAAATGTTCATTTGAGTGATATTGTTACTTGCTACATGATTTTCAAGTTATTCGTTAACGCATGTTATGACTTTATGAGTTATTCGTTAACGCATGTTTTATTCGCGGGAAACCGTGCATCGTTGGTTCAGCCAGCGCATCATTGGTATAGCCAATGAAAAATAAGTATTTTATTCGCGGGAAACCGTGCATCGTTGGTTCAGCCAGCGCATCGTTGGTATAGCCAGCGCATCATTGGTATAGCCAATGAAAAATAAGTATTTTGATATGCATGTTTGTGGGTTTATGGTTTTATTCATATGTTATATTTAACTGTGACAAAGTTAATCCCACTGAGCTAGTCGTTTTGCTCACCCCAATCTACTTAACATTTTACAGATTTAAGGAGTTGCAGTGGAGGGCCGGTGAATGTGGATGTCTTGCCATGCAAAGTTTTCTACATATTATTCTTGCTTTTAATAAATTAGTCGCATCTTGAGAGAAACCCATTCTTAATTAACGCACTACTTTAATTTCTTATGAAACAAGTGGTTGAGTCTTATCTTTTGAAATTAAATTTTAATATGAATTTCTTAAATGTGTTTGAGTATTTATTTACGAAATTAATTCCGCTGCCAAGTTCTATAAAAATATGCATATTTTTAGTCAAATACTAGAGTGTATGGTGTTTTCATCTAGGCCCCTAAAATCGGGATGTGACAAATATTACCACTACAATGCCAACAATTTAATACTACATGTCAAAATATTCTGATAAATTCACCCAAAAATTAAGTGTCCAGAATATTTTTGGACATGTAGTAATACACTTTTGACCTTGTAGTGATAAAATTTTGGTCTTGTAGTAACATTGTTTTAGTCATGTAGTATCCGAATAAGTCATAATTATTTTAGTAATTTTCTCCAAAAAAAAGTGTCCAGAATATTTTTGAACTTGTAATAATACACGTTTGATCTTGTAGTAACAAAATTTAGGTCTTGTAATAACATAGTTTTGGTCATGTAGTAAGATAATATTTTAGAACGAAAAATAAATATTTTAATTAAGGTTGACCCGCGTTTGACCCTCGAATTTTGACCTAATTTACCTTAATTGGTCAATATTACATATAAATTTTTGTCTACTTTAATTTGCACATTTAAAAAAAAAAACATCTCCATTACCTTCTTTCTCAAATTATACTCGTATTTACTCATATGTCATTAGTTTCTATACTCAATCTACATTTTTTTTTATTCATAAAATTTTTTTGAAACTACTTCTCAAAACTCTACTCATTACACATATTTTTTTACATTTACTTAAAAAAAATGTATAGTCTTAAAAAAATATATAAATTTGAGAATTTAAAATCTAATTCTTATTTTACTTTAGAATTTAAAATTATAATTTCAAAATCTTATCCAAACTAACAAAATTTTAAAATCACTAGATTTTACTAAATTTTTTAAATAAAAAATTGAATCAAAAGAAACACAAGATAGTTGATGCCTTCCTGGGCATTTTTGGTGCAATTTTATTACTCTTTCAAATAGATATATTTGAACAATGAATTCTTCAGATTTGGTTCATTTGAACAATGAATTCTTCAGATTTGGTTCATCAATGCTAGATCTGTTCATTCTGATCGTCCTTATTTTTGCATATTATAAAAAGATAGATTGCATCTACTTGTTTGATCTGTTCATTCTGATCGTCCTTATTTTTGCATATTATAAAAAGATAGATTGCATCTACTTGTGTCTTGGACTTATGCTTTTTCCAAGAGAGTATGAGATAGATCCATGGTGAGACTCCAATTGATGAATATACCAAAATTTCTGTATATTTTTTCACTCTTTCTCTTATATGCACCATTATTTTTCAATTTTTTTATTGACCTACGTTACATTAGTTGAAAAATAAACATTCTATATATGAAAATGTTTTTCTGTAACTAATAAACATCCTATATGAAAATGTTTAAGGCAAGTTTATTAAGGGAATGATTTTTTATTAAACACAACTCCATTATGTATATATATTTAAAATGAAAATTATTTTATGGTGCATATGTTTATAACTTGTGAAGTTTTACACGTTTTGGATTTCTTACCAACTTTGCTTCTCATTTTTATACTAATCTACACACTCAATGGAAGTATATATTTTTTTATATTTATTATTCTAGAGAGTTCTATATTGTTCAAAGCACAAATAATATAAAACTTTATAAAATTATTATAAAATATTTTACATTTATTATTCTAGAGAGTTCTATATTGTTCTAAGCACAAATAATAAATTGTATTTTCAAATATATTATGAAAGTCAAATAGAATAAGTAAATCTAATAATAATCAATAAATTTAAGTAGAATGAGATATTTATATAATAATTAACTAGTAATAATTGTGTGAACCCGAATTCACATGAAAAAAATGTTTAAATTTTTTAATAGTGACAACATTGATATTTGACAAAAAAAGTTCACATGAAGACAGATTTAATCTTGACCCATCGCTGACCCAGAAACTAATTGGACCAATGAGAAGTCACTTTTTAGAAGATTTCACATCCATGTTCTTTGTTTCTTCAAAATAAAAATATTGCAAGCATTTTTCACATCGTGAAATTCGATTATTTTTTTTTTAAAATTAAAATTAGTCAATCAGTTTCTTTCGAGAAATAAAATAAATATTGCATGTCAATCCAAACTTCACATGCAATTCAACTCGATCTATTCGAGAGAAGAAGAGCAACGATTGCACCAGGTGAATATGATACACAACATAAATTAAAAATGCATACAATTATGCAATAATAAGTAAATAGGATAATGCGTATTAAAGTGCATACAGACAATTTTGCATAAAAGCATGCAAACTAAAGTGCAGTCTGAACATATGAACATTGAAGTTCATGTGAATTACGTCCAATAGTATGCAAACTATAGTTGCATTCTGATAATATGTATATAAGTTAAGCTGACTAAAATGATTTTTTTTTTTTTTTTGGTGGGGGGTTTACAGGATCATAAAATAAGATTACAAATCACAAGTACAAGATCTTGATCTTCAAACCATAGTATCGCCGTCCACTCCAATCGCAAGAAGAGGAAAGACGAGTTTCTCTTTGTCTTCACAGGTGCCCAGGTCTCCAATCTTTCAATGAGACAACCCCACACTAAGGTGTTCTCATGTCAAGAATAGGAAACAGAAAAAAAAAGACAAAGTTCCACCAAGTACCGTATCCCAAGAATCAGAACACCAGGGCTCTAGAGTCTATCTCAAAAAGCCCAACCTTCAAAAAAGAAGTCCCACAACAACAACAAAGACCCATAACGGGAAACGAGATGCCCAAGGAGTAGCAGAAACAACAACTAAACAAACAAAATAAAGCAACCTAAAAAACAGTAAATAGGATCAACAAAGAAATACCCGAACGGTCACCGTGACTCCGTTAGGATAATTTCTACGTTGATCCCTAACAATAGCTGAAAAAACAACTACATAAAAGAAGGAAAAAACTGAAAAAACCGGTGCATCGGCGACGGTGACGGCAAGAACAAAGTAGATCTAAGGATTTGCTTCCTAGATCTGAAAGGACGGCGACGACGGAAGACGGTGGCAGACAGTGACGGTTCAGATCTGCCACAATAACTCACAAATCTACAAGAAAACGAGCAGATCTACATGACAGAAGGCTAAATCTACAAGATCTACAAGAGAAAGAGGTGGAGACGGCACTGTGTGTGAATCACACCTGGAGTGTGTGAAAATCGCACACACACGCTCCCCTCTGATTTATTTTTTGACTAAAATGAATTGATCCTACTAATTTCTGCATATCCACCAGTACAGCTTCTCTCTACTAATTTCATCCCATTTAGATGGATGTTCTGAGACTATCTATGTTCCAGTAGTTGCTCGAGGATCTGTACTCCACTCCCGAAATGTCAAGTTAATTTTTATTCTGTTATTCGCTTTGCACCAGCTCCAATACCTGCCCTTTAATTCATCCACCACGCTGTCTATTTTCCACGTTTCGTTCTTAAAGATGCACTTATTCCTCCATTTCCATATCACCCAAACTACACATATCCAAAGTCCAATTGCTATCTTATTCCCAATTTTACCAGTCAAAATGTTGGAGAATTGAAGAGAATGAACCTTGATACTGTCGTGTAAAGCCGTAGGGTATTTCCACCATGATAACACTTTATCCCAAATCTGCCTCGCCATGTTGCACGCCAAAAATAGGTGTTTTGCAGTTTCGAGGCTTTCTCCGCATGACATACATCCTCTGTCGATATGGTGTTTCTCTTTCTCAATTCCGACCTAGTCGGGAGTCTATTCCATAGTAAACGTCATGCCGTCGCTGCTGCCTTGAAGGGGGAGAAGCTGTTCCAGACCACATTGAATTCCTCCCCCATCTACCGTCTTCTTCCTCCATGTTTGTTGGTGAATAGATAATCCGGTAGGCTGCCTTCGTTCTATATATCCCGTCCGGAGTCGCCTTCCATCTCCTTTTGTCCTGTTCTTCCTCTCTAAATGACTAAATGTATACCTGTTCAATATAGAAATAAAGGTAGAAGAACTGCAACCCTGTTTCCACTACTTCTAAATGACAACATCGTTTAAACAAATTAAAAGTAAAACTACAAACTACAAAATATGCAGAACTGCCCATGTACACCTATAAGCTAAAGTTCACTTTTTAATATATTCAAACAAGCTGCTCCTACTATAAATTCACTCAAACAAGGCTGAAGTGTCAAACTGCAACCTCTTAATCTCCTCAGTCATACTATAAATTGATCAAGTCGTATCAAAGAAAGCCCAGGAAGAAAGAATAACTAACACAATATAGGAAAGCGTGATCAGAATTATCTTTGTGAACTCACTGATGTTATAAAACTATCAACCAGAAAAAATGTCATCTGCACATAGACTTATGAGAGGAACATTACACAAACCTCTTGAAAAAGGAGAAACAATTACATAAATATAAAAAGGCCATTGCGCTTTATTAAGATAATTCTTGCTATCTAGACTTAATCGAGCAGTAAAATAAAAAGGGAAATAGAAGAGCCAAGTTGAATCCTGGAAATAAATCATACCTTGTCTATATAACAAAGAAATATATGTCGAGGAGATGGCCAGAAGGGATTGGATTGCGATAGAGCGAGAGGGGTAGCCAGACGGGAGTAGGGTGTGCACCGGTCCAGAACCGGACCGGGACCAGTTTGGACCGGAATTTTAAAATTTTACGGACCGGAGACCGGACCGTAATTAATCCGGTCCAGACCGGACCGGTAAATTCCGGTCCGGTCCGGTCCGAGTTTGGACCGGATTTTTTTTTTTTTAAGTTTATGGAAGCAAGAACAAAATTGATGAATTTGTGTATGAAAATTAAAGTGTTTGCTCTTCATTACGCCAATGTGAATTTTATTTACATTATTATTAATGATCTTTTGACCCTAAAATAAATTAAATATGTAATTATATATTTGCAAAAAATGTAATAGATCTCAACACATTTTCACCAATTACTTGGTTTTGAAAAATAATTGAGAGTGCTTTAGTAAAAAAAAATAAAAAAATTCTGGTCCAAACCGGTCCGGACCGGAAAATTTCGGTCTTGGACCGGACCGGACCGTAAGACCGGAATCCAAAATTTGCCGGACCGGAGACCGGACCGGAATCTAACCGATCGGTCTGGTTCCAGTTCCGGTCCGGTTCCGGTCATTTTTCCGGTCCGGTTTTTTTTTAACACTCCTAGACGGGAGACAGGCTGTGGCGGGGGAAAGTGGCCGTGTCGGGCCAGGGCAGTGTGGGTTGCGGCTATGGCAGAATAGAAGATGGCGAGACCGACAGTTTCGTGTAGCGGCTACTGCGAGGCGGTGGTGAGAGTGTGAAATTGAAGGAGAAGGCAAGGGTTCCTATTGGTACGGTAGAGAGGCGGCGGATGACGGTGGCGGAGAACCAAGAGCCGTAGAAATCCTCATCCTTGAAACTGACCTCTACATCTGCTCAACTCTTGAAGGGATCTTCAATTTCAATTGAATTGAGGGATTGATGAGATGCATTTTAAATTTGAATTAATTTTTAATTTTCGAAAATTTGCTTGATAGGTATATTAAGGGTACTTTAGACTTTTTAACTCTATTTTGAATCTAATACAAATTGTTTAAACTTGTTGTTTTTATTTGTAGGATGGTCTATAGGAATGACTCTAAATTCTCTATAAATTAATAAAAAAGTCAGTCAAACTCTGTATAAATTTTCTAAATCCATATACTTTTTAAAATCCAATAGAATCTCAATTGAATACACCCCATAAGTATACAAATTCTAATAAGATTAGGGGTAGGATGAATATCCCAACAGTGCCTCCTTCCCCGGGTAGTCTGCATTCGAGGGCGATCTTCAGGACCTTCAGGAGATTCTTCGCGGTTGCTACTATGGTGGGTTTGGGCCTCCCTCTTGAGGTCGTGGTTGCGGTTGCTACTATGGTGGGTTGGGGCCTCCCTCTTGAGGCTGAGTTAGCAGTGGTACTTATGGTCATCAAGTATGCACATGATCAGGGATGAAACTTTCTATAGATTGAGTCGGACTCGACACTCACGATTGACACTTACATCAGATACTCAAGCGTCTTCAGATACACTCATTAGCTTCCACCCATGTACCATTTTTGAATTGTCTCCGCCATATTCTCATTCTTCATATTTCCACTCCGATGCAATTTCAATCTATATTAAAACCAAATTCCTCAAAATTAAATTTTAACAGAAGGACAAAGTATTATATACCCCTCATGCAATGCACATCACTAATACAAAAAATATTGTTCTTCCTCAAATTATACACGTATTTACTTGAATGTCATTACTTTTCTACACTAAATCTACATTTTTATTTATTCATAAAAATTTATGAAACTACCTCTCAAAATTCTACCCATTACACAATTTTTTACATTTACTTAAAGAGTGCACAATTACTACGGTGCAAATTCTTATTTTACTTACTAGAGCAATTGAGTGCTCATACGCGGATCGGGACCCCCCCCCCCCGATGCCTTGACATCCCACCTCCCACATCAGTTGTACGGTTGGCTCGAGCAGTATTACACTTTTTTACGTACTCCGGGCTACTCCAATACGTGGTCAACGTGTTCCACACGTCGACTCCATTTTCGTCCGTGCCTAACGTCTGCACCTTGCCACGACGACGCCAAGCCTTCCTCCAGGTGTACATTACCTCATTATACCTAGATTGACATGAAGCGGCCCAGTGCGTGTGAATATCGTCGTCCGAGAAGTACTCCCTATGACAATAAGCATGTTTCTGCACATATTCGATCAGCATATTTATCAAATAATATATATAATAAATTGTTTATTAATATTTAATTGAATGCACTCAAATACCTGGAATTCCTCCCAGTATTCATCATTTTTCGTAGGCGGCACCTTCAGCCAAGAGTAGGCATTCGCAGCAATCTTGCACTTAACAATCGCTTCAGTGCAAATCTTCGACACCTCGTTACCAGGCAATAATTTGTGACATTATATATTAAGATCAAACACATTATAAATTAAAAAATTTATAAAAATTAATGCTATTAAATATTGTTAAACCTTATGGGATGGTTTCTCGTGATGCTATTACTTTCCTCGATCAATCCATACATTCAGTTTGGTTTCTCGTGATGCCCGTATGGGATGTTGACGAGTTGCCGACGACTGAGATGACGGCGACGACTGCTGTGGAACGGATGGCGACATCGTAGGAGCCGACATCAAAGTAGGTTCAGGCCTAAGTGAGTGATTCGGGTGGAATTTACACGTTTTAGAGGCACATGTGAAGCATGTTTTGATGTGGATTTCATTGATTTATGCATTGATTATGATTGTTTAAGCCAAAATGAGAGAAAGGTTGTGTTTTGTCGATTTTGTAGGTAAAACGATGGAATTTGGAGCAAAACACAGACCACAAGTGATCGGATCGGAAAGAGGAGTGCATTGGTTTGATTCGTCTCGAAAAACGGAGTGGATTAGCCAAAGGAATCAAGTCAATCCGACACCCGAGGCGAAATTTATGCATGAAACGAGAAGGGGAGGAGGCAACTCGGCCGAGTGAGTCAACTCGGCCGAATCTGAGACTTTGAGCTTTACTGCGCACTCGGCCGAGTGAGGTTACTCGGCCGAATCTGCAACTTCGCACTCTACTGCGCACTCGGCCGAGTGAGCCAACTCGGCCGAGTAAGGTTGAAAGTCGTAGCTCCTGGATTTGAAGACCACTCGGCCGAGTGACCCCAACTCGGCCGAGTCACCCCAATTTCGGTGCCAAACTTGTATTTTCTCCATTTTTGAGGGATCAACTTGAAAATATGCCATCCAAACCCTTCCCCAACACTATATAAGCCCCCTTTCTTGAAATCCAAAACATTCTCCCCCAAATCCACACATAGTTACACATACTTGGAGGTGTCTTGGCCATTTCTCTCTCAATTCTTCACCAAATCAAGGAAGAAAGGATGCAATAGCTCCCAAATTCCATTCCCTACCACATTCTAGACTAAGCTTTCTCTTTCTTTTCCTTTTTATTTATTTATTTCATTTGGAATTTGTAATTTGATTATGTATTTGGTTAGCTAAACAAATTTGTGGTTCTAAGGCTATGTTTATACTTTGGATGATGCTTATGAATTAATTTCTTGTTTATTTGGTGGTTGTATTGATATTTCTATTTGAATGCTTAACTTTCATTGCAAAACATGTTGTCAATGGCCATGATAGTATGTTTTATCTATTGTTAATTGAAATTGGATTGAGAAATCTCTTTCGTTAATCGTATTTAAGCATTCGACCCAATATTCTTGTGAGCTCGAGAGAGAGGATCAATTATTGGGAGGGTATTAGATGATCTTAGGAACTTTTTGGGGATTTCTTATGCATGCTTAGTAGAGATGCTAGTTTGTATGATATGTCTCTTGGATTAATTGGATCGAGAGAACTTTTAATTCACCATTTTGTGATCAACCTTATAGTAATCAACATACCACCAGTTAATTAAGCCCTTAATCATAAGTTGAATCCTTAGTGTGACATATGCCTTGGAACCCACCCTTCCTTCTTGGAGTTTTCATTCGTTTTATGTTTGTTTTCTTGATTTGCATGTTAGTTGATCGATTTTATATTTACTCTTCATTACTTATTGGTGACACATAGTTATGTAATTTTAGAGTAATTCACACCACTCAAATTATCGATCACGTCTATTTAGAACTCGACTAGCAAACTACCCTTTTACGCTTAACCTTCTCGTGAGATCGACCTCGTGCTTATCACGCTACAATAGACGCCGTATACTTGCGGTTGTTTATTTAGTGTTGCATAACACGTGTATCAGTGAGCCCTTCGACCGCCTAGGTCGAGATCCTGAGGCCCCACTAGCATCTTGACTCATCTATTTTAATAAATAAAATTTAACAGTATAATAAATTAATCAATGTTGGTCCTTGGTGGAGTATGACACAAGTGTATGGGGGGGGGGGGAATGCACTTGTGTATGCAAATTCTTTCTTTTTGAACAAACTGGTCTTATCAGGCAAGTTGTCTCACAGCAAGCCTGAGTGTGAACTTTGATAGATACTTGTCCTACTGATTACTATTGAGTGATCAGTTGGCTAAATATCTAAAAGAGTTGCTAAGTGCGGAATGTGGTTGACCTTTGACTAGACATGGGCAACGGTTACAAACCGCCGGTTTCGGTTAGAAACCGGCGGTTACGGTTTGGGGTTTCGGCGAACCGTAACCGAACCGCGAACCGCCGGTTACGGTTACGGTTTTCTAACCGGCGGTTCGGTTTGAAAACCGCCGGTTTGGCGGTTTGGCGGTTTAGGGTTTTTTTTTTTTTTTTTAAAATATTATCTCCGTTTTCGCTCGTTTTCGCTCGTTTTCACTCCGTTTTCGTTCGTTTTTTATTCGTTTTAACTCATTTTTTAGAAAATACATTACTAGAATTGAATAAAAATTATATAACATAAATTTATACATTAAAAATAGAAGAATTGTGTATTAAAAAAAATAATTTTTTTTTTTTTTTAATAAAAAACCGCCGGTTAACCGCCAAACCGGCGGTTAACCGCCAAAACCGGCCAAACCGGCGGTTTGCGGTTTGTCAAAATGCCGAACCGTAACCGAACCGCTATTTTTCGGTTACGGTTCGGTTTGTAAACCGTAACCGGCGGTTAAAAACCGCCGGTTTGGCCGATTGGCCGGTTCGGCGGTTCGGTTTTGCGCGTGTCTACCTTTGACTCAAAGATATACTCCAAGTTGATTTCTGAAAAGATACAGTTATCAGGGACATTGTCCAAAACAGTTTTTCTTAACTTACTGAGTTTTGCTCTTTGAAATATGATTGAATGTAAATACAATAAAGAGTGCAGTAAGTAAATGGCACACAAGTTTATAGTGGTTCAGAGACTCAAGCTCCTATATCCACTTTCCCTGATTGAACAGGATAATTCCTTCACAATGGAATTAGCTTGTTTTATAGTGCCAAGGTGCACTGATCAACAACACTCTCTTAGTGCTTTGATCCCTAGGATAATCTGAGTCCTAGTGCTCAATCTCTCTGAGTTAAGACTGTGTTTCACACTAACAGTCCTTAACTCCTCACTTCTACAACAAACTCTCTCTTCACTTAATGAGATAAGGGTTTGAGGTTTGGTTCCAACTAGTAGAGATATCATTTACAATAAGAATAGTTGTAAAGGCTTAGGATATCTCAATGCTAAGCTTTGGATGTTTACAAAGATTGGCTTAGCTAATTGAAGTGATTCAGGAAACTTTGGATTCTGAAGAACAGGTTGGTTTCTTTTGATTTGCTTGATGATAGTTTGATAGCAAGTAGTTGGATAATGAATCCCTTGATCACTTCTGCATTTATAGGCAAATTTGAACAACTAACCGTTGGAGGGATAATAATTCAAACTTGTCTATTTGCAGCACCATTGAAACGGCTATGAAGCCTGGCATCCTTTTATCCACTATGTAAAAGGCCTCTTCAATGGTTGCTTGAATGAATGTGTTGACTTCTGAAAAATGCGGCTGAGATGACTTGTGTCAGATTCCAAATATGCACATTTCCCAAGGTTGATTTGTGGCAGAATCTACACTCAACCAACGGTCAGATGGGACAAGCCCCCTGAACATTCCTGCTGCAATTTAGAATGTTCCAACATTCATTCAATGCTTCTCTCTTTAATGCTTTAAGTCTTCAATGCTTGGTTCAGGCATGATTGGCAATAAATGCTTCATTGAATGTGTCCTCTATAAGCTTTGGCATTCAATGCTCTTGATCATTTGTACTTCAACTGTTCTGATCATTTGCATTTATGAGCATTGCCTTAATACTCTTGATCTCTTCAGCTCAGTTGTCCACTTGGTCAGCTTGTCCTGAAAGTTCAGCAACTTTGGCCTAGAGACTTAACACTTATCAAGCTGCCTAACATTCCAGCTTTGGACAACTACCCTGAACTCTAAAATCTCACAACATTCCTGAGATTTTTAACTTAAGCATTCTACTTACTCAAGTGTTCTGAGACAACTTATCTGAACTAGACTTGAGCATATCTCAACTAATCTGAACATCATCAATCAGGGGTTTTGGTATCTAAATCAAAATCATTTTATTCCCAACAATTTCCCCCTTTTTGATGATGCCAAAACCTATTACAAAGGGAACTTAACTTTTATTATACTTTACCTTCAGGATGAGTGAACTGGACAACTTTCCTGAAAGAAACTGTTAGCACAATAAATCAAGTAGATATGTCATGTTAGGTTAGTTGAGATAATGAGTTGTTCTCTCTTGATAGAAACATAGTGATCCTTTCATATAAATCAAAGAGAATTACAGATCAGAAAATTAAAAGGACTCACTAGACTGATACAGCAGAATAACAACAATCATAAAAATCATAAAAACAGATAGGGAAGAAATGAACTTATCCATTAGAGAGTTCCATCATCTTGAGGAGCAATGCCATATTGAGCCCAGACCCTTTTCTTCAACTCCCAAACATCCTTGTTGGATCCTCTAGGGCCAATCTTCATCTTTTCCATCCTCATGATATTGATGAACTCTTCCAGAATCTTTCCCTCATCAATTAAGTTCCCATTGAACTTAGGAGGCATGTACAGAATAGGACCAGGGGCCTTGAAATCAACTCTTGCCATCTCAGCTGCTGCAAACAGCTTTTGGTAGAGGTCCCTATGATTCTCAAACATAAACTGCACAAAGACTTCATCCACACTCTCTTCAAGCCACTTCCCAATGACATAAAAGTCATATACAAAACTTTTCTTGGCCTCCTCCCATGCATCATTCAGTGATATTGGAACCCACTTGTCATGGTGAGGGTACTGAGTGTCCCATCTTTGCAGCATCTGTGGTTTGAGTCTTCTGTAAGAAGCCCTCCTTCTTGGAGCTTTGAAGTTTGACCTCCTCTCATCTCTTGCCTTGTTGGCCTCAACCAACTGATCCATTCTCTCTTTAGCCCTTTGAAGAGCTAGCTTCTCCTGTGTCTCTGGATCTTTTCCAAATCCTTCTTCAAACAGCTTAGAAGGATCATCACCAAGCTTGGGCACTCTAACTTCAGGCTCTTTGTCCTGTTCTTCTTCTTCATCAACTTCTTCTTGAATTTCAAGAAACTTTGCTATCTTTTTCAATCTTTTAGACTGCCTCAGTGGAGTTGACTCTTCAGACTGGAATTCTGATGGCAGAGTCAGGCTGGTTGGGAATTCATTGAAGGCTTGCAATTCCTTCCTCTTTCTTTCAGATGCCCTTGTCACCTTCCCCCTTACTTCAGCAACCTTCTCCTTAGGGTCAAGTCCTGCAGACTCACCACCAGGCCTCTGAAGCTTTCTTGCCTGACTTTCCATTGCTGACATCATAGACTCCTTGACAGCAATTTGGATCTGCTCTTCCTCAGTTAAATCCTACATATTCATTGGGCCTTTGCCTTTCCCAATGTCTTCTTCTTCCTCAATCTCAGGGACCTTCTCCTTTCCCTTTGATTCACCAATCACCAAGGTTCCCTTTGCTCTAGCTCTCTCTCTTTCCCCCTTTTTGGCATTATCAAAACACTGGGGCTTTAACTCACTCATAGAGACAGAGAGATGTGAGTGAGCTTGAGTGAGGGACTTCAACTCCTGTAGCAAATAAACATTCTCATCATGAATGTTTTTCATCTTATCATCTGCCATGCTTAAGAAAGAGTGAAAAGGTTTCATCTTCTGTGCAACAATGGCATCCAAAGTGGCTTTCAGTGATTGATCAAGTTTGGCCTGAAGATGATCAGTGAGGTTGGCCACAACTTGATCAGACACTTTGGCCATAAGTTCAACAGTGAACTTTTCTGCAGCTTCTTTCACCATTGCAGCTTTCAATTCTTCAGCCTTCTTCCTCTGAGCAGCTGTCCTTTGCCTTAATGCATCCTTGATAGTCCTTCTTAGAGCTGTCACATTGTCCTTGTAGAGATTCTTGAGGTCATGCTGCTCTTTCTTCACAGATTTTGTGAACTTCACCATCTCATCCTTTGCCTTTGTTACTTCTGTTGAAACTGTTTGCAGTCCAGTTTCAACACCACAAATTTTTGCATCTAATGTGGGCAATATCACCTCTTCTGAGCCAGTTAGCCTCATCTCCACAGAGGCTAAAGTTTTGCCTTGGCCATCTAGAGTGTCAACAGTTGCTGCATGTGCCTTTCCAACTTCCCTGACCAGTGTATCCAACTTTTCTGATTGCTCTTCAATGATGGATGCAGTCTGAGTAGCAAACTGAAAACCAGCCTCAGTGGTATTGGCTTGTTCAAAATACATCTTATTCAGTGTGGACACATTTGCTGATACTGCTTTAAGGTCAATGTCAGCATCAACAGGTATATCTGTAAGGGAAGCATCTGAAAAAATTTGCTCAATAGTGACAGCTACTGAATCTGCAAAACTAAGAGTGTTAGTAAAAACTCCCTCAACACCCTCATTCTTTTTTATCTCCCAATAGGTCTGATACATCAGCACCTATACTCTCATTTTCAACTAGTTTCTTTTCTTCAATATTAACTGATAAACTCACATTCACTGGAGAATCAGGCCTCCTTTCACCAAGGGATTCATCAAGTTCAGATTTGACTTGAAGAATAGCCTGACTCTCATATTGGGCTGCACCCAATATTTCTACTTCATCTCCCTCTATAATTGGTGCACTCAAGGAACCAGTAATCACACAATCATCCTCACCATCTCCCTCTGATTTTTCAACACTATCAGCCTTTTCAACTCCTTCCATTCCTAAACCTGACACCTCCATATCCTCAATAGGATCCACAGAGGGCAGTTGTTGGGAGATCACAGAGCTTGGGCATCCCAAAGCCACTGAGTCATCCTGAATGACTAAAGGCTGGTCAATGTCCAACTGTCCTGACATTGATAAGGCTGTAGCCAAACTAGCTTCTCCTATGGAAGTCTCAACATTGTCAAGCTGTGCCTCAGGCTCAGAAGAACCATCATTGGCCAATGCATCTTGGACTGAGTCACCACCCTTGGTCAACTCCTCTGGATTTTCAGAGTCCTTAATAGAATGATAGGTCAAGTAATGTACCTGAGTAGAATTGAGGCCAGGAGGATTGGGATTGGTGTTGTCATCATCATCATCATTATCATCATCAGATGTGCTATCAGTATGCTTGATTCCTTGTGCAATTCTTTCTCTTTCAGCAAGCACCTTCTCATGAACAATGGTGCAAAATAAGGCCTCAGTGGTCAACACACTGGTCTTCTTTACATTTGCAAAATGTAATAGCCTATTTTCTTCAACCTGCCACCAGTTAGCACCCTTATCCTTAATAGCTTGAGCTATTTCCACAATCGTTCTATCCTTGATCTCAACAAGTGCCCTGAGATCATAGAACTGTTGTTGCAGCCTAGGATATGCCTTCAATCCTGGATATAATTCATCCAAATTGGCTCTTGCAATCTGCCTCAACATCCCCTCATAGGTATACTCTTCTTCACTTCCATCTCCATCAGAAGAGTTGACTTGGGATTCAGGGGGGTTGAGTTGGGATTCAGGTAGGTTAGGCTGGGATTCAGGTAGGTTGGGTTCAGAAAGATTGGGTTCAGAAGAGCTTAAGACAATTTGGGATTCAGGTGCTTTTGAGAGCAATGTTCCTGAAGTGGTAATTGGAATGTCTGGAATGGGTGGGAGAACAACTTGATCACCTTCTTGAATGACAGTTTCAAGAAGTTTGGTGTAGGAGAGTAATCTGGGATCAAGTGGGGAGAACTGCATGTCTTCAATATTGGCTAAATCAGCCAGCACATCAATTCCTGACCTATCAGGAGCACCATTAGGAGAATAGACCTTTTTGGTCACAATTGGGGCATCTTCAGGAGTCTTGCACTCCTCTTCCTCATGCCTTGGAGATATTCTTGATTGAATATCAGGAGAGTTGGTTTCAGGGCTGTTGGGCTTTGACTTGGACTTGGAGTTAGACCTACTTGCCTGTCTAATCTCCTTGAAAAATTCCTTCTTTTTCTTCTCCTCTTCCATCAACTTCTGCTTCTCAGAAGTTTTGATAATTCTCCTCCTTCTTTCAGACCTTGTGGGCTTGTCAAGGTCCCTATACTCTGTTATAGTCTCAGGCTGTAAGGGGACAACCTCTCTGAATTCCTCACCCTCTTCAGGGGGATTGACTCCTTCATCAGCAGCCTTCTCAATCTCCTCAGAAGTGGCACCTCCACTTCTAGACTCACTTTCTGGGGAAGATTCACTCAGAATCTTCTTCATTCTCTTCATTTTTGGCTGAGCTTTCACTGGTTGGGCTTTTCTTTTTCTTGGAGAGGCTCTGGTTGCTGGTACAACAATTACAGCTTTCTTGGAGACAGCATCTTGCTTCCTCTTCTCTGTTTTGGAAGACAGCTTCCTGAACATCACTTTTTGAGCTGGAAAAGGCTTTGGTTTGGCTTGGAGGTGGGTATAATGTGCAAATCTTTCTAAGAGCAAGCTAGCTCTTGTGCAAAACTGGAGTTTCCCATCAACCACCACCTTTTGGTGCTTCACCTCTTTGAACTTAAACTTCTCATTCATCATTTTGTCCAGAATGAAGCTTTTCCAGTTGAACTTGACTCTCTTCTCAGCAGAGTCAATCACAGCAGCCATTACTCTCAGCTTTGGCATACTGATTTGTTCAACACTTCCAGAGTGGCTCAACAAGCTCTTCACAACACAGTCAAACAAGTGCCTATAAACAGGCTTTAAGGTGTTCTTGTTTTGAGCACTTACAAGTTTCTTGGGTACTATCATCCATGGATAGTAGAACTCCTGATCATCTCCTTCTTTGTAAATTTCTGGATTTTGGCCTTCTGATGGTAGCCAGAAGCTAGCATCCAGATCCTCAGCAGTGAAGATGATGGTGTGTTGGCTTTCTTCATCTTCATCTTCCTCAGCATATGTCAGCTTGGTGCACACATCACCCTTTTTGCCCTTCCATCTGAGATGGGCAAAGAACTCTGCCATGAAAGGATTCAGGCAGGAATCAGGCTTGGTGCCAAGAAATTTCTCAAGCCCTGCCTCCCTTAGCCATTGGAGGACTTGATGAACTCCTGTGTCTGGGCTATCAAAAGCTACCAACTTTTCAAACCAAAGAGAATTTGGGTTGCTAAGATAAGTGAAATCAATGTCCAAAAAGGAATCATTGAAATCTACAAGTTCTTCTCTCTTAATTTTGGGAGCCATGGATAATTTTGAGAGATAGAAAGATTTTGGAGAAAAGTTGCAGGTTTTGAGAGGTTTTCAAAACCTTGTGAATTTTGGGATTATGAGTGCGTGAGGAAGGAAGTAAAAATCGAGGAGTTTATATATGAGGGGTATTTATTAACCGTTGGTTAATAGATAATAACAGTGGGTAATAATTAAAACCAATTGGATAAAGTGGGGTAGTGGGATTTAAGCGGTTTGATGGAGTTTTAATGCAAATCAATGGCCTTGATGATGGCTCAAGAATTCATGAAATCTTAATTAAGATTTTGCATTAAATGTTGATTTGCCATTTTGGTGGCAAAAATCTTTATAGCACACGCCATCCTAAAATGGCCTACTCTTAGACCAAGAAACCTTTTAAATGTCTAATCAATGCTAAAAATAGCAATAATTATCCAATTTACTTCGGACAACCATCCTGAGATGTGTTTTGACTTCTCTTTTGGTCAAAATGTCTGACCAACATGTCTGAGTGGGTCCCAATGTTGCTAACTGGGTCCCACTAGGACAAAGCTCCTGACCAACATTGCTGAACACCATAAGGACAACTTTGCTGAGTTTCCCTGTTTGGTAAACTGCTTCAGTGAGGTTGGTCAACCTTGCTGAAGTTCAACTTAATGAACTTTCCCCTTCATTTGAGCTTTCTTTCTTCATTTCTCCATCTTCCCTGGATCAAGTAAACCCAATTCAGCTGAGAGTTCTAAGAACCTTGCTTCAGCCAATGGTTTAATCAAGATATCAGCTTTTTGCTTATCAGTGTGAATTTTGACAAGCTTGATATCTTTCTTCTCCACATGATCCCTTATGAAGTGATACTTGATATCCACATGCTTGCATCTGGTGTGGAGCACTGGATTCTGTGAGATGGCAATTGCACTATTGTTGTCACAGAATATTGGCACTTCATTTGAGATGACTTTATAATCTCTAAGTTGCTGCCTGAGCCAAAGTATCTGAGCACAGCAACTTCCAGCTGCTACATATTCTGCTTCAGTTGTTGAAGTTGCAACTGTATTTTGCTTCTTGGAGAACCATGAGATAAGCTTGCTACCCAAGAATTGACATGTTCCAGAGGTGGATTTTCTGTCAATTCTACATCCTCCATAGTCTGCATCTGAATATCCAGTGAGCTCAATGTTGTCATCAGCAGGATACCACAATCCAAGGTTCTCAGATCCCTTGAGATATCTTAGGATTCTCTTGGCAGCATCAAGGTGGCTCTTCTTTGGATTTGCTTGAAATCTTGCACACACTCCAACTGCAAATGTGATATCAGGCCTGCTTGCAGTGAGATATAGCAAGGATCCTATGATTCCCCTATAGTTAGTGGAGTTTGTTGATTCTCTATTTTCATCAGGATCCATTTTCCAGTTAGTATTCATAGGAATTCTGACTGGCTTGCTTGTAGCACATCCAAATTTCTTGATCATGTCCCTTGTATACTTGGCCTGATTGATGAATATTCCCTTCTTTGATTGTGTGACTTGAAGTTCTAAGAAGAAATTCATCAATCCCATCATGGACATCTCAAATTTGCTCTGCATGAGTTTGGAGAACTTCTCACACAACTTCTCATTTGGAGATCCAAATATAATGTCATCCACATAGATTTGGACTAACAAAATATCATCTCCTTCACAGATTCTGAACAAAGTTCTGTCAACAGTGCCTTTGACAAAACCATGATCTAGAAGAAACTGTGATAAAGTGTCATACCAAGCTCTTGGAGCTTGTTTTAAGCCATATAGGGCTTTCTTCAATCTGTACACCTTGTCTCCTTCTTCAAAGCCTGGGGGCTGTTCAACATATACTTCTTCTTTAAGCACCCCATTGAGAAATGCACTCTTCACATCCATTTGATACACCTTGAACCTCATGTGAGCTGCATATGCTAAGAAGAGTCTGATTGCCTCAAGTCTGGCCACTGGAGCAAAGGTCTCATCATAATCAATCCCTTCAGATTGACAATATCCCTTGGCCACCAGTCTTGCTTTGTTCCTCACAATGATGTCATTTTCATTTTTCTTATTTTTGAACACCCATTTGGTTCCAATGACATCTTGATGAGTTGGCCTATCCACCAGCTCCCATACTTCATTTCTGGTGAACTGGTTCAGCTCTTCTTGCATGGCTATGATCCAGTTGGTGTCTTGTAGTGCTTCCTCAATGTCTTTTGGTTCCTGTTCTAAAAGGAAACAACAAAACAAGGCACTTTCTCCATGAAATCTTCTAGTTTTGATCCCTTCACTTGGATTACCAAGTATCAGGCTAGTTGGGTGGTCTTGCAACCAAGTCCTTATAGACCTGATCCCTTCAGGAGGATTGTCCTCATCTGAGGTTGGATCACTAGACTCATTAAATTCAGGAAAGTTAATTGAAGGATCAAGCTCAGGATCATATTCAGGGGTATTGTCCTCATTGTCAGATGAGTTGACATTTTCATTGGTTCCCCCTTGAATATTGGATCCATTTACTACCTCAGCATTGCCTGCTTCTTCATTGGTAGTTGTTACCTGGTTTTGAACTGGGATTGGGTCAGTCAGTTCAATTTCACCTTCAGGTTGATTGGCTTCTGGTTGATTGCCATCAGGTAGGTTGTCCAGTTTTTTATTGTCATGAAGTTCATGCTGGGCAACATCTACAAACACTGTCTCCTTGCTTTGAAGCCTTAGTCTGGTTGTTCTTTGTGTTATCTCATCCATATTCAGGTTTCTATCCCTGAACTCACTAATAGATTCATCAAACACAACATGAGGTGTTTCTTCCACAATAAGGGTTTTGCAATTGTAGACTCTGTAAGCTTTGCTGATTTGTGAATATCCAACAAATATTCCTTCATCAGCTTTGCTGTCAAAGGCTTTCAATTGCTCTTTCCCATTATTATGAATGAAACACTTACAACCAAATATGTGAAAATAAGCAACAGTGGGCAATCTACCTTTCCATAATTGATAGGGAGTTTTACCTTGTCCTTTGGTGATTAAGGACCTGTTTTGTGTGTGACATGCAGTGCTAATGGCTTCAGCCCAGAACCTTTTTGGCAGTTTTGATTCAGCAATCAATGTTCTTGCTGCTTCTTTCAAGGTTCTGTTTCTTCTTTCAGCAACCCCATTTTGTTGAGGTGTTCTTGCTGCTGAAGTCTCATGAATGATGCCATTCTTGCTGCAGTACTCATTGATGTATGAGTTTATGAATTCAGTGCCTTTGTCTGATCTGATCTTGACAATACTTAGGCCCTTTTCATTACTCAATCTCATCATCAATTCCGGTAGCTTGACTTGAGTCTCCTTTTTGTTCAGCAAGAAAACTACCCAAGTGTACCTGGAAAAATCATCAACAACTACTAATGCATATTTTCTTCCATTTATACTTACTGGGATAATTGGACCAAATAAATCCATATGCAGTAGTTGAAGAACTCTCTCAGTTGAGATGACAGGCTTCCCTTTGAATGAAGCTTTGATTTGCTTTCCTTCCTGACATGGCTGGCATATATGTTCTTTGGTGAACACTTGATTTGGCAGCCCTTTAACTAGAGAGTTTCTTGCAATCTTGTTGATGGTTTAGAAGTTCAGATGGTTTAGTCTTTTGTGCCACAGCCAGCTTTGCTCACTTGTGCTTTTGGCAACAAGACAAACTGCTTCAGGGGTTTTGCTCCAATCTGCAAAATAGACATTTCCCTTTCTCACCCCTGTTAGTAGCACCTGTTGTGTTGAATTGTTTCTGATAATACATTCATTTGGTGCAAATTCAACACAATATCCTTTATCACAAATTTGACTTATAGACAACAAGTTATACTTCAGGCCTTGGACATATGAGACATCAGTAATTTTGACACTACCAATGTTTAATGTACCATTGCCTCTTGTGATCCCTTGAGAGCTGTCTCCAAAGGTTACTGAAGGACCATCTTTTTCTATGAATTCTGAGAGAAGCTCTTTGTTCCCAGTCATGTGTCTTGAACATCCACTGTCCAAGTACCATGTTGTTTTCTTGTTGATGCTTCTCCTCTTCTTGTGGTCCTTGCAGCCCTGCAAAGTCAAAATTTAGGTACCCTTTGAATGTTGGGTCCTAGAGGGTTAGCTGTACCTTTTGGAACCCAAATCTGCCTGATTACTCTAATTGACTCAAAGTGACTGACTTGGTTTCCATTTACATCTACATACACAGTTTGACCCTTAAATGCCTTGGGAGGCTTCTGTGTATAAGTGTTAGCCTTGTAAGGTTTAGGAGAGTTGGTGAATTTCTTTGGGACATTTCTCCTGAAGTTACTAGACTTAGGTGCAGCTTGGTAAGACCTTTGAGGATAGGGTTTTGGATGGCCTTTTCCTTTTGGCATGTAAGGTCCAGGCTTCCTGAAGGTTTTATACCTGTCAGAGGGAATTGGCCTTAATCCATTTAGTTGAGGTTGCCTCAGTTGAGTTGGCCTTTTCTGAACAGATTTTGGATAACTCCTCTGATGAGGATTCAGATAGGTTGGCCTTCCATTGGTTCTACCTCTCTGAACCTCATTCCTCTTATAAGCAATGTCTTTAACCTTTTCCATAGGTATGGGTTTAGGTACATTGTTTACTTGAGTTGGTATAAAAATTCCTTTACCCTTATCCTTGATCAGTGGTTGATTTACTTCCATTTCATTTTGTTGAGCCACTGATCTTACAAAAGTCATCTTAGAATTGCTGGATGAAGCAATACTAAGACCAGGTGAGGGTTCAAATGGATTATAGCCTAATCCACCTTTTTGAGCAAATTGTCTTTGAATCCCTTGAATTGCTTCTATTGCCTTAGCAGATTTATTCAAGGCAGACATTTTCATTTTCAAGCTCCCCTCACTCAATTTCAGAGTATCAAATTCACTTGAGAGATTGTCAAATTTAGCTTGAAGGATTCTATGATCAAAATCCTTTTTCCTCAAGGCCAGTTCTTGTTCATCAATCAACTTTTGTTGTTCAGTGACTTTGAGAGACATCTCATCATGTTCTCTCACAGTCTGCTGATACAACTCAGTTGATTTAATGTCAAACTCTGGTTCAGGAAGGTTTGGAGTTTGAACTTTAGAATTTAAGAGCTCATTTTCTCTCAGTGCCATATTGCATACTTCTTGTAACCTGGTGAAATCCTCAAGTAACTTCCCAAAGTTAAGTTTCAAGTGGATTTCACTGGATTCATGTGTGTTATTAGAAGAATTGGAAGATGAACATACCTCTTCATTTTCAAATGCCATTTGACAGTCATCATCACTGTCACTGTTGGAGAATAGCCCATCATCAGAAGAGTAGACACTCTCTTCACTTGCTGATTCTCCAGCTACCATGGCCTTCCTGTTGTTCAGCCTCTTGTCTCTTTTGTTCTGCCTCTCCTTTCCTTCTTTGGCACTTAGGTCAGGACATTCATACTGAAAATGACCCTTTTTCTGGCAGTTGTAACACACATCCTCATCATCATTTTTCTTGCTTGAGGACTCCTTCCTCCTTGATGATGATGGTTCACCTTTGTTGTACTTCTTCCTGTCAGCATATCTGTCTTCTTTCTTTTCATCAGAAACTTTGTCCTCTGATTTGTTGACAGGAGAGCTGAATCTCCTTCTGGTCCTGTTGTCTTGGTAGAACTTCTTGTATCTACCAAATCTGGAGTTGAGCTTCTCAAATCTCCTTGCCATGAGTGTCAGCTCCTCCTTCATTTCTGATTTTGAAACAGATTGAGAGGATCTTTGAGTATTCTTCTTTTCTGTTTCAGCAGCTTTGAAGGCAACACCTTTGCTTGAGGAGGATGGCTCATCATGTACCTTCTTTCTGTTTAAATCAAACTCATATGCTTTGAGTTCAGAGAATACTTGCTGCATAGGCATGTTGTCAAGATTGCTGGTGTTTTGCATCATGACAGAATATATGTCCCACTTGGATGTGAGACTTCTCAGAATTTTCAAAGCAACTTCTCTTTTGGCATAGAATTTGCCAAGAGAGTTTATCTCATTCATGATGTCAGTAAATCTGCCATCAAGATGATCAATAGTTTCATTTGGCTCCATGGAAAATTGTTCATATTTTTGGATAGCCACTTGAAGCTTGTTCTTCTTTATCTTTTGGGTACCTTCACACATAAGTGCTAAGGTGTCCCAAATTTCTTTAGCTGTTGTGCAGTGGTATACTCTTCCCATCACTGCATCTGGAATAGTCTGGTACAATGTATTCATTGCAATGTAGTTCAGGTTGTGTCTCTTTCTTTCCTCAGCTGTAAACTCATCTTCATCCTTTGGCAACAACTCCCTTGGATCTGCTTTCTGAGCATCAGTGAGCTTGGGATTTGCTTTAGTGAATGTGAAGGGCCCTCTGGTGATGACTTTAAGCATCTCATCATGCTGGCAAGCAAGATGTGCTCTCATCCTAATCTTCCAGAAATCATAATTCTCAATTGAGAACATTGGCAGTTTGTGATGAGAAATATGGTTGACTTGGTTTGGACCCATGTTGTTGATGGTGTTGACAGCATCTCCTGGAACTGCATTGTTAGCCATCTCTATAGAAATATAATCAGATTAACACAACCAAGTTTTTCAGAAATTTGGATCAGTTCAGTGACCACAGAAATAATGTGATTTAGAAAATCAGTTGGATTTTCAGAAGCAGTGGTCTATGAACCCCTGCTCTGATACCACTTGTTGGTCCTTGGTGGAGTATGACACAAGTGTATGGGGGGGGGGGGGGGAATGCACTTGTGTATGCAAATTCTTTCTTTTTGAACAAACTGGTCTTATCAGGCAAGTTGTCTCACAGGAAGCCTGAGTGTGAACTTTGATAGATACTTGTCCTACTGATTACTATTGAGTGATCAGTTGGTTAAATATCTAAAAGAGTTTCTAAGTGCGGAATGTGGTTGGCCTTTGACTCAAAGATATACTCCAAGTTGATTTCTGAAAAGATACAGTTATCAGGGACTTTGTCCAAAACAGTTTTTCTTAACTTACTGAGTTTTGCTCTTTGAAATATGATTGAATGTAAATACAATAAAGAGTGCAGTAAGTAAATGGCACACAAGTTTATAGTGGTTCAGAGACTCAAGCTCCTACATCCACTTTCCCTGATTGAACAGGATAATTCCTTCACAATGGAATTAGCTTGTTTTATAGTGCCAAGGTGCACTGATCAACAACACTCTCTTAGTGCTTTGATCCCTAGGATAATCTGAGTCCTAGTGCTCAATCTCTCTGAGTTAAGACTGTGTTTCACACTAACAGTCCTTAACTCCTCACTTCTACAACAAACTCTCTCTTCACTTAATGAGATAAGGGTTTGAGGTTTGGTTCCAACTAGTAGAGATATCATTTACAATAAGAACAGTTGTAAAGGCTTAGGATATCTCAATGCTAAGCTTTGGATGTTTACAAAGATTGGCTTAGCTAATTGAAGTGATTCAGGAAACTTGGGGTTCTGAAGAACAACTTGGTTTCCTTTGATTTGCTTGATGATAGTTTGATAGCAAGTAGTTGGATAATGAATCCCTTGATCACTTCTGTATTTATAGGCAAATTTGAACAACTAACCGTTGGAGGGATAGCAATTCAAACTTGTCTATTTGCAGCACCATTGAAACGTCTATGAAGCTTGGCATCCTTTTATCCACTGTGTAAAAGGCCTCTTCAATGGTTGCTTGAATGAATGTGTTGACTTCTGAAAAATGCGGCTGAGATGACTTGTGTCAGATTCCAAATATGCACATTTCCCAAGGTTGATTTGTGGCAAAATCTACACTCAACCAACGGTCAGATGGGACAAGCTCCCTGAACATTCCTGCTGCAATTTAGAATGTTGCAACATTCATTCAATGCTTCTCTTTTTAATGCTTTAAGTCTTCAATGCTTGGTTCAGGCATGATTGGCAATAAATGCTTCATTGAATGTGTCCTCTGTAAGCTTTGAAATTCAATGCTCTTGATCATTTGTACTTCAACTGTTCTGATCATTTGCATTTATGAGCATTGCCTTAATACTCTTGATCTCTTCAGCTCAGTTGTCCACTTGGTCAGCTTGTCCTGAAAGTTCAGCAACTTTGGCCTAGAGACTTAACACTTATCAAACTGCCTAACATTCCAGCTTTGGACAACTACCCTGAACTCTAAAATCTCACAACATTCCTGAGATTTTTAACTTAAGCATTCTACTTACTCAAGTGTTCTGAGACAACTTATCTGAACTAGACTTGAGCATATCTCAACTAATCTGAACATCATCAATCAGGGGTTTTGGTATCTAAATCAAAATCATTTTATTCCCAACAATCAATAATTAATATAGTAATGAAATCAATAATTTTCTAATTTAATTAATAACATTTTAGTAATTTAAGTCAATAATTTCCTAATTTAATCAATAACAAGTTACGTTACTAATGAAATCAATAATTTACCAAACTAATTAATAATGACTTAATTTAAACAATAACAATAATTACTATATTGATCAAACAACACCCCTACTTATAACAATAATTACTAATTTAATCAACAATAATAATCTAGTTTAATTATCAAAACTAACTAACAAGTACCAATTATATATTAATTAAATAAACAAAATATATAATAAACTAACGTAAAAAAACAATAAATTTATCAAGAACTACACTATATATAACATAATACGAACAATTAATTAATTACAATTAACCAATAAAAAACATATAATCCACGTACTAACATATATTTGAATTAATTATACATATTCATCAACTACGTACATGCAATTTTATAATTCAATAACAGTTTTATAATAATTAACATGCAATAATACAATAACTTAATTAAAATTAATTAAGAATTTATAAAACGTACCGTTTAAATTGAAGAAAACTGGGGTAGATGATCGTTATGCTCTTTGTCGTTCAATCCACGCACAAGAAAAATCCAATCCACGCACGAGACCACCACGAACAGAGGAGAGGAAAGTGAATTTTTTTCCTTCTTATGGAAACTGCCGAAGGCAGTTCTTATAAAAAAAAAAACGATACCGACGGATATTTTCGTCGGTAGTGCGCGAATATTTAATTCACGCGTCTTTTCATTGGTATCCGAGGCGGTGGGTCAAAGCGGGTCAGCTACCGATAGATTATTTCGTCGGTAGACGCAATTTGAACAACCGACGAAAAATTCTGTCGGTAAGCAGGCCTAAAACGGCATTGTTTACCTATCAAACTGAAAAATCCGTCAGAAGTCAGTCGATTCCAATATTCCGTCGGAGATCCGTCGGGACGGCCGACGGAATGTATTCCGTCGGTAGACTTCCGTCGGAAAATCCCGCTTTTTTTGTAGTGACTATTGTCGACAATAGTGTAAATGTTCAACCATTTATGATCGAAATTTTTTTAAAAAAAAAAAAAAAACCACTTATACTCTGGGAGCGCAAGAAAATGGAAAAAGGTGGCGGCTCGGGCGCGCGAGAAAATGGAAAAGGGTGGCGGCATGGGCAGCAGTCGTGAGGTGGGGGCGGTGGAAAGTTGTGTGTGTGGTGGGGGGCTGCCGTGAGGTGAAAGACAGACGTGGGTCGACGAAAATTTAAAAAAAAAAAAAAAAAACCTTGTGTTATAGCCGACGAGATGGCCCGGCAAGACTGCGCGACTAGGGCATGTTTGTTTTGGGGAAAATGTATATATTGGGAAAGTGCATCTAATATTGTTGGAGGGGCAAATAATCCACACCTTTACGAAATGCGGCTGTCAGTTACGAGTTTGTGGATTGGTGGACCAAAATAAAGGGTTCCATCTCACGTAATTATGAAATTTGTGAAAAGGTCTCGTATAAGACCACCTCTAATATAATAATATACTTCCTTTTATTCATAACTAGATGAGCATCCACGTATTACGCGGAATGTTGATAATTACACTAGGAAGAAGAGAATAAAATAAATAGTGAATTTTTAAATAAAATGTATGTATCTCATTTTTTTAAGCAATTAGTAATATTAATATAATTACTTATTTAATTATAATTAATATTGTGATAGTAAAACTTTCTATATTTTATGAACTCAATACAATCTTGATATATGAAAAAAAAATCACACAATAATTATAACACATATAAAAATCAACCAATAAAATCATATTTACCAAAATATGTAACTCTTTGAGATAACGACACATCAGCCAAATTAATATAAGAACGACACATAAGTAAAATCAATATAAAGACGACACGTAAACATTCTAAACTCGCTATTAGTAATATAGGGGATATATAACGTTTCAACCTTTCACTTATTTACAAATTATATTTCTCCGTCTAAAAAGATAGTTCACTTTCCTTTTTTACACAGACTAATGCAAATATTTTTAGTATATAAAGTTTGTTCTTACATTCTTATTATACAATTTATACCCTTATATAATGTTAATAAACAATATTATTAACTAATTCCAATAATCATTAATTTTTTAATATGTGTGTAAAAGTTTAAAGTGATGTACATTTTGAATAAGAGAGTATCATTTTTAAGTAATATTTTTTCTTATTCAAAATGTATGTCACTTTAAACTTATGCTGTCATATAATTTACACAGGTAAAAAAAAAAAAAAAAAAAAGTGGATTTGGAGTATTAATGAGCTCTCCTCACACAATTTTTTTAAACAAACATAATCTTAAAATTAACGGCTTTCTGTCCCTATTAGTCATTATAAGAAAATTAACTTTTAATGACATAAATTTTATTATTAACTTTTAATGATATAAATTCTATTATTTCTGTCATTAATTTTCAATTTTATGTCATTAAAAACTTTAGATAGATAAATAATAATGAGTGAATTTTGTCTATAAAAGTAGGTTTTTTTTTACGGTGGTTTCATGATAATTAACCTAGTTTTACATTATTTGTATGTAATATTGATGGTACGTTTCTTTTGTAAACCATTCATGTGCATGTACCAACTTTGATTAAATGAGAACTCTTGTTCTTAAAAAAAAAAAAAAAACACTGGGCAATTTATTTAATTAGCATCAACAAACAAACAATAATCCAAAAACAATTTTGCAACATTTTCATTTAACTCTACGCAACATCGTCGACCAGGGAGGAGATGGTGGTCGGAATAAGAGGAAATGGTGGTCCGGCTTCCACCCAGGTACCATTTTTGAATTGCCTCCATCACATTCACATACTTCAATGTAACTCTTTCCTCCGATGCAATAATTGCAATCTATATTGTTGAAGATGCAAAGAGCAGAAAGTGTACATAATATATTCTCTTATAAAAATAGTACTTTCCGTTCACGTAAATTTACACTTGATATAATTGAACGTCCTACACTAATTTGCACATTCAAAAAAAAAACATCTTCATAACCTTCTTCCTCAAATTATACATGTATTTATTCATATGTCTTTAATTTTCTACATTCAATCTATATTTTTTTTTATTCATAAAAAAATTATAAAGCTACCTCTGTACTCATTATACATTTTTTTTTTTTTTTTTTTTTTTTTACATTTACTTAAAAAAGTTCACACAAGTTGTCTTGGAAAAAAAATGTAAATGTGAGAATTTAAAATCTAATTCTTATTTTACTTTAGAATTTAAAATTATAATTTCAAAATCTTATCCCAATTAACAAAATTTTGAAATCACTCAATTTTACTGAATTTTGAAATCAAAAATTTGAACCAAAAGAAATTTGAACTTTATCTTTTATTATATATAATAATTAACCATTCTCAAATCTAACTTGCCCTTTATTTACAACTTCTCAATTGTTTAGAAAAGGAATTAATGCACCAGCTCCACAATACTTGTTATATTATCTATTTTTATTTTTAACATTAATCAATGGAGGCATCATGTTTACACAAGATATGATCGGCCAATGTCTTCTTGGCCATTGCAATTTTGCCTCAATGAATTCTTAGATCAAAACAATGGTGAGACTCCTATTTTTTTTTATTGATCTACATTAGTTACCATCCTATATAAAAATGTTGTTTCTGTAGGTAATAAACATCCTATATGAAAATATTTAAGTCAAATTTGTTACGATGAAAATTATCTTATGGTGCCTTATAATTTGTGAAGTTTTACACGTTTTGGATTTCTTACCGACTCTTCTTCTCATTTTTATACTAATCTACACGCTCAAATGGACGTGGATCCGGAGATTTTTTTTATCGGAGAAATTCTGCACTATCTTCCATAATTCTTTATTCTAAAACTTTATAAAATTATTATAAAATATTTTACATTTATTATTCTAGAGTTCTATATTGTTCTATTTATTATTCTAGAGTTCTATATTGTTCTAAGCACAAATAATAAATTGTATTTTCAAATATATTATGAAAGACAAATAGAATCAGTAAATCTAATAATAATCAATAAAATTAAGGAGTAGTTGTTTAATTTTAATTGGAGTGTTGACTACTAATTATTGGGTTCATATTTATAATATTTTGAATTGTTTTAATGTATATATGCATGAAAAATATTGTTTTCATGAGAAACAATTTAAATAAATTCAATATGATATGAAAAAAACGAGACGGGGATACAAGTGTATTCCATATACATTTGTCAACATTTACAATTAATCATCTTAGTCAACATTTAATTTAATTTTTTTTAAATTACATTATTTTAGTCAACATTTACAATTAATCATCTTAAAATAGAATCTCAAAAATTGATTCACTTAAAATCTCGCTAATTAATATTATTTCCTAATCATTATATTATAATTCACCTAAAATCACGTTAATTAATATTTACGTTAATTAATATTATTTTATCTGCATTTCAAACCTTTTAATTATGTCACATTTCAAATCCTTCCTAAAAAGGTCTACACATTTAATTGACTGCATTTGTTAATCGGAGAGATTTCACCTTCCAAACTTCATCTGCAATTCAACTCGAGGATACACAACATAAATGAAAAAGGCATACAATTATGCAACAATAAGTGAATAGGATAATGCGTATTAAAGTGTATATAGACAATTTTGCATAAAAGCATGCAAACTAAAGTGCAGTTTGAACATATGTATATTGAAGTTCATGTGAATTACGTCCAGTAGTATGCAAATTAAAGTGCATTCTGATAATATGTATATAAGTTAAAGCTGACTAAAATGAATTGATCCTACTAATTTCTGCATATCCCCCCAGTACAGCTTCTCTCTACACTCCCAGAATGTCGAGTTGATTTTCATTCTGTTATTCGTTTTGTACCAGCTCCAATACCTGCCCTTTAATTCGTCCACCACGCTGTCTATTTTCCACGTTTCGTTCTCAAAGATGCACTTATTCCTCAATTTCCATATCACCAAAACTACACATATCCAAAGTCCAATTGCTATCTTATTCCCAATTTTACGAGTCAAAATGTTGGGAGAATTGAAGAGAGTGAACCTTAATACTGTCGTGTAAAGCCGTAGGGGATTTCCACCATGATAGCACTTTATCCCAAATCTGCCTTGCCATGTTGCACATAAAAAATAGGTGTTTTGCAGTTTCAAGGCTTTCTCCGCATGACGTACACAAGGCTTCTTCCTCTGTCGATATGGTGTTTCTCTTTCTCAATTCCGACCTAGTCGGGAGTCTATTCCATAGTAAACGTCATGTCGTCGCTGCTGCCTTGAAGGGGGAGAAGCTGTTCCAGACCAGATTGAATTCCTCCCCCCTCTACCGTCTTCTTCCTCCATGTTTGTTGGTGAATAGATAATCCGATAGGCTGCCTTCGTTCTATATATCCCGTCCAGAGTCGTCTTCCATCTCCTTTTGTCTTGTTCTTCCTCTCTAAATGACTAAATGTATACCTGTTCAATATAGAAATAAAGCTAGAAGATATGCAACCCTGTTTCTAGTACTTCTAAATGACAACATCGTTTAAACAAATTAAAAGCAAAACTACAACTACAAAATATGCAGAACTGCCTATGTACACCTATAAGCTAAAGTTCACTTTTTAATATATTCAAACAAGCTGCTCCTACTATACATTCACTCAAACAAGGCTGAAGTGTCAAACTGCAACCTCTTAATCTTCTCAGTAATACTATAAATTGATCAAGTCGTATAAAAAAAACCCAAGAAGAAAGAATAACTAACACATTATAGGAAAGCGTGATCAGAATTATCTTTGTGAACTCACTGATGTTAGAAAACTATCAACCAGAAAAAATGTCATCTGCACATAGACTTATGAGAGGAACATTACACAAACCTATTGACAAAGGAGAAACAATTACATAAATATAAAAAGGACAATGCGCTTTATTAATATAACTTTAGCTATCTAGACTTAATCGAGCAGTAAAATAAAAAGGGAAATAGAAGAGCCAAGTTGAATCCTGGAAACAAACCATACCTTGTCCATATAACAAAGAAATATATGCCGAGGAGAAGGCCAAAAGGGATTGGATTTCGATAGAGCGAGAGGGTTCGCCGAACGAGAGACAGGTTGTGGCGGCGAGAAGTGGCCGTGTCGGGCCAGGGCAGCGTGGGCTGCGGCTACGACAGAATAGGAGAAGGCGAGGCTGACGGTTTCGTGTAGCGGCTGTTGCGAGGCAGTGGTGAGAGTGTGAAATTGAAGGAGAATGCGAGGGTTCCTGTTGGTACTGGTAGAGAGGCGGCGGATGACGGTGGCGGAGAACCAAGAGCAGCAGAAATCCTCATCCTCGAAACTGAACTCTAAATCTGTGCAGCTCTTGAAGGGATCTTCAATTTCAATTGAATTGAGGGATTGATGAGTTGCATTTAAAATTTGAATTAATTTTTAATTTTCGAAAATTTGTTTCATATCTATATTAAATTAAGGTGGTGTTTGGTTTAGGATTGATTTGGATTGAATTTGGATTGAGGTGGATTGGATTGGATTGGGATTTGGGTAACTCATGAATAGTAATTGTGTGTGTAAGTTGTGTTTGGTTAAGGATTGAGAAGTAGGGGTAGATGTATTTTTATGTCACATCAAATTATGAGAGAGAAGAAAGTAGGAGAGAGAATGAGTGGTTGAAAAGAGTGATTTGATTGTATAAAAATAGGTGTATAGGTGTATTATATGGGTGGATTAGTATTTGGATTTGTATTTGGATTGAGATGGATTGAGAGAGATTGGATTGGGATTGGGCCAATCCAAATCCGGATTGGCTAATCCCAAACCAAACACCGCCTAAGGGTACTTTAGGCTTTTTAACTCTATTTTGAATCTAATAGAAATTGTTTAAACTTGTTGTTCTAAATTGTAGAATGGTGAATGACTTTAATAGGAAAAATTCTCTATAAATTAATAAAAAAAAAAAGTCAGTCAAACTCTGTATAGACTCTATAAATCCATATACTTTTTAAAATCCAAAAAAATCTGATAGAATCTCAATTGAATACACCCCATAAGTATACAAATTCTAATCAGATTAGGGGTAGGATGAATATCCCAACAATGTCTCTTCTCTTCCCCGGGTAGTCTGCATGCGGGGCGGTCTTCAGGACCTTCAGGAGATTCTTCGTGGCTGCGGTTGCTACTAAGGTGGGTTGGGGCCTCCCTCTTGAGGTTGAGTTAGCAGTGGTACTTATGGCCATTAAGTATGCACATGATCAGGGATGACACTTCCTTGTTGGGATATTCATCCAACCCCTAATCTGATCACAATTTATAAGATTAGTTTTGATGGCCAAAACCATATCAGTATAGTACAGGTTAGATGAATAATTTGTAATCTAGAACTAAGTTACCTAAGTTGTTTTATAAAGTTTAGAAGTATTGTGTATGTCTAAGTCTAAGTTTGAGGAATCAGTTGTATGTATATAAGTTGATACCTCATCTGTTTCAACACGCGCTCGCTCAAGATTTAAAGAGAAGAAGAGTAAAGACTAGAAGACTCCAAGAGCTCATTAGTGGAATCAGATCTAAAGGTTGTTGTATACCTTATAGACTGAAAGTAACTATATGATAATCTGCATTGAAGATCAGAAGACTATTCAGTATATATGAACTCGCCTGATCTTGTATAAGAATGCCTTAAAGTATACTCAAGTCAAGCTCATCTGAAGATTCAGATGACAATTAGCATTTATGGATAAAGCACCTTGAAGAAGTGTTAGTTCATTAAAGATGCATTGAAGGCTACAATAACAGAAGACAAAAAGAATGTCGGACTAGTTATGAATTGCTCAATCAGAAGACAAGATAGTTGTTCAACTAACTTAGTTGATGTGGACCAATGATACATCAACACGAAGCTATGGAGTTGACCAGTACTAGGTCGTACAAGAGATCTGTTAGATGCATTACGAAGCATTTAATGCACATTACCTTTTCAGGAAAGATCGTACCAGAAAATCTGCAAGCAACTCTCCCATGAAGACATGACCATACTTAGAAGATTTGATGCAACGGCTAGTTTCTCACCAAAGGCTAGTTTGAAGCTCAAATCTTTCTATATATAGAACACTTGTTATTTGGAACAAGGTACCGGAAACCTTACAAGCAAGAACTCTCGTATTCAGCTGATATAAAAAACAGCCTACCCATAAATATTCTAAGTGTCGAGTTCTTTAGAGCCTGCAAAGATTTCTATCCTTAATGCTCTAAGTTTTCGATCCTAAGTCGTTTAAAGAATCCTATTCTTAGTGCTTAGATTAGCAGTGTTGTTTTTTAGCACACTGAGTTGGTTATAAACATACACTTTACATTTCCAGTTTAGAAAACTAGTTGTAAAGGTTATTTGTTACCTAACCAACAAGTAGATCCGTAGCCTCAGATAGAAGTTGAGGTTCTTGATCACAAGTCTTCTCTTCAGACTATAAAGCATCAAGATAGTGAATTTCTCTATCTGATTAGAGAGAGTGGACGTAGGATATTGAGATCCGAACCACTATAAATACTTGCGTTCTTATTGTTTTATTTACTATTCTGTATTCATATTCATACTGCTCATATTTGATAAAGGCATTGATTTATAAAAGAGTCAAAATCCACTAAGTATAAGTTTTACAGATCAGTAGATATCATACATAGCTTTAAAGTCATATTTTAAAAGGAGGTTTTCATATCAACACACGAGTCTAAACATTTAGGGCCTACAATTTTTCGCACCTATAGCTTTCGAGATAGCTCTCAAACTGACCATCTAAATTCAGCAGTCGGTAAGGTTGTTATCTTAATCTGCTATATTACACTTCGCACTCTATAGATCAGAACATCTTATTTGCATTCAGACGATTGAGTATATAACTCATTTAATCGTCTCATCTGATCCGAATCACGAAAAAGTTTTAAACATCTAGAAAGTCTATTCACTCCCCCCTCTCTCTAGACTTTCACCATACTCGTTTTGGGACCAATATTCCTTTGGATTGAGTCGGACTCGACACTCACGATTGACACTTTTATGAGCATCAATCCCTCTATTCCTTGGCGTCTGCAAGGCCTTTCGAGACAAATCCACCCTGTTACACAGGACATGCACATCAGATACTCACGCGTCTTTAGAGAGGTCAATCAGGCGACGGATGTTGTGGCCAAGACTGACCTTGATTGTGTCTAGAGGCTACCCCCGAACTTTTTACTCTTATTTCTGCATAATGATTTATATACTGATTTCTATACACATTGACTTTTAGAGTAGCGTACCTTTTTTCTTGACCTGAGTTTTATCCTTAAGGAGGGTTTTCTTAGACAAGGTTTTAATGGCACTCCGGCCTCTGGCTCGACTTGTGAGCTTATGGTCCTAGGTTTCTTTTCTTTTATATGATCTACTTTTTATTCTCCAACAATATTCCAAATACAATTTTGCAACATTTTCATTCATTTTGATAACTTTGCGGCAACATCGACGGCTAGGGAGGAGATGGTGGCCAGAGACACTCCCCAGCCTCCACCGTACCATTTTTGAATTGCCTCCGCCACATTCGCATTCTTCAATTCCATCCTCGACTATTTCCCCTCCGATGCAATTTCTATCTATATTATAACCAAATCCTCAAAATTAAATTTTAACAAAAGGACAAAGTATTATATACACCTTATGCAATGTACATCACTAATATAAAAAAATATTGTTCTTCCTCAAATTATACACATATTTACTCAAATGTCATTACTTTTCTACCATCAATCTACTTTTTTTATCATTCATAAAAATTTATGAAACTACCTCTCAAAATTCTACTTATTACACAGTTTTTTATATTTACTTAAAAAGTGCACAATTACAAGTATAAATTCTCAGTCCCTCCACAGTTTTTTACATTTACTTAAAAATGCACAATTACAATTGGGCAAATTCTCAGGAACTGAGGAAGTATATATAGTAAGGGCATGTTTGGCGAATTTGAGAATTTAAAATCTAATTCTGATTTTACTTTAGAATTTAATATTATAATTTAAAAATCTTATCGTATAAATCATAAAATTTTGAACTCGATTTCACTCCATTTGAAATCGAAACCTGAAACAAAAGAAATGGGAACTTTATTATATATAATAATTAACATTGTAACTGTTACTCTCTTTTGGCAATTATTTTGCAACTTCTCAATTCAAATTACTAGTTATATTATATACTTTTGGCTACTATATATATCATGATGCTGGCATTGATTAACATGTTAGTCAAATTTTGTTTGTTATTGAGGCAATACATCACATGCACTTCACTTACAAGTGTTGTATTTCTCTTACTTCTCATACAAGTGTTGTGTTTCTGAATAATTGGACAATAACATGTTCGTTGCTACTAGACTAATTGTTTTTAAAGGAAAAATATGAAGTTCAAATTTTGATTGGTATAGTAATTTGTGTTGCATATTATATCAATGCTAGATCTGTCATTCTGATCGTCTACCCTGGGTTATTTAATCAGTATTTTAACTATTTTTGTATATGATGAAAAGATAGATTGAATCTACTTTGTGTGGCAGTTTTACTCCATTCTCAATAAATTATACTCTGTGACTCATGTGACTCTGGTACCATAAACTCAATATACCAAAATTTCAATATATTTTTTCACTCTTTCTTCTATATCAACCATTTTATATATATATATATATATATATATATATTTTTTTTTTTAATGAACTTAGTTACAGAAAAATAACATCCTATATGAGAGAAATATTGGTCAATTGTGAATATTATTTTAGGGTACATATGCTTATTACTTGTGTGAAGTTTTACACGTTTTGGATTTCTTATATTACACTACTCATTTTTATACTAACCTACATGCTCAATGGAAGTGGAGCTTTTTTTTTATTTTATTTTAATCAACAAATAGGAGAAATTCTGCACTATCTTCCATAATTCTTTATTCTAAAACTTTATAAAATTATTATAAAATATTTTACATTTACTATTCTAGAGAGTTTTATATTGTTCTAATTAGGATAAATAATAAATTGTATTTTCAAATATATTATATATGAAGGTGTAAATCTATTCATAATCAATAAAATTAAGCAGGATGAGATATTAGTAATTATTAACGAGTAATAATTGTGTGAACCCAAATTCATATGAAAAATAATATCATTATTGTGCATATAAAGGATTAGTGTTTAATATTTCAAAAAAAAAAAGTGTTAGTGTTTTAAAAAATGTTTAAATTTGTTTAGTAGTGACATTTCGTAAACACAATATTGATATTTAATAAAAAGAGTTCACATAAAAACGAATTTAATCTTGATCCATAGCTGATCCAAAAACTAATTGGACGAGAATGAGAGAAGTATAATTTGGCCCAAATCCGCCAACTTTAAGAAGTCACTTCTTACAAGATTTTGCATCCATGGTCTTTGTTTCTTCAAAATAAAATATTACAAGCATTTTTCACATCGTGAACTACGTTGTATGAATTCAATTAAGGCATGTATTACAAGCATTTTTCACATCGTGAACTACGTTGTATGAATTCAATTAAGGCATGTTTGTTTTGGGATTATGTAGGATGGGGGAAATTCGGATGGGGAAATCTTGGATGGAAAAATCTTGATGAATAGTGATTGTGTATGTTTGTTTTGGAATGTTAAGTAGGATAGGATGTAACTTTATGTCAAATCAATTGTGTAAGAGAGTGTGATATTGTATTATAAAATATAACTTTATGTCAAATCAATTAGTAAAAGGAAGTGATGTTGTATTATTATAATAATAAAATATATAGGTATGTTTAGAGGTGGATGAAGTTGAATGTTGAAATTTGAATGTAAAATTCCGAACTAGAACGGGATGGGGGACGTTACGGTCCCACGTCCGGACGGGTGAGTCTCAAAATAAACATGCCCTTAAGGTTTACATAGACTTTTTTTTTTTAGATTATATGTTGGATCGACGTGACAAACACAAATGTATAATGTACCAGAGACTATCTTATTCGTACAAATAAACCAACCCAAAATTAGAATCTAACTATTTGATTATGTTAAGAGAATCATAGAGATGAGTGGGCCGGTTTCAATTGCTTGAATTGTTTTCATTATTTTAGACTCTCTTTGACTTTGATTTGAGTGAAATTCTAAGAAAAATATAAAAAGTGGGATAATGGGGCTTTTATTGGAGGGCACAAATTTGTGTGAAATTTTTTTCCTTTTATGATAAAAATTTATTTAAAAATGATAATGCTTTTTATAAAAAAAATGACTATCATTTTTTACTTAATAAACATGGTAGAGTTGTACTCTTGTGTAACAGTTACATGTATGTAACTACTATATCCAATCCAATATATGTAACTACTATATCCAATCCAATAACCCATTACAAATAACACATGATCCATTTACTATATCCAATCAAATAACTCATTACAAATAACACATGATTCATTTACTATATCAATTTAACACATAAATTTTTTCATGGGCCTTTATTTTACTTTAATTTTTTTTTTAATTTTAACATTAAAAAATAATACTTCATTAAATTTTTAAAATTTTATTTTACTCAATTGATATTTATATTTATCTTTTTAATATTATTTTTTTTCCTATTTATCATTTGTGTTTCAAATGATAATTTTTTTAACGTACTTTCTTTTTATGTCGTAAATAATTATTCTAAAATTTTAAAGTTTAATAAGAAAATTTTAAAAATAATATTAATTGTTTTTTTAAGTATTAAATAGTATAATAATAATTTTTTTTAAAAAATAAAACTCACCTCTCTTAGGCAAGTGTTCAATTTTATTGGTACTATTTTACTTTAATTAATTGGTGTATAATTTTCACCTTCTTCTTTTAAAATTTTACTTCATTCCTTACAAATTTCATTTCGTTTTACATTGTTTAATTATTTTTTTTATTTGAACTTTCACTTTTTTAATCACTTTTTTTTTTTTTTTATGAATATAATTTTTAGTTTATAAGTGTTATGATAATAGTTGATAAATATTATGATATATTATTAGTTAATATGCAATACTGTACGTATTAGTTCATATATAATATAATATTAGTTTATACTGATACAAGTTCTTATTTTTTCGAGTTTCGAGTTCACATACTTTATGGTAATAGTTCAAATATAGTATAGTATTAGTTCACATATTGTATAGTATTAGTTCACATACTCTATGGTACTAGTTCAAATATAGTATAATATAAATTCAAATATTGTATAGTATTAGTTCATTTATTAAAAAATAGGGCTAGTCTTGTGTGAGACCGTCTCACAGAATGAGATCCGTGAGACGGCCCTCATATATAAAAAGTAATAATGTTTGAGCAAAAAGTGATAGTGTTTAAGTAAAAAGTGATAGTCACTTTTGTTAAAAGTATTATCACTTTTTATTTAAACATTATCACTTTTTTTACAAACCAAAATCTTAAAAAAAAATATGAGTTATCTGGGTTAAAAGAGATCCGTCTCACAGAAAAAGATCCGTGAGACGGTCTCACACAAGTTTTTGCCTAAAAAATATTTGTATACCCACATTAATCTCTAGTACTATACAATATATTAACTAGTACTATACCATAGGTGTACTAATACTATATCGTATTTAAACTAATATTTAGATTTAACAAAAAATACATAACTTAACACATTTATAATTCTAGTCATACCATGCAAATTAATACATCAATATTAAAAAATTGATATTAACTAACTAGTAAGAAGAACAAAAGTGAGAATGAATCACACTAAACACACAATTCAATTAATAGATATAATCACACTCAATAAACATATGAATGCATCAACATGGCGATGACCCCAAAGAAAATAATAAAGTTGATGCAATATTATGCTGGTTTTTTCTCCAATTCTTCACTCATTTAAGTTTCTAAATATAAATTTTATTTTTCAATTAGATTATGTTATTAATTAGTTTTAAAAAATAATCTACAACCTTAAAAAACTTGTAACAAACCAGATATAATTTTAGAAATAATGAAGACATAACAAAATAATCTTAGTTATTATAAATCAGATTAAAACTAGAAAGTGAGCATGTCATATTCATACATTTATACTCAAATTAGAAAAAAATTGATTTTTTTTAGTTTAGTTTTTTTTTTTCTCGATTTTTTTGTATTTTTTTCCTAAATTTTGGTCATTTTTTGATAAAAAAAAAAAAAAACTAGAAATTTTATTTCATAATTTTATTTTTGAGTTTCATAATTTTTTTAATATTCGTTATGTTTTTATATTTATTTTTTAAAAGTTAAAAAAATAGAATAATATTTGACTTCGTGATGATTAATTGGTGAATCGATATTCGGTGTATAATTATAATTTTAATGAGTTGTATTTTAATTTAATTGATAAAATGGTAATATATTATTTTACATGTATTTTTCTTTTAAAAAATTTTGGGGTGAAATTAATAAAAAAAAAAAGGTATATAACTAATAACCCATGTAAAAAATTGGATTTAGTTACATGTATGTAACTTGTACACATAAGTGCATAAATGAAGGGAGTGTGGACTTATTAAAAAAAGAGTGTAAATAGTCAGTTACATACATGTAACTGGTACACATAAGTAATTGCCAACATGGTAACTTGTCATGGGCATCAAAGATATTGAAGGGAAGATGGATAATTTATCACTTGGAAAAGAAATGGGGGCCTTCGAGAAGAAAGCAAAGTACAAAGAATTGGAAATGGGTTTGAAGAAAGTGTGAAATGATCAGACGGTGGGGAATGGACTTTGAAGGATTGGTCTTGGTCATTATTTAATATTTGCTTATTTACCTAAGTAGTTTTATGTTTTGCAATTTACTCCTTTTGTTATTTGATATTTGCACTTTGTAATGGTGGTCCCAAGAAGTTGTTTTATGCCACTTTACTGGCAGAAGGAAATTATCAGAAATTAGTACCAACAATTCCTCTCTCAATTCTCTCTCCTTTCTTCATCTTCCTATCTTCAACTTTCGATTCAAATTTACAGAAAATTACACCAAAAAAATAGTTAATGCCTTGTTCTAAATCAACCCAGAACAATTGGTAATCAGAGCCTCGTTGTTCTTCGAGTATGGCGGAGGGCACTCGTTTCAAGGACCTGCAAGAGTCACAAAAGAAATTAGAGCAGTGGTTACAAACAGAAACACTAAAATGGGAAGCTAGTGAGGCGAAATTACATGATTCCATACAAAGAGTTACCTCTTGAGTGGATGATCAACTTTCGGGAGTGGTGGGAAAGCTGGATCATGTGACAAAAACTCTAGCAATGATGCAGATGCAAATCATGAACCTAGATAAAGGAAAAAGTCAGTTGGAGCAGGATTCAATATTGGGTGATCCAAATTCTGGATCCAACACCATCGGCAACTACACACAATATCAAGATACACCAAGAAACAAACAAATCCAGGAACATCAAGGAGCAATGGTGCACACACCTTTACCCAGAGTTGAGTTTCCAAGGTTCGATGGCTCAAACTTTAGGAGCTGGGTGTTAAAATGCAACACATACTTCAAGCTAATACCAAATGTTCCTGACTCACACAAGGTAAATCTTGCTTCCATGCATTTTGATGGCAAAGCAGCAATATGGTTTCAAAACTATACACAAAAGCAAATAGAGCTACCTTGGGAACAGTTTTTAGAAGTATTAACTACCAGGTTTGAAGATATGAAAGAATCTAAGGTTATAGCTGAGTTCAATAAGCTTAAACAAACTGGTTCATATGCTGATTATATTGATAAGTTTGAGGAACTCAGGGCTTGTATGATGCTGATTAAAGGGGAAGAATTTTCTGAAAAATATTATGTGGCAAGTTTCATTAGTGGACTTAATGATGAGTTGCAATCTGCCATATCCATGTTTGAACCTGAAACCGTGCAACATGCTATTAACTTGGGAGAGAAGCAAGTGTTGACACTTGAAGCATTAACAAAGAAACTCAAACCATTCAATAGAGGTTACACTTATCCAAACACTTCTTTCAAAAAACCTGAAAATAGCACTACCCCATCTCCCAAAATTCAAAACAAAAACCCCATTAAGATGCTAACCCCAAGTGAGATGGCTGCTAGAAGAGAAAAGGGCTTGTGTTATAACTGTGATGAACCATACACTTTTGGTCACAGATGTAAACAAAAGGTAGCATATATGATTGTGGCTGATGATGAGGAACAAGCTTATGTGGATGAGCAAGGTGGAGAGGTAGAGGTTGCACCTATGGGTGAGATACAGTTGGCATTGGATGCAATTTCTGGAGACAGTGGTCTTACTACTATGAGGCTATTTGGAGAATATAACAATCAAAGGTTGCATATTCTTATTGATACAGGCAGTACCCTTAGCTTCATACAAGCTGGAACTGCAAAAAGATTAAGATGCCCACTCACACCAACAGATCCTATATTGGTGAGAGTGGCCAATGGGCAAAGAATGGTGAGTGCTAAACAGGTGGATCCTTTTTTCTGGAAAATGCAAGGGAATGAGTTTTCTTATCCACTAAGGATATTGGAAAATGAAGGTTGTGATTTGATTCTTGGTGGTGATTGGTTGAAGTCTTGTACACCAATTGAATTAGATTATGAAAAGATGACTTTCACTGTTACTGTAATGGGAAAGAAAGTTATCTTACAAGCTCTCACATCAACTGCAGATTGCAAGTTGATATCAAACTATGGGTTGTTTCAATTATGCCATGGAGAATCTATGGATGAGGTAGAAGGGTTATACATGGTTAGTATTTGTCATCAGATTGGAGTTGAAGAGGCTGGTCTACAAAGATTATTGGCTGAGTACAAAGATATATTTGAGGAGCCTACTGGTTTACCACCTGAGAGAGGGGTAGAACACCAAATAGTGCTCAAACCTGGAAGCCAACCCAAACAACAATATCCCTACAGGACATCACATGCACACAAGGAAGAAATTGAGAAAATTGTCAAGGAGTTGTTAAGTACGGGAGTGGTCCAGGATAGCAAAAGTCCATTTGCATCTCCTGTAATATTGGTCAGAAAGAAAGATTCGACATGGAGGATGTGTGTGGATTACAGATATTTGAATGAGCTCACAGTTAAGCATAACTATCCAATACCCATCATTGATGAATTATTGGATGAGTTACATGGAGCTAAGTTTTTCTCCAAAATTGACTTAAGGTCTGGTTATTTTCAGATATTGATGACACCTGAACACAGATATCTCACTGCCTTCAGAACTCATAGTGGGCACTATGAGTTCTTAGTGATGCCTTTTGGACTATGCAATGCTCCTGCTACCTTTCAATCTTTAATGAATAAGGTATTCAGGAACTTTTTAAGGAAGTTTGTACTTGTTTTCTTTGATGATATATTAATATACAGTTTGAGTTGGGAAGAACACGTGAAACACTTAGAGAAAGTGCTTCAGATTTTGAGAGAAAACAAGTTATATGCTAAAATGAGTAAATGTCAGTTTGGGCAGAAGCACATTGAGTATTTGGGGCATATAATATCACAGGATGGAGTGGCTACTGACCCCAACAAGATTTCAAGTATGGTGCAGTGGCCTCTACCAAAAAATGTCAAGCAATTAAGGGGATTTCTTGGTCTTACTGGGTATTACAGGAAATTCATCAAGGGGTATGGTTTGATAAGTAGGCCACTAACTAATCTGCTTAAAAAAGATGGATTTACTTGGAATTCAGAAGCTGAAGCAGCATTTCACACACTTAAAGAGGCTATGGTGTCAGCTCCTGTGTTAGCATTACCAGATTTTAAGAAGCAATTTGTTGTTGAGACAGATGCTAGTGGAAAAGGAATTGGTGCAGTACTCATGCAAGATGGGAAGCCCATATCTTACATGAGCAAAACATTATGCTCTAGGAATCAGGCCCTATCCATTTATGAGAGGGAATTCCTGGCTGTTTTGATGGCTGTCCAAAAATGGAAGCACTATTTGCAAGGGCAAAGGTTCATTATCAAGACTGATCAACAGTCTCTCAAGCACCTACTGGATCAGAAGGTGGTGACTCCACTTCAACAAAAATGGATCACCAAGCTCCTAGGGTTAGACTATGAAATTCAATACAAGAAAGGGAAGGAGAACTTGGCAGCTGATGCTCTATCTAGAAAGCTGGAAGCAGGTGTGGAATGCTCTTCTATAACTACTGTGATGCACCATTGGGTGGATCAAATTAAGCAAAGTTATGCTAATGATATCTTTATACAAAAGATTATCGGTGCTAAACTTAAGGATACTAATATCTATCCTAAATTTCAGTTGGTGGGAGGTGTGTTGAAGTATAGAAACAGGTTGGTTGTAGGCTCTACAGGTGGGGTAAGGGAATTGTTGTTGCAAGAGTTTCACAACACAACTCTTGGTGGACATTCAGGAATCCATGGTACACACTTAAGAATCCAAAGGGCCTTCTTTTGGCCTAATATGAAAGGTGATGTGGTTGAATGGGTGAAGGCTTGTGCAACTTGTGCACAAAACAAATCTGATGGAGGTCCCTACCATGGGTTATTGCAGCCCCTTCCTATCCCAAAACAAGCCTGGGCTCATATTTCAATGGACTTTATTGAAGGTTTGCCTAAATCATGGGGTAAAAATGTCATTTGGGTGGTTGTGGATAGGTTTACCAAATATTCCCATTTTATAGCTCTCTCACACCCTTTCACAGCTCAAACATTGGCCAAAACCTTCTTAGACATCATTTACAAGCTACATGGGTTGCCTATCAGTATTGTAAGTGATAGAGATAAGGTTTTCACTAGTTCATTTTGGAAAGAGCTTTTCAAGTTGCTAGGGACAGAACTCAAGATGAGCTCTGCCTATCATCCTCAGTCTGATGGCCAAACTGAGAGGGTCAATCAGTGTTTGGAGCAGTACCTAAGATGTATGGTACATGACAATCCTAGGCACTGGTTAAAGTGGTTGCCATTAGCTGAGTACTGGTATAATACTAATTATCATACCAGTCTCAAAATGACACCATTTCAGGCTTTGTATGGATATTTACCTACTGTTCTTGGAGTGGAGGTGCATATAGAGGCTAATAATTCGGATGTTGCTACTCTTCTACATCACAGACAAGTACTCACAGAGCAGATAAAGAAAAATTTACACATTGCTCAAGCTCGCATGAAGTTTTTTGCAGATAAACACAGGCAAGAAAGGATTTTTGAGGTCGGAGATATGGTCTATCTTAAGCTGCAACCTTTTAAACAGAATTCAGTCTACATACGCAGGAATTTGAAGCTTTCTTCAAAATATTTTGGCCCTTACAAGATTTTGGAAAGAATCGGGCAAGTTGCTTATCGCTTAGATCTACCTAAGGGGTCTAAGATTCATCCTATTTTCCATGTCTCGCTTTTAAAGAAATATATTGGAGCAAAGCACATACCTTCTCGCGTCTTGCCTGTTGTTGACGATGATGGAGCTATGTTGGTGCAACCACTACAGCTTTGTGGGGTACACCAGATCGGCAGCGAGAACAAAGAAAAATCACAGGTTCGAATTAAATGGTCGCCTAAGGATTGGAATGTTGAGTCTTGGGAGAATATCTCTTACATTGCTAGGCGTTTTCCATTTCTGGATCCTTGGGGACAAGGATCATCTGTTCCAGAGGGTATTGTCATGGGCATCAAAGATATTGAAGGGAAGATGGATAATTTATCACTTGGAAAAGAAATGGGGGCCTTCGAGAAGAAAGCAAAGTACAAAGAATTGGAAATGGGTTTGAAGAAAGTGTGAAATGATCAGACGGTGGGGAATGGACTTTGAAGGATTGGTCTTGGTCATTATTTAATATTTGCTTATTTACCTAAGTAGTTTTATGTTTTGCAATTTACTCCTTTTGTTATTTGATATTTGCACTTTGTAATGGTGGTCCCAAGAAGTTGTTTTATGCCACTTTACTGGCAGAAGGAAATTATCAGAAATTAGTACCAACAATTCCTCTCTCAATTCTCTCTCCTTTCTTCATCTTCCTATCTTCAACTTTCGATTCAAATTTACAGAAAATTACACCAAAAAAATAGTTAATGCCTTGTTCTAAATCAACCCAGAACATAACTTTTCAATATTGAGTTAATGAATTAAATTATCTTTTAATGAACTTATTATTTTTACTAATTGCATCAATTTTATAAATTATTTGTCACTTTTTACTTGATAGTATATTTTTTTTTCTTTCAAAAAGTTATAAAAGTTTAATTAAAAGTGATAATGTTATTATCAAAAGTGACGGAAAAGTCTTATATGCACCATACACATCAAAGTGATGTGGTGCACTTACTTTTTTTTTTAACTGTTTTTTTTCTATTTTTTTTAATTCTTCTTTTTAACGCTTTTTTTAAACTCCTTTTTTTTAATGCTTTTTTTTCTGCTTTTTTTTAATTGTTTTTTTTTTATCCTTTTTTAATCGTCTTTTTTCTGCTTTTTATTTTAATCGTTTTTTTTCTGCTTTTTTTTTTCCTGCTTTTCTTTAACCGTTTTTTTTTCTGCTTTTTTTTTTAACCGCTTTTTATTATTTATTTGAGAGAATATGTAAACCCTAAAAAAATATACACACCTTTCACTATGTTTGTCTTCACACCCTAACCGTCGCCTTCCTCAGTTCCGGCCATCTGCTCCCACTCTAGGTTCCTCTCCCGACCGTCCATGAAAACCGTTGCCTCAGTTTATGATGAAACATTATTTGTATAAAGTGGTAAACATTATTTGTGAAAAGTGGTAATCTCTAATACTGATGAAAAGTGGTAAACATTATTTATGTAAAGTGGTAATTTATAATACTGAAAAGTGGTAAACATTATTTGTGTAAAGTGGTAATCTCTTATACTGAAAAGTGGTAACTATTATTAGTGAAAAGTGGTAAACATTATTAGTGAAAAGTGGTAATCTCTAATACTGAAAAGTGGTAACTATTATTAGTGAAAAATGGTAAACATTATTAGTGAAAAGTAGTAACTATTATTAGTGAAAACTTTTCACTGAAAAGTGGTAATACTGAAAAGTGGTAATACTGAAAAGTGGTAACTATTATTATTGAAAAGTGGTACATATTATTAGTGAAAAGTGGTAATCTTTAATACTGAAAAGTGGTAACTATTATGAGTGAAAAGTGGTAATTTTGTTGTTGAAAAATGTAGTTAATTATTTCTTATTGAAAAGTGGTAATTTTGTTATTGAAAAAGTGGTAAAGATTATTTTTTAAAAGTGGTAATTTTGTTAGTGAAAAGCGTGGTTCTTTCTTATTGAAAAGTGGTAATTTTGTTATTGAAAAGTGGTAATCATTATTATTTAAAAGTGGTAATTTTGTTACTGAAAAATGTGATTCTTTCTTATTGAAAAGTGGTAACTAATATTATTGAAAAATTGTGATTTTATTATCAAAAAGTTGTAGTTAAGAGAAAATAAACAGAAACAGAAAAAATAATAAAAGTTGTATTTAAGAAAAAAAAAACAGAAATAGAAAAAAGTAAAAAAAAAATAAAAATAAATAAATAAAAACATGAGAAGAGGTGTTAGGATTCCAACCTGTGACCTCACCCTCATAAAAAATATATGCAACCGCTTGGACAATATTTAATTGATCAAATTTTTTCGTCTTTTATAATATATACAGGATAGACCTGTGCATTAGTGTGCACGGTGCACACTGTGCGCAGGAGACCAACTCCAAAAGTGACTATTTACATAAACATTGTTATTTTTTAAGTTTGAGTTAATGAATTAGATTATATGTTAGTGTGCACGATTATCTTTAATAATTGTGTTGGTTTTTAGAATTAATTGTTGTCACTTTTTACTTTACTTCATATAATTATCACTAATTGTGTTGATTTTCAAAATTAATTGTTGTCACTTTTTACTTGATATAATTATCACTAATTGTGTTGATTTTCAAAATTAATTGTTGTCACTTTTTACTTGATATAATTATCACTGTTCAAAAAATAATACAAAAAATTAGTTAAAAGTGATAAATTTAACTTAAAATTATTTATGTCAAAGTGTCAAAAAAATGGGAATGTATATAGTAATATCAAGATTTTAATTAAATAATTTTTATGTAATATTGATGGTTTCTTTTGTGACCAATCATGTGCATCTACCAACATTAATTAAATGAGAACTTGTTCAATAAAAAAGAGAAAAGCACAGGGCAATTTATTTAATTAGCATCAACAAACAAACCAACAATAATCCAAATACAATTTTGCAACATTTTCTTTCATTTTGATAACTCTGCAGAAACAGCGGCGGCTAGGGAGGAGATGGTGGTCGGAGACACTCCCCGGCTTCCACCCAAGTACCATTTCTGAATCGCCTCTGCCACATTCGCATTCTTCACTTCCAACTTCGATTCTTTCCCCTCCGATGCGAATGCAATCTACATCAAAAACCAAATTCCTCGAAATTAAATTTTAACAAAAGGACAAAGTATTATGTACACCTTATGCAAGGTATTACCATAATATATTCTCTTTTAAAAAATAGTACTCCCTCTTAAAAAATAGTACTCCCTAGTCTCCCTCCGTCCCTTGCACACTCTAAAAAAGAAAACATTTTCGTAACCTTCCTTCTAAAAATATACATGTATTTACTCATATGTCATTACTTTTCTACACTCCATCTATCTTTTTTTTATTTTATTCATAAAAGTTTACAAAACCCTGTTCATTACACACGTTTCTTAAAAAGTGTGCAATCACAAGGGTACAAATTCTCTTGAGACAAAGGAATGTAGTTAAGGGCATGCTTGGTGATAAAGAAATGTAAATTTAGAGAAATAGTAAGAACCTGGGCAGTGGGAGAAGTGGATGGGAAATGAAAAGTCAAGAGAGTATCAGTCTTGAAATATTTAGATTGTAAGAATTCGACAATTAGTTCCAAGGCTTGTTCCTCCTCTTCCTCGAACTTGTCATCTTCAGCCAAACGGTCCCTTACCGCATTCTCCAACTGCACCCCATATTGTGAACCTTTTATCTCCTTAATCACCACAACTCTCACTAATTTCTCCACCGGAGCTGCCAATTATTTCAACAACAATCAAATATTCTGTTATTAAAGATCAATTTTCTTGTATTAGTGACACATATGTAGTAGAATTAAATCAATTAATCACATCCAAACATTGATCTGGTCACAAAAATTAAGAAAATGTGATAAAGTAACAGTATTGACGTAGAGAGTTAGTATAATTTTTATTTTTAGTGTGAAAATGAATGTAAGACAAACATCAAAAGAAAGGTGTGAAAACTGATGTGTGACAGTAATTAAAACATGGATTAGTACCAGAAATTAGAGCCTCAAAGAAATCATCATCTTGTGCAATCTCATCTGCTGATTTGCCCTTCCATTTCTGGAGATGGGTCACAATCTGGGGATCCAAATAAACTCCAATTGCTGTAAACTTTATTTGTAGAAAATGTATCTCAATATCCGTAATTCCTGAAGATCCAAACCCCAATTATTAAATTAGCTAGTATAAATATATAGAGAAGCTTAAAAAAATACAAGGTTTATTTAAATTTACTTACCATGGCCTAGTAAGGACAAGGGCTTGTTGAGGCTGATTTGACAAGGAAAAGAAACTCCATCCACCATTACAACCTCCACCTCTTTATCACCCACTGCGTATAATAATTAAATTATTAAATAAATAATTATTTCATTTTTCAGATATAAGATGCAGGACAGATTAGCTCAAGATAAAGTGCTAATTGTATAATTAAACCTAAAATAACTAATTTAAACAAATCGAGTTGTTCGTGAATTCGGCTTGTGCTCGTTAGATACTCGATTTACTAACGATCCAACTCGAACTCAATATCTATTTTTTAAAATTAATTAATTTCATTAGGTTACTTAGACTCGGCTCGTTAGATTTGTTAGGCTCGTCAATATTATCGAGCTGAACCAAGATCAACTTGACAAGAGCTCGAGTCGAACTCGAACTTCAAGTACTTGGCTCTCGGACCCTACAACATATCTACCAAACAACTAATTTAGTTACTATGTATATTGGTACCAAAAAAAAGTTACTATGTATATATATTCAACAAATTAGAGTACTCACCATCTCGATAATTGAATAATATATATAAATAATTAAAAGAAATAGAGGTCTTACTCTTTGATCTTGAGGAGAATTATTGAGCTAGAAAATTAAATTGGAGAATAAAAGATTGAAATTATATGTAAAATATTGATCGACCCTCTTGTCTATTTATAGTGTGACGCGAAATGATTTTAAAGCTACCTGTCGACATGCATGTCTCTCTGCGATTCAGAGTGTGGTTAGGTGGATACAATTAAAGCACAATAAATTTCCCATTTTTTAAAGTATATATATAGACCAAAATAATTATTGATTTTTCTCAAAGTAATTGAATTAAGCAAATTGTTACTTAATTTAGTAGAGTCATATTCTTGTGATTAAAACGTCTCTACGTTGGTTGAGTTTGACAACAACGTATCTAAGTTGGTTGAGTTTAATTTGTAATGTTTTCAACTAGAATTTGTTTAGTAGATACGCTAAAATATGTATGGTCAGATTCAAATATTTTAACGGGTTTAAATTGAATTTTGTAAATAACGTATTTTTCAATTATTTGATATGCATAAAATCGAGCGTGTTGGATTAAATTTTTATTTTAAATTAAATAAGACATCTATTATAAATCCAAATATAACATATAAAAAGTTGAAATTCCATTAAAAATGGAAAAAGATTAGGTACCTAACTCTTTGTAAATTTGAAGGAAAAGAAAGGTATACGTACGACACTTATACCAGATAAATGCCATGACATGGCTTCATGTGCACCACTCAATTTACCTAACCGACAAAAAAACTATTTTCTATTTTCTTTTATAAATTTAAAATCAATAGAAACTGAGACACAATTAGACCACTTTTGTTTTGTGATTTAAGTGCTTAATGGAAGTTATGGCTCTAAAATTTTGGTGAATGATTTTTTATTTTTATTTGAAATCAAATTAATGTTTAATAATGATTAATATTGTGGACAAGTTAATTTAAGTTAATTAGGTGACTGGGTGATTTTAAAGTGAATAGAGTAGTTGTAGTATTTCACTACAAGAAAACAGTCAAATTCCAACAGAAAAATTCCAACGGAAAAATAAACTGTTGGAATTTTCAAAATTCCAACAGTTTTTCCAACGACATAAGCAATCGTTGGAAAAATCCAACGGAGATTCCAACACCTTATAAAAACCGTTGGAATTTACAGATGGAAAAAACATTGGAATTGTTTTAAAAATTATTCCAACGAATATTCCAACGACGCTAGACAGTTGGAATGGTTCCGTTAAATCAAATGACATATTTATATCTTATTCCAACAAAATTTCCAACAACATAATATCGTTGGAACTTTTTAAATTATTCCAACGGAAATTCCATTGGCGCTAGACCGTTGGAATGGTTTTTTAAAATTTTTATATCCAATTCCAACGGAATTTCCAATGCCACCAATGTCATGTTATCGTTGGATTTTTCTCTAATTATTCCAACGAAAATTCCATTGGCGCTAGTCCGTTGGAATTGTTCTCTAGATCAAATATATAATTCCAACAAAATTTCCAACTGACTGAGACCGTTGGATTTTTTCTTTAATTATCTCAATGAAATTTCCAACGATGTTAGATCGTTGGAATGACTCTCGTAATTTAGTGATTAAAATTCTCTCATTGTTTTTTTATTTTTTTGGCAGAAAAAATCTCTCATTATAAGATTTGCTTAATCTATATAATTAAATGGCGGGTACCCTCTCATTACAACTAATTTAGTCCATCGCACCTAATTAATTCTTGAAATGTTTGTCAAGTAATGCTTAACTATTGTTATTTTCAAAAATCATTTAGACAGTATAGAACTCTTTACCCAGGATCTAAGGCCTAGGTAGTGGTGCTCTAACCACTTGAGCTATCCCACTTTGTCTTTGAGTGAACATTGATAACCAAATATTAGTGACACTTATTTTGCCTTAGTACCAAATTAATCGAAATCTTAAATAAAAATTATGTCATTAATATTTCATTTCAATTTTTAGCAAGAAGACCATCTAATTTATACATATAACCAAAAATATAACAAAAGAAATAAGAGCAAATTACAATTACAAAAGTTTTCTCATGTATTACGTTTACAAACCATATCAAATCTTTTTCCATCTCTAGCCTACAATACTCTAAGACATATTCTCTACAAGAAAAGAGAAAAAATTTACATGGTCATTTATTGTAAATGTAATGACTACAAGAGACAAAATGGACAAAGGAGTGGACTAATTACATGAACAGAATGAATCAGGTTTTGAATAAAATCTCAGTTCATTCCTTGTACGAGAGAAAATGTGAATGCCCTAACTTGTGAAAATATGGGGGTACTTCAGCCTGAACTTGCTTGAACAAATTCTGACTCTTCATCATTGTGGACCTGAAAAGTCCAACCACCAATCAATATTGTTTAATCACCTGGACAAACTTAGATATTAGGTGAGCCTCAAATCTGTTAAAATTGGAAATCAAGTTTACTATTGTTGCCACTAACCTAAAAAGATTTTTACAGTTCAATTGAGAATAAAGGTTCATCACATAAAGCCCAAAGAAAAAAATTACAGAAAAATAAAAAATCCAACATTTCTCATGTCTTTGCCACCTCCACTTAGAAGTCTTATCTTATAGTTTCTCTTCTTAATCTTCTCAGCCAATAGCCTCTTTGGCTGTAAATTTTGATCAAACCAGTACAAGTATAGTGCATATTACTTCATTAAATTATAATATTACATTTTACTTATTTATATAAAATTTACATGCATCCTTGAATCAACTGCTTTGAGAGTGTAATTACTGAAATTTGGCAAACTGCAACACCATTCTTTTGCTTAATCCAGTCCTGCAATTTACAATTTTTATAAAGAGATTCTGAGATGTTTTACTATTATGAGTTTGTGCAAATTGACAATAATCATGTTTTTCATAATATTATCAACTTTAGCATGTTCATTTCATTTAGCAAGGAAAAAGGTACCAAGTAAGAAACGTGCATTCGATTTCCTACAATTAGCAACGTCACATTTATAGATGGATAACTCATACTCCCTATCAATTCTCTTTAGTTAAATAGTCAGTGATGGTGTTTTTATTTTGGTTGGTTGGTTGAAATTTTTTAGTTTAATTGATGTGTCATTTTGGGGTTTTTAGTACATGTGTTCTATAAGAATTGATAACGTCAATTGATGAATGTGTTGTGAAGAATAAGAATAATTGCCAGTAATATCAGTGCAAACAATTGAAGATGAAACCATTCTCACATCCAAGCCCAAGCAACTGATGCAACTAAGTTAGATAAACTAAATTTGCGAACCACATGCATACTGGAAAACATGGTAGTAAACTTACCATTTTTACAATCAAGCTCTTTTTATCATATAAACCAGAGATCAATCAGGGACGATGTATTTTACCAACTTACGTGGCTGCTACACAGTTTATTAAGGTCAAGTCAAGGTCACTGAGCAGTGAGCACATAGCATTGAGGGAAAAGTTATAGGATACTGATCATAAAAGGCGGAACATTTTGAATGATGCTGAGCAACTCTGCTTCGTCTTAATTAAAAATTGATCACAATTAAGTGAGGAAAGAGAGTATATGGCCTATTTAAGCAGCATTTTTTTTATGAAAATGGAATGATAAAGAGGGCAGACTAAACATACATGATTATTTCTGATCATGATCAATGCATTTAGGAGTCCTGTCAGAGATGACATTAAAGATTTCAAATTGAGAGAAGTTGTAAGTATACAACTCGATGAATATATGTAGCTTTGCATATTATTATGCAATGTAACGCATTATTTACATCATTTCGACTCCAATTTCATTTCCTCATACCACCTCTCTCATTTATTTTGCAAGAGACAATTACTGAAAAAAAAATAATGCAACAAAGAATTCACAAAATCTCATCAAAAAACAGAGGCAAACAAAAGTGCATCATGTGGAGAAAACAAATACTCCTATTAACTTTAAAAAAGATCATGGTTTTAAGTCTACACCTATCACACCAGGAATATGGCAGGAATTTTATAATAAATTCCATTTCAAAGCAAAAAAAGGTATTCAAGTATCCATTCATAGTCTTTATTTTTCCTTTTTGTCCAAATACCAAAATGAATTAATAACAAAAATAAAACCAGAATCCAAAACCAAAGATTATACTATAGCAAATAACTTCTTCTGCTCTGTCTACCTAATATATGCACTCTGCTTTAGATAAGATGTTGATAGAATAAAACCTCATCTATTCTCCCTCTTGGCAGCAAAGATTTGTCCTACTCCCATCCTTGCACAATCTGAAGATTGAGGATGTTTGAAACACGTTAGAGATTGACCATGTAATGCAAGTCCAGGAGTGTGTGAAAATATAAGTTGAATATCAATATAATCTCCACTGTTTACAATTGGTGTTGTGTAAATGAATTAAAATTGTGCATATATGAAAGGCGATGTGAAATCTGAAAGAGATAGAGACCGACGGGACAACATAAATCTCTACAAATACCCGACTGGTAGAATTCGAATCCATCATCAACTTGGGGCTTCGAAGAGCCGTTTTTAAAAGGAATTAAAATTGTGAATAAATGAAAGGAGGGAGAGGGCGGGAGAGATAGAGACCGATGGTGAGAAGTTACCGGCAAATTAGAGTTGTGGCGTGGCGGCGAGAATCTGCATTCTGGGGAGGCATATTTCACTGTGTTAGTCGCCCTCTCTAATTGAATTCGAACAAACACTTACTCCAGAATTTCGCCCCTAATTAGTCGCCCTCCACCCTACTCCGAGATGGAAAGTTTGGTCACTTTTCATTCTATGAGCACCAATTTCCCCTCTTTCCCTCCGTGAGCGCCAGAATTTGGTCTAGCAAAAAAAAAAGGGTTTCCCATGTGAGCGCCAATTTTTGCCGGCCAAATTTTCACAATTTTTCCTTATATCACATTCAAATTCAAATTATTTATATGTATTCAAATTTCAAAATACAGAACTAAATAATCTAGTTTAAGTACATTTTGTATTTTTTAGAAGATTTCTGATTTATATTTATATATTACTTCTATATGGTTATGTAGACAATGTAGAGTATGCATAAGCATAAGTGTGTTATGATACTATTAGAAGTACACTATAGATCCAACTGTTTTGCCATTAGTTGAAGTTAATCGAATTTATTCTTGTTTTGCCATTTTCCATGGCAGGCTTGATTTAAAGAAATCACAATTGAGATTTTTAGTGACCAGCTTGTGTTTTAAGGAAGCATAATCAATGTTCAATTCCTATTTGTTTTTAATTGATAGTAGTAAGATCTACAGATTTTGGTTGATAAAAACACATCACTTAAATTATTTATAGATATTAGTTGTAACATGGATCAATTAAATACTTAGGTTTAATACATTAATTTATACTTGTTGGGTGCTAAAACATGTTCTCCACTCGAGAGGCTGGATTTGGTAAGACCGACATAAATTGGTGACTATCATTTATGTTTGATATTCTGCTTTAAATTTGTTTTTGTTATAAATTTACGATTATTGATATTTTTGGTAAAATTGTTGTAGTTGGGATCTTGAAGTTTGACATCAAATGTGCGTACAAGCTTGGCTAATATTCGTAGGAAGGAATCCAAAGGGACACTTAAAATCAAATGTGAGATAGGTCCTGCTTTCTTCCGCATATGAGTAGAATAAGAGCATATCAACTAATAGTGATGTTGTTTGAATTGAGGTGATGCTATTTTTATTTTTGAGCATTTAATGTAATTGGTAAGTATAGTTATGTTAATTAAGTGAAATTTGTATATATATTTAAATTTACTTAGAATTATCAAATGTGTGTCTAATTTAGGAGATGAAGTTGGGGAGTGATGGCATGCTGCCATCCTTGAGTTTTTTTTAAGCTCAAACTATAATTAAGAGGTTGGTCAATGATGAAATTCTAGAGCTTATGTTTATGTAAGTATTTTCAAAAGAAAAGTTGAATTGTTTGGATCTAAATATTATTATATATGTATATAGATTTTTTTTTTTTGTATTTTACATTATAAAACCTAATATATGATACTTGTTGAAAATTGCATGCAGAATCAATATAAAAATTTGAAGACCAGTGAGATGTCTGAAGGTGTAGTTGAAGATGAGATTGATAATTCTTCAATCTTTGAATCAGAAACAACTTTCTTTAAATCTTCAAGTTCAAGATCCAACAAAAGGAGTAGGACTAGTACTACCGATTCTACCAATTCAGAAGTTCAAGTTTTAAGACCTCGTTTGGCTGTTGTTGAGAGTGAATTAACCTCCTTTTAGGTGCCTTTTCTTAGGTGTGTCTTCTCGTGCTGGTGAAAACATAGAAAATGGTGATAATAAGAATGAAGAGGGCGATTGTGCACTTGTTATTGATGATGATAGTGATTACTAGAAGTTAATCTTTATGTTATAATATTAGTTTATTTTTGTTAGTGATGTAAATTGAAAGGATGATTAACACTTTATTTTATTATGACGTTAGTTATTTTAGATTGTATTTGACTTTAAAGTAATTGTATATTTTTTGAAATTGATTATATATTAGAATTGTATTGCTAGGTTGTGTAATTTTAAATGATTTTGATAGAGCTTTTTAATATAGCAATAAAAATTATATATTATTTTTAATAAATTCCAAAGAAAAAATATTATTGGAATTAATATTTGATAATTTCCTACCTTTGTTGGAAATTTATTATACCATTGGAATTGACATCGGAATCCTCAATTAACATTTTTCCACAATGAATATTCCAATGGTACATGTTCGTTGGAATTTTTATTCCATTAAAATAATGTCGTTGGAATTTACATCGGAATTTGACTTGAATAAATTCCAACAATTAAAATTCCAATGACCAATATTCGTTGGAAAAATTCCAACGAAAAATAACAGTTGGAATTGAAGATGAAATTTGTGATGGAAAATTTCCAATGGGTGAATATTCCAGCGGTACTTGTCCGTTGGAATAAAAATTCCTACGAAATTTATTCCGTTGGAATTATCGTAGGAATTCACGTCGTATCATTTCCAACAACTAGAATTCCAAAGGTCAAAAATCTGTTGGAAAATATTCCAACGGAAAATTACTGTTGGATTTGTCGATGGAAGATACGATGGAAAAAAATTCAATAGGTGAAAAGTCCAACGTTCACAATCTGTTGGAATGTACCGTCGGAATTTTTTTCCGTTGGAATTTTCATTGGAATTTTACAATTCCAACGCCCACTTTTCCAACAGTCGTATTTTCGTTGGAATTGCCGTTGGAATCATTGATTCCAACGGAAAAAATGTAAAAATCCGTTGGAATTTTTCTGTTGGAATTTGACTGTTTTCTTGTAGTGTTTGGAATTGTAAAAACAAGTTTATAAGTATTTTAGGTGGGTAGGTGCTGTGAAATTGATTCTATATATGAAATTGTGATTCTATATATGAAATTGAGTTGACAAATCAATAGTCTAACTATTGATTGTTGACTTGGTCAATTTTTATTTTTTTTGCAGAATTTTTTTTTTTGGATTTTTTTTAGTGTTACACTTTTCAATTATCGTGTCTTACACTTCTCATATATTTCCATGTTCACGCTTCAAAAAGTAGTCCTCAAATTCATTTCATTTGGTAGTTGTAACATCCTGAAAGACAAATCCAAACAGAAGTAAGGATACTTGTCTATTGCAGCATAGTGAAACAAATGACAACTACACACAGATATGTAAGTGATAATCACAATTACTAAGAATCTAAATTCTAGCAATGCCAAGATATTATTGGGAAGGAAAGCCATAAACAGCCCTATGTGGTACTATCACTTATTCGACTGGATCTACACAGCTTTGGCATCTAAAAAAGAACCTTACAAAATAAGCTATTTCGAAGAAATTAACTATCTTCAGACTAAAATCATTCACTAACACACTTAATTTGACAACTTCAGAAGAAACGTTAATAGCCAATTGCAACCATATATTACACCATAAAATGCAAGTTGTTGAAACCTTACCTCAGTTCAGAAACGGGTGTCCTGTGGTGGTAACTTTAATCGTCCCTTCAAATCTTGAGAACTAATCGAGAAGTAAGGAGCAGTGTATGTAAGGAGTATAATAAATTAATAATGCTAAAATTGTGACACTTAAAACCAAGAAACAATGCAGATGTACTGATCATGGTCATCTAGGATGTGCACAATGTGGAATGAACCGAAATTTTCACTTTGGTATTTGGCATGTAGTATTTTATTTTCAGTTCAGTCTAATCATATGTAGCCTACCAAATCAAAACCTTTTTTTTAAAAAAATAAAATGAATTATTCTTCAAACTTCATGTTACAAGAGAGCCAAAAATCATTCAATACAGAGAGTCCATCAGAGGAATTTTCTCGACCGATCAGTAGGTGCAAAACTATAGTAATAGTATGTAGTAGAAAAAAGAAAAATCTACCTGCAGTAGTACCTCAACAAAATTTAGTCAGTGTTGGCGGCATTTAGAACTTCATGGTACACAATATTTTTTGTGTAGCTGTTGTTTTGCACTGATGGTATTGATGGTCTAATAAGAACTTTTAATTGGTCTACAGTTTTAGCTCTTGATAATGCAACATAAAGTTGACCATGTGAAAATACAGGTTCTTTCAAATATACACCAACAAAATCTAAAGTTTGGCCTTGTTCTTTATTAATGGTCATTGCATAACATAGGCGTATCGGAAATTGTTTTCTTTTGAATGGAATAGATGAGAAACTGTCATGTGGTGTTTCTAATGTTATACGAGGAATAAATACGGGTTTTCCAACATGTGTACCAACTGATATTTCAGCATAAATAACATTTCTATCAAAACCTTTGCAAAGTAAGTGTGTGTCATTACAAAGGCCTTCAGTTGGATTAATATTTCTTAGAAGTATTATTGGAGCGTTTATTTTCAATGTTAATTTATGAGGAGGAAGCCCTGGTGGAGTCAAAGAATGGAACAATTCTTGTTGGTCTGGTACAGCATAGGTCTCCATGTTTTCATCACAACTAAAATAAGTAGTTTCTTTTCCAGAAAATCTGTTAATTAAGACATCATTAATTTCATGGACAAAATCATATCTTGTAGTAAGTATAACCCGCTTAACCAATGAAGAAAAATCTGAACTGTACTCACTAACCTTTGGAAACACAATGTCTATTAATGCATTCAACGATGTACTGTCATCTTTAAAGGGAATTAGTATCCTGGATGGCATTTGAATTTCCTCTTCCTCATTAGTGTCTTTAGTGCCATTGCCAATTTTCAACAAATAAGAAGAAAATTCAGGATCAAGCAGTGCTCACATATTTTGCGTAAGCTTTAGTTTTTCAAAATGATTCCATAAAGGGGACATGACAATAGAAGCCTGTATAATATCATCTTTTGTACCTTTAAGAATAACAGGTAATGTTTGATGAAAGTCGCCTCCAAACACAATAATTTTACCTCCAAAAATTTCATGTGAACTCATAATGTCTCTCAACATTTCGTTAAACTTTTCAATAGTACTACATTTAGCCATTGTAGCTTCATCCCAAATTATCAATTTTGCAACCTTTATTAAATGGGCCAATGTGCTCTGCTTACTTACACTACAAGATTTAGAATCAGTTTCATCCAAAGGAATTTTGAATCTTGAATGTGAAATGCGTCCTCTTGGAAGTACAGATGCCGCTACTCCTGAAGTAGATGTAGCAAGTGCAATATGACCAGTGGATCTTATAGTAGCAAGAAGTGTTTTATATAAAAAAGTTTTACCAGTACTACCTGGACCGTCAACAAAAAATACATTTAGAAAATTATTATTAACATGATATAATATTCGATTATAAGCAGATCTTTGTTCTACATTTAATTGATCAACTGCTAAAAGATCTTCATTGGGTATAATTACATCTCGCTCAGTTTGTAATTCTTTGGTCAAATTATCATGAAAATTTACAAGCATATCATCATTTATAGAGAAGTAATCTTCTAGCTTTTTTCCCATTGAATAAAGATAATTAGCAAGAATATTTAAAACCTTTTGTCTAACTGCATCACAACTATACATTTTGTTGTATGTAAAGTCTTCTAAGAGAAAATGTTTAAATTTTGACCATAAGTCTTTGGGATTTTTGGGGTTACAATAAACAAGGACAGTAGCAAATAATTGTCTTAAAGCGGCAGGCATTAAATACGCAACAGCTTCCTGAATACACATTTCAGCAGTGCTATCATCTTCTATTAACCCAAATTTTTGTGCAGCTTCTCTATTTGTGCTAAAAGTTGTGTCATTGATTGTTCTTAAGTTTGAAAAAGAAGTTGGTCCCCCTTTTTTTTTTTTGGTCGGGTAAAGAAAATATATCATTAATTGACTCTACAGGTACAAGATGTGCCTAGTAGAAACAAAGGAAAGAAGTTTGACAAAATACATATACAAACACAAATTAAAGCCTACAGCATGTTGCATCTACTAACAGAAATCATGAAATTTGCCAGAGACCTCCACAGCTACATACCTCCCAGTGCCTGAAGTGGATCAGAAAGCCATCCCCTGAAGGTGGACTCGGGACTGATCATTTTATCCGCTGAGCACCAACTCCAAAAACGTCCTTTTATCTCATCTATGATTTTCTTATAATTCCACTCCCCGTTTTCAAAGATCTTCTTATTTCTCCAGTTCCATAAATTCCACACCACACATATCCACAAGCCTGCCATGATTTTGTTACCTTTTTTTGATTCGAACAGGCTGGCTGCCAAAAGTGGTCCAATAATCGGTCAGGAGACACCGAGGACATCTTCAACCAGTTTAGTGCTTCGGACCAGACCTGGGGCGACAATTTACAGTTGATGAACAGGTAATTTGCTGATTCGCGGGCTTCATCGCAGGCTGTACATTTGGTCTCTTCGTCGGAAATAATGATATTCCTCCTTCTTAAATTTGTCCTTGTCGGAAGCCTATCCCATAAGAGTCTCCATGCCATTGCCGCAGCCTTGAAAGGTGCAAGGTTCCTCCATAATAGCTTGAAAGCTCTCTCCCTAGTAGTATTTCGGGGCTCTTCCTCCACGATCGTATGAATGCTCTGGTACGCTGATTTTGTCGAATAAATTCCTTTTAAGTCCAGTTTCCATCTCCATCTGTCATGTTCACCTTCCATCAGTGGATACCTGCTCACCATAAACAAAAGGTTATTCATAATTTCAAGCTCTCTATCAAGTAGAGGCCTCCTCCACCCCCACTGACCCTCCTCCCACACCCCCATCTCCTTAATGAGTTTATCTTTATCTAAATTCAGCCTAAAAAGTCTCGGGAATTGCTGCTTAAGAGGTATATTACCTGCCCACAGACCCTCCCAAAAACGTGTACTCCCTCCATCCCCTAACACCTTTTCCACATTCCTTCTAAACCAACCACCCCCCACCCCTCTCCCAAGAGCAACTATGTCCCTCCACCACTGAGATGTCCTCCCATTTCTCCTGCAAAAAAATCCCTCCCCGTCCTCCTCAAGCCCCCCATATAAGGAATCGATCACTCTAACCCATTGTTTATCACTACCCTTCACATAAAACCACAACCACTTTCCTAATAAAGCCCTATTGAAGTCGCCAAAATCCCTCACCCCAAGACCCCCCTTTTGTTTTGTATTGCAAATTTGTTCCCATTTGATCCATGCAAGTTTTTTTACACTCTCCCTACCGCCCCATAAGAAATTGCAGCACACAGAAGTTAAAGATTTCAGGATTTTTTTTGGTAAGAGGTAGAAGGAAAAATTGTAGACAGGGATAGAACTCAAGACCGCCTTCAAGAGAGTGATTCTTCCTCCGAAAGAGATTTTCTTCGACTCCCATTTTTTCAATCTGCTATTCAGTTTCTGAATCAAATGCCCCCATTCTGAAACTCTTTTGGGATTCGTCCCAACTCGGATACCAAGATACGAGAAAGGTACCTCGCCGACGACACATCCAATAATGTTTGCCATGGCTTCGAGTTTGCTTCCCTCCACATTGACCCCCATAATGCTGCATTTGTTGTAGTTCACCTTTAGGCCTGATAGTAATTCAAAATTTCTTAGAATTCCACGCATTACCCGTGCGTTTTCCAGATCAACAACAACTTACAATAAAACTTTTCTCCTGCTGATGGTTGACAATAAACGATTCGAGCTATGACCTCTCGTTGTTTACGACATTTCCATTCCGTTGAATCACTATGCCAAGTAAAAAATTCTGGAAATTCTACGTATAAACAATTTAAGCTCCTAGAATAATCATCGTACTTATTCATGTAAAAGAATTGGGTTAACATTGTTTTTTGAATTGTAGGGCTATTTGCAATGGTGTGTAATGATTTATTAGCAGGGAATGTTACAAATTTCTCATTCTCTAGATGAATAGGTAAGCATATTACAGGACGATGCACATGGTTAAGCTCAAATTTGAAAATTCGCCAAGCTGCTTCTGGAGGAGAAATCCATCTGGCACATTGAAATTTTTTTATTTCATCAACAACCGGGTCATTGGCATTCCCTAATGAGTATGAAATTTTATCATGGCTTTTATAAATGTATTTGTACATATATTTTACAGCCTGGACAGTTGAACATATTTCAACATTAATGTGACAGTTAAATTTTGCCAAAAGATAAGGATTATAAGGTACAACCCATCGGTTGTCAAGTTGTAACCCTCTGATACTGACCGTATTGTTATTATTTGGACGATGGTATATTGGGTATGAGTTTGTTGCTAATTTAGTATTTTCTGAGAAGTCTTTAGGGTAATGGGATTTGCAAAAACCTTTTTTCATACAAGGGCATGTCGGGTTCAGTGTACCACAAGGGTCATGCATCATATGTTTTGCCACCAATGAAAATAAATATGGATTAGTACATTGATCAGGTAGTTCAGCACAAACAACTCTGTCAAATGATTCAGCGGAACATCTTTGAAGATTGGCTCAAAATAAGCAAAAAATGAGCATGAGGTAAACCTCTTTTTTGGAATTCAACTACGTATGCATAAGGAACAACATGACCGAAAACTTTCTTTTTAAACAATTCATTTTTCAAAACTTGAAGCTTTGCACGAAATATTCTGGCAATTAAATCTGGCCTATTTTGTATTTCATCAAAAGGTAGACATAATGCATTTATTTCTGGCCAATTTGGGTTTGAAATTATTGTCAAAAAAATGTTAGGCTTTCCAAAACGTTGTACTAAAGCTATAACATCCATATATCTTTTTTGCATGTCTCTAGGTCCTCCAACAAATGACGTAGGTAGTATCATGTGTAGTCCAATATCAGCACCTAGTTCACAACCTTGTGCAATACCATCTAGTAAACCACGATATATGTCTTTATGTAAACGATTTTGCATATCTGTACTTCTAAAAAAGTCTAACCTTGATGTTTCAATTTTAATGTACATATCAACTACGTATTGTTGCAAAAGTCTACCAGTGTGTAGTAAAAATGATTTATCACATTCTCTTATTTGTAACTTATTACAATAGTACTCACGACATGATACTGTACTCCTATGAGTACTCTTGTTTTTAGAACCTACACAAACAATCAAATAAAACTCTATTTAATGATCAAGATACTATCATATTGTTGGGAAATAAATTGATTTTGATTAAGATACCAAAACCCCTGATTGATGATGTTCAGATTAGTTGAGAAACAAATAAGAAAGCATCAGTCTAGTTGACTCAGGACAATTGAGATAGTAGAAATGCTTAAGTCTAAATCTCAGAAATGTTGTGAGATTTATAGTTCAGGATAGTTGTCCAAAGCTGAAAATGTTAGGCAGTTTTATATGCTTAAGTATCTTAGGACAAGTCTGCTGATGTTCAAGTAGACAAGTATAATGAAGAGGACAACATGGCTGAATGATCAAAGATAAGAAGTCAAGCTGCAAGGTAATGATAAAAGCAATATCAAATCAGCTTAAATGACTTGAAGATCAAGAGCATTGAATGAGGCAAGACAAATTTAATGGAGCATTTATTGCTATCAAGCCTGAACAAAGCATTGAAGACTTAGAAGCATTAAAGACTGAAGAATTGAATGAATGCAGGAACATTCCATTTACAGCAGGAATGTTCAGGGCAGTTGTCCCATCTGACCGTTGGTGGAGTACAAAGTCTGCCACAATCAACCTTGGGAAATGTGCAAATTTGGAAACTGACACAAGTCATCTCAGCCGCATTTTTCAGAAGTCAACACATTCATTCAAGCAACCATTGAAGAACCTTTTACACAGTGGATAATAGAAGGTTAAGCTTCAAAGCCGTTTCAATGGAGCTGCAAATAGACAATTTGAAATGCTATCTCTCCAACGGATAGTTGATCAAATTGCTCTATAAATTCAGAAGTGATCAAAGGATTCAAGCATCCAACTATCTGCTATCAAACTACTATCTAGCAATCAAAGGAAACCAAAACTTTTCTTCATAATCCCAAGTTTCCTGATCACTTCAGAAGCTAAGCCTTTCTTGTTTAATCCCAAGCTTAGCACTGAGATATCCTAAGCCTTTACACTGTACTTATTGTAAAGGGTATCTCTATTAGTTGGAACCAAAACCTCAAACCCTTACCTCATTGAGTGAAGTAGAGTTTGTTGTAGAAGTGAGGAGTTAAGGACTGTTAAGTGAAAATACAGTCTTAACTCAGAGAGATTGAGCACTAGGACTCAGATTATCCTAGGGATCAAAGCACTAAGATAGTGTTGTTGATCAGTGCACCTTGGCACTATAAAATAAGTTAATTCCAGGTGTTAAGGAATTATCCTGTTCAATCAGGGAAAGTGGATGTAGGAGCTTGAGTCTCTGAACCACTATAAATTGTTGTGTCATTTACTTACTGCACTTTTCTATAACTCACATTACTTGATAAAATCACTCTTAAAGAAGTAAGTTTAGAAAAGTTAAGAAAAACTGTTCTGGACAAAGTCCCTGATCAACTGGTTTTTCAGATATTAACTAGGAGTACTCTTTCAAAGAAAAGGTCAACCACATTCCGCACTTAATAACTCTTTTAGATAGTTTTCCAACTGACTACTTCATAGTTTTCAGTAGGCCAAGTATCTATTAAGATTATCACTCAGGATAGTTGTGAGACAACCTCCCTGATTTAGTTAAACAACTTTTGAAAAAGAAAGAATTTGCATACACAAGTGCATTCCCCCCCATACACTTGTGTCATACTCCATCAAGGAAAGCATTTGCATACACATTTGCATACACAAGTTCAAAGACCACTGCCTCTGAAAATCCAACTGGTTTTTCAAATCACATTATTTCTGTGGTCATTGAACTGATCCAATTTCTGAAAAACATATCTGTGCTTATCTAATCAAATTCTATAGAAATGGCTAACAATGCAATTCCAGGAGATGCTGTCAACACCCTTAACAACATGGGTCCAAACCAAGTGAATCACATTTCTCATCACAAACTGCCAATGTTCTCAATAGAGAACTATGACTTTTGGAAGATCAGGATGAGAGCACATCTTGCCTACCAGCATGATGAAATGCTCAAAGTCATCACAAGAGGGCCCTTCACCTTCACCAAGCTGAATCCCAAAGTCACTGATGCTCAGAAAGCAGACCCAAGGGAATTGCTACCCAAGGATGAGGATGAATTGACAGCTGAAGAAAGAAAGAGACACAACCTGAACTACATTGCCATGAACACCTTGTACCAGACAATACCAGATGTAGTGATGGGAAGAGTATACCACTGCACAACAGCAAAAGAAATTTGGGATACCTTAGCACTCATGTGTGAAGGTACCCAAAAGATAAAAGAAAACAAGCTTCAAGTGGCCATCCAAAAGTATGAACAATTTACTATGGAGCCCAATGAAACTATTGATCATCTTGATGGCAGATTCACTGACATCATGAATGAGATAAATTCTCTTGGCAAGTTCTATGCTAAAAGAGAAGTTGCACTAAAAATTATGAGGAGTCTCACATCCAAGTGGGACATATACTCAGTCATGATGCAGAACACCAGCAATCTTGACAACATGTCCATGCAGCAAGTGTTCTCTGAACTCAAAGCATATGAGTTTGATCTGAACAGAAAGAAGATGCATGAAGAGCCATCATACTCAAGCAAAGGAGTTGCATTCAAAGCTGCTGAGACAGAAAAGAAGAGTGCACAGAGATCATCTCAAACTGTCTCCAAGACAGAAATGAAGGAGGAGCTAGCTCTCATGGCCAAGAGATTTGAGAAGCTCAACTCCAAATTTGGTAGATACAAAAAGTTATACCAAGACAACAGAACCAGGAGAAAATTCAACTCTCCTGACAACAAATCAGAGGACAAACTCTCTGATGAGAAGAAAGAAGACAAATATGCTGACAAAAAGAAGTACAGCAAATGTGAACCATCATCATCCAAGAGAAAGGAGTCCTCAAACAAGAGGAATGATGATGAAGATGTGTGTTATAACTGCCAGAAAAAGGGTCATTTCCAATATGATTGTCCTGACCTGAGTTCGAAGGAAAGAAAGGAGAGGCAGAATAAAAGAGACAAGAGGCTGAATAACAGAAAGGCTATGGTAGCTGGAGAGTCAGCTAGTGAAGAATGTGTGTACTCATCTGATGATGGGTTATTCTCCAACAGTGACAATGAAGATGACTGTCAAATGGCCTTTGAGAATGAAGAGGTATGTTCATCTTCCAATTCTTCAAATAGCACACATGAGTCCAGTGAAATCCACTTGAAACTTAACTTTGGAAAGTTATTTGAGGACTTCACCAGACTTTAAGAAATATGCAATATAGCATTGAGAGAAAATGAATTGTTGAATTCTAAAGTCAAAATCCCCAACCTTCCTGAACCTGAGTTTGACATTAGATCAACTGAGTTGTATCAACAGATTGTGAGAGAACATGATGAAATGTCTCTCAAAGTCTCTGAACAACAAAAGTTGATTGATGAGCAAAATCTGGTCTGAGGAAAAAGGACTTTGATTTTAAAATCCTTCAAGCCAAATCTGACAATCTCTCACATGAATTTGATGCTCTTAAATTAAGTGAGGGGAGCCTAAAACTAAAGATGTCTGCCTTGAACAAATCCTCTAAGGCAATAGAGAAAATTCAAGGGTTTCAAAGACTAATGGCTCAAAGAAGTGGATTAGGCTATAATCCATTTGAACCCTCACATGGTCTTAGCATTGCTTCAACAAGCAATTCTAAGATGACCTTTGTAAGGTCAGTGGCTCAACAAAAACAAAATGAAATCGAAGTAAACCATCCACTGATCAAGGGTAAGGGTAAAGAAACTCTTATACCTACTCAAGTAAACAATGTTCCTAAACCCAAACCTAAGGAAATGGTTAAGAACAATGTGTACAAGAGAAATGAGTTTCGGAAGGGAAGAACCAATGGAAAGCCAACCCATCTGAACACTCATCAGTGGAGTTGTCCAAAGTCAGTTCAGAAGAGGCCAACTCAAATGAGGCAACCTGAACTGAATATATTAAGGTCCAACCCCACTGATAGGTATAACAGCCTCAGGAAGCCTAGACCCTTCATGCCAAAGGGAAAAGGCCATCCAAGCTCCTATCCTCAAAGGTCTTACCAAGCTTCACCTAAGTCTAGTAACTTCAGGAGACATGTCCCAAAGAAATTCACTAACCCTCCTGAATCTTACAAGACTAACACTTATGCACAGAAACCACCCAAGGCATTTAAGGGTAGGACTGTGTATGTAGATGTAAATGGAAACCAAATCAGTCACTTTGAGTCAATTAGAGTAATCAGGCAGATTTGGGTTCCAAAAGGTACAACTAATCCCCTAGGACCCAACATTCAAAGTGTACCTAAAATTTGACTTTGGAGGACTGCAAGGACCACAAGAAGAAGAGAAGCATAAAAAAAAGAACAGCATGGTACTTGGACAGTGGATGTTCAAGACATATGACTGGAAACAAGGAGCTTCTCTCAGAATTCATTGAAAAAGATGGTCCTTTAGTAACCTTTGGAGATAGCTCTCAAGGAATCACAAGAGGTTACGGTACATTAACTATTGGTAGTGTAAAAATTACTAATGTTTCTTATGTGCTAGGCCTAAAATATAACTTGCTATCTATAAGTCAAATCTATGACAAAGGATATAGTGTTGAATTTGCACCAAATGAATGCATTATTAAAGAAAAATCAACACAGCAGGTGCTACTAACAGGGGTGAGAAAGGGAAATGTTTATTTTGCAGATTGGAGCAAAACCCCTGAAGCAGTTTGTCTTGTTGCCAAAAGCACAAGTGAGCAAAGTTGGCTATGGCACAAAAGACTGAACCACGTGAACTTCAAAACCATCAACAAGCTTGCAATGAACTCTCTAGTAAAAGGGCTGCCAAACCAAGTGTTCTCCAAAGAACATGTATGCCAGCCATGTCAGGAAGGAAAGCAAATCAAAGCATCCTTTAAGGGAAAACTTGTCATTTCAACTGAGAGAGTTCTTCAACTACTGCATATGGACTTATTTGGTCCAATTATCCCAGTAAGTTTAAATGGAAGAAAATATGCTTTAGTAGTTGTTGATGACTTTTCCAGGTACACTTGGGTAGTATTTCTACTGAACAAAAAGGAAGCCCAAGTCAAGTTACCTGAATTGATGATGAGATTGAGTAATGAAAGGGGCCTAAGCATTGTCAAGATCAGATCAGATCAGACAAAGGCACAGAATTCATAAACTCATACATCAATGAGTACTGCAGCAAGAATGGTATCACTCATGAGACATCAGCTGTAATAACACCTCAACAAAATGGTGTTGCTGAAAGAAGGAACAGAACCTTGAAAGAGGCAGCAAGAACACTAATTGTTGAATCCAAATTGCCAAAAAGGTTCTGGGCTGAAGCCATTAACACTGCATGTCACACACAGAACAGATCCTTAATCACTAAGGGTCAAGGTAAAACTCCATATGAACTATGGAAAGGTAGATTGCCCACTGTTGCCTACTTTCAAATATTTGGTTGAAAGTGTTTCATTCACAATAATGGGAAGGAGCAATTGAAAGCTTTTGACAGCAAAGCTGATGAGGGAATATTTGTTGGATATTCTCAAGTCAACAAAGCTTACAGAGTCTACAATTGCAAAACTCTTATTGTGGAAGAAACACCTCATGTTGTGTTTGATGAATCTATTAATGAGTTCAGGGATAGAGACCTGAATATTGATGAGATAACATAAAGAACAACCAGACTAAGGCTTCAAAGCAAGGAAACAGTGTTTGTAGATGTTGCCCAGCCTGAACTCAATGACTATAAAAAACTGGACAACCTACATGATGGCAATCAACCAGAAGCCAACCAACCTGAAGGAGAAGTTGAACTGACTGGCCCCATCCCAGTTCAAAATCAGGTAACAACTACCAATGAAGAAGCATGCAATGCTGAGGTAGTAAATGGATCCAAAAGTCAAGGGGGAACCAATGAAAATGTCAACCTATCTGACAATGAGGACAACAACCCTGACTATGATCCTGAACTTGATCCTTCAATTAACTTTCCTGAATTTAATAATTCTAGTGATCCAACTTCAGAAGAGGACAATCCTCCTGAAGGAATCAGGTCTAGAAGGACTTGGTTGCAAGACCACCCAACTAGCCTGATACTTGGAAATCCAAGTGAAGGGATCAAAACTAGAAGATTTCATGGAGAAAGTGCCTTGTTTTGCTGTTTTCTTTCAGAACAGGAACCAAAGGATATAGAAGAAGCACTTCAAGACACCAATTGGATCATTGCCAGGCAAGAAGAGCTGAACCAGTTCACCAGAAATGAAGTATGGGAGCTGGTGGACAGGCCAACTCACCAAGATGTCATTGGTACCAAATGGGTATTCAAAAATAAGAGAAATGAAAATGACATCATAGTGAGAAACAAAGCAAGACTGGTGGCCAAAGGATACTGTCAATCTGAAGGGATTGATTATGATGAAACATTTGCACCAGTGGTCAGGCTTGAAGCAATCAGACTCTTCCTAGCTTATGCAGCTCATAAGAGTTTCAAGGTGTATCAAATGGATGTGAAGAGTGCATTCCTCAATGGAGTACTGAAGGAAGAGGTGTATGTTGAACAGCCCCCAGGCTTTGAAGAAGGAAACAAGGTGTATAGATTAAAGAAAGCTCTCTATGGATTGAAGCAAGCTCCAAGAGCTTGGTATGACACCTTATCACAGTTCCTTCTAGATCATGGTTTTGTCAAAGACACTGTTGACAGGACCTTGTTCAGAATCTGTGAAGGAGATGATATTTTGTTAGTCCAAATCTATGTGGATGACATTATATTTGGATCTCCAAATGAGAAATTGTGTGAAAAATTCTCTAAACTCATGCAAAGCAAATTTGAGATGTCCATGATGGGATTGATGAATTTCTTCCTAGGACTTCAAGTCACTCAATCAAAGAAAGGAATATTCATCAATCAGGCCAAATATACAAGGGACATGATCAAGAAATTTAGATGTACTACAAGCAAGCCAGTCAGAATTCCCATGAATACCAACTGGAAAATGGATCCTGATGAAAGTGGAGTATCCACCAACTCCACTGAATATAGAGGAATCATAGGATCCCTGTTGTATCTCACTGCAAGTAGGCCTGATATCACATTCGCAGTTGGAGTGTGTGCCAGATTTCAAGCAAATCCAAAGAAGAGTCACCTTGAAGCTGCCAAGAGGATACTAAGATATCTCAAGGGAACTGAGAATCTTGGACTATGGTATCCAGCTGATGACAACATTGAGCTCACTGGATACTCAGATGCTGATTATGGAGGTTGCAGAATTGACAGAAAATCCACCTCTGGAACATGTCAATTCTTAGGCAGCAAGCTGATCTCATGGTTCTCAAAGAAGCAAAATATAGTTGCAACATCAACAACTGAAGCAGAATATGTAGCAGCTGGAGGTTGCTGTGCTCATATACTTTGGCTCAGACAGTAACTCAGAGATTACAAAGTCATCACAAATGAAGTTCCCATATTCTGTGACAACAATAGTGCAGTTGCTATTTCACTGAATCCAGTGCTCCACACCAGATGCAGACATGTTGATATCAAGCATAATTTCATAAGGGATCATGTGGAGAAGAAAGATATCAAGCTTGTCAAAATTCACACAGATAAGCAAAAGGCTGATAACTTGACAAAGCCATTAGCTGAAGTAAGATTTCTGGAGCTTTCAGCTGAGTTGGGCTTACTTGATCCAGGGAAGATGGAGAAATGAAGAAGGAAGCTCAAATGAAGGGGGAAGTTCATCAATTTGAACTTCAGCAAAGTTGACCAACCTCACTGAAATTGCCTGCCTAAAAGAAAAACTCAGTGGAGTTGTCCATGTAGCCTTCAGCAATGTTGGTCAGGATGATTGACCATGTGGGACCCAGTCAGCAACATGGGGACCCACTCAGGCATGTTGGTCAGATATTTTGACCAAAATAGAGGTCAAAACACTTATCAGAACGTTTGTCCAAGTTGATAAGGTGATAAGAGCTATTTTTAGCATTGATTAGACATTTAAAAGAATTCTTGGGCTAAGAGTAGTCTATTTTTAGGATGACGTGTGCTATTAAGGTTTTAGCCCGCAAAATGGCAAATCTGCATTTAATGCAAAATCTCTTTTAAGATTGCATTAATTAATGTGATATTGATCAAGGCCATTGATTACTCTTTAACCTACATCTAACCGTTCCTAATCCACTACCCCACTTTATCCACTTTGTCTTAGGATTTGTTCACCCACAATTGCTATTATCCAATGGTTAATAAAATCACTAGATATAAAAACCCTCAGTTTTTACTATCATTCTTACGCACCCATACTTTCAAACCCTTAAGCAAAATTCTGAAAACCTCTCAAACCTTCAAACCCTTCCTACTTTCAAACATTCATGGCTCATAAAATCAAAAGAGAGGAACTTGTCAACTTCAATGATCCATCTTTGGACATTGACTTCACTTATCTTAGCAACATAAACTCATTATGGTTCGAAAAGATTGTGGCTTTTGACAACCCAGATGAGGAAGTTCATCCTGTTCTACAATGGTTGAAGGATGCAGGGCTTGAGCAGTTCTTAGGCACCAAACCTGATTCCTGCCTCAACCCCTACATGGCTGAATTCTTTGCATACCTTAGGTGGAAAGGTAAGAAAGGTAATGTTTGCACCAAGCTCACCTATTCAGAAGAAGGAGAAGAAGAGGAATCCCAACATACAATCATTTTCAGCTCAGAAGACCTGGATGCAAGCTTTGGGTTACCCTTTGAAGGACTCAATCCTGAAGTCTACAGAGAAGGAGAGGAGCGGGAGTTATCAAATCCATGGATGAAGGTACCCCAGAAACTAGCAGGTGCTCAAAACAAAAAGACATTAAAACTGAAATATGAGCACCTATTTGATATTGTGGTGAAAAGTTTGCTGAGCCATTCTGGGAGTTTAGAGCAAATAAGCCTGCCAAAGTTGAGAGTAATGGAAACTGTGATTGACTCTGCTGAAAGAGGAGTCAAGTTTGATTGGAAAACTTTCATTCTAGGAAAGATGATGAATGAGAAGTATAAGTTCAAGGAGATGAAGCACCATAAGGTTTTGGTGGATGGGAAGCTGTTATATTGCACAAGAGCAAGCTTGCTCTTGGAAAGATTTGCCCACTACACCCACCTTCAAGCCAAACCAAAGCCATTTCCAGCCCAAAAAGTAATGTACAGGAAGCTGTCAGAAAAGAGGAAGCAAGGAGCAGCAGCAAAGCAGTCCTTAACAGTTGCACGTGCTACCAGATCTTCTCCAAGGAAAAGGAAGGCTCAGACAGTCAAAACCCACCCCAAGATGAAAAGGATGAAGCAAATTCTTAGTGAATCTTCACCTGAAAGTCAGTCCAAGAGTGGAGATGCCACATCTGAAGAAATTGATAAGGTTGAACAAGAAGGGGTCAACCCTCCTGAAGAGGGAGAAGAGTTCAGGGAAATTGTTCCTCTACAGCCTGAGTCAGTAACAGAATTCAGGGACCTTGAGAAGCCAACAAGGTCTGAAAGGAGAAGAAGGATAATCAAAACTTCTGAAAAGAAGAAGTTGATGGAGGAAGAAAAATAGAAGAAGGAGTTTTTCAAGGAGATTAGATAAGCAAGTAGATCTAACTCCAAGTCAAGATCAAAGTCCAAAAGCCCTGATGCCAACTCTCCTAATATTCAATCCCAGAGAATATCACCAGCTCATGACTCTCCAAATCCTGAAGAAGATGAGTGCACGACTCCTGAGGATGCTGCAATTGTGGCTAAGAAGACCTACTCTCCTGAAGGTGCTCTTGACAGGACAGACATTGATGTCCTGGTTGATCTTGCTGATGTAGAGGATAGGCCATTCTCCCCCCTTGATCCCAGACTTCTATCCTACACCAAACTACTTGAAACTGCCCTTCTTGAAGGAGATCAACTTACCTTACCACCCATTCAAGCCATTCCTTCGAATCTTCCAATAACCTCCTCAGGAACATTGCTCTCTACAACACCTGAGACCCAAATCATTCCCAGTTCCTCTGAACCCAACCCATCTGAACCCCAGCTCAACCTTCCTGAAACCCAAACCAATCCTTCTGAATTCCAAGCCAACTCTTCTAATGACAACAATGATGATGATAGTGAAGAAGAGTACACATATGAAGGAATCCTAAGGCAGATTGCCAAGGCTAATGTTGATCAGCTTTATCCTGGGTTAAAGGAGCATCCAAGGTTACAACAACAGTTCTATGATCTTAGAGCTCTTGTTGAGATCAAAGATAGAATAATGGTGGAGATAGCTCAGGCTATCAAGGATAAAGGTGCAAGCTGGTGGCAGGTAGAGGAGAACAGGCTGTTGCACTTTGCAAATGTCAAGAAATCCAGTGTGTTGACCACTGCGGCACTATTCTGCACAATTGTCCATGAAAAGGTGCTGGCTGAAAGAGAAAGGATTGCTCAAGGAGTTAAGCATCCTGATAGCACCTCAGATGATGCAGATGATGATGATGATGACAACACCAATCCCAAACCTCCTGGACCTAACCCTGCTAAGGTACATTACTTGACCTATCCTTCAATTCAGGACTCTGAGAAATCAGAGGAGTTGACCAAAAGTGATGACTCAGTCCAAGATGCATTGGCCAAGGATGGTTCTTCTGAGCCTGAGGCACAGCTTGACAATGTTGAGACTTCCATAGGAGAAGCTGGTTTGACTAAAGCCTCATTAGTGTCAGAGAAGTTGGACACTGACCAGCCTTTAGTCATTCAGGATGACTCAGTGGACTTGGGAAGCCCAAACACTGTGATCTCCCATCAACTGCCCTATGTGGATCCTATTGAGGATATGGAGGTGTCAGGTTTAGGAAATGAAGGAGTTGAAAAGGACAGTAGTGATAAAAATTCAGATGGAGAAGAACGTGATTGTGTGATTACTGGTAGTAAGAGTGCACCACCACAAGAGGGAGAGGAGAGTGAAATGTTGGGTGAAGCCCAACATGAGAGTCAGGCTATTCTTCAAGTCAAATCTGAACTTGATGAATCCCTTGGTGAAAGGAGGCCTGATTCTCCAGTGAATGTGAGTTTATCTGAAATAAATGAAGAAAAGAAAGAAGTTGAAAATGAGAGCAAAGGTGCTGGTGTATCAGAACTTTTGGGAGAAGAAAAGAAAGAGGGTGATGAAGGTGATTTACCTAACCCTTTATGTTTTTCAGATTTTGTAGCTATCACCATTGAACAAATTTTTGCAGATGCTTCCCTTACTGACATTCCAGTCGACACTGATGTTGATCTTGAAGCAATCTCAACTAACATGTCCACATTAAATAAGATCTACTTTGAACAAGCAAATGCAACAGAAGCTGGTCTGCAAATTGCTTCCCAGACTGCAACTTCCATTGAAGAGCAGTCAGAGAAGTTGGACATCTTAGTCAGGGAAGTTGGGAAGGCTCATGCAGAAACTACAGACACTCTTGATGGCCAAGGAAAAACTCTAGCCTCTATTGAGATGAGGCTAACAGGTTCTGAGGAAGTAGTGTTCCCTACCTTAGATGCCAGAATCAGTGGAGTTGAGACTGGTCTGCAAACAGTCTCAACTGAACTCACAAAGGCTAAGGATGCAATGACTAAGTTTACAAGAACTGTAAAGAGGGAGCAGAAGGGCCTGAAAGAAAGCTACAAGCACAATGTGATAGCCCTAAGAAAGACCATCAAGGATGCCCTGAGGCAAAGGACAGCAGCCCAGAGAAAGAAAGCTGAGGAGCTTAAAGCTGCAATGGTGAAAGAGGCTGCTGAGAAGTTCACTGTGGAACTAATGGCCAAGGTTTCTGATCAGGTTGTGGCTAATCTCACTGACCAGTTGCAGGCCAAGCTTGATCAATCCCTGAAGGCCACACTTGATGAAATTGTTGCCCAGAAAATGAAGCCAGTTCATGTCTTTCTCAGCATGGCAGATGATAGGATGCAAAACATCCATGATGAAAATGTCTATCTGCTGCAAGAAGTGAAGTCTCTCACTCATGCTCATTCCCACCTCTCTGTCACAATGAGTGAGTTAAAGCCCCAGTGTTTTGATAATGCCAAAAAGGGGGAAAGAGAGAGAGCAAGGGCAAAGGGAACCTTGAAGATTGGAGAGCCTAAGGGAAAGGACAAGCAGACTGAGATTGAGGAGGAGGAGGAAGACATTGGAAAAGGCAAGGGGCCTATGAATGTTGAAGATCTAACTGAAGAGGAACAGATCTAGATTGCAGTGAAGAAATCTATGGCATCTGTAATTGAAGATCAGGCTAGATGGCAATAGAGGCCTGGAGGGGAGTCTGCAGGCCTAGACCCCAAGGATAGGGTGATTGAAGTAAGGGGGAGAGTTGCCAAAGCCACTAACAGGAAGAGGAATGAGCAAACCTTCACTGATTTTCCAACCAGCCTGACATTGCCATCTGAATTTCAAGCTGAAGAGGCAACCCAACTGAGAAAGTAAAAAAGGCTGAAAAAAGCAGCCAAGTTGCCTGAAATCCAAGAAAAAGAATCTGATGAAGCTGAAGAAGACAAGGAAGCTGAAGTGAGAAAGCCCAAGCTTGCTGATGATCCCTCAAAGCTGTTTGAGGAGGGATTTGGTAAAGATCCAGAGACTCAAGAGAAGCTAGCTCTTCAGAGAGCTAAGGAAAGAATGGATCAGTTGGTTGAGGCCAATAAAGCAAGAGATGCCAGAAGGGAAAATTTCAAAGCCCCAAGGAGAAGGGCTTCTTACAGAAGGTTGAAGCCTCAATTGCTTCAAAGATGGGACACTCAATACCCTCACCACGACAAATGGGTGCCAATTCAATTGAATGATTCATTGGAGGAGGCCAAGAGGAGATTTGTTTATGACTTCTATGTCATAGGCAAATGGCTTGGAGAAAATGTTGAGGAAATTTTTGGCCAATTCATGTTTGACAACTACAGAGAGTTGTAACAGAAGCTATTTGCAGCAGCTGACATTGCCAGAATTGAATTCAAAGCACCAGGTCCCATCCAGTACATGCCTCCCAAGTTCAATGGGAATTTGATTGATGAAGGGAAGATCTTGGAGGAGTTCATCTCCATCATGAAGATGGAAAAGATGAAGCTGGGCCCCAAAGGCACAAATCAGGAGATTTGGGAGCTGAAGAAGAGAGTATGGGCTCAGTATGGGATTTCTCCTCAAGATGATGGTTCTTTCTGAAGAATAAGTCTTCTTTCCCTTTTATCTATGATTTTTATCTGTTGTTATCACTATCTGTTTGTCCTATTCTAGCATAGTGAGTCCTTTTGATTTTCCAGCATTGTAATTGTAATGCCCTATGATATATATTAAAGGATAACTATTTTCATCAGAGATAACAACTCATTATCTCAACTAACCTGACATAACCTATATACTTGATTTATTATTGTGCTAACAGTTTGTTTGAGGAAAATTGACCAGATCATCCATCCTGAAGACAAAGTTATTAGTATAAGTCAAGTTCCCTTTGTAATAGGTTTTGGCATCATCAAAAAGGGGGAAATTGTTTGGAAATAAATTGATTTTGATTAAGATACCAAAACCCCTGATTGATGATGTTCAGATTAGTTGAGAAACAAATAAGAAAGCATCAGTCTAGTTGACTCAGGACAATTGAGACAGTAGAAATGCCTAAGTCTAAATCTCAGAAATGTTGTGAGATTTATAGTTCAGGATAGTTGTCCAAAGCTGAAAATGTTAGGCAGCTTTATATGGTTAAGTATCTTAGGACAAGTCTGCTGATGTTCAAGTAGACAAGTATAATGAAGAGGACAACATGGCTGAATGATCAAAGATAAGAAGTCAAGCTGCAAGGTAATGATAAAAGCAATATCAAATCAGCTTAAATGACTTGAAGATCAAGAGAATTGAATGAGGCAAGACAAATTTATTGGAGCATTTATTGCTATCAAGCCTGAACAAAGCATTGAAGACTTAGAAGCATTAAAGACTAAAGAATTGAATGAATGCAAGAACATTCTGTTGGTCCTGAAAGGAGTATATAACAAGTGTATGGGGGGGGGGGATACACTTGTATTCAAATTCTTTTCTAACTTGATCAAACCAGAGCTCAGCAAGGTTGTCTTGGACAACTCTGCTGAAGATGATTAACTCTTCTAAGATAATCAGACTACTAAGTACTATTGAGTACTTAGTTGAATAACTATCTAGGAGAGTTATATGTGCGGAATAGTGGTTGGCCCTTTTAGTTTAAACTCCTTTAGATTCTGAAATCACTTGGTCAATTCAATACAGTCCAGTTTCAGGGAACTTGTCCAAATCAGTTTTGCATAGTCTTTGAATGTTTATCCTTTGAAAGATCAGTTTTGTGTGCAGTGTTGAGTGTATGAAAGTACTTGAAAGTAAATCAACACAAGAGTTTATAGTGGTTCAGAGACTCAAGCTCCTACATCCACTTTCCCTGATTTAACAGGATAATTCCTTCACTCTTGGAATTAACTTGTTTTATAGTGCCAAGGTGCACTTGATCAAAACACCACTCTTGGTGAATTGATCCCTAGGATGTCTAGAGTCCTAGTACCCTCTTCTCAACTCAGAACTGAACTGTTCTTCTCTCAACAGTCAGCTCCTACCACTTCTACTACTACAACCTTCTCACTTTCACTCTTGAAAGATATGAGGATTGAAGTAAGGTTCCAACTAATGAGATATCCTTTACAATGAAGATCAGTGTATAAGGATAGGATATCTCTCTAAGCTTGTGTATGGATATACAATGTAGTACAGCTTAGATGAAGTGTTTGAAGACTAAGATAGTCTTTGAAAGCTTTGAAAGCACTCTAGTTTTTAAGAACTTGAGGTTAGATGTGCTTGGTTGAGGTTGAAGTTGGATGCTAGTTGGATTCTAGTTGGATGCTTTCAAATGGTCTTCACACTTCTGTATTTATAGATAAATGAAGGATTTGCCCGTTGGAGAGGCAGCCTCCAATGTCCATAAATGTCTTCTTTTAGTTCTTCAACTTTGAAGACAGAATCTTGATAGTGACATGTCCTCATTTGGGAAATAAACGGCTGTAAGAGCTTTGTCTTCATTCTGTAGCACTCTTCCCAATATCTGACATTCAGATTCTCTTGTAAGAATGTGGACATGTCTTCTGAAGGTTGTTCCAATGATAGGACAACATTCCTCATCATTTGGACAACTCTCCTTATCACTATCAGCAGTCTTGCTTATCTGCAAGATTGTCTTGCTTATCAGCAAGATTGTCTTGCTCTTCTTCAGATGACTTGGCTCATACCTTTTGCTTCACTTCAAGGTGATCTTAGCATGTTGATTTGCAATTCTTTAGGGTGTGTTTGTCTTCAGCATAGTTGACCTCAACTTTCAGAGCACTTGATCTTGACTTCTTGTACTGAGACAACTCCTCTGGACAACTCTCCTGATCAGTATAGTTAGTCTCAAAAGACTTAGTGTTATATCCAGAGTTTGAGCCTTGAGGGGACTTGATTTAAATGAACTTCTAAGCATGTGTTCCCCCTCAATTTGTGCATCTAATCATCTAAGAGCTACCTAACATATTAGCTCCTCATCTAGCCTTTATACTATATGTTCTAACATTTCTAGAACATATTCAATCATGACTTAGGCATGTCTCAGGGGGTTTTGGTATTCAATCAAAACATAACTCATTTTATTCCCAACAATTTCCCCCTTTTTGATGATGCCAAAACCTATACAGCTTGTGCAAAAGTGACTTAGCTACACCTATTACATTAATCTTCAGAAGACATGACTAAGGTCAGTTATCCTGAAAAGCAATGAGTTAGTGTATTCACCATTCATGTTGCACATAGGTTTCATAGATAGGCATAGAGAGATGAGTGTTTCTTGATTCAAAATAAGTTCAACTATCATTCATTAAAAAATCATTACAAGCATGTTGATAGTTGAATTTAACATATCAGAGCATGAATCATCAACACTTAATACATCAGAGTATTTCATTCTAACAGTTCAACACATATACAAGATTTTTCAGTATCAGAGCATAAACTTGTATCAGAGCACCAATCTTGTATCAGAACAAATACTAACACTTCAAGACATATACAAGACTTTCAACATCAGAGCACAGAGCTTGTATCAGAGCAATCCATATCAAATTAGAGCAAACAGGTTAGCACACCACATCAGCAATCTTGACCATATTTCAGCATAGTTGATCAATCAAGAAAGGTCAGAAGACTTAGCCATTTCAAAGATCATCCTCAGGAGGTGACAGCATTACATACTGTGCCCACACTCTTCTTTTCAATGCCATGGCTTCTTGGTTTGTTCCCTTAGGACCAAGAACCATCTTGTTTAGCTTAAGGATCTCAGTGAATTCTCTCAGAATTCTTGCTTGGTCAATCCATCCTTCAAGCTTTGGAGGCATGTATATGATTGGCTTAGGAGCTGTGAGTTCAATTCTTGCAATATCAGCAGCTGCAAGCAATTGTTGATAGAGTTCTTTGTAGTATTCTATCATGAACTCAGCAAAAGTGGAGTTGGCATCTCTTCCATTCCATCTGTCAATGACATATTGATCATAGACATACTCCCTTTTGGCTTCCTCCCATAAGTCATTCAGCTGAATTGGTACCCATTTATCCAAGTGAGGATATTTGGTGTCCATTGGAATCAATAGCTGTGGCTTCATCTTGTTGTAAGTTGCTCTCTTCCTTCTTGGCTTCTGGAAGTCTGCTCTTCTCTTGTTTCTTGCTTTGTTGGCCTCTTCCATCAAGTCCATTTTCTCTTGGGCTCTCATCATAGCCAGTTTCTGTTGTGTTTCAGGGTCTTTGCCATACCCTTCATGAAACAAATTTGATGGATCATTGAGTACCACAATCTTTGTCTTCTTTGGTCCAGGTCCAAAGCCTTCTTCATATAATTCCTCAACATCTTCAGAGGCTTTGGTAATTTCAGTGGACTTAGTCTCAGTAGACTTGTCTTTTTCAGCAAACTTGGATATTTCAGCATTCTTGGGCTCTTCAGCAGTTTTGGCCTTCTTTGAGATAGGCTCATCATCAACAACTCTGAATTCAGGTGGAAGATCAAGGTTATTGGGAAAGTCAGTGAATTTCTCAACTTGTCTCTTCTTTCCTTGGGCCTTCTTGATCTTTCCTCTAGTTTGGATACCTTCAGCATCCTTGTCCAAACCAGATACCTCACCACCTGGTCTTTGTTGTAACCTTACTCTTTCCTCTTGAGCTGAGGCCATAGAGTTCTTCAATGCAAGTGCCAACTGCTCCTCTTCATCCAATTCTTCCAAGTTCAGTACTGCTGGCTCTTTTCCCTTTCCTTCAGGGACTTTGTCCTTACCCTTAACTGGGCTTCCAATCACTAAGGCACCTTTTGCCCTTGCTCTTTCCCTTTCCCCCTTTTTGGCAGCATCAAAACATTGGGGTTTTAGCTCACTCATTGTTGTGGCCATTAGGGATTGTGCCTGATTTAGGGATTTCATTTCTTCCAACAAATATACATTTTCATCATGTATATTCTGCATCATGTCACTGCTCAAGCTAAGAAAGGCTAGAACAGGCTTCATTTTCTGTTGGACAACCTCCTCCATGGTTGATTTAAGAGATGCATCCAATTGGGCTTTAAGAAGCTCAGTGAGGTTGGCCACTGCACCTTCAGCAATGTTGGCCAATACCTCTTGGGAAAATTTTTCTGAGGCTGCTTTCACCATAGCTAGCCTTTGCTCTTCAGCTCTTTGTCTTTGCAGTGTAGTCTTTCTTCCAAGAGCTCTCTTTACCACTGACCTTAATGTCTTCACATTCCTATTGTGGTTGATTCTTAGCAAAGATTGCTCTTTCTTAACCTCCTTTGAAACTGACCTCATGGTGTTTTTGGCTTTGATAACTTCAGTGGAGATGGTTTGCAAACCAGTCTCAACTCCACTGATCCTTGCCTCCAAGGTAGGTAACACCACATCCTCTGAGCCAGTTAGCCTCATTTCCACAGATGCCAAAGTTATTCCATGCTCATCCAAGGCTCCAGAAGTTTCTGCATGAGCTGATTGTACCTGGTGAGCCAAGGAATCCAACTTCTCTGATTGCATCCCAAGAAAGGCTTGTGCTGATCCATTATCAACTTGGATGGGTGCATCTGTTAAGAGTTCATCTGCAAAGATTTGATCAAAGGTTATACCTGCAATATCAGACAAATCAAAAGCATCAGTAAAAACACACTTGTCTCCCTCCAATTCTTTTTCATAAGACTCTGATACATCAGCAGTCTTCTCCTCATTTTCAACTATTTCTTTTCTCCCTTCAACAATGATTTCCTCACTTAAAGGAACAGGCCTCCTCTCATCAAGGGATTCTTGAAGTTCAGATTTGACTTCAAGAATAGCCTGCCCTTCCTCACTTATATCACCCTCATTTGGTGGTACACTCACTATTCTAGTGATCAAAACCTCTCTATCATCTACTTCTCCCTCTGGTTTTTCCACTATCATCTCCTTTTCAACTCCTTCACCTAGACCTGCAGCATCTCCACCTTCAACAAGGTTCAAAGATGGCAGTTGTGGGGAGATCACAGTGCTTATATCAGCAGCCACTGAGTCATCCTGAATGATTAAGGGCTGATCAATGTCCAACTTATCTGACACTGAATAGGCCTTAACCAAACCAGCCTCTAAAACAGGAACCTCCACATCTTTAGGCTGTGCCTTGAGTTCAGAAGAACCTTCATTGGCAGATGTGTCATTGGTTGTGTTACCATCCTTGGTCAACACCTCTGAATTGACAGAGCCTTTCCTATGATAGGTCTTAGGAGGGTTGGAAAGTCTTTCAGATACAGAAGGCTTAGGGATATTAGCTTGAGGGGTTTCAGGAGGGTTGGGTTTTGAGGGGTTTGAGGGATCATTGGGGGAATCATCATCATTGGAGCTACTATCAGGGTGTTTGATTCCCTTAGCTTTTCTTTCCTTCTCCTCCTTAATCTTATCAGCTACCAGCTTTGCAAAGATTTCCTCATCAATGAGAAATCTTGTCTTTGAGACTCCAGCAAAGTGTAGCAATCTGTTCTCCTCAACTTGCCACCAGTTTGCTCCCTTATCTTGGATGACTTGTGATATCTCCATCATAGACTTATCTTTTACATCAACAAGCATCCTTATATCATGAAAAGTCCTCTGAATTCTTGGAAATTCAGCAAGTTGTGGATACAAACTGTCCACAGTAGCCATGGCTCCTCCTCTGAGCATACTCTCATAAGTATACTCCTCCTCATCTCCACTTGAATGGGGACTTTGGGTTATAGGGGAGTTGGCTCTGGGTTCTCCTAAAGTGGCTTCAGGAAGGTTTAGTTCAAGAATGTTGGCTTCAGAAGAATTGGGTGCAGTAGAAGGTGCTTCAGTTGCTTTAAAGAGCAATGGATCTAAAGGGGATTTACTCAAGGGGGTTGGCTCAAAAAGTACAGCTTCTAATTGCTTTGAGTAATTGAGCATAGATGAGTCAAGGGGAGAATGTAGTCTTGTCTCATCTACTGCTATATCTGCTAGCACATCTATCCCACTTCTTTGCACATTCCCTTCAGGAGAGTATCTCTTTGTAAGATTGATGGGGGTTATAGGTTGGTTGGTTGGGGTTATATGGGTTTCAGGGGAGTTGGGCTCAGGGTTCTGAATTTCAGGGATGTTGGCCTCTATTGGTTGACCTTCAGGGACCTTGGATTCTGGAGTTCCAGAACCAGATGAGTTGGTCCTTGACTTTGATTTGGTCCTGCTTTCAGCTCTGCTCTCTCTAAGAGCAATTTGTAGAGACCTTTCTTCTTGGAGCTCCAACACTTTGTCAGTAGGCTTGGCCCTTCTCTTGCTAGCCCTACTGCTCCCACTTCCTTCACCATCCTTTTCAGGGACAACCTCCCTGATCCTCTTATCACCCCTAGACTTTTGTCTAGTCTCATTGTACTTCTGCCTTAATTCTTCTGAATGATCAGAGGGCACTTGTACACCTTCTCTAGCAACTTCTTCAATCTCAGTTGAAGCATCTGAATTCTCTTCTGAGAAGATCTGAGACATTTTCCTTGTTTTCACCACTCTTGCTTTTGTCCTCTTCTTCATTTTAGGTTTCTCCTCCACCTTTTCTTCAGCAGGTTTGGCCACTATCATCCTCCTTTGCTCAGTTTTCTTGCTGAGCTTTCTGAACAGAATCTTTTGAGCTGGGAGAGGCTTTGCAAAGGTTTGCATTTGGGAATAATGGGAAAATCTCTCAATCAACAAGCTTGCCCTGGTGCAATACTTGAGTTTCCCTTCTAGCACAACCTTGTTATGAGCTCTCACTTTAAACTTGGCCTTTTCCTTCATCATCTCAGAAATAATGAAGGTCCTCCAATCAAACTTGATACCCTTGTCACTGGCATCAATGACTGCAGCCATGATTCTGATTCTAGGATGGCTGACCTGCTCCAAGCTTCCAGTATTACTCAAGAGACTCTTAGTGATTACCTCAAATAGATTGAGAAATTTAGACTTGAGAGTCTTCTTGTTTTGTGTTGAAGATAGAGGGCCTGGCACTAATAGCCATTCTTGTGCTATGTCATCTTCATGGCCAGCACCATAAGATTCTGGATTCCTTCCTTCTGAAGGCAATCCAAAGGCTCCTTCAAGATCTTCTGAAGAGAATTTCACTCTATGAAATCTCTCTTCTTCATCTTCTTCAGCAACATAGGACAATCTGGTGGAAATCTCACCATCTTCTGATTTGCCTCTCCATTTGAGAAAGGCAAAGAACTCAGCCATGTAGTTGTCCAAACAAGAGCTTGGCCTTTCCTCCATGAATTTCTGAAGGCCTGCTCTTCTCAACCATCTCAGGGTTGGAGTGATTTCAGGATCTTCACTTGTAAATGATACTATTGGCTCAAAGTGAAGGTTGTTCTTGTTGCTCAAATAACCAAAATCAAGGTCAAGAGCCTTGTTGGAAAAATCTATGATCATCTCTGGTTTCACTTTGGGAGCCATTGAAGATTGCAGAGATGAAATTTAGAAAGTTTTGAGAGAGTTTGAAGAGAATAGGCTAGGGTTTCGAATGCTTGGGGAAGAAGAGTGTGTGGGGAGTTCTTAAGACTTGAGAATATTCTAAAAAGAATGTTTGTCAATGAGTTGGTGAGTTTTGTGTATTTTCAACTGTTGTCAAATATGGAAAGATACACTTGGACGGCCAGGATGAATTTCAGGGGAGTTGGCCAGTTTTGATCCAATGGTTAAAAACCAATGTAACAGTGACTTGTTGGTTTTATTCAAAACGTGGAAGGTATTTAATATTAGTTAATGGTTGGGGAGTTTTCGAGATAGATCATGGTTTGAAAAGGTGTAATGCAAACAAGAGTTAAATCTTGGCATTTAATGCATGGAAAGCGACCTTTTGGGTGGGGGACAAATTAAATCCCACAGAAATGATATCTGTAGTTGGGACAGGTATCAAGGTAGACAATGATTACCCAAAATAGGTGCTTATCAAACCAAGAGAATAGGTTTGATAACTAGGACAACTTATCTGACCCTACAAGGACAAGTGTCCTGAAGAGATGTGGACAAGAGTCCTGAATGTCAATGGACAAGTGTCCTGAGTAGTTATGATCATCTCTTCTGCACTTCAGTAGATTTGTCCAAGTCTACTGAATATCAATTCAGCTCTTTTACTCCCATTAACTTTAATGAGTTTTACTTGTCCAACTTCCCTGGATCAAGTAAACCCAACTCTGCTGATAGCTCCAGATACCTTGCCTCTGCAAGTGGCTTAGTTAGTATATCAGCTTTTTGATGATCTGTGTGGATCTTGACCAACTTTATATCCTTCTTCTCCACATGATCTCTAATGAAGTGATGCTTGATGTCCACATGTTTGCATCTTGTATGCAAGACAGGATTTTGTGAAATAGCAATGGCACTATTGTTATCACAAAATATGGGCACTTCAGTAGAGTTGACTCTGTAATCTCTTAGTTGTTGTCTCAACCATAGGATCTGGGCACAACAACTTCCAGCAGCAACATATTCAGCCTCAGTAGTGGAAGTAGCCACTGTGTTTTGCTTCTTGGAGAACCAAGATATGAGCTTGTTGCCTAAGAATTGACAAGTCCCTGAAGTGGACTTTCTGTCAATTCTGCATCCTCCATAATCAGCATCTGAGTAGCCAGTTAATTCAATGTTGTCATCAGCAGGATACCAAAGGCCTAGATTTTCAGTGCCTTTGAGATATCTCAAGATCCTCTTTGCAGCCTCAAGATGGCTTTTCTTAGGATTTGCTTGAAACCTTGCACAAACACCTACTGCAAAGGTGATGTCAGGTCTGCTGGCAGTGAGATAGAGGAGTGAACCAATTATTCCTCTATACTCAGTAGAGTTGGTTGAAATACCACTCTCATCAGGATCCATCTTCCAGTTTGTGTTCATTGGAATCCTTACTGGCTTGCTAGTTGTACACCCAAACTTCTTGATCATTTCTCTGGTGTACTTAGCTTGGTTGATGAAGATTCCTTCTTTTGATTGCTTGACTTGAAGACCCAGAAAGAAGTTCATCAGTCCCATCATGGACATCTCAAACTTGCTTTGCATTAGCTTGGAGAACTTCTCACATAGCTTCTCATTGGGGGATCCAAATATTATGTCATCCACATAAATTTGGACAAGCAAGATGTCCTCTCCTTCAGAGATTCTGAAAAGAGTTCTGTCCACAGTTCCCTTGGTGAATCCATGATCCAAGAGGAATTGTGACAGTGTATCATACCAAGCCCTAGGGGCTTGCTTGAGTCCATAAAGAGCTTTCTTGAGTCTGTAAACTTGGTTTCCAACTTCAAAACCTGGTGGTTGCTCTACATAGACTTCTTCCTTCAAGACTCCATTCAGAAAGGCACTCTTGACATCCATTTGGTACACTTTGAACCTCTTGTGGGCTGCATAGGCTAGAAAGAGCCTTATTGCTTCTAGCCTTGCCACAGGTGCAAATGTCTCATCATAGTCAATGCCTTCATGTTGGCAATAGCCTTTTGCCACAAGTCTTGCTTTGTTTCTGACAATCACATCATTTTCATTCTTCTTGTTCTTGAACACCCACTTTGTTCCAATAACATCTTGATGTGAAGGCCTATCCACCAGCTCCCATACTTCATTTCTGGTGAATTGATTCAGTTCTTCCTGCATGGCTGTGATCCAATTGGCATCTTGAAGTGCCTCCTCAATATCACTTGGTTCTTGTTCTGACAAGAAACAACAGAAAAGAGCACTTTCACCATGAAATCTTCTTGTTTTGACTCCAATACTTGGGTCACCAAGTATTTGATCAGTAGGATGGTCAGACAACCAAGTCCTTCTTTTTCTGATCTCTTCAGTAGAGTTGTCCTCTACTGAAGTTGAGTCAATTTGATCATAGAATTCAGGATAATTGAATGCAGGATCTAATTTAGGATCATAATCAGGGGTGTTGTCCTCAATGTCAGTGACATTGGTATTTTCAACATTTTGATTTCCCCCTTGATTATTTGACCCATTAACTACCTCAGCAGGAACTGCTTCTTCATTGGTAGTTGTTACCTGGATGTGAACTGGGATTGGATCATTCAGTTCACTATTTCCTTCAGTGGGATTTGCCTCAGGAGGATTGCCTTCAGGATGGTTGTCCAACATAGAGTTTTCAGGTAGATTGGCTTGGACAACATCTATAAGCTCAGTGTCTTTGTCTTTTAGACTTAGTCTGGTTGTCCTCTGTGTGATTTCTTCTGATTCAAAGTTCTCATTCCTGAACTCATGAATAGATTCATCAAATACAACATGAGGTGTTTCCTCCACAATAAGAGTTTTCTTGTTGTAGACTCTGAAGGCTCTACTGATTTGAGAGTATCCAAGGAATACTCCCTCATCAGCTTTGCTATCAAAGGCTTTCAATTGGTCTTTCCCATTATTGTGAATGAAACACTTGCAACCAAAAATGTGAAAGTAAGACACTTTAGGCAATCTTCCTTTCCAGAGTTCATAGGGGGTTTTGCCTTGCCCCTTAGTGATCAAACATCTATTTTGAGTATGGCATGCAGTGTTTATGGCTTCAGCCCAAAACCTCTTAGGCAAATTTGAATCAGCAATTAAGGTTCTAGCAGCATCTTTTAAAGTTCTATTTCTTCTCTCTGCAACTCCATTCTGTTGAGGAGTTCTAGCTGCTGAGGTTTCATGAGCTATTCCATTAGATGTACAATACTCATTGATGTATGAGTTAATGAACTCGGTGCCTTTATCAGATCTTATCTTGATAATGCTAAGGCTTTTCTCATTTGACAATCTCTTTAGAAGTTCAGGCAGTTTGACTTGAGTTTCCTTCTTATTAAGGAGAAATACTACCCATGTGAACCTAGAGAAGTCATCTACTACTACCAATGTGTATTTTCTACCATTTATGCTTACAGGGGTAATTGGTCCAAAAAGATCCATATGTAAAAGTTCAAGTACCCTTTTAGTGGAAATGACTGGTTTTCCTTTAAATGAGGCTTTGATCTGTTTTCCTTCTTGGCATGGTTTGCAAACATGCTCTTTAATGAAAACCTCATTAGGTAGTCCTTTGACTAATGCATTTCTAGCAATTTTGTTCATTGTTTTGAAGTTCAAGTGGTTTAATCTTTTATGCCACAACCAACTTTGTTCACTAGAACTCTTAGCAATGAAGCATGCAGCATCAGTAGACTTGTCCCAGTCTGCAAAATACACATTTCCTTTCCTAGTTCCAGTCAATAGAATTTGTTGAGTCTTATCTTTGATCAAGCATTTATCACTGGAAAACTCAACATTGAAGTCTTTATCACAGAATTGACTGATACTTAGGATATTATATTTGAGACCAGCTACATAAGATACATTGGATACTTTGATGTTACCAATCATCAAAGTACCATAACCTTTTGTTGATGCTTGTGAGCTGTCTCCAAATGTGACATTAGGGCCTTCTTTTTCAATGAAATCAGTGAGGAGTTCCTTGTTTCCAGTCATGTGCCTTGAGCATCCACTGTCAAGGTACCATGCTGTCTTTTTGCTTATGCTCCTCATCTTGTGGCCCAATGGTACCTGCAATTAGATAGGTTTAGGTACCCTTTGAGTTTTGGGTCCTGAGAGGTTAGCTGTACCTTTAGGAACCCAAACTTGCCTAATAACCCTGATTGATTCAAGGTGGCTAAGTTGTCTTCCTTTAGCATCTAAATACACTGTCTTTCCCTTAAATGCCTTTGGGAAAGTGTGTGTGAATGTGTTAACTCTATAAGTTTCAGGAGAGTTGTCAAGTCTCCTGAACTTTTGAGTTCTTTGTGCAGCTTGAGGGAATCTTTGAGGAAAGGCTTTCTTATGACCATTACCCTTTGGTATGAAGGGTTTTGGTTGTCTCATTTTATTCTGCCTTTGAGGAAAGTTGTCCCTAGGTCTATTCAGCTGAGGCTTTCTCAGAAGAGTTGGCCTAGGCTGATTATACCTTGGATACTTCCTCTGAACATTGTTCAGTAGAGTTGCCCTACCATTGGGTCTACTCTGCTGACCAATATTCCTCTTGTGTTCAGGAGCTTTGGCCATTTCCTTAGGTTTTGGCCTAATCTCCTGAAGCACTTGAGTAGGCATAACATCCATTTTGCCCTTTCCTTTGTTCAGTGGCTGAATTATTTCATTTTCAGTCTGTGCCACTGACTTAACAAAGATTCTCTTAGTGTTATTCACAGAAGCAACACTAAGACAAGGTGAAGATTCAAATGGATCAAAACCTAATCCACTTCTTTGAGCCATAGGTCTTTGATAACTCTGAATTTCCTCTATTGCTCTAGAGGATTTCTTCAGAGCAGACATCTTTAATTTCAGGCTCTCTTCACTTGCTTTAAGAATATCATATTCATGTGAGAGGTTTTCAAACTTGGCATTGAGAATTTTAAGTTCAAAATCTTTTCTCTTCTGAGAGAGAAGTTGATCATCAATCTCCTTTTGTTGGTCAACTATCCTAAGATTTTCTTCCTCAAGCTCTCTCAAGACTTGTTGATATAACTCAGTAGACTTGACATCAACAACTGCCTCAGAGTTTTTGGCAAGTTCAATAGCCAATCTTTCATTTTCTCTCACACAGTTATCATGAAATTCTTGTAACATAGTGAAATCTTCCATCAACTTTCCAAGGGAAAGCTTCAAGTTGACCTCACTATTGTTTTGTGAGATGAATGATGGTGAACTAGAAGTAGAGGATACCTCATCATCCTCAAGAGCCATGTTGCAGACATCATCATCATCATCACTGTTGGAGAACAGTCCATCAGAAGAGTTGAAGCTTTCAGCACTATCAGACTCTTCACCAGCCATCATGGCCTTTCTGTTGGTGAACTTTCTGTCTCTTTTGGCTTGCCTCTCTCTTCTCTCCTTAGAGCTTAATTCAGGGCAATCATACTGAAAGTGTCCTTTCTTTTTGCAGTTATAGCACAGATCTTCATCATCTTCTTTCTTTGATTCTTCTCTTCTTTTTGATGATGAAGGTTCAGCTCTACTGGACCTTCTCCTATCAGAGTACTTGTCCTCTAATCTCTTCTCTTCAGGCTTTTTGGCTTCAGCCTGATTTTCAGGAGAGTTGTACCTTCTCCTGAATTTGTTGTCCTGGTAGAATTTCTTGTATCTACCAAACCTTGAATTTAGCTTTTCAAACCTTCTAGCCATCAAGGCTAGTTCTTCCTTCATTTCAGTCTTTGAGACTGACTTTGATGATCTTGGAGTAGACTGCATTTCTGGTTTAGCAGCTTTGGCTTTGAATGCCACTCCCTTAGTAGGATTTGAAGGTTCCTCAATAGGCTTTCTTCTATTGAGATCGAACTCATAAGCTTTGAGTTCTGAGAAGATTTGTTGCATGGGCATGGTGGAAAGATCTTTGGTGTTTTGCATCATTACAGCATAGACATCCCACTTCTGAGTGAGACTTCTCAAGATCTTCAATCCAACTTCTCTCTTGGTGTAGACCTTGCCCAGTGAGTTGATTTCATTCATCACATCAGTGAATCTACCAGCAAATTTATCAATGGACTCCTCAGACTCCATTGCAAACTGTTCAAATTTCTGCACAGCAACTTGGAGTTTATTCTCCTTGATCTTTTCAGTACCCTCACACATTTCTGCAAGAGTATCCCAAATTTCTTTGGCTGTTGTGCAGTGGTAGACTCTACCCATAATTGCATCTGGAATTGTTTGGTAGAGGGTGTTCATGGCAAGATAATTCAAGTTATCTTTCCTCTTCTCATCAGTGGTAAAGTCATCTTCATCTTTTGGGAGTACCTCTCTTGGGTCTGCCTTTTGAGCCTCAGTGACTTTGGGATTGACAAATGTGAACACAAAAGGACCTCTTGTGATCACTCTCAGCATGTCAGTGTGTAGAGATGCAAGATGAGCCCTCATCCTGATTTTCCAGAAATCATAATTATCAATTGAGAACATGGGCAGTTTGTGATGTGAGATGTGGTTGACTGGATTTGTGGCCATGTTGTCCAATCCTTGGACAGTAGGAGGTGGAACAGCAGCATTGTTGTTGGCCATAACTCAAGAACAAACAATCAGTCAATATACAATTAGGATTTCAGATAGATCAGTTCAGTGACCACACTAAATATGTGATTTTGAAACCAAGATGGCTTTTCAGAAGTAGTGGTCTTTGAACCCCTGCTCTGATACCACTTGTTGGTCCTGAAAGGAGTATATAACAAGTGTATGGGGGGGATACACTTGTATTCAAATTCTTTTCTAACTTGATCAAACCAGAGCTCAGCAAGGTTGTCTTGGACAACTCTGCTGAAGATGATTAACTCTTCTAAGATAATCAGACTACTAAGTACTATTGAGTACTTAGTTGAATAACTATCTAGGAGAGTTATATGTGCGGAATAGTGGTTGGCCCTTTTAGTTTAAACTCCTTTAGATTCTGAAATCACTTGGTCAATTCAATACAGTCCAGTTTCAGGGAACTTGTCCAAATCAGTTTTGCACAGTCTTTGAATGTTTATCCTTTGAAAGATCAGTTTTGTGTGCAGTGTTGAGTGTATGAAAGTACTTGAAAGTAAATCAACACAAGGGTTTATAGTGGTTCAGAGACTCAAGCTCCTACATCCACTTTCCCTGATTTAACAGGATAATTCCTTCACTCTTGGAATTAACTTGTTTTATAGTGCCAAGGTGCACTTGATCAAGAACACCACTCTTGGTGAATTGATCCCTAGGATGTCTAGAGTCCTAGTACCCTCTTCTCAACTCAGAACTGAACTGTTCTTCTCTCAACAGTCAGCTCCTACCACTTCTACTACTACAACCTTCTCACTTTCACTCTTGAAAGATATGAGGATTGAAGTAAGGTTCCAACTAATGAGATATCCTTTACAATGAAGATCAGTGTATAAGGATAGGATATCTCTCTAAGCTTGTGTATGGATATACAATGTAGTACAGCTTAGATGAAGTGTTTGAAGACTAAGATAGTCTTTGAAAGCTTTGAAAGCACTCTAGTTTTTAAGAAGTTGAGGTTAGATGTGCTTGGTTGAGGTTGAAGTTGGATGCTAGTTGGATTCTAGTTGGATGCTTTCAAATGGTCTTCACACTTCTGTATTTATAGACAAATGAAGGATTTGCCCGTTGGAGAGGCAGCCTCCAATGTCCATAAATGTCTTCTTTTAGTTCTTCAACTTTGAAGACAGAATCTTGATAGTGACATGTCCTCATTTGGGAAATAAACGGCTGTAAGAGCTTTGTCTTCATTCTGTAGCACTCTTCCCAATATCTGACATTCAGATTCACTTGTAAGAATGTGGACATGTCTTCTGAAGGTTGTTCCAATGATAGGACAGCATTCCTCATCATTTGGACAACTCTCCTTATCACTATCAGCAGTCTTGCTTATCAGCAAGATTGTCTTGCTCTTCTTCAGATGACTTGGCTCATACCCTTTGCTTCACTTCAAGGTGATCTTAGCATGTTGATTTGCAATTCTTTAGGGTGTGTTTGTCTTCAGCATAGTTGACCTCAACTTTCAGAGCACTTGATCTTGACTTCTTGTACTGAGACAACTCCTCTGGACAACTCTCCTGATCAGTATAGTTAGTCTCAAAAGACTTAGTGTTATATCCAGAGTTTGAGCCTTGAGGGGACTTGATTTAAATGAACTTCTAAGCATGTGTTCCCCCTCAATTTGTGCATCTAATCATCTAAGAGCTACCTAACATATTAGCTCCTCATCTAGCCTTTATACTATATGTTCTAACATTTCTAGAACATATTCAATCATGACTTAGGCATGTCTCAGGGGGTTTTGGTATTCAATCAAAACATAACTCATTTTATTCCCAACACATTCCATTTGCAGCAAGAATGTTCAGGGCAGTTGTCCCATCTGACCGTTGGTGGAGTACAAAGTCTGCCACAATCAACCTTGGGAAACGTGCAAATTTGGAAATTGACACAAGTCATCTCAGCCGCATTTTTCAGAAGTCAAGACATTCATTCAAGCAACCATTGAAGAACCTTTTACACAGTGGATAATAGAAGGTTAAGCTTCAAAGCCGTTTCAATGGAGCTGCAAATAGACAATTTGAAATGCTATCTCTCCAACGGATAGTTGATCAAATTTCTCTATAAATTCAGAAGTGATCAAAGGATTTAAGCATCCAACTATCTGCTATCAAACTACTATCTAGCAATCAAAGGAAACTAAAGCTGTTCTTCACAATCCCAAGTTTCCTGATCACTTCAAAAGCTAAGCCTTTCTTGTTTAATCCCAAGCTTAGCACTGAGATATCCTAAGCCTTTACACTGTACTTATTGTAAATGGTATCTCTATTAGTTGGAATCAAAACCTCAAACCCTTACCTCATTGAGTGAAGTAGAGTTTGTTGTAGAAGTGAGGAGTTAAGGACTGTTAAGTGAAAATACAGTCTTAACTCAGAGAGACTGAGCACTAGGACTCAGATTATCCTAGGGATCAAAGCACTAAGATAGTGTTGTTGATCAGTGCACTTTGGCACTATAAAACAAGTTAATTCCAGGTGTTAAGGAATTATCCTGTTCAATCAGGGAAAGTGGATGTAGGAGCTTGAGTCTCTGAACCACTATAAATTGTTGTGTCATTTACTTACTGCACTTTTCTATAACTCACATTACTTGATAAAATCACTCTTAAAGAAGTAAGTTTAGCAAAGTTAAGAAAAACTGTTCTGGACAAAGTCCCTAATCAACTGGTTTTTCAGAAATTAACTAGGAGTACTCTTTCAAAGAAAAGGCCAACCACATTCCGCACTTAATAACTCTTTTAGATAGTTTTCCAACTGACTACTTCATAGTTTTCAGTAGGTCAAGTATCTATCAAGATTATCACTCAGGATAGTTGTGAGACAACCTCCCTGATTTAGTTAAACAGCTTTTGAAAAAGAAAGAATTTGCATACACAAGTGCATTCCCATACACTTGTGTCATACTCCATCAAGGACCAACACATATTCTAACATAAAAAAAAATTATGATTTAAATATTACCTTGAGCTTCAGATTGCATGAGGTCATCTACGTTTGTGCAGTTTTGGATTTCACATATGATTACGTCATCACATGTTGGTCTGGGGACCATTTTCTTTTGTCTTGTATATAATTTTTTAATTGATTGATGCCAACCAAATTCGCCATTTAGGAATATAAGAGGATATTGCATATGATCATAGCAACCAAAATAATGTTTAATAATTTGAGGTCGACTATTTTTTGGATAAACCTGAATATGCTGACTTGCACATTGTTGTCCTTTAGATTCTAACCATATTCCAGCCAATTGAGATGTAGAAGGTTTGTAAAAATATTTTGGTCCAATCTAGGGTCAGCTTGTAATGCAATTTTATACTCAGCCAAGTCGTCAATACTGTTAAGACTCCTAAAGAAATTCGCATATGGATTGACGTCTAAGATGTACATTAATTTTTGGACAAGTGTTTCATTAAATTTTGAACTAATTAACATGCGATTCAAAAGTTCATGATCTGTATCAAAGAAGTACAATTGAAGGTTTTTTTATTTTTCATTATTTGATGGTATTAGTTGATCCATGAAGTGATAAAGTTGACCTTGCACTCGAAATGTATAAATTCCATCATTTCTTCTAGCCAAAGATTTATCACAGTGTACACCCATTGATGTGAACGCAAACATGTTGTTGTAGCTACGAACACAATTACAAAATTCTTTAGCATTTTTAGGGTGACCAAGATATAATTGTACTAACTCTGAAGGCATATCCGTTTCCAATAGTTTTACTTCTCCTAAAGAGCAACGAAATGTAGGAGGTTCTAAGTAAATACGTTTTGCACCACAAAATTCACAGTTTGGTACAATAGGTAGTAAATTTGGACTGCTTGCTATAAATTCTAACGGATCATTGTTACCATTTGGTCGTCCTTGTTTTATTTGTCTTTTATTTTTTGCCTGCATACGATCTTCTAATGAAGTATATTTTCTTTTGCATAGTTTGTTTTTTTTATCCATTTAATACACATAATTACTAAGTATACAAGGTGAGTCGAAAAACTTGAATACTTCCTAGTATTGCTCACAATTATAGAATATATAACACACCAGAAAGATAAAATAATAATTTTATTAGCTATATTGAAACAAAATAATGCTAGAAATATTATAAAATATAGTAAATGCACAATTGTTGGGAAATAAAATGATTTTGATTAAAAATACCAAAACCCCTGATTGATGATGATCAGATTAGTTGAGATACAATCAAGTCTAGATCAGTCTAGTTGTCTCAGGTTAGTTGAGACAGTAAGAATGCTTAAGTCTAAAATCTCAGAAATGTTGTGAGATTTATAATTCAGGATAGTTGTCCAAAGCTGGAATGTTAGGCAGCTTGCTAAGTATTAGTGCTTTAGAACAAGTTTGCTGATTATACAAGACAAGCTTGCTGAAGAGGACAATATGGCTGAATGATCAAGTATGATAAGGCAAAGCTGCATGCATTGATAAGAGCTGTATCAGATCAGTTAAAGCCTTAATGATCAAGAGCATTGAATGCTATACTCACAGAAGACAAATTTATTGAAGCATTTATTGCCATCAAGCCTGAACAAGCATTGAAGACTTAGAAGCATTAAAGACTGAGGAATTGAATTAATGTTGGAACATTCTAGTTAGCAGCAGAAATGTTCAGGACAGTTGTCCTATCTGACCGTTGGTTGAGTATAAAGACTGCCACAATCAACCTTGGGAAATGTGCAAATTTGGAAGCTGACTCAAGTCATCTCAGCCGCATTTTTCAGAAGTCAACACATTCATTCAAGCAACCATTGAAGAGCCTTTTACGCAGTAGATAATAGAAGGTCAAGCTTCATAGCCGTTTCAATGGAGCTGCAAATAGACAAGTTTGAATTGCTATCTCTCCAACGGATAGTTGGTCAAATTGGTCTATAAATTCAGAAATGATCCAAGGATTCATGTATCCAACTACTTGCTATCAAACTATCATCAAGCAATCAAAGGAAACCAAAGTTGTTCTTAAGAATCCCAAGTTTCCTGATCACTTCAAATAGCTAAGCCATTTCTTGTAATATCCCAAGCTTAGCATTGAGATATCCTAATCCTTTACACTGTTCTTATTGTAAAGGATATCTCTACTAGTTGGAACCAAAACCTCAAACCCTTACCTCATTAAGTGAAGTAGTGTTTGTTGCAGAAGTGAGGAGTTAAGGACTGTTATTGAGAAACGCAGTCTTAACTCAGAGAGATTGAGCACTAGGACTCAGATTATCCTAGGGATCAAAGCACTAAGAGAGTGTTGTTGATCAGTGCACTTTGGCACTATAAAACAAGCTAATTCCATTGTTAAGGAATTATCCTGTTCAATCAGGGAAAGTGGATGTAGGAGCTTGAGACTCTGAACCACTATAAATTGTTGTGTCATTTACTTACTACACTCATTTCATTATTACAATACTTGCAATCAATCATTTCTAAAGAGTTTATTTCAGTAAGTGAAGAAAAACTGTTTTGGACAAAGTCCCTGATTAACTGTGTTTTCAGAAATTAACATGGAGTATTCTTTCAAGAAAAAGGCCAACCACATTCCGCACTTAGCAACTCTCTTAGATATTTATCCAACTGATCACTTAATAGTTTTCAGTAGGACAAGTATCTATTGAAGTTTTCACTCAGGATAGTTGTGAGACAACCCTCCTGATAAGATCAAACTGTTTTAAAAGAAAAGAATTTGCATACACAAGTGCATTCCCCCCCCCCCCCCATACACTTGTGTCATACTCCATCAAGGACCAACAAGTGGTATCAGAGCAGGGGTTCAAAGACCACTGCTTCTGAAAATCCAACTGGTTTTTCAAATCACATTATTTCTGTGGTCACTGAACTGATCCAAATTTCTGAAAAGCCTATTTGTGTTTATCTAACCTATTTCTATAGAAATGGCTAACAATGCAGTTCCAGGAGATGCTGTCAATACCATCAACAACATGGGTACAAATCAAGTGAATCATATTTCACATCATAAACTGCCAATGTTCTCAATTGAGAACTATGATTTCTGGAAGATAAGGATGAGAGCATATCTTGCCTGCCAGCATGATGAAATGCTCAAAGTCATCACCAGAGGGCCCTTCACATTCACCAAAGTAAATCCCAAAGTCACTGATGCTCAGAAAGCAGATCCAAGGGAATTGCTACCAAAGGATGAGGATGAGTTTACAGCTGAAGAAAGAAAAATATGAACAATTCACCATGGAGCCAAATGAAACCATTGATCATCTTGATGGCAGATTCACTGAAATCATGAATGAAATAAACTCTTTTGGCAAGTTCTATGCCAAAAGAGAAGTTGCATTAAAAATTATGAGAAGTCTCACATCTAAGTGGGACATATACTCTGTTATGATGCAAAACACCAGCAATCTTGACAACATGCCCATGCAACAAGTGTTCTCTGAACTCAAAGCATATGAGTTTGATCTGAATATAAATAAGGTGCATGATGAGCCATCCTCCTCAAGCAAAGGCGTTGCATTCAAAGCTGCTGAGACAGAAAAGAAGAATGCACAAAGATCATCTCAAACTGTCTCAAAGACTGAGATGAAAGAGGAACTGGCACTCATGGCCAGGAGATTTGAGAAGCTCAACTCAAGATTTGGTAGATACAAAAAGTTCTACCAAGACAACAGGACCAGGAGGAGATTCGGCTCTCCTGACAACAAATTAGAGGACAAACTCTCTGATGAGAAGAAAGAAGACAAATATGCTGACAGAAAGAAATACAGCAAAGCTGAACCATCATCATCAAGGAGGAGGAGTCCTCAAGCAAGAAGAATGATCATGAAGATGTGTGTTATAACTGCCAGAAAAAAGGACACTTTCAGTATGATTGTCCTGACCTAAGTTCAAAGGAAAGAAAAGAAAGGCAGAACAAAAGAGATAAGAGGCTGAACAACAGGAAGGCCATGGTAGCTGGGGAATCAGCTAGTGAAGAAAGTGTATACTCATCTGATGATGGGCTATTCTCCAACAGTGACAGTGATGATGACTGTCAAATGGCTTTTGAAAATGAAGAGGTATGTTCATCTTCCAATTCTTCAAATACCACACATGAGTCCAGTGAAATCCACTTGAAACTCAACTTTGGGAAGTTACTTTAGGATTTCACCAAACTACAAGAAGTATGCAATATGGCATTGAGAGAAAATGAACTGTTGAATTCTAAAGTTCAAACTCCCAACCTTCCTGAACCAGAATTTGACTTTAAATCAACTGAGTTGTATCAACAGACTGTGAGAGAACATGATGAAATGTCTCTCAAAGTCACTGAACAACAAAAGCTGATTGATGAACAAAATCTGGCCATGAGGAAAAAGGACTTTGACCTTAGAACCCTTCAAGCTAAATTTGATAATCTCTCAAATGAATTTGATACTCTTAAATTAAGTGAGGGGAGCTTAAAAATGAAGATGTCTGCTTTGAACAAATCCGCTAAAGCAATAGAGGAAATTCAAGGGTTTCAAAGACCATTGGCTCAAAAAGGTGGATTAGGCTATAATCCATTTGAACCCTCACCTGGTCTTAGTATTGCTTCAACAAGCAATTCTAAGATGATCTTTGTAAGATCAGTGGCTCAACAAAATGAAATGGAAGTAAACCAACCACTGATCAAGGAAAAGGGTAAAGAAATCTTTATACCTACTCAAGTAAACAATGCTTCTAAACTCATACCTAAGGAAAAGGTTAAGAACATTGTATACAAGAGGAATGAGATTCAGAAGGGAAGAACCAATGGAAAGTCAAACCATCTGAACACTCATCAGTGGAGTTGTCCAAAATCTGCTCAGAAAAGACCAACTCAATTGAGGCAACCTCAACTGAACAGACCAAGGCCCAACCCCACTGACAGGTATAACAGCTTCAGGAAGCCTAGACCTTTCATGCCAAAGGGAAAAGGCCATCCAATCCCCTATCCTCAAACGTCTTACCAAGCTGCACCTAAGTCTAGTAACTTCAGGAGAAATGCCCCAAAGAAATTCACCAACTCTCCTGAACCTTACAAGACTAACACTTATGCACAGAAACCACCCAAGGCATTTAAGGGTAAGACTGTGTATGTAGATATAAATGGAAACCAAGTCAGTCACTTTGAGTTAATCAGAGTAATCAGGCAGATTTGGGTTCAAAAGGTACAGCTAACCCTCTAGGACCCAACATTCAAAGGGTACCTAAAGTTTGACTTTGTAGGGTTGCAAGGACCACAAAAAAGGGAGAAGCATAAACAAGAAAACAACATGGTACTTGGACAATGGATGTTCAAGACATATGACTGGAAACAAAGAGCTTCTCTTAGATTTCATTAAAAAAGATGGTCCTTCAGTAACCTTTGGAGACAGCTCTCAAGGGATCACAAGAGGCTATGGTACATTAAACATTGGCAGTGTCAAAATTACTGATGTTTCATATGTTCTAGGCCTAAAATATAATTTGTTGTCTATTAGTCAAATCTGTGATAAAGGATACAGTGTTGAATTTGTACCTAATGAGTGCATTATCAAAGATAAATCAACACAACAGGTGCTACTAACAGGGGTGAGAAAGGGAAATGTTTATTTTGCAGATTGGAGCAAAACCCCTGAAGTAGTTTGTCTTGTTGCCAAGAGCACAAGTGAGCAAAGTTGGCTATGGTACAAGAGACTGAATCACCTAAACTTCAAAAACATCAACAAACTTGCAAGAAACTCTCTAGTAAAAGGGCTACCAAACCAAGTGTTCACCAAGGAACATGTGTGTCAGCCATGCCAGGAAGGAAAGCAAATCAAAGCCTCATTTAAAGGAAAGCCTGTCATTTCAACTGAGAGAGTTCTCCAACTACTGCATATGGATTTATTTGGTCCAATTATCCCAGTAAGTATAAATGGAAGAAAATATGCTTTAGTAGTTGTTGATGATTTTTCCAGGTACACTTGGGTGGTATTTCTTCTGAACAAAAAGGAGACCCAAGTCAAGCTACCTGAATTGATGATGAAATTAAGCAATGAAAAGGGCCTGAGTATTGTCAAGATCAGATCAGACAAAGGCACAGAATTTATAAACTCATACATCAATGAGTACTGCAGCAAGAATGGCATCACCTATGAGACTTCAGCAGCAAGAACACCTCAACAAAATGGGGTTGCTGAAAGAAGGAACATAACCTTGAAAGAGGCAGCAAGAACTCTAATTGCTGATCCAAATTGCCAAAAAGGTTCTGGGCTGAACCCATCAGCACTGCATGCCACACTCAAAACAGATCCTTAATCACTAAAGGTCAAGGTAAAACTCCATATGAATTATGGAAAGGTAGATTACCCACTGTTGCCTATTTTCACATATTTGGTTGCAAGTGTTTCATTCACAATAATGGGAAAGAGCAATTGAAAGTTTTTGACAGGAAAGCTGATGAGGGAATATTTGTTGGATATTCACAAATCAGCAAAGCTTACAGAGTCTACAATTGCAAAACCCTTGCTGTGGAAGAAACACCACATGTTGTGTTTGATGAATCTATTAATGAGTTCAGGGATAGAAACCTGAATATTGATGAGATAACACAAAGAACAACCAGACTAAGGCTTCAAAGCAAGGAAACAGTGTTTGTAGATGTTGCCCAGCCTAAACTTGATAACAATCAAATACTGGACAACCTACCTGATGGCAATCAACCAGAGGTCAACCAACCTGAAGGAGAAATTGAACTGACTGACCCCATCCCAGTTCAAAACCAGGTAACAACTACCAATGAAGAAGCAGGCAATGCTGAGGTAGTAAATGGATCCAATATTCAAGGGGGAACCAATGGATCCAACTCATCTGACAATAAGGACAACAACCCTGAATATGATCCTGAACTTGATCCTTCAATTAACTTTCCTGAATTTAATGAATCTGGTGATCCAACTTCAGAAGAGGACAATTCTCCTGAAGGAATCAGGTCTAGAAGGACTTGGTTGCATGACCACCCAACTAGCCTGATACTTGGTAATCCAAGTGAAGGGATCAAAACTAGAAGGTTTCATGGGGAAAGTGCTTTGTTTTGTTATTTCCTTTCAAAACTGGAACCAAAAGATATTGAGGAAGCACTTCAAGACACCAACTGGATCATTGCCATGCAAGAAGAGCTAAACCAGTTTACTAGAAATGAAGTGTGGGAACTGATGGATAGGCCAACTCATCAAGATGTCATTGGAACCAAATGGGTGTTCAAAAATAAGAAAAATGAAAATGACATCATTGTGAGAAACAAAGCAAGACTGGTGGCCAAAGGATATTGTCAATCTGAAGGGATTGATTATGATGAAACATTTGCTCCTGTGGCCAGACTGGAGGCAATCAGACTCTTCTTAGCATATGCAGCTCACATGAGATTCAAGGTGTATCAAATGGATGTGAAAAGTGCATTTCTCAATGGTGTTCTGAAAGAAAAAGTGTATGTTGAGCAGCCCCCAGGCTTTGAAGAAGGAGACAAGGTGTACAGATTAAAGAAAGCCCTCTATGGCTTAAAGCAAGCTCCAAGAGCTTGGTATGACACCTTATCATAATTTCTTCTAGATCATGGTTTTGTCAAAGACACTGTTGACAGGACCTTGTTCAGAATCTGTGAAGGAGATGATATTTTGTTAGTCCAAATCTATGTGGATGACATTATATTTGGATCTCCAAATGAGAAATTGTGTGAAAAATTCTCTAAACTCATGCAAAGCAAATTTGAGATGTCCATGATGGGATTGATGAATTTCTTCCTAGTACTTCAAGTCACTCAATCAAAGAAAGGAATATTCATCAATCAGGCCAAATATACAAGGGACATGATCAAGAAATTTGGATGTGCAACAAGCAAGCCAGTCAGAATTCCTATGAATACAAACTGGAAGATGGATCCTGATGAAAGTGGAGAATCAACCAATTCCACTAATTACAGAGGCATCATAGGATCATTGATGTATCTCACTGCAAGTAGGCCTGATATCACATTTGCAGTTGGAGTTTGTGCAAGATTTCAAGCAAATCCAAAGAAGAGTCACCTTGATGCTGCCAAGAGAATTCATAGATATCTCAAGGGAACTGAGAATCTTGGATTATGGTATCCAGCTGATGACAACATTGAGCTCACTGGATATTCAGATGCAGATTATGGAGGATGTAGAATTGACAGAAAATCCACCTCTGGAACATGTCAATTCTTGGGCAGCAAGCTAATCTCATGGTTCTCAAAGAAGCAAAATACAGTTGCAACATCAACAACTGAAGCAGAATATGTAGCAACTGGAAGTTGCTGTGCTCAGATACTTTGGCTCAGACAGCAACTCAGAGATTACAAAGTCATCACAAATGAAGTTCCCATATTCTGTGACAACAATAGTGCAATTGCTCATTTCAAAGTCATCACAGAATCCAGAATCCAGTGCTCCACACCAGATGCAAACATGTTGATATCAAGCATCATTTCATAAGGGATCATGTGGAAAAGAAAGATATCAAGTTTGTCAAAATTCACACTGATAAGCAAAAGGCTGATATCTTAACAAAGCCACTAGCTGAAGCAAGGTTTCTAGAACTTTCAGCTGAATTGGGCTTACTTGATCCAGGGAAGATGGAGAAATGAAGAAGGAAGCTCAAATGGAGGGGGAAGTTCATTAAGATGAACTTCAGCAAGGTTGACCAACCTCACTGAAAAATGTCTATTTTAAAAGAAAACTCAGTGGAGTTATCCTTTTAGCCCTCAGCAATGTTGGTCCGGAGGATTGACCTTGTGGGACCTAGTCAGCAACATTGGGACCCACTCAGGCATGTTGGTCAGCTATTTTGACCAAAACAGAAGTGAAAACACCTCTCAGGATGTTTGTCCAAGTTAATAGGGTGATAATTGCTATTTTTAACATTGATTGGACATTTAAAAGAATTCTTGGGCTAAGAGTAGTCTATTTTTAGGAAGGCGTATGCTATTAAGGTTTTAGCCCCCAAATGGCAAATCTGCATTTAATGCAAAATCTCTTTTAAGATTGCATTAATTACTGTGCTATCATCAAAGCCATTGATTATCCTTAAACCTTCATCTAACCGATTCACAGCCCACAACCCCACTTTATCCATTTGGTTTTAAGATTTGTCCACCCTCAAAAGCTTTTGTCCAACGGTTAACAAAAGTCTTACATATAAACACTCAGTTTTTACCATCATTTCTCACGCACCCATATCTTCAAACCCTTAAACAATTTTTGAAAAACTCTCAAAACCTTAAAACTCCCCACTCATCTCTTTCAAAAATTATCCATTGCCCCCAAGATCAAAAGAGAGGAACTGGTAGATTTCAATGATCCATCACTGGATATTGACTTTACCTATCTGAGCAACACAAACTCCCTATGGTTCGAGAAGCTTGTGGCTTTTGACAACCCTGATGAGGAAGTACATCCAGTCCTTCAATGGCTTAGGGATGTTGGGCTCGAAAAATTCTTAGGTACCAAGCCAGACTCTTGCCTCAACCCATTCATGGCTGAATTCTTTGCTTACCTAAGGTGGAAGGGTAAGAAAGGTGATGTGTGCACCAAACTCACATACGCAGAGGAGGATGAAGAGGAGGAGACTCAACACACCATCATCTTCACTTCTGAAGACCTGGATGCCAGCTTTGGGCTACCCTCTGAAGGCCCTAATCCTGAATTATACAGAGAAGGAGAGGAACAAGAGTTCTCTGATCCATGGATGAAGGTCCCCAAGAAGCTGGTAGGTGCACAAAACAAGAAAACTTTGAAACCAAAGTATGACCACTTGTTTGATATTGTTGTGAAGAGTTTGTTAAGCCATTCTGGGAGTGTTGAGCAAATTAGTTTGCCAAAGTTAAGAGTGATGGTTGATGTAATTGACTCTGCTGAAAAGAGAGTCAAATTTGATTGGAAGAACTTCATTCTAGGGAAGATGATGAATGAAAAGTTCAAATTCAAGGAGGTGAAGCACCACAAGGTTGTAGTGGATGGGAAGCTTCTGTTTTGCACAAGAGCAGGCCTGCCCTTGGAAAGATTTGCCCATTACACACACCTACAAGCCAAACCAAAACCCTTTCCAGCCCAGAAGGTGATGTTTAGGAAAATGTCCTCAAAAACAGAAAAGAGGAAGCAAGGGGCAGCATCAAAGCAAGCCCTAACAGTTGCAAGTGTCACCAGATCTTCTCCAAGAAAGAGGAAATCTCAGACAGTGAAAACTCAGCCCAAAATGAAGAAGATGAAGCAGATTCTCACTGAATCTTCTCCAGAAAACCAATCTAGAAGTGGAGGTGCCACTTCTGAGGAGATTGATAGAGTTGAGGAAGAAGGAGTCAACCCCCCTGAAGAGGGAGAAGAGTTCAGGGAGATTGTCCCTCTTCAACCAGAGATTGTGACTGAGTACAGGGACCTTGAGAAGCCAACAAGGTCTGAAAGAAGAAGAAGGATAATCAAAACTTCTGAGAAGCAGAAGTTGATGGAGGAGGAGAAACAAAGAAAGGAATTCTTCAAGGAAATTAGAGAAGCCAGTATGTCTAATTCCAAGTCAAGGTCCAAGTCCAAGAGCCCTGAAGCCAACTCCCCTGATATTCAATCCCAAAGAATATCCCCATCACATGATGAATACAGACCTAAGGAAGAGGAGTGCAAGACTCCTGAGGATGCCCCCATTGTGGCCAAAAAGACCTATTCTCCTGAAGGTGCTCCTGAAAGGACAGGTATTGATGTATTGGCTGATATAGAAGATAGGCCATTCTCCCCCCTTGATCCCAGACTTCTTTCATATACCAAACTTCTTGAATCTGCTCTTCAAGAAGGTGATCCATTTACTCTCCCACCCATTCAAGCCATTCCAATAACCTCCTCAGGAACATTGCTCTCTACAGCACCTGAGTCCCAAATCATTCTCAGTACCTCTGAACCCAACCCATCTGAACCCCAGTCCAACATTCCTGAATCTCAATCCAACCCTCCTGAATCTCAAGCCAACTCTTCTGATGAAGATGAAAGTGGAGAAGAGTACACTTATGAGGGGATGCTAAGGCAAATTGCCAAAGCCAATGTTGATCAGCTATACCCAGGATTGAAGGATTATCCAAGGCTATAACAACAGTTCTATGATCTCAGAGCCCTTGTTGAGATCAAAGATAGAACTATGGTGGATATAGCTCAGGCTATCAAGGATAAGGGTGCAAGTTGGTGGCAGGTTGAAGAGAACAGGCTTTTGCATTTTGCAAATGTTAAGAAGTCCAGTGTGTTGACCACTGAGGCCTTGTTCTGTACAATTGTTCATGAGAAGGTGCTGGCTGAGAGAGAAAGGATTGCTCATGGAGTCAAGCATCCTGACAGCACCTCAGATGATGCAGATGATGATGATGATGACAACACCAATCCCAACCCTCCTGGACTAAATTCTGCTCAGGTACACTACTTGACTTATCCTTCAATTCAGGACTCTGATAAATCAGAGGAGTTGACCAAGAGTGGTGACTCAGTCCAAGATACATTGGCCAAGGATGGTTCTTTTGAGCCTGAGGCAAAGCTTGACAATGTTGAGACTTCTATAGGAGAAGCTGGTTTGACTAAAGCCTCATCAATGTCAGACAAGTTGGACATTGACCAGCCTTTAGTCATTCAGGATGACTCAGTGGCCTTGGGATGCCCAAGCACTGTGATCTCCCAACTACTGCCCTCTGTGGATCCTGTTGAGGATATGGAGGTGTCAGGTTTAGGAAATGAAGGAGTTGAAAAGGAGAGTAGTGATGAAGAATCAGAGGGTGATGAAGGAGATTGTGTGATAACTGGTAGTTTGAGTGCACCACAAAAAGAGGGTGAGGAAGTTGAAATGTTGGGTGAAGCCCAACATGAGAGTCAGGCTATTCTTCAAGTCAAATCTGAACTTGATGAATCCCTTGGTGAAAGGAGCCCTTATTCTCCAGTGTATGTGAGTCCATCAAATCTAAATGAAGAGAAAAATGTAGTTTAAAATGAGAGTAAAGGGGCTGATGTATCAGACCTTTTGGGAGATAAAAAGAAAGAGGGTGTTGAGGAAGATTTTTCTAACCCTTTGAGTTTTGCAGATTCTGTAGCTGTTACAATTGAACAAATCTTTGCAGATGCTTCCCTAACTGATATCCCAGTTGATGCTGATATTGATCTTGAGGCAATCTCAGCTAATGAGTCCACCTTGAATAAAATCTACTTTGAACAAGCAAATGCAACTGAGGCTGGTTTGCAAATTGCTACACAGACTGCAACCTCCATTGAGGAACAATCAGAGAAGTTGGACATCCTGGTCAGGGAAGTTGGGAAAGCTCATGCTGAAACTGCTGACACCCTTGATGGCCAAGGAAAGACATTAGCCTCTGTTGAAATGAGGCTCACAGGCTCTGAAGAAGTGGTCTTACCAACCTTGGATGCAAGAATAAGTGGTGTTGAAACTGGTCTGCAAACAGTTTCAACTGAAGTTACAAAAGCCAAGGATGCCATGACCAAGTTCACAAGGACTGTGAAGAGAGAGCAGCAGGGATTAAGAGACAGCTACAAGCACAATGTGTTGGCCCTAAAGAGGACAATCAAGGATGCCCTGAGACAAAGGACAGCTTCTCAGAGGAAGAAAGTTGAGGAACTTAAAGCTGCAATGGTGAAAGAGGTTGTTGAGAAGTTCACAGAGGAACTTATGGCCAAGGTCTCTAATCAAGTTGTAACCAACCTCACTGACCAACTGCAGGCCAAACTTGATCAATCCTTGAAGGCCACACTTGATGCAATTGTTGCCCAGAAGATGAAACCAGTCCATGCCTTTCTTAGTATGGCAGATGATAGGATGCAAAACATCCATGATGAAAATGTCTATCTACTGCAAGAGTTGAAATCCCTCACTCATGCTCATTCTCATCTCTTTGTCACAATGAGTGAATTGAAGCCCCAGTGTTTTGATAATGCCAAAAAGGGGGAAAGAGAGAGAGCTAGGGCAAAGGGAACCTTGAAGATAGGAGAGTCCAAGGGAAAGGACAAGGTCCCTGAGTTTGAAGAAGAGGAAGAGGTAGACATTGGGAAAGGCAAAGGCCCAATGAATATTGAAGATCTTACTGAAGAGGAGCAAATACAGATAGCAGTGAAGAAGTCCATGGCCTCTGTGGTGGAAGATCAGGCCAGATGACAACAAAGACCTGGAGGTGAATCTGCAGGCCTTGACCCCAAAGAGAAGGCAATTGAAGTGAGGGGGAAGGTCACCAGGTCCTCTGAAAGGAAGAGAAAGGAACAGTCCTTCACTGATTTTCCAACCAGCCTGACTTTACCATCTGAATTTCAAGCTGAAGAGGCAACTCAACTGAGAAAGTCAAAGAGGCTGAAGAAAGCAGTCATGTTGCCAGGAATTCAGGAAGAAGAGACTGAAGAAGCTGAACAGGTCAAGGAACCTGAAGTTAGTATGCCCAAACTTGCTGATGATCCTTCAAAATTGTTTGAGGAAGGATTTGGAAAGGATCCTGAAACTCAGGAAAAGCTGGCTCTTCAGAGAGCTAAGGAGAGAATGGATCAGTTGGTTGAGGCCAACAAAGCAAGGGATGAGAGAAGGGCAAATTTCAGAGCTCCAAGAAGAAGGGCTTCTTACAGAGGTTGAAGCCACAAATGCTTCAAAGATGGGACACTCAATACCCTCACCATGACAAGTGGGTGCCAATCCAACTGAATGATGCATGGGAGGAGGCCAAAAGGAGTTTTGTTTATGACTTCTATGTCATAGACAAGTGGCTAGGAGAAAATGTTGATGAAGTGTTTGTTCAGTTTATGTTTGAGAATCACAGGGACTTGTATCAGAAGTTGTTTGCAGCAGCTGACATGGCAAGGATTGAGTTCAAATCCCCTGGTCCCATTTTGTATATGCCTCCCAAGTTCAATGGGAACTTGATTGATGAAGGGAAGATTCTGGAGGAGTTTATCTCCATTATGAAGATGGAGAAGATGAAGCCTGGCCCCAAAGGAACCAATCAAGACATTTGGGAGTTGAAGAAGAGGGTCTGGGCTCAGTATGGAATTGCTCCCCAAGATGATGGCACTCTCTGAAGCATAAGTCCACTCTTTCCCTTCTATCTGTGATTTTTTTTTTTTTTTGTTATCTTAATTTATCTAGTATCTGCTTAGTGAGTCCTTTTGATTTTCTGCATTGTAATGACTTATGATATACTCCCTCCGTCCGCCTATAAGCTTCCCATTTTACCATTTTTTTCTGTCCGCCTATAAGCTTCCCATTTTACCATTTTTTTCTGTCCGCCTATAAGCTTCCCATACCTTTTTTGGTAAGTACTTTTTCTTACACTTCACTTTATATCTTACTTTTTCTCTCTATCTCTCTCCTCTCTCAATCACATCACTTGTACTATATCGATTATTTAATCACTTTTCTTAATCTCTGTGCCAAAAAGTAACGTAACACTTATAGGCGGACGGAGGGAGTATATGAAAGGCTCACTATTTTTCTATCAGAGATAACAACTCATTATCTCAACTAACCTGACATAACCTAATACTTGATTTATTATTGTGCTAACAGTTTGTTTAAGGAAAATTGACCAGGTCATTCATCCTGAAGACAAAGCTTAGTGTAAGTCAAGTTCCCTTTGTAATAGGTTTTGGCATCATCAAAAAGGGGGAAATTGTTGGGAAATAAAATGATTTTGATTAAAGATACCAAAACCCCTGATTGATGATGATCAGATTAGTTGAGTTACAATCAAGTCTAGATCAGTCTAGTTGTCTTAGGTTAGTTGAGACAATAAGAATGCTTAAGTCTAAAATCTCAGAAATGTTGTGAGATTTAAAATTCAGGATAGTTGTCCAAAGCTGGAATGTTAGGCAGCTTGCTAAGTATTAGTGCTTTAGAACAAGTTTGCTGATTATACAAGACAAGCTTGCTGAAGAGGACAATATGGCTGAATGATCAAGTATGATAAGGCAAAGCTGCATGCATTGATAAGAGTTGTATCAGATCAGTTAAAGCCTTAATGATCAAGAGCATTGAATGCTATACTCACAGAAGACAAATTTATTGAAGCATTTATTGCCATCAAGCCTGAACAAGCATTGAAGACTTAGAAGCATTAAAGACTGAGGAATTGAATGAATGTTGGAACATTCTCGTTAGCAGCAGGAATGTTCAGGACAATTGTCCTATCTGACCATTGGTTGAGTATAAAGACTGCCACAATCAACCTTGGGAAATGTGCAAATTTGGAAGTTGACTCAAGTCATCTCAGCCGCATTTTTAAGAAGTCAACACATTCATTCAAGCAACCATTGAAGAGCCTTTTACACATTGGATAATAGAAGGTCAAGCTTCATAGCCGTTTCAATGGAGCTGCAAATAGACAAGTTTGAATTGTTATCTCTCCAACGGATAGTTGATCAAATTGGTCTATAAATTCAGAAGTGATCCAAGGATTCATGTATCCAACTACTTGCTATCAAACTATCATCAAGCCATCAAAGGAAACCAAAGTTGTTCTTAAGAATCCCAAGTTTCCTGATCACTTCAAATAGCTAAGCCATTTCTTGTAATATCCCAAGCTTAGCATTGAGATATCCTAATCCTTTATACTGTTCTTATTGTAAAGGATATCTCTACTAGTTGGAACCAAAACCTCAAACCCTTACCTCATTAAGTGAAGTAGTGTTTGTTGTAGAAGTGAGGAGTTAAGGACTGTTATTGAGAAACACAGTCTTAACTCAGAGATATTGAGCACTAGGACTCAGATTATCCTAGGGATCAAAGCACTAAGAGAGTGTTGTTGATCAGTGCACTTTGGCACTATAAAACAAGCAAATTCCATTGTTAAGGAATTATCCTGTTCAATCAGGGAAAGTGGATGTAGGAGCTTGAGACTCTGAACCACTATAAATTGTTGTGTCATTTACTTACTGCACTCATTTCATTATTACAATACTTGCAATCAATCATTTCTAAAGAGTTTATTTCAGTAAGTGAAGAAAAACTGTTTTGGACAAAGTCCCTGATTAACTGTGTTTTCAGAAATTAACCTGGAGTATTCTTTCAAGAAAAAGGCCAACCACATTCCGCACTTAGCAACTCTCTTAGATATTTATCCAACTGATCACTTAATAGTTTTTAGTAGGACAAGTATCTATTGAAGTTTTCACTCAGGATAGTTGTGAGACAACCCTCCTGATAAGATCAAACTGTTTTAAAAGAAAAGAATTTGCATACACAAGTGCATTCCCCCCCCCCCCATACACTTGTGTCATACTCTGTTGGGATATGAATCCTAGAACAAGTACTACATGATGATAAAAGATGAAGTTTTGATAAGCCAAAAGTAGTTTGAATATTTTCTAAGTGTTGACTGATCTAGTCTAGTTGAGGAGAAGTCATCTTAAACAGACCAGTAGAGTTCACATGAATTTACATTTAAAAGACAAGTGTTGTTTAAAGTTTAAAAGATAAGTACGATTTATAAGTACTTCATATTTGCTATTTGTATACATGTTAGATTGTTGTTGAGCTATAAATAATCATTGTATAGAGCTCATGATTTTTGTATGTAATAGATAGATTGATTGTATAGTTTATAAGTTGACTAAGTTGTGTTATAAAGCTTAAAGTAATGTAATAGTCTTGTTAGGATTAGAATAGTCTACTATTGAAGATTGCACAAGAAGATCAGACTAGACAAGAAGAGTGAAGTCTACTACTCAAGACAAGTGCATACAAGACTCCACAAGACAAGTCAACTAGAAGTAACTTGAAGAGAAGTAAAGGTGAAGCGCGTGTAAAGATAAAGATTACAGAGTTAGTTATGGAATAACTAATTAACTAAAACGCGTAGATGGATAAGAAGATGTAGTTACAAAAGTTAGTTTTCAAGAAGAGTTGGTTACAACTAACTAAGTTCTTGAATTTGATGTCTATAAATACCTCAAGGTTGTTATCATTTGAAGACTACTGCAAATCCATATACTGAAGATTTACTGAAGCATTCAAAGAAGATTAGTCACAGAGTTTACTGAAGTTCAGAAAGCAAGTCAGAAGTCAAGTGAAGAAACCAGAAGACTGCTACTGAATAAGTTTTTTGTTTTTGTTTGTTGTTTTTATCAAGGTGCTAGATACTTGTTAAATTTCTAGTAAGATCGGAAGATATACTTGGTAGTATAGTCTTAGAAGATCTAAGTCTTTTTCTTGGGACTCTAAAGAACAAGAACTCACACTTTGTACTCGATTGGAAGAGTTAGTGGAAACATCACAACTGGGTTGTGAGAGTGGACGTAGACAAGTTGTCGAACCACTATAAATTGTTTGTGTTGTTTACTTTACTGTTTTGTTTAATTGCTTAATTGTTTACACACATAACTGAACAGACTAGTTGAGTATAGAATAGAGTTCTCGAATTCTGAAGTTGAGTATAAACTTGTATTGGGCTCATTGTTTAAATTTCGTATTCCGCATATTGTATTCTGATATATCAAAAGATTTTAGAAAAGTCTATTCACCCCCCCTCTAGACATTTTCTTTAGCTTCCCTCGATATTAACTCAACTTTCGGGACCTACAAGTGGTATCAGAGCAGTAGTTTACGAACTGCTGTTTCTTGATAACCGACTTAAGACTTAGGGTGAAGTCTTGGTCCGTGATTGTACTTGCTTACGTGTTCTTGATCCACATTCCTGATCTATCTGTCTCTTGTTCCTTTTAGACTTGACTGCTTCTTGATCATAAATCTGCTTAGCACTTATTTCTTGAAATCATGTCTATTGAGATCAGCGCTAACAAGTTACCCAAGTTCCAGGTCCAGGACTACGACTACTGGAAGCTGCGAATGGAAGCGATCTTTAGCTCTACGCACGACCTAATGATCTTTGTTGTCACAGAGGGCCCGATCGTAACTATGGTTCCAAATACTGCTGCCCTCGACAAAGACAAACCAATCGGCACTCTCGTCAAGAAACCCAGGTCAGAACTAACCTCTAAGGAAATGCGTCAAAATAATTTGGATAGTTTGGCAAAGAATTACATCTTACACACACTTCCGAATGAGTATCTCGGAAAGGTGTTGAAATGTAAAACTGCCAAAGACATGTGGGACAGATTGGCTATCATTTGTGAAGGGACATCCCTAATCAAAGAGAGCAAATTATCCACAGCTGTCCAAAGATTTGAATCATTTCACATGAAAGCTGGTGAAACTATCGACCAGCTGGATACTCGTTTTACTAAGATTATGAATGATCTGGAAGCCCTTGGTAAGTCATATACTCCTCGTGAAATCAATCTTAGGATTCTGAAAAGCTTAGATCCTCGATGGAAAATGGTAAAGATGCTTGTTAAGAATACCCAGAACATAGATGTTTGGAGTGCAGAGACTATGTTTCAAACTCTGAAGGCCCATGAGTTTGACCTAGACGAAGATGAACCCGTAGTCAGTAGTGACAGAGAACATGCTGTGTCTAAGAACGTTGCCTTTAAGTCTAGTTCGTCTAAGTCTTCTAAAGTAGACAGGTCTAAGTCTAAGACTAAGTCTGCTTCTGTAAAAGACGAGTTAGATACTGATCTTAGTCTGAAGGATCAGGTGAGTCTCATGGTTAGAAAGTTTGATAGGCTTAATAAACGTTTCGGAAGATACAAGAAGTTCTATAGGGATCATAGAGCGTCCACTTCTAAGAACTCGTCTGAGACCAGACGAGACCGAAACTCATCTGAAAGGAGAGACGAAGTCTCAAAAGGTAACAGGCGAGATAGAGAGTCTGACGATAGGAAGATTCAGCGGTCCGATAGACGTGATAAGCGTATGGACAAATCTCCTGTTAAAAAGGCTACTAATGATCTTTTGTGCTATAATTGTGAGAAGCCAGGTCATTACATATATGAATGTCCAGACCTGAGTACTGATGATCGAGAAGAAAGGAAAGCACGAAGGGAAAGAAGATACAACCGTGGCAAGAAGGCAATGATGGCCAATGATAACTCTGATTCGGATTCAGACGAGTTGCCATCGTCCTTGTCTAGCCACTCATCTGATCGAGATCACGATGAAGCATTCATAGTAGATGATGGTTTATGCTGCATGGCTAAAATCGACCAAGAGGTATCATCTGCAACTTCTTTTCAATCGTGTGATGATTCAGAAACTGATGAAAGTGACACTGCTAGTAGTGAAGTAGGAAGTAGTCTTCAACACTCGACTAGTGCTGTTGAAGACGACCTTCTACTTGCTAACCAAGCATTCATCGAAGTCAGTGATGAAAACATTGCATTAAAACAAGAAATCATTGATCTTAAAGAAGCTCAGTCTAAAGTAGATCCTAATGTAACAGTCCTAAATGAACGCGTGACTGAAGAGTTAAAACAACTCAAAGAATAGTGTGCATTGACAGACAGGTTATATCAAGACCTACTTAAGACACATGCAACTGAGAGAAATGAATTCAATGTTTTAAAGAGCAAGTGCAACAGACTTGAAGAACGTAATAAGTTCTTAGAGACCGAGGTTGTCACACTTGATCTCAAACTTACTGACCTGGTTAACTCTTCTAAGATTAACCTTGAACTGTCAGATAGGTATAGAGACCCAAGTGACAAGACAGGTATAGGTGCTGAGTCATCTAGCTCGTCTACTCGAGTCATTAAGAACCCTACTACTAACGCAAGACTTTTGCCAAATGATAAAGGAAAAGGACCAATGATATACGATATTGATACTCCATCTAAAGGTACTGTACCTAAACAGGCTCGAGTTAACATTCCGATTACCAAGGGAGGTAAAAAGAATGGTAACAACAAGCCTGTTCCACCAAGAACTAATCTTCAAAGGACCACTAATCGTGGACGACCCAACCAGGTCAGATACGAGGATTGGTATCCTAAGGAGACGAGTACTAGACAGGTACAGACTAGACGACAAGAGCCTAGACCTCCTTTCATAAGGCAGTCTCAGCTCTACTCGTCTAGACCTAGACAGGTTGCTCCAAAATATCGTACACAAGTTGTCCTATATCCTCCACCTTTGTCATATGATATCATAAGTGAGGAAAGACCCAAACGCGTCTATAAACCGTATGGACCTAATGCATATAAGCCCTACTCTGACTATCATAGACCAGTGCCTGCTCAAGTAGAGATTAAGTCGAAAGGCTATCTCTAAAGAGTAGACCCGAACTCGACTGATAGGCCAGATAAGGACAACAAGGTCTTATTTTGTAACAAGTATGGCCGAAAGCTTAAGAGATTGAACTTGTTCAAGACTCCAATGTATATTTGGATTCCTCTGAACTCGACTAACCCCCCAGGACCCCAATAAACAAATGGGTACCTAAATTATTGAATATCTTCATTGTAGGGTCGACTTGACTTGTATAAGAAGGGTGGCTCAGTAGGAGAAACTTGGTACATAGACAGTGGTTGTTCGCACCACATGACTGGTACCAAGGCTCTCTTATCAAGTTACCATGAGCAGGAAGGACCAAAAGTGATATTTGGTGATAGTTCCACTGCTGTCACTAAAGGATTTGGTTACATCCGGAATGGAGACGTAGAGATTCAAGATGTCTCATATGTTGAAGGTTTGAAATACAATTTACTCTCTATTTCACAGTTTTGTGATCGTGGATACAAGGTGCAGTTCAAGAGCCGCAAATGTGAAATCATTGACAAAAGGACACACACAGTCCTACTAGTCGGCGTAAGACAAGGAAGTGTGTACATAGTAAACTGGAACAGTTGTCCGAGGGACACCTGTCTACTTACTAAGAATCCTAAAGAACTTGGCTGGCTCTGGCATAGACGCCTCTGTCATCTAAACTTTAAGGTTCTTAATAAGATAGCCAGAGATTACCTTGTGGAAGGTATTCCCAATGAAGTTTACTACAAGTCACATGTATGCACGGCTTGTCAACAGGGTAAACAGGTTAAAGGTTCTTTTAAGTCAATTCCTACTCTCTCAACTAGTAGAGTCCTAGAACTCCTACATATGTATCTTCATGGTCCAATAACTCCTCCAACCTTGAATGGTAGAAGGTACACACTTGTTGTTGTAGACGACTATTCTAAGTTTACTTGGGTAGTCTTCCTACACAAGAAGAGTGATACACAAACACTTCTGCCTGATCTGTTGAAGAAGTTACAAGTTGAGAAGAACCAGTCCATTGTCAAGATTGGTAGTGACAAGGGAACTGAGTTCATTAATTGCTATATCAAAGATTTCTGTACTAAACGTGGTATCCAGCATCTTACTAGTGCAGCTAGGACACCACAACAGAACGGTGTAGCAGAAAGAAGGAATCGAACTCTCAAAGAAGCCTGTAGGACCATGCTAGCTGAGTTCAACACTCCTCAAAAGTTTTGGGCTGAAGCTATCAATACTGCATGCCATTCACAGAACAGAAGCGTGATCAACAAAGCTCTAGGCAAGACACCTTATGAGGTTTGGAAAGGTAGAAAACCCAGAGTTTCATATTTCCATATATTTGGTTGTAAGTGTTTCATCCACAACAATGGAAAGAGAAAGTTGAATGCTTTAGATGCTAAAGAAGACGAGGGGATATTCTTAGGATACTCCTCGACTAGCAAAGCATTTAGAGTATTCAACTACTCAACTCTTTGTGTGGAAGAAACACCACATGTGGTTTTCAATGAATCTCGACAGGACTCGTCTGCCAACAAGATCAGTGAGAAAGTGACTGATCTGACGATCGAATCTGACAAAGATTCAGAGGTATATGAATCCGTTCAAGCCTACAACCCATTCATAAAATCTCTCGAGTCTGATGACAAGTAGAAGGTAAGTGCTCAAGGTTTCGAAGTCAAAGGCAACCAGGTGTATAGGTTAAAGAAGGCCTTATACGGGCTAAAGCAAGCTCCAAGAGCATGGTATGATACCTTATCTCTCTTTCTATTAGAAAATGGTTTTACTAAGGGCAAGGTCGATCGAACCTTGTTCAGAAGACAAGAAGGGAAGGACATCTTGCTCGTCCAAATTTACGTAGATGACATCATTTTTGGGCCACCTAACAAAAAGCTGAGTGAAAGTTTTTCAACACTCATGCAAAGTAAATTTGAGATGTCTATGATGGGTGAAATGAACTACTTTCTTGGTCTTCAAGTAAAACAAACCCCAGAAGGCATTTTCATAAATCAGGCGAAGTACACTAGAAACCTTCTAGACAAGTACGGGATTAAAACTTGTAAGTCTACTGGCGTACCGATGCAACCAACTTACAGAATGGATCCAGATGAAAACGGTAAATGTGCTGACCAATCTTACTATCGTGGTTTAATTGGTTCCTCACTGTATCTAACTGCTAGTAGACCGGACATTGCATTCTCTGTTGGTGTTTGTGCTCGATTCCAAGCCAATCCAAAGGAAAGTCACATGGAAACCACCAAAAGGATTCTGAAATATTTGAAAGGGACCATCAATCGTGGTATATGGTATCCCTCAAATGATGATCTATCCTTAAGTGGCTATTCAGACTCAGACTTTGGAGGCTGTAGAATAGATAGGAAATCTACATCTGGTTCTTGTTAATTTTTAGGCACAAAACTCATTTCATGGTTTTCGAAAAAGCAGACTAGTGTTGCTACTTCTACTACCGAAGCCGAGTACATGGCTGCTGGTAGCTGTTGTAGTCAACTACTCTGGCTTATGCAACAGCTTAGAGATTACAACATACATGAATCAAATGTTCCTATTTTCTGTGATAGTAATAGTGCCATTGCCATTACACAAAATCCTGTTTTGCACACACGTTGTAAGCATGTTGATGTGAAGCATCATTTCATACGTGATCATGTAGAAAAGAAGGATATTCGCATGGAAAAGATTCATACTGACTTTCAAAGAGCTGATATTTTCACAAAACCATTAGCTGAGGCACGTTTTCGTGAGTTATGCATTAGTCTAGGGCTAATTGATTTAAACCCTACTTGCCTATAGCTATGTACTAACCAGACAGGTACATCAAAGAAACAAGGAGACAAGATCACTAGAACAGAGCACTCGACTACTCACTCAACAGACAGGTATACAAGGCTAGACTAGATGACCAAACAACCCGATGAGGAAGCTGGTAAAGCTGAGGGTAATACTAAGGGAATAAACACTTAAGGGGAAATCTTTGATTTCTTAAATATCCTTATGTTGACTCTTATGTTTGTTACAATCATCTTGTTCGAAATCTTGATCATTGCTTTAGATTGATATTCACTTTATTTATTCTACTCTACTTGTACCTACGATTATACATGTCATATGATGAGATAGGTACATGAAGTCATTTCGACATTCAGAATAGACAAGCACAGTCGAAGGGGGAACTCGTCTTGTGTTCTGAATGGACTCGAACAGACAAGCTAAGTGTTCGTTTGATTGAAATATACCAAGTGTTTAATCAAAACGAATTAAGGGTATTATAGTAATTCGATAATCCAAATATTTTGAAAATCCCAGAATTGGATTTATACACTCCCATTTAATGAGGTGTATACACCCAGTTCGCACTCGACTACACTAGGTCAGATGAGTTCACTCCCCTGTCCTAACTAAGAAGAGACGGATTTCAAAATTTACAATATCGAATCACATAATATTCTCGATTCCGTAACTGAATTCCAAAAGCCCCAACCGTTGGATCTTATCCTTCGATCTTGGTCGTTGGATCAGAATTTCAGTTCTAACAAAACCCATCTTCCACACACAACTTGCCCCACGTTTTCATAACTCTCCTATTCTAGCTCTCAAATTTCTTGCAAAATTAAACTCCCCTGTTCTTACTCTATCTACTAAAGATGTTGATTGTCTCTCTATTTTATGTGAGAACTAACATGCAAGCTAAGTTTGATCTTGGCCAGTTCACTGCAGAAGGGAAAGTGCAGGTGGAGCCCTCGATGTTCTTCAAAGGGTTACACACTGAAGGAAACCAAGAAATTATCAATAAATGTATTCGATGTGGATTGAAGCCATATCTGGAGGCATTTCCTCAAGTAGTATTGGAAGAAGAGGTGTTGCTATTCTATGCCAACGCCACCAGGCGAGGAGATGTGATCGGATCATTCATTGGAACGAGTCGAGTTGAACTCACTCGTGAGGTTTTCTTCAGGCATAGGAAGTTACCCATCGGAACGATTGATGTGGAAAACTATGCTGTTGGCGAGGAGATGAGGTATTTGAGCATCTTCTGTGGAAGGAAGATGAGGCTGAAATCGGATGGCAAGCTCCCAACCGTCAAGAAGGGGGAACTCCTTGAAAAATATCGCACCCTTCTGGACATAGCAAGCAAAATGTTGCTATGTGCCACTGGCTCTCATGATTCAGTCACTCTAGGCAAGGCGAGAGTGATGGCGGCGATATATGACGGAATCACAGAGGGCAATTGGTTCAAGTTGATAGTTGATCGAATTATGTATTTCGAGCGAAGTGTTAGGGTTGACACCGACTCTTGCAGTTGGGTGTTGTCAAATGTTGTTGGTTTTGGTAACAAGCTGAGTATTCTACTCCCCTTGTTGTTGCCAAACAAATCTGATTGGAGCAAAGAAAAGCCCTTTCACCCATTGAAGTTTTATTTGAAGAAAGAGGCCCTGAAGAAACAAGTCGCTGCAAGGCCATCTGCCCCAAGGCAAGTTCAGATTGATGAGTCAGCAGCTTTGTCGTATGCCGGCTCGTCTAGCTCTTCAGAAGACGAGTCCGATGATGAAGAATCGGAGGAGATTGCGAAAGCTAAGTCTAGTGCAGCTGACTCAGAGGAAACTCAGTCGGAAGAGGAGTCCGAACGAAAGAAGGTGCCAAGTGCTCAAATTCCCGAAATGTACACACTCGTGAGAGTTGGGTCGCCTACTCAACAAGACGAGTTGAGTCCTCAGGTTGGTACCTCTTCTCAATCTTTGTCAATTCCTCTCTCTCTCTCTTCTGTTCGAACCAAGGCTAGGTCACATCGATCTAGGCCTCGACCTGTACCCTCAACCTCTCAAGTACTGGCAGCATTACCGCTTAGAGCCAGTCATCCCGAAATCACTCCCATAAAGGATACAACTGATACTTCGACAATTGTCACACCAAACCAAGCCACAACTCAGCCCCCAGAAACCACAGTCCAAACTCCATCCTTACCCTCAACAGAAAATGTTGAACCCTCCAACCCATCTACTTCAGACAAGACGACAGTTGCCACTGCAACAGCTGAGACAGGGACCCCACCTGCTCAGAACCCGTCTGATGTTAGATTTGATTCCCTGATATATTATCCTATGTGCCTAAGAGAGAAGAGAGTTCGTGCTCGAGTGTCCAAGAATTTGAAGAAGCAGCTCTCAACTCTCGACATCGACACTTACTCGGAGCCGTTTGAGAAACTCGTAAGGATATGCACCTGGTTCTCATTGAAGAAATCTTCAACAGATGATCTTTTTGAGGTCATTCAAGGCATGGGTGGAATCTCCAATTTTATGGATTGGGAGATGGAACAAAAAGAGAACAGTGGTGTTCAAGACCATTCAGAATTATTCCCTCGCAAGGCCTTAGTTGATCTTGTAAAAAGGATGTTGAGCATTCCTGATGGTGTTCTGGTAGAAGAGTTCTCGCTCGATGTTGGAACTCAAACTGATCTGGTAGAAGATGAGGTAAAGCCAGAAGTTGCTGATATTGTTGTTCAGACCTCAGAACCCTTATTGGAGTTAGAAAATGCTCCTGAACAAGCTGAAGAGGAGGCTGACAGTTCTGAAGAAGTTGACTCTTTCAAGTTTGGAAAAGAAGACGATGAATTCATGGACGCTGTTATGTTCAAAGAAGATGAGCTTGTAGAGAAAGTCCAAGAAGAAATAGTGGTTGAAGCTCAGTCGACTACTCAAGTCTTTCCTGAAGGCTATCTTGAAGAGTTGAAGACGGATTTGAAAGAAGTTGTACACTCTGCTATAGATGAATTCCTGCACTCAAAGGTGAAAGATATGCTAGTTGAGCAGAACCAATCTCTTGTTGACAGCTCAAGAGAATTGATTGTTGGTGAGGTCAACAAAATGGACTCAACTTTCCGAGCAGAGATGTATGCTGAAGTTGAAAGTTTCCTGAAGAAGCAGGTTGATTTCTCTGAAAAGAGATCTATCTCATTTGCTCGTTCGTTAGCTGAAGAGTCAAGTAAAATGGAAAGACTCTACAGGGTCAAAATTGAGATTGCTGATGAACAGAGACGGGAAGCACAAGATAGTTGGTGCGTTCTCGAGCTGTTCTCACAGAGCTAACAGAGCAGAACACACTCCTTCGCCAGACAGCTACGTATTTCAAAGATGAACTACTTTCAAGTTCAAGGAAGCTGGAGTTGGCTACTGATCGTCTTGACAAGATGAGTCACGACAAAACGCATCAGAAGCAGATCGAGTTGGCTGCTGAGGCGATGAAGGAAGTTGTGAAGGAAGAAATGACTCGATTTACAAGTCTTTTCACTCTTAAGGCAAATGATGAAGCCAAAAAGGGGAAAGAGATTAGTAGAGTTGAGAAAGACAAGTCTGCTGAACCGGAAGAGAAGGAAGCTGCTACTGCTATGCAAGAGCTAAGAAGGCCTAAGAGAGGCAAGTTAGTCAGAACTGCAGAGCTTGAGCAAGCTAAGGTTAATGAACAAAAGAAATTGGAGAAGGGCAAAGGTGCTGCATCTCCAGAAGCTGAGGTTCAGACCAGACGAGTCAAGAGAAAGTTAGCTATTGAAGCTGAAGAACCTACTGCGATAGTTGAGAAGAAGCAGAAGGTTGTTGATCCAAATGATGAAGCTCACTATGCAAACAAGAAGAAGATTGGTAGACACATTGAAAGTTTACAGAAGCTGAAAGCAGATGAAGATCAGATGGAAGATCAGTTCATTGACTACTTCATTGATAGAGAACATAGAGCTGAATGGATGAAAGTGAAGAAGCAATGGGAACTTGATCATTGGATTATTCGTAAGAATGGTGATTCTGAAAGTCCAGATGAGTTGTACTCAATGTTTGACAAATTCATGGAAGGCCAGAACAAGCTATTGTGGAATTTGATCTTGAGGATATCTGCTGGAGCGAACTTCAATATTCTTGTTCCTGTATTTCCAAGATGGAAATGTCCTATGACCAGTTCTGGAAGAAGAGTAGATTTTAATCAAATCAAGAAGTTTGAAGAAGAGCTACTGGATAAAGAGAAGATTGATGATGATGAGCATACTTCAGTTATACACAGAAGACTCCTAGATGCGTTTTGTGTTCCTAATCTTGAAGGAGGTAACATAACTGATTAGTTTTTGTTATTTTATTTGCTCTGATTGATTTTTGGTAGTTTTTTTATTTCCGATAAGTATGTGTAATATCTACTGGTATTATTTTTTGCATGAATGAAAATATAAGTACTATTTGATGTTAAGACAAGATAACTACTTAACTAGTCTATTTTTAAAAAAAGTTTCAAGTAGTTTTGGCTTCATCAAAAAGGGGGAAATTGTTGGGATATGAATCCTAGAACAAGTCCTACATGATGATAAAAGATGAAGTTTTGATAAGCCAAAAGTAGTTTGAATATTTTCTAAGTGTTGACTGATCTAGTCTAGTTGAGGAGAAGTCATCTTGAACAGACCAGTAGAGTTCACATGAATTTACATTTAAAAGACAAGTGTTGTTTAAAGTTTAAAAGATAAGTACGATTTATAAGTACTTCATATTTGCTATTTGTATACATGTTAGATTGTTGTTGAGCTATAAATAATCATTGTATAGAGCTCATAATTTTCGTATGTAATAGATAGATTGATTGTATAGTTTATAAGTTGACTAAGCTGTGTTATAAAGCTTAAAGTAATGTAATAGTCTTGTTAGGATTAGAATAGTCTACTATTGAAGATTGCACAAGAAGATCAGACTAGACAAGAAGAGTGAAGTCTACTACTCAAGACAAGTGCATACAAGACTCCACAAGACAAGTCAACTAGAAGTAACTTGAAGAGAAGTAAAGGTGAAGCGCGTGTAAAGATAAAGATTACAGAGTTAGTTATGGAATAACTAATTAACTAAAACGCGTAGATGGATAAGAAGATGCAGTTACAAAAGTTAGTTTTCAAGAAGAGTTGGTTACAACTAACTAAGTTCTTGAATTTGAAGTCTATAAATACCTCAAGGTGGTTATCATTTGAAGACTACTGCAAATCCATATACTGAAGATTTACTGAAGCATTCAAAGAAGATTAGTCACAGAGTTTACTGAAGTTCAGAAAGCAAGTCAGAAGTCAAGTGAAGAAACGAGAAGACTGCTACTGAATAAGTTTTTAGTTTTTGTTTGTTGTTTTTATCAAGGTGCTAGATACTTGTTAAATTTCTAGTAAGATCGGAAGATATACTTGGTAGTATAGTCTTAGAAGATCTAAGTCTTTTTCTTGGGACTCTAAAGAACAAGAACTCACACTTTGTACTCGATTGGAAGAGTTAGTGGAAACATCACAACTGGGTTGTGAGAGTGGACGTAGACAAGTTGTCGAACCACTATAAATTGTTTGTGTTGTTTACTTTACTGTTTTGTTTAATTACTTAATTGTTTACACACATAACTGAACAGACTAGTTGAGTATAGAACAGAGTTCTCGAATTCTGAAGTTGAGTATAAACTTGTATTGGGCTCATTGTTTAAATTTCGTATTCCGCATATTGTATTCTGATATATCGAAAGATTTTAGAAAAGTCTATTCACCCCCCTCTAGACATTTTCTTTAGCTTCCCTCGATATTAACTCAACTTTCGGGACCTACATACTCCATCAAGGACCAACAACAATATATGTAGTAAAAGTATGACAAAATTGTGTACCTGTTTCATAGTCGGCTAGAAGAACCTAGCAGTTTAAGTGGCTAGTCAAACACTAAATTGATTGTAGTTTGTTGGAACTGCAATGACATAAAAGTTACAAATGTCATGTCATGATAATTAGCTCGTAAAATATCGTTAAATATACATCATTAACTGTTTAAAGCTGTATTGAGTGTATCAAATACAATATTCAATATTACTTGTTCTACTATCACATCCTTGTCTCTAGACCCTGAGCCACAATAACCTATTCAAAAGAGAGATGTAATCATGAATAAAATTTAATTATCTAACTTCTACAAAGAAGAACTTATTGAATTTGTTATAAAATTAATAAACATTCCTTTCATTATTATATAATGAATCAAAACTATTACTACCAGCAGCATGGCACTTTGTTGCATTCAACTTTAGGGAAAATGTCAATAAAAGAAGTTCCGCAATTCGAATATAAGTCAACCTAGCCTGCAGAATTTACTCTAAGCATCAAATTTAAAAAAAAATAAAAAAATTTACACGTCATCTAACAATTATCATAAAAGATCATATTACCTACTGATCATTACTAAAAAATACAAATACAATATATTACCCTCCATGATCCATTAGAATAAACTCATAGTGAGACTAATAATTAAATTTATAGTTCATCCACTGAAGCTTCAAAGAGAGGCAGGATTAGCAATAATGAAATGAAAACCATGTATTTCATAACTACACACAAATGAAGAACAACCAGAGGCAAAGAAATAGGGCAATGCTAGGCCTATTGATGAACAACATGTAAGGAATAACAATATTATTGAAGAAAATAACATCACTTACATAAATAATCACAAAATTTTAAAATAGGCAACCTTCATCTCAATCACAACAAACCTTTATGATTAATAATAACACAAATCTTTGAGGCATAACATCAAACACCTTGAATGCATCAAATTCCACTAATCCAGAACATGTTTTCATGAGACTTTATCGATCAATACTAACACAAAAATATCAATAGTTATTGAGATCACGTAACTAATAAGCTAGAAAACTTCTAAGAAATTGTGATTGAGAATATTTTTTTGTAGTGATGAACAGTAGGTATTGTGCCCATGTTTTTTTCTATGAAAAGTACCTAAGGATAACACATATCCAATTGATCAAGAAATTATATCAAACACTAAAAATTTAAAAAACTCAAATAAATCCACAAAAGATAAATCATATGTTGGGTGAATGATAGAAGAGCAAAATAGACACAAGGGCGGTTTCACCCTAAAATTCTCCTCATATATTACAATTCCAAAAAATAGTAGAAGAGCCCCTATAAAAATAGAAGACAAGCATGTTCTTCTTCGTAAAAAGAACTAAGTAGTTGAGGACTTGATCCTTTTAACACTCGAAAAAAGCTAGAAAAAGAAAATCAAATCAAAAAAGTTGTAGAAACTCACAAAAAGAAAGAGGGTAAAACGTACATGAAGATTATTACTAACTGAAAGAACATGCAAAATTCAAGGAGAGGAGAGAAACAGACCAACAAATTAAAAGAAAATTACACCAACAAATTACCTTTCTTGAAACTTTGACAACGACGGAGATTGGAGGCGTAAGAACGGAGACGACGACTAAGCACTCTGAGTTGTACAAATCGGCGGCAGACGGAGTGAAAGAAATAGAAAATCTGAGAAATTTTTTGAAGATAAACACTGTGTTTGGAAAAGGGTTAGAAAGAGAAAGATGAAGGGAGAGAAGAGCGGTTGACACGTATTAAAAACGCTTGACACGTATTAAAAACTCTTACCTGCCACCGGGAGGAAACTGGCCATTTTGGCGCAACTCCCCCTTTAACATAGTAATAGATAGATGCAAGTGTTTCTTGAATTAATCAAAGAATAGTTGTTATTTTTCATACTCATAAATATTGTCTTGTCTCTCAATTGTATATTTTCTTTGTTTTGTCTCTCAATTGTATATTTTCTTATATATTTGTGGAGTATATTTTCTTATTGTCAGTGTCAGTAAGGGAACTACAAATCGAATGTAACAAAAAACACACAAGTCGAGTGCTCACAGGTCTGGCGTTCGAACTGAACACAAGGGTTTCAAAAATATAGAAGGGAGGAATTTTGAGTGCAAAAAGCTTTGTGATTTCTATAGAAGGAGTACTGAAATTTATAGGCAGATCCTCACTCAGAGGTTGAGGAAATTGTGGGTCAAATAGTGGAAATTCGTGGTAGTTGAGATATTCGTGTAGTCAGGCAACTTGCAAAGCACAAATGTCCAGGTTCACTGAACCTGTACCGAGTTTGAAATTCTATTAGAAATAGCAATATTGATAAAGTCTAATATTCACGATATTCACGGCAACAGCTCCATAGAGATAGAGATAAGAGTATATGTAATTTAGATTATTCTTTTGTAAACCCTCTTCTATATATATATATATATATATATATATATATATAATCTCACATACAATCGTTTTAAATCAATGTGTTCTAATCACGGGAGCTTCTCTCTTAAAACCCCAAAACCACCATTTCCGTCGCCCACCATTTCCTCTCCCACCATTTCCTCTCCCACCATAGCCTCCCTTCTCATCCTACAATGTAAATCGGTCTCCTTCACCGCTTCTCTCACTACCGTTGCAGCATCCGTCTCCCCCTACACTATTATTGTCGCCGTCGTCAAACACTGCCAGTGATAATTGCTCACATCCACGACGTAAATTCATATAAGAAACCACTTTTGCACTATCTCTGCTGCCGCACCGTCTCCGACCACACCCGTTCCTCATATCCTCTTTTTTTTACTATGTAATTTTTTATGGGTGTTAGTGGGGATCAATGGGTAGATCCTTCTCGACGGCGCTACGGTGGCCGATCGAGCGAGTTTATCTGTTGATCCTATTTTATTTTATTTTTTTACTGTTTTTTTAGTGGTTTTAGTTTTTTTTCTGGCTGTACTTTCTTGTTTTCCAGTTTTTTCTTTCTATTTCTTAGTTAGTTTTTTTTAGTTCTTTTGTATTTAGTTTGTTTTCTCCTATTTCTTAGTTTTTTTTCTCTTTATGAGGCCCTCTTCCCGTTGTGGTTTTCCTGCCCTTGTGGTGCTTGGATCACTTTGGTTTTGGCCCTTTGTGGTGTTCGGTAGCGTTTGTGTGGTGCTTGGTTTGAGAGATGTTGGTGCTCGGTGACCCTTTGTTTCATATTTTATCTTTATTTATCTTGATTTGTTGATACCTTAGTGTGGGGTGTCTCAATTCGATAAATGGAGATCTGTGCATATTTGGTGAACATAGGTTTCACTCGTTTTTCCACTTCCTCACGATTGGAAGGGACAACGACACTATTTGGATTCGTAGCTTAGAATTGTTTTATCATTATGTATCTTTTATGGATCTTATAAACCTCATATATATATATATATATATAATCTCACGTTACCTCTTTTCTCAAGGTGATAGAATAATTATTTTCACATGGTATCAACCATCTCACTTTAAACCCTAAAAAATTATATCTTAGTTCTTCTCTATTTCTTTCTCCCACGACGGCTTCTAAATCTGTCCCTCTCACCACTCTCATTCACATGGTGACGATCAAATTGACGTCCACCAATTATCTGTTATGGCGGAATCAAGTGATTCCCACGCTCCGTTGTGACAATCTCCTCTCGTTTGTCAACGGCACGACCGTTGAGCCTCCGCTCACCTCCACTGATGACGATGATAATGATATTCCAAACCCTGATCACGATCTGTGGAGCAAGAAAAATCATCGAATCCTCATTCTCTTGCTTTTTTCTCTTACAGAGGAATCTATGGCCGACGTAGTTAACCTCGAGTCCGCCCGTGATGTCTGGCTTGCGCTGGAATCTACATTTAGTCACTCTTCTACCTCTCGAGCTCATCAACTCCGGGATGAGTTTCAAGTTTTGAAGTGTGGTTCTTCTTCTTTTGTCGACTATAGTCGAAAATTTAAAACTCTTTGTGACGAACTTGCTGCCATTGGTCGTCTTATTGATGAAGTGGATAAATGCCACTGGTTTTTGCGCGGACTCTGCCCTCATTTCCGCAGCTTCACGGATGTTCGTATGGCTCTATCTCCAGCTCCGTCCTTCTGTGATCTGATTCACCAGGCGCGCAATTATGAATTATATGACAAGGTTATGGATTCTCAATCTTCCATTCCTGCTTCTGCAACGGTTTTTTACCTCCAATCGTGGGAATCTAGGTCGTGGTTCTCAATCACGTGGCGGTGGTCGTTCAAATTCATCCTCTCGACATAACTCTGGTTACAATGGGACAGGTCGGGGTGCGGCAAATAAACTCTATGTGCCGAAATGCCATATTTGTCGCACGTCTGGCCATTATGCAAACGGTTTTTTTACCTCTAATCGTGGGAATCTAGGTCGTGGTTCTCAATATCGTGGCGGTGGTCGTTCAAATTCATCCTCTTGACATAACTCTGGTTACAATGGGACAGGTCGGGGTGCGGCAAATAAACTCTATGTGCCGAAATGCCATATTTGTCGCATGTCTGGGCATTATGCAAACGACTGTTCCCAGCGGTACGTTCGTGATGCTACTCCTACTGCAGCGCATCTTGCCCAGTCCTTTCAGATCAATGCAAAGTCTCGTCAAACTCTCAGCCTGATTGGTATGTCGATACGGGCGCCTCCGCCCACATGACGAATGGTGCTTCCTCCTTCGACACTTTTGAACCATATCACGGTAATCATAATGTAATTGTCGATAATGGTGATTCTCTCCATATTTCTCATTTGGGCTCTTGTCAAATTTCTCATAAATTGTCTCTTACTAATGTCCTGGTTGTGCTACACTTAACAAAGAAATTACTTTCTATTAGTCAACTAACTTCGGATCTTCTAGTTGATGTTATGTTTTCTAATAAGTCATTTGTTGTTCAGAATCGGGTTACAAAGGAGACGCTAGCGTAGGGTCAATGTAGAAAGGGGTTTTACATTCTCGAGCATAGATCACATTGCAGCGCTTCGTTCGAGAGTTCTCAAGGCTTCGTTTGAGTTATGGCATTCCCATTTGGGTCATGTCCCTTTTTCTTCCATTCAGTTGCTTAATAAGTTTGGTTATTTAGCTGTTACTTCTTTGTTACCTAAACCGAGTATTTGTTCGTCTTGCCAATTGGCTAAGAGTAAACACTTATCATTGGATTTGAATTAAAAGCGTGCTTTGCATGTATTGGATTTGGTTCATTGTGATTTATGGGGCTCGGCCCCGGTTATGTGAACCGATGGGTTTCGTTATTATGCGGTGTTTGTCGACGATTATTCTCGCTTTACATGGTTATTTCCAATGCACAAAAAATCTGAATTTTTTTATGTCTTGGTGAAATTTAATTCCCTTGTTTGCAACCAATTTTCTAGCACTATCAAAGTATTCCAAAGTGATGTGGGACTTAATTTAAAAATGGAAGAGTAAGTGAATTCTTTGCAACTCGTGGTGTATTGCATCGATTTTCTTGTCCGTATACCCCTCAGTAAAATGGGCGTGCGGAAAGAAAACACATGCATATTGCTGAAATGGCCTTTTGCTTTTATTCCATGCTCATACACCAGCTGCGTGTTGGTTTGATGCTTTCACTACGGCTTCTTATATTATTAATCGATTGCCTTCGGTTATTTTGGGTGTTAAATCGCCATATTAGATTCTGTTTGGAGTTGATCCAAATTTTGCCAACTTCAAGCCTTTTGGTTGTCGTGTTTATCCCTATCTACGTAATTATGCAGTGCACAAGTTGGCTCCTCGTAGCCACCCATGTATATTTCTCGGATATAGCAGTATTTATAAGGGTTTTGGGTGTTTAGAGCTTGCTTCCTCTCGAGTTTATATTACTCGCTACGCTCAATTTAATGAAATACAATTTCCAATTTCTGGTTTTGATAATATTGTTGCTGATAAGGATTTAGATTTTCAACATTTTTTTAATCACAGGTCCTTACCAGAATTACTCATTTGGTCACCACCTCTTCTCCGTCCACGGTGCCATCTCAGCAGCCTGCTTGCTCACTTTGTCCAGCAGATCCTGTTGAGTTACCTCCCCAACATGCTGCTCCGGCTTCGATTCAATCTGCTCCCCTTCCGCCTGCTACGCCTCTTGCGCCCGTACCCATTAACAATCATCCTATGACCACTCGGGCGAAAGCTGGTATTGTTCGTCCTCGGCATTTTGTTGATATTGCTACCACGGCCCTACTTGCAGCATTATCTAAATATGTCGAACTAAAAGATTTTCGCTCGGCACTTAAACAACCTCACTGGTACATGACTATGAATGAGGAGATGATTGCATTGAAGGACAATAATACTTGGGAACTGGTTCCTCGTCCCCAATCTGGAAATGTGGTCAGTTCTAAACGGGTTCTTCCGCACGAAATATAAATCAGATGGATCTATTTAGCGTTATAAGGCCAGATTGGTTGCTCAGGGATTTACTCAAATCCCTAGTTTCGATTTTTCGCATACATTCAGCCCCGTTGTCCGTGCGGCTACTGTTCGAGTTATTTTATCCCTTGCGGTGCAGCGTTAATGGCCCTTGCATCAACTTGACGTCAAGAACGCCTTTCTCAATGGATTTCTTGATAAATCGATTCCCATGGCTCAACCACCGGGATTTATTGATTTGAAATATCCAAATTATGTGTGCCAACTTAAGAAAGCTCTATACGGTCTTCGGCAAGCTCCCCGCGTTTGGTTCACACGGTTCAACAACTTTCTCATCAGTTTGGGTTTTGTGTGTAGCCAGTAGGATACTTCCTTTATCTTCATCGATATGACTGCACTATATTCCTTCTCCTCTGCGTTTATGATATTATCATCACGGGCAACAACTCTTCTTTTCGTCAGAATTTTATTGCTCGCATTAATGCATAATTTACAACGAAGGATCTTGGTAGATTGTCTTATTTTCTTTGTCTTGAGATCACACACACGGATTCGGGATTATTCTTGGTACAAGCTAAGTACGCCTATGATATTCTCACGAGGACCTCCATGCTCGATGCCAAACCGGTATATACTCCTCTATCTACAGGGACGACACTTGTAAGTTATGGTGATCCATATGCTGATGTCACTCACTATCGATCTTTAGTTAGGGCTCTACAATATCTTACTATTACTCGACCTGATTTATCTTTTGTCGTAAGCCATGTTAGTCAATTTCTCCAATCACTAACCAATGAGCATTTTCTTGTTGTTAAAAGGATTCTCCGTTACGTAAAGGGTACCTTACATTTTGGCCTCAACTTCACTCGATCGTCCAACACTGTATTTGTGGGTTATTCGGATGCGGATTGGGCTCGATGTGTTGAAACACGTCGATCAACCTACGGCTACTCGATTTTTTTGGGTGATAATTTTGTTTCTTGGAGTGCAAAGAAGCAACCCACTGTCTCTCGCTCGAGTTGTGAGTCTGAATATCGAGCCCTAGCTAATACAATTCAAGAAATGATTTGCCTAACACAGTTGCTTCACGAGCTTCGTGCACTTCCATCAGCTCGTCCCCTTCGTCTTTGCGATAACACCAGTGCATTGTTTCTCAGTCAAAATCCAGTGGCGCACAAGCGTGCTAAACACATAGACATTGATTGTCATTTTGTACGTGAACTTGTTTCATCCTATAAGCTCAAAACTAAGCATGTTTCGATAAATATTCAAGTTGCGGACATATTTACCAAAAGCCTTCCCTGCACTTCGTTCGAACTGCTTCGTTCCAAGCTTTGCGACGGTGTTCACCAACATCCAGCTTGAGGGGGGATATTAGAGATAGCAATATTGATAAGGTGATATATTCACGTCAACAACTTCATAAAGATAGAGATAAGAGTATATCTAATTGAATTTTAAATATTCCTTGTATTTAGATTATTTTGTTGCAAACCCTCTGATATATATACAATTTCACATCACCTCTTTTCTCAAGGTGATAGAATAATTATCTTCACAAATTCAAATTCGAATTCTGGAAGCTTCTATACTCGTCCAAAATATTTGAAGTGTTGGATAAGGCTTGACCCATAACTAATGGGTCGGCCCAATTGCTCAAATGGGCTTTCAGAGTTTTTGGTACTGTAAAAAGATAGGTGGGCCACAAAGATCACCAAAGACCAATTGCCAAATTCGAAGACGAGCCAAACGGGCGCGCGTGTGGCTTTTGGGAGTGTGTACCCATTAAACATAGTTGGACTTAAGAATCACTTCAATGCTTATAAAGCCTCCAAAAGTTTTGTAGACTTCTTATATGGGACAAGGTGACCTTTCACCTTCCCACCCTAAACTTATCATTAAAGTTGAAAACTCATCTACTTAATTAATTAATTTCTCACTCACCGAAACTCGGTTTTGAGACATTAAATATATCACGTTCATCTACTCCACGAGTAGATCGAATATGTCACGTTTTATTATTCAATAATTAATGTTTAACCCATCTATTAATTTTAATTAGATAAGGATATCAAAATCCATTAATTCCAACAATCCCCCGCATGAGTGAAAATTGTGTCTATAGTTCATTGTTCAGTTCAATTGAGACTTCAGTGCATCCGGAAAAGTAGTTTTTGGCTTTGAACTTTTTGTAGCCGAACACTATCGGGTACACCGGCGGCTTAGTGGACGCGGTGACTTGAACTAATCCTCCATCGTGTATACCTAATCAACAGTGCAAGCACACTTCTATCTCGACTCTATATCGTTCTCACGCTTTTGTCCGTTTTGGCCATAAACGTCCTTTGTATTCATAAATGTTTGGTCGAAGTGGCCCACATCTTGAGTATCCCGTTATAGGTGGTCTCCTTTTGAGTATCCCGTTATACCTAGTCCTTAGGAATCATTAAGAGTCAAAGACTCAACCTTTACCACATCTTACGGTTCTTAACACTTGATGAAGTGCTGTCAGGAATGGTCATGATTTTCAAGTGTTGTATCACTAACTTCCACTGTTTAGTTTTCCCATTGAACTAAATTATTGGGATCTTCAGTCATCATGGTTGGGTTTCCACTGCTTTAGTTTTTCTTGTGGGTTTTAGACCCATTCCTCTACCAGTTTGTTCATTTGATCTCGATTTATGCTCTTCGTGAGCGGATCCGCTATATTGTCTCTTGACTTCACATAGTCAATAGACATTACTTCAATTGAGATCGACGATGTATGTGTCTTGACTTTCCGTTATACATGACGTCCATAGCTTTTCCAATAGCAGCTTGACTGTCACAATGTACCATCACAGAGGGTACTGGTTTGTTCCAGCAAGGAATGTCTTCTAGAAAGTTACGCAACCATTCAGCCTCTACACCAGTTAGGTCTAAAGCGATAAATTTTGATTCCATTGTGGAATGAGCAATACACGTTTGTTTCTTGGATCTCCACGACACTGCTCCTCCTCCAGTAGTGAATACATATCCACTAGTGGATAACAAATTTTTAGTGTCGGATATCCAGTTTGCATTACTGTACCCTTCGAGTACAGCTGGATATCTCATCATGTAGTGAAGCCTATGGTTAAGGGTGTACTTCAAGTATCTTAAGACCCTTTTTAGAGTCTTCTAATGCTCGTGACCTAGATTATTCGTGTATTGACTCAGCTTGTTCACAAAGCATGCAAGACTAGGGCGTTTTCTAGAACACGCCGGCGAACGCGGTCCGTCACCAGGATCAGAAGAAAATTTCCTTTGAGATGTTAACTTTTTCTTCAAATAATTTTAATTCTTCAAATCTTTATCCCAAAAATCTCTCAACTAAATTATAATTTATTTCTCTATTTTATACATCAAGTTTTCTTCTGGGATCAGAGCGGCAAAACATGTTCTTTAAAAATACACCCATTGACAGTTCATTTCGCACCCACATTTTTTATAAATACACCCATTGATAGAAATTGTACCTAGTCGTCTTCTTCGAGCAGTTTTCGGCCACCCAGGCCGCGGCCGGACACTACAATTTACGACGGTCTTAATCTTTAAATATTTTTTATTTCTTTAAATATTATTTATTAATTATTATGGGTCAAAGTTATTTTGTATTAGTACATGTCATAATATATCTTACTACATGTAATAATATATGTTACTGGTTATTATAATGTGAGTTACTTAATCAACAAAATACTAGAAAAAAATATATTTTACTACACAAAAGAATTTTTATTACTATATGAAATAGTTTGTGTTATTACTACATTAATAATGTGTTTAACTACATAATTTTTTTTATGTTACTACATACTACAATTTGAATTACTACACTGAATTAGAGCTGTCAAAACGGGCTAACGGGGCGGGCCGGTCCACAACCCACTTCAACCCGTCATTTTACGGGTTTTGGCGGGCCGGTCCACGGCGGGGACGGGCTGAAAAATACTCAACCCAACCCACGGCGGGTTGCGGGCTAGCCCACGGGCTTTTTCAGTATATATTAATTTTTTACTTTTTCACATCTATTAAAAAAAATTGTACAAATGATTTGGAATAATCTTTATTAAACCCACACACAGTTGACGTCAATAATTTTAATCTCTTACGACCTCAAATATATATTATTTTGTTTAATTAACAAATCAATCGAACTAAAATTTAAACCTTCAAATTGTTTAAATCCTTATTGTCAAAAGGGTTAATCAATATATAATATTCAATGAATGATTAATTGACAAATCAACCCAACTATCAGTAGCAAATATCAATTTGCGAATACACGTCTCACCACACACACTCTCAATCTACTACGACAATGGTGTATTCTCATTCACAAATCTCAATTTTGTTTAATAGTATAATATTTTTGTGATTTGAAATCTTGATTTAAAGTTGAATTGAATTTATAAATTTTTAGTTATCACATTTTTACTTACAATTCAATTTAAAAAAATAAAAAAATATAGTTTTTTAAAAGCCCGCGGGCCAACCCGCCCCGTCCGCGGTCAAACCCGCCAAAACCCATGACCCATGCGGTCTGGTCCATACGAGCCTGCTTTTTAAACGGATCTAAATTATTCAACCCAACCCACCTTTTTTATAGACGGGGGCGGGCCGACCCAACGGGCCTAGCCCATTTTGACAGCTCTACACTGAATATGCATTTATTAGTATATGTAACTTTATCAAATGATCTAATATTTTTTGCATCATCCTGCAATAAAACAATATGTATTACAACATGGTTATTGTGTTTACTTCATGCGATAATATATGTTACTACATATTATAATGTGCGTTACTACATCAACAAAAACACTAGAAAAAAACGTGTTACTAAATTAAAGAATTTGTATTATTATATAAAATAGTTTGTGTTATTATTATATAAAATAATGTGTGTTACTACATATTACAATTTGAATTACTACATTTAATATCTCGCGTTCAGCAATAAAATAAAAAATAAAAAAAATCACAGAAATTGGTTAAAAATTTAGGTCAAAATTAAAATAAAATAAAAAATAAAAAAAATCACAGAAATGGGTTAAAAATTTAGGTCAAAATTAAAACACAAGCGGACTATATATTTTTAGTCCATTGACTTAATAAGTCAATATTTGATTCCTTTTCGTCAAGATTAAATTTCTTTTTTCACGACTTTTTTTTATTTAATTCATTTGCTATGAAATTCAAAGTCAATATTTGATTCCTTTTCGTCAAGATTAAATTTCTTTTTCCACTGTATTTAACACTTCAAAGTTACCATTGCTACAAAATTCAAAGCCGAGCGCGCGCATGTGGCTCTTGGGAGTGTGTGCTCATTAAACATAGTTGGATTTTTCTTAGTGTAGTTAAATTGTACAAAGTGACTATATATGTAGTCAGCGCGTTGAATCGCGCCACGTGGCGTCGTATGTTGTTTTTTAAATTGTATTTTGTTATTTACTATATTATCCTTCGTTTATTAAAATTATTTTTAATATATATATATTAAGCAAAATTACTATTCTACCATTTTTTATATAAGCAAAATTACTATTCTACCCTTTTTTACAAATATTATTATTATAAAAATTAAATAAATCAATCAAAAAATAATTAAATAATAAATACACTGGAAGTACTCACTTGCACGGTCCAACAGCCGTGCACGGTTGCACGTTCGATACTCAGTAAACCGTGTAATCTTAACAATGTGTTGTAAGTGCTCACTTTCACGGTCCAACAGCCATGTACAGTTGCACGGTCGATACTTTGTCACCCGTGTAAATCGAAACATGTACTGGAAGTACTCACTTGCACGGTCCAACAGTCGTGCACGATTGCACGGTCGATATATTCAGTAAACCGTGCAATCCAAAAAATGTGTTGTAAGTACTCACTTTTAAGGTCCAACAGTCGTGCCTGGTTGCACGGTCGATATTGAGTACATTGTGCAAAAAAAAAAATGTTCTTTTCTTGTTCACGTGCTCGAGCCAGAAATAGGGCAGCGACTTGGCGGCGTCAATGGAGTGCGTGTTCGCAGTGGAAAGAAAACCAATGTATTTGTGTTCTAGATTTAGGTTCATATGACTTTTTTTTGTTTAATTTATTTTTTTATTGTTAATTTTAATAATAATAATATAAGGGTAAATAAGTAGTTTTATCATTATATATTTTAATTAAATTAAGGATAAAAATGTAAATTTAAAATTATATATTTTAATTAATTAAATTAAACAAAAGGTAAATTTAATTGACTACAGTAGTCATACGACACTCTAACTACATGTAGAAGGTCCCAACATAGTTGGACTTAAGAACCAGTTCAATACTTATAAAAAAAGCCTCCAAAAATTTTATAAACTTCTTATGTGGGACAATGTGACCTTTCGCCTTCTCACCCTCAAACTCATCATTAAAGTCCATCAACTTAATTAATTAATTTCTCACTCACCGAAATTCGATTTTGAAACATTAAATATACTATGTTCATCTACTTCGCAAGTAAATCGAATATGTCATGTTTAATTATTCAATAATTAATGTTTAGCTCATCTAATAATTTTAATTAAATAAGAGTACCAAATCCCATTAATTCCAAATTAATTCCAACAGTTTAAAATGTTACTATTTCAATATCAATTGGTAAACACCGGCGAATAGATAGATCCCTCACGTCTCAACTCTCAATTATAGACTCGGTTCAAACCAGTCCCTTAACTATATTTTTTTTTTCCAATTAAACACTCATATTTTTATTTTGATTTCACATATATATATTTTAATTTAGTATTTATCCCGATACATGATTAATTTTAACGACAAAAGAATTCTGATAGAATTCTAAATAAAATTTATCTTTTTAAGATATTATATACGACGTGAGTATTTAATAATTTTTAAATTATTATATAATTTGTTAATTATACAACAAACTCATCTCATCCCAAATACTAAAATTTAATAAAAGTTGTCAAATAAAATATATTCCCTCCAGTCCAATTTCATTATTCTCACTTTTTTTTTTTTTTGTTGGTTGTCTAATTTTAGCTCATTCCCTTTTTAAAAATAATATTATTCACACTACTTTAACTCCACCCTCGAATCATCACTTATTTACTCAAATTGTCACTAACTTTATTCATAAACAATCATTTTGGGTACCGCAACTAACACCCCAAAACATGTTATACACACCCCATCATTTTAAAAATGAAAATAGATAATTGTAAAATGACTAATAACCCTTATACAAATTAAAGACAATTTTTTTAAAAAAATGGAAAAAATCTTTAAAAATGTAATTAAAATCTGAAAAGTATTTTAAAAGATTAATAAAATCTTAAAAAATATTTAATTTAAATAAATCAAATATTTTTTTAAAAATAATCTGAAAAAATTAAATATTTAATAAATTATTCAAATAAAAAATTCAAAAATCAATTAAAAATAAATTCGTAATTTTTTTAATAAATCGTAAAATATAATTAATTAAAAAATCAATTAAAATTAAGATTTCGAATAATGATAAATAAAATCTAAAAAATTAAAAATCTCCTAAATCTTAAGAATTAATTATAAATATTAAAAATATAATTGATTAAATTATTTTTTAAAATTTAGTTGAAATTTTTAAATTTTATTTAGCTTTATTTATTTTTTAATTAAATATTGAGTTGATTTTTCTTTATTATTTTATTTTTTAAAAAATAATCGTTAATCATTAAGTCTTTATTTTATTTGATTTATTTTTTAGATTTTATTTAGATTTAATTATTATTTTTTCATTTTTTTAAATTTTTTAATTGATTGTTTCATTTTAAATTATTTTTTAAAATTTAGTTGATTTTTTTTAAAAAAATTCGAAGTTTACACGTAATTTGATTGTATTATTGATTTTTTTGTTAATTAAATTTTAAATTTTATACTATATTTTTATAGATTTAGTTAATTTTTATTGGTTAAGAGGATTGAAGGGTAAATAGGAAATAATTGGGGTGTGTACAGTAATAAAAATTGAATTTTAAATTTTAATGGGGTGTGTTTAACATTTGGGGTGTGTATAACATTTTATGGGGTGTTATTAGCGCCGCCCATCATTTTACTTGGAGATTCTGTTGGATTTTTTTTGGAATTTAAAGTTTGTGGATTTAGAAAATTCATGGACTCTATGGAGAGTTAGACTGACTTTTTTATTCCACGTTATACCTCGGCCTCATTCTCATTTTCCACGTAGCATTAGCAAAACAGTTCTTCCATGCATTAGCTTCAGTTCTAATTGGCTTTGAGAAAGTAATTCCAAATTTTCAATTTTCCTCTTGCACGTTGAGATGTGGTGAATCTTGTATATTCTAATCCAGCACGAGTCAATACTAACTCTGCTTGTGTTTGAAATGGGAACTTGTGAATTGATTGTAATTTGAAAATACCAAAAATTTGATTGAATAATTGGGTGACGACCTTGACCACCAAAATTTTTTAGATATATTGAACACCATTAGATAACGGTGTCCGATATACTATAATTTTTAAAGAAAGAACATAATTTTAAAATACAGAGATGTAAATCTTTTTCACGATAATAATGATGGTGAAGAATCTGTGATGCTTATCGAAGAACATAATTAACAAAAGTTTTTTTTTTTCTTCTCTTTCAAGTCTTCTAAGATAATCCGTTGAAATCTCTACTTTTTAGAAGAGATTTTGAATAGTGAAATTTATTTATATTTTTTAAGGAGAATCCAACGAAATCATAGAGTATTAAAATTCATAGATTGTTGAATACCTAAAGATTTCTAAAGACTTTTTAAAATCCGTATTGAATACCTCAAAATTTTGAAAGACTTTTAAAAATTCGTATTGAATACCCAAATTTTAAAAGTCCAAAAAAATCCAACAAAATCTCAATTGAATACAACCCCTAAAACTCGTGCCCATATAAATAAAATTGGACGAAGTGAGTATCATGTTTAGCTGAAAATTTGTTATATCATGACACGTGTGCGTGTACAACTCATCAAAGTTATGCCACGTCGGATAAAAGCGCGTGTTTAGCAACAAAATCGTGTGGCCGTTACAAGAAGACTCGCTTACGTTTGCGGCCTTCGCGTGGAACAAATATACTTAAACGTGCAATGTGTGATACCATATAATTTTCAAATAATATAATATAGCTTTTCAACCAATAGTTTTCTTAGAATCAAAATCCTTCACGCGGCCATTCTTCTCTCTCATAATTCCAATTTCTCAAAACCTATATAATTAGGGTTCGATTTCATACAAATTTCCCAAATTCTTCTGCTTCCCAGCGCCATCAACGTTAAAGATGGCGTCAATTGGGATTCAATATGCCAAAATCTCACACCGCTCTTTCCTTCCCACCAACAGATCTAACCACATTTTTTCCTCCAATTTGAATTTATCCCTACCCAACACAAAGAAGATTATTACTTCTGCATCAATTGCTCCATCGAATCAAGTTACACTTTCCCCAAATCGAAATCCAGTACCAGTTGAATCGGACAGCAAGGACGCAGATTACCACAAGATCATCGATTCAATGATGCACAATTCCGTGACAGACATTGTGAAGAACCTGAAACAAGCGCCTCTACTAGTGCAAATCTACTCAGAAAAGGAGGGAATCAAGATCCATACGGAGAAGGCGGTTCTGGAAAAATGGCCTCTGGTGAAGGAAACGTGGCGGAGTGAGGGATCAAAATCTCCGGATGGTTTGATTTTTGTTGAGGAATTAGGGGAAGAAGATGAAGATGGTGTGACAAGGGCGTGGGGCATAGTGGTGCAAGGGAAGGGGGCGGAGCGTGTGCCTGCTTGCTATTTACTGAAAACAAGTAGGGTGTGTGCAGGATTTGGATTAGGGTTCTGCACACATTTTTGCTTGATGAGGGTCAATCATTTTTGGGATAGTGCCTTTGAACAGTTTAAAGATTTGTGGTTGTTGCAATGACGGATTTGGTTTAGAGTAGAAATTAACTATTATTTGAGTAGTTGTGTACAAAATAATTAAGATTGGGAAGTATATATATTTCATCTAAAAAATTCAATTATTTGTTGGTTCAATCATGTTTGCATTTGCTAATCTTCTCATGCGTTTCCAGAGATGCCCTGTTTTTTTTTTCCCCTTCTTTGTGGTCAGAGATGCTCTGTTTTACAATTAGACTTTGCTTATTTTGCCTTTTTATTTTTTTAAAACTGATATTTAAAATTTAGTGTTTTTTTAATTTTGACGTAATATGTGATATTTTTTTTTTTTGGGTATTCGGGGTTGTATTTGATGTAAGATTTTGTATTTAATGTAATTTTTTTTTACTATGATTGTTAAAAAAAAAAAATTGAGTAGAATTTTACTTACATGTGTTATAACTTATACTCCCTCCGTCCCACAATAACTTTTACATTTTTCATTTTAGGACGTTCCACTATAACTTTCACACCCTTTAAATGAAAAATATTTTATAAACTCCACTCACACAATATCTTCAATTTTACTCAAATGCCATTAATTTTTCTCCACACATACACAAAAGTCAACTCATTTATTTACTTTATACATAAAGTTTTACAAAATTACCTCTCAAAACTCCACTCATTATTACACTTTCTTAATATGTGTGCCCATCTAACCATGCAAATTAATATGGGACGGAGGGAGTAAATAATATTCCCTCCATCCACCAAATGTAGTTCCATTGGGGCTATGCAAATTAATATGGGACGGAGGGAGTAAATAATACTCCCTCCATCCACCAAATGTAGTTCCATTGGGGTGGGGCACAAATTTTAAGAAAAAGATAGATAAAGTAGATAAAGTAAGGGTATTATAGGGTGGGGTACAAATTTTAAGAAAAAGATAGATAAAGTAGATAAAATAAGGGTATTATAGGGTATTGTGGGGTCCATTGTGAATAAAGTTGATGACAAATTGAGTAATTAAGTGATGAGTTGAAGGGTGATAGTTTCAATAAAGTGTATGAAACTACATTTGATGGACAAAGAATATGAGTCAAATGGGACTACATTTCATAGACGGAGGGAGTATTACTTTGTCTGTCCGTGTCAAGTAATTCGGGTCGATTAGACGTCTCCAACCAAGTAGAATACTTGAAGATATAAGAAATAACTGCTCTAGGATAGTAATTCAAAAAGTAATCAACGAGACAAACAGCACACACGAATTTAAATGGTTCGATCAATGTGATCTACATCCACTGGACCAGACAAGTACTTCTTTGATTGATAAAGAATGTTTACACACTCATTCACTCGGAATAGGATATTTCCTCACTTCACTCGTGAACTCACACAACTCAAAGATTACAAAACGTACTACAATTCTATCCAACCTTTACAATGTACACATACAAGAGTATATAAAGACCAAAGGTAGTTGCTGCTGTTAGGAACTGTTTGAGTAGTTATCAACTGTTTGCAACCGCTTGTAACAACTCATGTGCTCTGTTATTGCCCAACTGAAATGGTAGTTATGCCCTCAAGTAGTTGTAACTGTAATACAGTTAGTTAAACTAACTAACTTCCAAATCAGAAGACTTGTCTATAAAGATCAGAACACTACTTAGTGTGCTGATGCTCAACTCTTCTGTTACTGTGATCAAAAGCTAACTCTGCTCATAGACTCCTTACTGTGCTGATCCACTCTGCTGAAGTACTGTGCTTGGTATACTCTGCTGAAGTACTGTGCTAACTCAGTACTGTGCTGACCCACTACTGTGCTGATCCACCAACTGTGTTGAAATCTAAGCATCACCTCCTCAGCTGATTGAAAACCTTCAACTCATCTGATTCCGGCCTAAGTCATCTTATTTGATCCTATCAGCACACTACTCACTTAGTGTGCTGACTATGAGATTATGAGATAACACTCACAGTCCGTCTATAAGCTTTCAATTTTATCGTATTGATTCGTCCGTCTATAAACTTCTCACACATTTTTTATAAATATTTTTATATTTTTTCTCTCTATCTCCCTCCTTTTATCAATCACATCACTTGTACTAAATTAAAGCTGGGAGTATATATTATTTAATTAGATTTACAATTTGATTAAACAACTTATGTTATGTTTTTGGGGAAAATTGCATTTTTGCCATGTAAGAATAAAGTCAAATCATTTTCGGCCCTCTTTCATACACTTTTGGTCCCGTTAGTTTTTTTTTTTTTTTTTTTATACACTTTTAATTTCATAGTAAATTTATGTTTGTTTTTAATTTTTAACGAATAAAAATTGCGTGAAAATTACTCATCCCTTAAAACACACCCAAAAGCCTAATATCGGATTAAAATTTTGGTAATATCACTAAAATTATAAAACCACCAAATGTATTTTTCAATTTGATTTTTTTGTATATTCAAATTATTTTTCAAATTTTACTTTTAAATTTGTATTTTTTTTTTGTATATTTCAGTTTTAATACAAGAAATTTCTTCAAAAGTTATTTAAATTACATTATTTTTTTCGTAATTTTTAATAATATTCAAATTCTTTAATTAAAAAAATATATATTTAGATTCTATAAAAAAAATTCAAATTATATAAGTGAGTGAGATTTCTTCATTTATAGTAAAAAAATTAATATTCAAAATTCTATTGATTTTATTTATTTTTTAATTCTATAAATATAATTTATTATTAGTTTTAAAAATATTTTTGTATTTTTTTAATTATAATTATTTTTTTAGGAATATTTTTTGGTCAACTAACGTTTTCATCCAAAAACTAACGGTTTCTATTCAAAAACTATGTTACAGGACCAAATTCGTAATAAACATAACCATTTACAAACCTCAGGATCAAAAGTGATTTTGAAAAATTCCTACAAGCTTAAAAGTGAAATTTCCCTATATTTTTTAGAGTGATGATAAAGACATTATTTTCATTTTAAGATATGCATTATGTTTGGATGGAGGGATTAATGGTTTGAGTTATTATATTATTGCGTTATCAATTTATTGTATTATTAGTATTTTTTTTTTTTTAGTGAAATGATTAAGGTGAGATTATAAGAATTAAAATAGATTTGATAGGGTTGTATTTAATTGTAAAATTATATTCAACAATTATTGGACAATAAAAAGTAGATCATATAAAATAAAAGAAACTTAGGACCATAAGTTCACAGGTCGATTCAGAGATCGGAGTGCCATTAAAACCTTGCTTGGAAAAATTCTCGTTAGGGATAAAATTCAGGTTAAGGAAAAAGGTACACTCCTCTAAATGTTAATGTCTATAGAAATCAGTATATAAATCATTATGCATAAATGAGAGTAAAAAGTCTGGAGGTAGCCTCTCCAGACACAATCAAGGTCAGTCTCGACCACAACATCCGCCGTCATCTCTCTGAAGACGTGTGAGTATCTAATGTGCATGTCCTGGCCTGTGTAAGAGGGTAGATCTAGCTCCAAAGTCTTTGGAGACGCCAAGAAATAGAAGGATTGGTGATGATAAAAGTGTCCATCGAATATTCAACAATTATTGGAATTGGATTTTGGGAGGTCAAAAATGGTTTGCCACCAACACATGAGTGCAATTAAATTTCTTTTGATGGAATTCAATTATTCAATGGTCAATTTTGGCCCTCAAAAGAGTTTTTGATGGTCAAGTTTTTCGCAGCTATTTTTGTATCACTATTTAAACATTTCTAGTCCTAGAGTTGATGGAAATTAATTCAGATTTGCATCTTTGTATTTCACTAATTTTGTTCAAATACACATAAATTGAAAATTTATTAATGAAAGGAGTTATTTAATTTATCTATAAATTAATAATTATTAATTAATATTTTATTAATTTATGGAGTAATAAAATACTTAATTTATAAACACCCTTATAAACTTCCACTTGTAATTAATTATTGTATGTTAAATGAAGGGTCTAATTTGAAAGAATACTTCAATCTTCCGCATTATTATACTTCTTGTATTACTTTATAGAATAAAATCATACACTTATGAGGCTATTAAATCAGCAATCACGTTGAATAATTTCTTGTTGAGCTATGAGAAAACGACACCATAAATTCTTACAATGATAAAGAAAATTAGAGACGAGATTCAAGGTGAAATTGATTTCAACAAAAAATAAAAGACAATTGAGTCATTTTTCAAGAAACCTTCATAAATCATTCATGTAATACGTAATATATAAGGAATTATTAATTTATATTTTATATGGGGTCTATAAAAATTATAAAAAATGTATTATCTTATAATTTTAGTGAGTTTATTAATTTAACACCCTATCCTGAATTGGGACCGACTAAAAATATTATTTTAGAAAGTTTATTAATTAATCGAGTATTTTTTTTAGTTTTGATGAATCTCTTATTTTATGATATATGATTAATTATATATGGATAATATGATGTGGGCTCTCTCCTATGTTGATTTGGGTTTATATGAGTCATTATATATATATATATATATATATATATATATATATATATTTTTTTTTTTTTTTTTATATCTTAGTTTACAAGATAAATACAACATGTCAATATTAATCCAAACTCAAGATCTTCAATTGAAGACACATTTGATACAACACCATTGATCATATTTTCAGATATTATACAAATCAAGAGATTTTCGAAAGGATGAAAACCTCTTGTCATCAAGAGCTTTAGTGAATATGTCAGCCAATTATTTTTCAGTAGAAATATACTCCAACTTAACAACTTCATTTTCAACAAGATCTCTAATGAAGTGATGTCTAATACTTATATGCTTTGTCAATGAATGTTGCACTGAATTTTTAGAGATATTAATAACACTTGTATTATCACAGTACACAGTCAATACATCACTAGTTAAGCCATAATCATGAAACATTTTTTGCAACCATAGTAATTGAGTACAACAACTCCCTACTGCAATGTATTGTGATTCAGCTTTGGATTGAGAAACACAGTTTTGCTTTCTACTGTGCTAAGAGATCAAGTTATTCCCCAAATAAAAGCAACCTTCACTTGTGCTTTTTCTGTCATCACAATCACCTGCCCAATCTGCATCACTTTACCCAATCAAGGTACTGTTTGTATCTTTGTTATACCAAATACCTAAATCACATTTTCCTGCAACAAATTTTATAATTCTCTTGACAGCATTCATATGTGATTCCTTAGGGTTAGGTTGATATCTAGCACATAGACATACACTGACATAATATCAGGCCTACTAGAGCTCAAGTAAAGGAGACTGCCTATCATTGATCTGTATAATGTTGGGTCAACACTCTGGCCAACATTATCTTTACTCAATTTCTGAGTTGATCCCATAGGTGTCTTCATGTGTTCAGAATTCTCTAAACCGAACCTTTTTCACTAGATTTCTAGCATACTTGCTTTGTGAAATGAAAATGCCATCTTTGTGTTGTTTAATCTGCAGTCCTAAGAAGTAATTTAAATCACCTGCCATGGACATTTCAAATGTAGATGTCATTTCATTTACAAACAGTTTGAGCATATTATCACATGTAGATCCAAATATTATATCATCACATAGATTTGAGCAATCATAATAGCTTTACTCTCATGTTTAATGAACAGTGTTTTTTCTGCTCCTCCTCTTACAAATCCAAATTCAATCAAAAAATCAGTTAGTCTTTAATACCATGCTCTATGTGCTTGTTTCAAGCCATATATAGCCTTTTTCAGTTTAAAGACATGACAAGGAAACTTAGGGTTTTCAAAACCTTTTGGTTGTTCAACAGAAACTTCTTCCATGAGAATACCATTAAGAAAGTAGCTTTAACATCAATTTGGTGTAGTTTTATGTCAATATAGCATGCAATGACAAGTAAAAGTATAATGGACTTTATTCTAGCAACAGAAGCAAATGTTTCATCAAAGTCTACACCCTCTACTTGTGTATAACCTTGAGCAATCAATCTAGCTTTTTTTCTAATAATGTTTCTCATCTCATCAGTTTTGTTTTTTGTGTCCATTCCTTACGTGGCAACGCCACATCAATAAATCTTTCTCTAATAAATTTAATCTTATTCTTATCATTATCTTCATGTAAATAGGAATAAAATATATCCACTAATAATTTTTTTAATATTTAATTTAATTTATCTCTAACAAATAATTAGATAATTTTTCATATAAATAGAAAAAAATTCTTTCTATTCAACCAACGCAAGAAAACAGAAACAAATAACATACTTATATACATATATATTACAACAATATACGTATATTTTATTCTTGAGTTGATTAAATTGAAATATTTTATTCTTATTTACATGAAAATATTATCTAATTATTTGTTAGAGATAAATTAAATTAAATATTAAAAAAAATTGGTGGATATATTTTATTTCTATTTATATGGAGATAAAAAAAACTCTAATATTGATAAGGATAACATTAAGTTAAATTTATTAAAGAATAATTTATTGACGTGGCATTGCCACGTAAACGTTGGGTAGTGTATCATTACTGTATTTGTTATTATGATTGTTACTTGGTAGATAAATGGGTTAGGGACCTTCCCGGACCTCAAGGCCCAGGGCATGCTAAAGAGATCAAGCTCATGCCAGCGCATGTTTATTGAGAAACGAGTCAAAGTCCATTTGCGAGAAGGCAACTGAACAAGAGTCCACGAAGTGCCTCTGATTTGTCTCAGAAATATCGGAGCTGAACTATCAGTAGAGAAGATCATGAGATATTTGAATGAAGATGATAACCCTTTAATTGTGGGCCGCGGACTCGTGAAAGGTCCGCTATAGGTTCGCGAGATTTTCAGGATAAGTTGTTAGAGGAGATAAAGGAGGAGATGGTTATTCCTCCCCTAAGGTACATTCATAAACACCAATTCAACATCATCCCCATAAAAAATCACACATTATGACTTTAAACTCATTGGAACACGAGTTTTTACATATTATACACTTAAAAATACGAGTTGTCACCTGAGATTCACGATTGTTGTTGGGATATAGATCCCACTCCATGAGCAACAATGTAATATGTATTAGTTTTGATGACCAAAACACTTATAAGCTTTTAGCAAGACAAGTTGATATTTATCTGATAGAACAAAGCTGATATTGTATAAAACAACTTATTGTATAGTCTAGTCTAGAAGTGAACTCAGTTGTATGTAGTTCAGCTGATATAACTAAGAATAGCTATAGTTCAAGAAGACAAGAAGACAAGAAGACTAGGAAGAATGGAATTCCATGTGTGAACAAGATGATAAGGTTCTTGTATACCTATATACCTCAACACTTAGAATAAATCAAGACAAGAGGAAGAACTATGAAGACAAGATGATGTTCACTCATTTGTATCTAGATCAGAAGACACAAGACAAGAAGCCTTACACTAGCTAACCAAGTAATAAGATAAGATGGCAAGATCAGCAGAGATGAAGTAAAGATCGAAATAAGGCTAAGTATGGAGAGAACCGAATGTGTATGTCAATTGTGTGACGGTGGACCTGACTCTAAAGACCCTATAGACGCCAATGTATGCTAGGAGAGGAGCTTGTCAATGTGCTAACCGTCAGAACCAAGTCCGACTCAATCCATAAAAACCTCCAGCCCTGGGAATGGGCATACTGAATCGCAATAAGAGCCGCCGCAAGCTCCGCCTCAAAAGGAAGACCCCATCCCACCTATTGGGCAATAGCTGCAACAAAGAAACCTCTGAATTTCCTAAACACCACCCCTACATGCAAACTACCTGGAGATTATGTTACGCTATCGTCAACGTTGACCTTGTACCAAGCCGGATCTGGAGGAATCCACCTCACTAACGAGCCCTACCGTGGTGGCCTATGTCTACCCAATACTCCAAGCGACCTAGCAATCATAAAGACCCGAACAAAGCCATCTACATAACCCCGGGATATATTGTTAGCCTCCTTAATACCAGTCACGATCTACGCCATACATCGCCTAACAGAGGGGGAGACCCCATCAAAGATCACTCTATTCCGCAAAGCTCAAATGGCCCAAACAGTAGTGACAAACCCCGCCCTCCAAAGCTCCAAAGATTGCGGGTCCAGCTGCACTCTAGTAGCCAAAAGGAAGATACAGTATCCAAAAAGTTGACCCCAATGTGGATAATGATGCTAAATAACCGAGTCAGATGTTGTAAAACCTCCAAAGTGAAGGGGCGCTGAACTAGCAAATGGTCTAGGGACTCTGAATCCCTACGACACAACATATAAATCGATGGCCCTTGGATCCCAAGAGACAAAAGCCAATCAGAAGTGGGAAACTTACCCTAAAACCCCGCCCTCCAAAGATTGTTGGTCCAGCTGCACTCCAGTAGCCAAAAGGAAGATATCCAAAAAGTTGATCCTAGTGTGGATAATGATGCTAAATAACTGAGTCAGATGTTGTAGAACCTCCAAAGTGAAGGGGCACTGAGCTAGTAAATGGTCTAGGGACTCTGAATCCCAACGACACAGCATACAAAAGCCAATCAGAAGTGGGCAACTTACCCTAAACCGCCCTTCATATCATAGTAGAACGACACATCATAATAAAGGAGGCCCAAATCCACGATGCCCAACTGAGCTGAGGTAGAGGAGATCTGATTAGATCATAAGCCACCCTTGAAGAAAGCACGCCCGAAAGAGTACCCTCCCAAATACGCACGTCTGGCCCTCGAAGCACCCGAATTTGGAGAATGTCTCTAACAATATTTGTGAAATCCGTAACAAAGCACTCATCAAAGTGCCAGCAATCCTCGAAGAAGAAGTCACCAACCGTTCTTTTCAAAGTAGCCACAAACCAATCTGAAAGGCCAATCTTCTCAGAAATGATGTACTCCAGCCAGTTATCATGCCAAAAACTGATTGTCGAACCCCTGCTAATCAGCCAGCGCGACCCATCTCTAAGTTTCGAAACATGTGAGTGAATACCCGATCTAATAGAAGAGACTCTCCCATATGGATGCAACTTGTTCTCCAAATCAAAGTATCTTCTATGAAGAAGAGAGATATCTTGAGATTTGTTCTGAAGAATATCCCAGCTCAACTTGCAGAGAAAGGACGCGTTCACCAACCTGATGGAGCGGACCCCCATGCCACCTTCGTCCACGGGGACACAAACCCGCTGCCATGAAACCGTACAAGCCCACTATTGTGGTTAACATCTCCCTTCCAAAGGAAGTTAAGCATATCCAATTCCACCTTACGAAGTAATGAGTTGGACCACTTATAGTATGATTTAAGTTTTTGAGGACCCCTTTCCCTAGAATACGGGAACTTCATGTATGGAAGATCTCCTACCACTTCCAACACTTCAGCAAGTTCCAATCTTAGAGATGTATACCTCTCAAATCTCCCCCTGGGCCCTGACCTTGCTCCATTGGACCCACTAACATTCCCAACGTTCTTTGAGTTTTTGGAGGGCTCGAGACTATACCTTCTTGAAGAGGAATCCATCTTCTTCTCTCCTCTAGGCAGTTTTACTTCAGGTCTTTTAGCTTTTCTGACCTCCTCTAGAGTAAGGTATTTCTCATCCCTATGCAACAGTTCATCAAAAGTCTGCACTGGTTTCTTAACCAACGAGGAGAAGAGATCACCATCTCTTAATCCATTGGTGAGAGTGTTGATTTTAACCTCTAGGGAGGTTGTGGGCACCTCCAACGTTGCTTGATTGAACCTTTTCAGAAAGGACCTCAAACTCTCAGTTTCTCCCTGCCTCATGTTGAATATAGTCAGGGTAGCTTGGGGCTGTCTCCTAGCGTTGGCGAACTGGTGTAAAAGCAGCTCACTAAACTCTGCCCACGATCGAATGGTGTTAGGTTCCAACTGTGTGAACCATTGTTGGACAACATTAGCCAAAGTGGTCAGGAATACCCTGCATTTTACGCCTTCTCAATATCGATGTAGTAATGTCGCATTTTCTAACCTTACCGAGTGCTTGTACGGGTTAGCCATTCTGTCATATTCAAAATTGTGAGGTTTGAAATTAAAGGCAGTTCATCTTGCAAAATATTTGAAGAAAACTGACAACTAGTTACGTAAGCAGATCTATTTACCCGATTGGTCATTTATTTCTTCATGTCTTTCATTTCCTTCCGTAGAGCTTGCAATTGATCGTTGACGCCTCTAGGATAAGTATCATATGTGCTCTCCGCAATCTCGGGGATCTAAGCCTCCTCAACCACTAGATTGGCTGGATCTATGTTCCTTCATGCAGCACGAGTAGGGACACTCCTTTCAGCTTGGGAGGGCACTTTATCTTCTCGTTTCCTCTGGCCACCAACATCTTGAGAAAGAACTTGAGAGAGACCAGGTACATGTTCAGATACTCTTTGTCATGTAGCCTCCGTTACTCGTGGAGAGGGTACTAGTGTTGGGGTCCCTTGAGCCGCTATCACCCTCTCTATGACTCTAGTCAATAAAATCTTAAATTGCTCCGTAGTCATTACCAGCAATTCTGATCATGTGGCTGCTGGTGGTGTTTCTCTGCTGGATCCACTTCTGAGGGCTCTAGATGTACCAGCAACATCACCTCCAGTGGAATTAGGGGTGTTCAGAACTTCTTCCACCGGATCTTGAATTTCCACCACTGCTGGGGGTGGATACGTCCTAGGAGGGACAAATGCAGGTCATTTTCCCGAACCTCCTGGTAGATTCTTTGGAAGGGGAGGAGGAGGAAAATTAGATGATGAAGTTCCTCATCCTATTGGAGTTCCAGGTTCCTGTCGTATAGTGGAAGCTGGAACCTCATTTCCATCTTTCGTTCGCCTAATGATTTCACGATCACCACCCATAGTACTAGTGATAAACCTCACGTCTTAGATCTCAATGCTTCCCATAGACGGCGTCAGTTGTTGTCTTAAAACTGACACAATGTGATTAACAATCCGAGATGTTAGATTGTTATCCTCCGATTATGCGTGTATGTAAATCGTCATCTCCGAGCTCACGAACACCTGCAAAATCACGCCGAAGAGATCTCCTGTACGGGGACTCCGACGCTTAAGTCAGATGGAGATCTCAAATGATCAAAATGTGGAGCAATCCGAATCAATGGAAAGCCCCTCGAAATAGTGTAATTTCAGGTGTCTTAAGGCCCAGTCGGAGGGGTATTTTGGTCGCCGGAGAATATATCAAGTTATATTTTCCAGCCAAATGATATTTTATATTTTTATTCTGTGTAATTCGTGTATGTGTGTATTCAGAATACTGTAAATTAGAAGATAAAGCTAAAAAATGTGTACCTTGGGGGAAAAGGTTATCTTTTCTCTTTTTTTCTCAACTACTTCATCCCTATACTCAGTCAAAACCCCTTCTCAATCAATTGGTATCAACTTTCGGGATTTGAATAGAGCCTGCCCGAAAGATCATTATCCCTTGCCACGAATCGATCAATTGGTGGATGCAACTTCGAGATTCGAGTTGTTGAGTATAATGGATGCTTACCAAGGATATCACCAGATACAGTTGAATCCAGCAGACATCCCTAAGGTATGATTCATCGCCACATGTGGTACATTCGATTATGTTAGAATGTCGTTTGGACTCATCAATGCAGGAGCCACGTATCAACGAATGGTTGATGCAGTATTCCATGACCAGATCGGTCGGAATATGGAGATTTACGTAGATGATATGCTAGCCAAGAGTGCTAAAGCTGAAGGTCATGTCGAAGACCTTGAGGAAATATTCCAGGTGATAAGAAAGAATGGCATTAAGTTCAATCCAACAAAATGCTCATTCGGTGTAAGATCAGGGAAATTTTTGGGTTACATGGTAACTCAAAGAGGCATTGAAGTCAACCCTGCTAAAGTGAAGGCTGTATTGGATTGCAGCCCCCGAGGAATCTGAAAGAGCTGCAGACCTTGAATGGTTGAATCGCAACATTGAGCAAGTTTATTGCTAAATCTCAGAGAAGAGTCACAATTTCTTCAGGACCTTGAAGAAAGGATCCAGATTTTAGTGGGATAATCAGTGCCAGAAGGCGTTTGAGGAGCTCAATCTCCACCTATCTCAGCTCGTGAAGCTGACCAAACCTTCACCAGGTGATAAACTCTTTTTGTACCTGTCTGTAGGGGAACATTCCTTGAGTGTTGCGTTGATGAAGGAGGATGGACCAGTCCAGCACCCGATCTACTATGTCAGTAAGATCATCCAGGGTGCAGAGGTCTGTTATTCAGAGATTGAGAAAGTGGCCTTGGATGTGGTGATAACAGCCCGGAGGTTAAGACCCTGTTTCTTATCATATAAGACTATTGTTCGTATTAATTACCCTTTGAGGCAGGTAATTGGTAGAGCAGATTTATCTGGACGTATGGTCTGATGGGCCATAGAGCTGCAGGAATACAGCGTGGAATTCGAGCCTCGAAAGGCGATTAAAGCTCAAGCTCTGCCTGATTTCATACAGGAATCTACCAGACTTGAGGAGATAGAAGGCTGGAAAGTCTATGTTGATGGTTCTGTATCAATGGATAGATGTGGAGCCGGAGTCTTGATGATCGACCCACACGGGTTAGAAATGCAGTTTGCCATTAAATTTTAATTCAGGACCTCCAACAACGGAGCTGAATATGAGGCACTAATACGAGGAGCAGAAATGGCTGCAGAGCTGGGAGCCCAGAAGGTTACCCTATTCTCTGATTCATAGTTGATCGTGCAACAGGTCAATGGAGAATATCTGGTGAAAGAAGAAAGAATGATTGCATATCTGGAAAGAGTTAAGAACTTGAGAAACAAGTTCCACATATTCGAGGTGCTCCAGATTCCTAGAGAGGAAAATATGATAGCAGATAGCTTATCCAAACTTGCCAGCTCTACGGAGTTTGAGGGGCAAGGGAAGATAACACTCGTAGTGGCAGAAAGAGAGGCCACTGAGCCCATGATTGGAGCAATTGAAGAAGGAGAGGATTGGAGAAAAGAAATCCTGGAGGAGCTGAGCAGAGAACCAGCCCCTACAGTATCTCGAGAAGCTCGAGCTCATCTTGGGTGGCCGATTATATAAACGATCACTCACCCACCCCTATCTGAGGTATCTCTCAAAGAACGAGGGAGACTATGTGATACGAGAAATCCACGAAGAATGTGCGGCTAGCCATGATGGCTACAAAGCCACTGTGATGAAAGCATTGAGAGCTGGGTTCTATTGGCCCACCATGACTCGAGATGCTCAAGATTTTGCAAAGAGATGTGAGAAATGCCAAAGAAATGGCCCCCTGATACGGGTAGAGTTGTTATTCGAACCGAGCCTTAACGAGACTCGGCTCGGCTTGACTCGTTAAGGCTCGTTAAGGCTCGACTCGAAAAGGTTAATGAGCCGAGCTCGAGTAGCATAAAAGCTCAAATGCTTAATGAGCCATGCTCGGCTCGACCTGCGAGTACTCGATAAGGCTCGAAGCTCGAATAGAGGATAGGGGTTGTTGGTCCTGAAAGGAGTATATAACAAGTGTATGGGGGGGGGGGGAATACACTTTTATGCAAATTCTTTTCTAATTTGATCAAACCAGAGCTCAGCAAGGTTGTCTTGGACAACTCTGCTGAAGATGATTAACTCTTCTAAGATAATCAGACTACTAAGTACTATTGAGTACTTAGTTGAATAACTATCTAGGGGAGTTATATGTGCGGAATAGTGGTTGGCCCTTTTAGTTTAGACTCCTTTAGATTCTGAAATCACTTAGTCAATTCAATACAGTCCAGTTTCAGGGAACTTGTCCAAATCAGTTTTGCACAGTCTTTGAATGTTTATCCTTTGAAAGATCAGTTTGTGTGCAGTGTTGAATGTATGAAAGTACTTGAAATGTAAATCAACACAAGAGTTTATAGTGGTTCAGAGACTCAAGCTCCTACATCCACTTTCCCTGATTTAACAGGATAATTCCTTCACTCTTGGAATTAACTTGTTTTATAGTGCCAAGGTGCACTTGATCAAGAACACCACTCCTTGGTGAATTGATCCCTAGGATGTCTAGAGTCCTAGTACCCTCTTCTCAACTCAGAACTGAACTGTTCTTCTCTCAACAGTCAGCTCCTACCACTTCTACTACTACAACCTTCTCACTTTCACTCTTGAAAGATATGAGGATTGAAGTAAGGTTCCAACTAATGAGATATCCTTTACAATGAAGATCAGTGTATAAGGATAGGATATCTCTCTAAGCTTGTGTATGGATATTCAATGTTGTTCAGCTTAGAAGAAGTGTTTGAAGATTAAGATAGTCTTTGAAAGCTATGTAAGTTCTAAGAGCTTCAGAATTCTTGTGTAGTTGGATTCTGTTGAGGTTGAAGTTGGATGCTTTCAAATGGTCTTCACACTTCTGTATTTATAGACAAATGAAGGATTTGCCCGTTGGAGAGGCAGCCCCAAATGTCCATAAATGTCTTCTTTCAGTTCTTCAACTTAGAAGATAGAATCTTGATAGTGACATGTCCTCATTTGGGAAATAAACGGCTGTTAAGACTTTGTCTTCATTCTGCAGCACTCTTCCCAATGTCTGACTTTCAGATTCTCTTGTTAAGACTTGGACATGGCTTCTGAAGGTTGTTCCATTGATAGGACAACATTCCTCATCATTTGGACAACTCTCCTTATCACTATCAGCAGTCTTGCTTATCAGCAAGGTTGGCTTGCTTCTCTTCAGATGACTTGGCTCATACCCTTTGTTTCACTTCAAAGTGATCTTAGCATGTTGATTTGTAGTTTTCTAGGGTATGGTTGTCTCTATTTCTTCAGCATAGTTGACCTCAACTTTCAGAGCACTTGGTCTTAATTTCTTGTACTGAGACAACTCCTCTGGACAACTCTCCTGATTAGTATAGTTGGTCTTCAAAAGACTTAATGTTGTATCCAGAGTTTGAGCCTTGAGGGGACTTGTTCTTGATGGACTTCTAAGCATGTGTTCCCCCTCAAATTGTGCATCTAATCATCTAAGAGCTACCTAACATATTAACTCCTCATCTAGCCTTTATACTATATGTTCAAACATTTCTAGAACATATTCAATTTGACTTAGGCATGTCTCAGGGGGTTTTGGTATTCAATCAAAACATAACTCATTTTATTCCCAACAATTTCCCCCTTTTTGATGATGCCAAAACCTATACAACTTATGCAAAAGTGACTTAGCTACACTTATTACATTTATCTTCAGAAGACATGACTGAGGTCAATTATCCTGAAAAGCAATGTGTTAGTGTACTCACCATTCATGTTGCACATAGGTTTCATAGATAGGCATAGAGAGATGAGTGTTTCTTGATTCAAAGTAAATTCAACTATCATTCATTAGAAAATCATTACAAGCATGTTGATAGTTGAAATTAACATATCAGAGCATGAATCATTAACACTAAATACATTAGAGCATTTCACTATACAAAATATTTCTTAGAAATTTAGAATCAGAGCAAATACTAACAACACTTAGCAGTATTTGGATCAGAGCAAAACATCAGATATCAGTGAATCATGCTTATATCAGAGCAATCCAAAGCATATCAGAGCAAACAGAATTTCACAGCACACCACATCAGCACTCTTGACCATATTTCAGCTTAGTTGATCAATCAAGATAGGTCAGAAGACTTAGCCATTTCAAAGATCATCCTCAGGAGGTGGCAACATCCCATATTGTGCCCACACTCTTCTCTTCAGAGCCATGGCTTCTTGGTTTGTTCCCTTAGGTCCAAGAACCATCTTGTTTAGCTTGAGAATCTCAGTGAATTCTCTCAGAATTCTTGCTTGATCAATCCATCCTTCAAGCTTTGGAGGCATGTATATGATTGGCTTGGGAGCAGTGAGTTCAAATCTTGCAATATCAGCAGCTGCAAGCAATTGTTGATAAAGCTCTCTGTAGTACTCTATCATGAACTCAGCAAAAGTGGAGTTGGCATCCTTTCCATTCCATCTGTCAATGACATAGTAATCATAGACAAACTCCCTTTTTGCTTCCTCCCATGAGTCATTCAGCTGTTTTGGTACCCATTTATCCAAGTGAGGATATTTGGTGTCCATTGGGATCAATAGCTGTGGCTTCATCTTGTTATAGGTTGCTCTCTTCCTTCTTGGCTTCTGGAAGTCTGCTCTTCTCTTATCTCTTGCTCTTTGTGCTTCATCCATCAACTCCATCTTTTCTTGGGCCCTCATCATGGCCAGTTTCTGTTGGGTTTCAGGGTCTTTGCCATACCCTTCATGAAACAGCTTTGATGGATCATTTAGCACCACTACTTTCTTCTTCTTGGGTCCTGGTCCAAAGCCTTCTTCATACAGCTCCTCTACATCTTCAGAAGCTTTGGCACCTTCAGTGGACTTAGTCTCAGTAGACTTTTCCTTTTCAGAAGACTTGTCTTCTTCAGCATTCTTGGGCTCTTCAGCAGTTTTGGCCTTCTTTGAGATAGGCTCATCATCAGCAACTCTGAATTCAGGTGGAAGATCAAGGCTGTTGGGAAAGTCAGTGAATTTCTCAACTTGTCTTTTCTTTCCTTTTGCCCTCTTGATCTTTCCTCTAGTTTGGACACCTTCAGCATCTTTGTCCAAACCAGATACCTCACCACCTGGCCTTTGCTGTAACCTCACTCTTTCCTCTTGAGCTGAGGCCATTGAATTCTTCAAGGCAAGTGCTAACTGCTCCTCTTCATTCAGTTCTTCCAAGTTTAGCACTGCTGGCTCCTTTCCCTTTCCTTCAGGAGCTATGTCCTTACCCTTTCCCCCTTTGACTGGGCTTCCAATAACTAAGGCACCTTTTGCCCTTGCTCTTTCCCTTTCCCCCTTTTTGGAAGCATCAAAACATTCAGGCTTCAATTCACTCATAGTAGATGCCAATAAGGACTGGGCTTGGGTGAGAGACTTCATTTCCTCCAACAGATATACATTCTCATCATGTATATTTTGCATCCTATCACTGCTCAAGCTAAGGAAAGCTAGAACAGGCTTCATTTTCTGTTGAACAACCTCCTCCATGGTTGTCTTTAGAGATGCATCTAGTTGGGCCTTAAGAAGCTTAGTGAGGTTGGCCACTGCACCTTCAGCAATGTTGGCCAAGTGGTGAGGTATCTGGTTTGGACAAAGATGCTGAAGGTGTCCAAACTAGAGAAAAGATCAAGAGGGCAAAAGGAAAGAAAAGACAAGTTGAGAAATTCACTGACTTTCCCAACAGCCTTGATCTTCCACCTGAATTCAGAGTTGTTGATGATGAGCCTATCTCAAAGAAGGCCAAAACTGCTGAAGAGCCCAAGAATGCTGAAGAAGACAAGTCTTCTGAAAAGGAAAAGTCTACTGAGACTAAGTCCACTGAAGGTGCCAAAGCTTCTGAAGATGTAGAGGAGCTGTATGAAGAAGGCTTTGGACCAGGACCCAAGAAGAAGAAAGTAGTGGTGCTAAATGATCCATCAAAGCTGTTTCATGAAGGGTATGGCAAAGACCCTGAAACTCAACAGAAACTGACCATGATGAGGGCCCAAGAAAAGATGGAGTTGATGGATGAAGCACAAAGAGCAAGAGATAAGAGAAGAGCAGACTTCCAGAAGCCAAGAAGGAAGAGAGCAACCTATAACAAGATAAAGCCACAGCTATTGATCCCAATGGACACCAAATATCCTCACTTGGATAAATGGGTACCAAAACAGCTGAATGACTCATGGGAGGAAGCAAAAAGGGAGTTTGTCTATGATTACTATGTCATTGACAGATGGAATGGAAAGGATGCCAACTCCACTTTTGCTGAGTTCATGATAGAGTACTACAGAGAGCTTTATCAACAATTGCTTGCAGCTGCTGATATTGCAAGATTTGAAGTCACTGCTCCCAAGCCAATCATATACATGCCTCCAAAGCTTGAAGGATGGATTGATCAAGCAAGAATTCTGAGAGAATTCACTGAGATTCTCAAGCTAAACAAGATGGTTCTTGGACCTAAGGGAACAAACCAAGAAGCCATGGCTCTGAAGAGAAGAGTGTGGGCACAATATGGGATGTTGCCACCTCCTGAGGATGATCTTTGATTAAGCATTTTCCACTAGAAAACTCAACATTGAAATCTTTATCACAGAATTGACTGATACTTAGGAGATTATATTTGAGACCAGCCACATAAGATACATTGGATACTTTGATGTTACCAATCATCAAAGTACCATAACCTTTTGTAGTTGCTTGTGAGCTGTCTCCAAATGTGACATTTGGGCCTTCTTTTTCAATAAAATCAGTGAGGAGTTCCTTGTTTCCAGTCATGTGCCTTGAACATCCACTGTCAAGGTACCATGCTGACTTTTTGCTCATGCTCCTCTTCTTATGGCCCATAGGTACCTGCAATTAGATAGGTTTAGGTACCCTTTGAGTTTTGGGTCCTGAGAGGTTAGCTGTACCTTTAGGAACCCAAACTTGCCTAATAACCCTGATTGATTCAAGGTGGCTAAGTTGTCTTCCTTTAGCATCTACATACACTGTCTTTCCCTTAAATGCCTTTGGGAAAGTGTGTGTGAATGTGTTAACTCTGTAAGTTTCAGGAGAGTTGTCAAATCTCCTGAACTTTTGAGTTCTTTGTGCTACTTGAGGGAATCTTTGAGGAAAGGCTTTCTTATGACCATTACCCTTTGGCATGAAGGGTTTTGGTTGTCTCATTTTATTTTGCCTTTGAGGATAATTGTCCTTAGGTCTAGTCAGCTGAGGCTTTCTCAGAAGAGTTGGCCTAGGCTGATTATACCTTGGATAATTCCTCTGAACATTGTTCAGGAGAGTTGCCCTTCCATTGGGTCTACTCTGCTGACCAACATTCCTCTTATGTTCAGGAGCTTTGGCCATTTCCTTAGGTTTTGGCCTAATCTCCTGAAGCACTTGAGTAGGCAGATCATCCATTTTGCCCTTTCCTTTGTTCAGTGGCTGAATTAATTCATTTTCAGTTTGTGCCACTGACTTAACAAAGATTCTCTTAGTGTTACTTACAGAAGCAACACTAAGACAAGGTGAAGATTCAAATGGATCAAAACCTAATCCACTTTTTTGAGCCATAGGTCTTTGATAACTCTGAATTTCCTCTATTGCTCTAGAGGATTTCTTCAGAGCAGACATCTTTAATTTTAGACTCTCTTCACTTGATTTAAGAATGTCATATTCATGTGAGAGGTTTTCAAACTTGGCATTTAGAATTTTAAGTTCAAAATCTTTTCTCTTCTGAGAGAGAAGTTGATCATCAATCTCCTTTTGTTGGTCAACTATCCTGAGATTTGCTTCCTCAAGCTCTCTCAAGACTTGTTGATACAACTCAGTAGACTTGACATCAACAACTGCCTCAGAGTTTTTGGCAAGTTCAATAGCCAATCTTTCATTTTCTCTCACACAATTATCATGAAATTCTTGTAGCATAGTGAAATCTTCCATCAACTTTCCAAGGGAAAGCTTCAAGTTGACCTCACTATTGTTTTGTGAGATAAATGATGGTGAACTAGAAGTAGAGGATACCTCATCATCCTCAAAAGCCATGTTACAGACATCATCATCATCATCACTGTTGGAGAACAGTCCATCTGAAGAGTTGAAGCTTTCAGCACTATCAGATTCTTCACCAGCCATCATGGCCTTTCTATTGGTGAACTTTCTGTCTCTTTTAGCTTGCCTCTCTCTTCTCTCCTTAGAGCTTAATTCAGGGCAATCATACTGGAAGTGCCCTTTCTTTTTGCAGTTATAGCACAGATCTTCATCATCTTCTTTCTTTGATTCTTCTCTTCTTTTTGATGATGAAGGTTCAGCTCTACTGGACCTTCTCCTATCAGATTACTTGTCCTCTGATCTTTTTTCTTCAGGCTTTTTGGCTTCAGCCTGATCTTCAGGAGAGTTGTACCTTCTCCTGAATTTGTTGTCCTGGTAGAATTTCTTGTATCTATCAAACCTTGAATTTAGCTTTTCAAACCTTCTAGCCATCAAGGCTAGTTCTTCCTTCATTTCAGTCTTTGAGACTGACTTTGATGATCTTGGAGTGGACTGCATTTCTGGTTCTGCAGCTTTGGCTTTGAATGCCACTCCCTTAGTAGGATTTGAAGGTTCCTCAACAGGCTTTCTTCTATTGAGGTCGAACTCATAAGCTTTGAGTTCTGAGAAGATTTGTTGCATGGGCATGGTGGAAAGATCTTTGGTATTTTGCATCATTACAGCATAGACATCCCACTTTTGAGTAAGACTCCTCAAGATCTTCAATCCAACTTCTCTCTTGGTGTAGACCTTGCCCAATGAGTTGATCTCATTCATCACATCAGTGAATCTACCAGCAAACTTATCAATGGACTCCTCAGACTCCATTGCAAACTGTTCAAATTTCTGCACTGCCACTTGGAGTTTATTCTCCTTGATCTTTTCAGTACCCTCACACATTTCTGCAAGAGTGTCCCAAATCTCTTTGGCAATTGTGCAGTGGTAGACCATTCCCATGATTGCATATGGAATTGTTTGGTAGAGGGTGTTCATGGCCAGATAATTCAAATTATCTTTCCTCTTTTCATCAGCAGTGAAGTCATCTTCATCTTTGGGAATCAATTCCCTTATATCTGCTCTTTGAGCCTCAGTGACTCTGGGATTGACAAAGGTGAACACAAAAGGACCTCTTGTGATCACTCTTAACATATCAGTATGCAAAGATGCAAGATGAGCCCTCATTCTGATTTTCCAGAAATCATAATTGTCTATTGAGAACATGGGCAATTTTTGATGTGAAATGTGGTTGACTGGATTTGTGGCCATGTTGTCCAATCCTTGAACATTAGGAGGTGGAACAGCAGCATTGTTGTTGGCCATATCTCAAAAGCACACAGTTAGTCAACAATTGATAGGATTTCAGATAGATCAGTTCAGTGACCACACCAAATATGTGATATTTGAAAACCAAGATGGCTTTTCAGAAGCAGTGGTCTTTGAACCCCTGCTCTGATACCACTTGTTGGTCCTGAAAGGAGTATATAACAAGTGTATGGGGGGGGAATACACTTGTATGCAAATTCTTTTCTAATTTGATCTAACCAGAGCTCAGCAAGGTTGTCTTGGACAACTCTGCTGAAGATGATTAACTCTTCTAAGATAATCAGACTACTAAGTACTATTGAGTACTTAGTTGAATAACTATCTAGGGGAGTTATATGTGCGGAATAGTGGTTGGCCCTTTTAGTTTAGACTCCTTTAGATTCTGAAATCACTTAGTCAATTCAATACAGTCCAGTTTCAGGGAACTTGTCCAAATCAGTTTTGCACAGTCTTTGAATGTTTATCCTTTGAAAGATCAGTTTGTGTGCAGTGTTGAATGTATGAAAGTACTTGAAATGTAAATCAACACAAGAGTTTATAGTGGTTCAGAGACTCAAGCTCCTACATCCACTTTCCCTGATTTAACAGGATAATTCCTTCACTCTTGGAATTAACTTGTTTTATAGTGCCAAGGTACACTTGATCAAGAACACCACTCCTTGGTGAATTGATCCCTAGGATGTCTAGAGTCCTAGTACCCTCTTCTCAACTCAGAACTGAACTGTTCTTCTCTCAACAGTCTGCTCCTACCACTTCTACTACTACAACCTTCTCACTTTCACTCTTGAAAGATATGAGGATTGAAGTAAGGTTCCAACTAATGAGATATCCTTTACAATGAAGATCAGTGTATAAGGATAGGATATCTCTCTAAGCTTGTGTATGGATATACAATGTAGTTCAGCTTAGAAGAAGTGTTTGAAGACTAAGATAGTCTTTGAAAGCTATGTAAGTTCTAAGAGCTTCAGAATTCTTGTGTAGTTGGATTCTGTTGAGGTTGAAGTTGGATGCTTTCAAATGGTCTTCACACTTCTGTATTTATAGACAAATGAAGGATTTGCCCGTTGGAGAGGCAGCCCCAAATGTCCATAAATGTCTTCTTTCAGTTCTTCAACTTAGAAGACAGAATCTTGATAGTGACATGTCCTCATTTGGGAATTAAACGGCTGTTAAGACTTTGTATTCATTCTGCAGCACTCTTCCCAATGTCTGACTTTCAGATTCTCTTGTTAAGACTTGGACATGGCTTCTGAAGGTTATTCCATTGATAGGACAACATTCCTCATCATTTGGACAACTCTCCTTATCACTATCAGCAGTCTTGCTTATCAGCAAGGTTGGCTTGCTTCTCTTCAGATGACTTGGCTCATACCCTTTGTTTCTCTTCAAAGTGATCTTAGCATGTTGATTTGTAGTTTTCTAGGGTATGGTTGTCTCTATTTATTCAGCATAGTTGACCTCAACTTTTAGAGCACTTGGTCTTGATTTCTTGTACTGAGACAACTCCTCTAGACAACTCTCCTGATTAGTATAGTTGGTCTTCAAAAGACTTAATGTTGTATCCAGAGTTTGAGCCTTGAGGGGACTTGTTCTTGATGGACTTCTAAGCATGTGTTCCCCCTCAAATTGTGCATCTAATCATCTAAGAGCTACCTAACATATTAGCTCCTCATCTAGCCTTTATACTATATGTTCTAACATTTCTAGAACATATTCAATTTGACTTAGGCATGTCTCAGAGGGTTTTGGTATTCAATCAAAACATAACTCATTTTATTCCCAACAGGGGTATATTCGTAAATTACATAAATTAGGTCAAGGAAGGGCCTTAAGGCCCAAAATTATCCCTCTTTTAGTCTGCCTCTTTTCTAAATTATCCCTCCTTCAGTTTCACGCAAGTGGGCATTGCACCGCCGAAACCGTCGAACCTTGACATTGCACCGCCGTCCACCGTAACCTCAACTCCAACCGCCGCGCCGCTGGACTGCAACCGCCGCGCCGCTGGACTACAACCGCCGCGCCGCCGGACTGCACTCCATTCACCATTTCACCACAATTGGTATATTTCACCTTAATTCTGCACTGTCTTTTAGATTTTATGGATTTTGAATTTCTATGTTAATAAAAAGGGTTGTTTGACTTCTGCACTCCAGATTTTATGAATTTTGCACTCCAGATTTTATGAATTTTGCCCTCTGTACTCCAGATTTCTATGTTATCTCTTATTAACCATTTTTAGTAATTTTTAGATTTAGATTTATTGTTATGTAAATTAATAGCAGTAATTGTTTTATGATGGAATTAGTATTATGGTATATAATTGGTATGTAAATTAACAGAAGGAGGTTTCATTCATTATTAATTTATTATACATTGCATTATAACTTTTTTTTTTTAATTCACAGATCTTCCAATTTCCAATCTCTACTTCAATTACTTGAAGCTTAGGGATACACCATCTCCTCGATTTACTTTTTGGTAAGATTTTTATTCTATTAGCTACTGTAATTTGAGTATTAGATTTTGTGAGGTGTATTTGCCATTAATTTGAGTATTAATATTTGAGTTTGAATAATTAATAGTTATATAATAATTACTTTGAATAGCTGCTTTGTTTAGTTATATAATAACTAATTCATTACCTAATTATTTATTTACCTTATTTATGTATATTTGCCTATTTTGAATATATTTATTGATGTAAACTTTAATTTATTGCTAAATAGAATGTATTCAACCCAAGGTTCATGTTCAGGTGTTGGTATGGACCAAATCAATGAAGATGGTGGTCAAGAGTTAGAGATTGAAGAAAGTGTGGATGTGATGAGTGAGGAGGAGCTCCAAACAACAAGTGACCAACCCGAAGAAGTAGAAGGGGAAAAAGATGGTGATGAAGGAGGACCAACAAAACCATTTGAGTCAAAGAAACGGCTAAAAAAATCAATGGTTTGGGAGAATATGAAAATTGTCAAGTTCAAGAATGGAACGGAAAAGGTGCAATGCAATCATTTCAAGGCATATTTTGCTAAGAGCGCAACTGGAGCTACATCTCAACACAAGCGTTATTTAAATGCGTGTCTACAAAAGAGACTAGGCAGTGGAGATCAATCCAAAGCGAAGCAACAAATATTGTCTTTCATAGATGGACAATCTGATGGTATCACTTCCCTTGTCGGCTATTCGTATGATCATAATAAGGTACGAGAGCTTGCTTCTCACATGGTTTTAGTGCATGAGTATCCATTTTCTATGATGGATCATGTAGTGTTTAATAAGTTCATGAAAGCTGTATCACCGTTTTACAAAAAGATTACTCGTCAACAAGTTAGAGAAGATTGTTATAATACCTATCAAGTAGAAAAGAAAAAGTTGAAATCTGTGTTGAGGGGTGCTAGTAGGGTTAGTATAACTAATGATTTGTGGAAATCTGGTCAAAAACTTCAGTATATGGTTGTGACGGGTCATTTTGTGGATGCTGATTGGGTGTTACAAAAACGTGTCTTGGACTTTTGCAATGTTCCACCTCCCCATACAGGAGTCATTATTGCTGATGCTTTAAGTAAATGCTTTAGTGATTGGGAGATTGATGTTAAGATTTCTAGCATAACTGTAGACAATGCTTCTTATAATGATGTTTGCATTAGAAGGCTTAAAATGGATTTTTCTCTAAGAAAGAGACTTAGTCTTGGTGGAAAGATTTTTCATGTGAGGTGTTGTGCACATATACTTAATCTTTTGGTGCAAGATGGTCTAAAAAATTTGCATGGGGTGATTGATGTTGTTAGAGATGGGGTCAAGTATTTGAATAATTCAGAATCTCGTCTCATTCAATTTGCAAAGATTGCAAAGCAGCTGCAACTACCTTCTAGAAAGTTGATTCTAGATTGTCCAACTAGGTGGAATAACACTGTAACACCCGTGATTTTTAAGTCACAACAATGGATAAGATATATTTTTTTAATAAATATATGTAAAGACTTGTCTAAAAAAAAAAAAAAACGTTTAATATATACTACATAATATTTATATATATAATTTGTATATCTATTTTAAATAATGTATTATAAATATAAATATAGATATTTAATTAAAAGATTGTGATAAGTATATAATAATATTTTGAAGATATTCGTATATCAATAGTATATATTTGAATATTATTATTTCTTTTATTTAGATATATTTAATAATAACAGTAATAATATATATATGGACTAGATGAATATTTTTGGCATTCACCGAATCATCGTAACCTTTCCAAGTTTCTCGGTTGTTCCTATTTCAAAGGAAGACTAATTTCTTTTCTAGTTCAAATTAGAGATTTGATTTACAATTCATGATCCCATAATTTTCGCAATTAAACCTCCCTTATCTTAACTATCGGCATTTTCACAAATTAATCACATAAGAGAATACGTTTAAACTATTTTAATAAATTATAATAAATTAATATATTTAAATAAGATATGCATATATTATGAAAATAAATGAACTATTATATTTATTTTAAATATTTATCTCATAATTATTTATTTTCTTCATTTTAGTTTATTTAAGATTTAAACATTCAAAAGTCGGGAAGACTGTAGATAGCCCACTATTCCCATAATTTTCTCAACTGAGTCCATTATCCAAAACCCTTATATCTCTTATATTTACTCGGTCACTTTCACATAAAATAATTCTCATTCAATAAAAAACTCCCCACCCTAAAATTTAGATTTTAAGCTACCACAATATTGTGTATATCTCTAGATTGGAAGAAGCTCACACATCTGATCTTCTCTCTTTTTACGGGTATCTATTTCTTCCTTCTTAATATTCGATTCTTATGGTGTTTCCATTTTTATTCATTAAATTAGGGATAATGTTAAACTGCTCATATTCTTATTTCTACATAAGAAATCGTAGACAACCTAGACATATATTATTGCTAAATTATTTATCTTTTGTTGCTAATCTAGTATCTCCCTATTAATTAATTCACTACATATATATATTAGTGGAGGCATACGTAATCAATATTTTAATTATGGTATATATGCATTAGACAGTTTACAACATATTGTTAAATTATTAGTCCATACTTTGTTATTTTAATTTCTTGAGTAGCGCCATTTCAGTTATAAAATTGGCTACACGCCATTTCAGTTATAAAATTGGCTACACTTTCGGATCAGTAGAATTAATTATAGTGTTATTATTATTATTATTATTATAATATTAGTATTTCAATATTTTTCCTATTAATTATTTAGTTGTAGGGTATGAATTTATAATCACAATTTTAAGTCTAGTAAGATATATATTATTAATTATTAATTTAATAATAATATATCATTTATCCATTCAATTAATAATTGATTAAATTATAAGACACAAATTTAATCATTATTTCTACTGTTGCCTTTATTAGTAAATAACACTAGGACTCAGTAATGTGTTAATAATAATTCTAAGATAATATTCATTATTATAGGTGACAAGGAACTCTTGCAGTAATTTAAGTTACATACTTACGAGACTATTCAAGGTTTAAAGTGGGATTTTCTTGATTGACTACTTTGTCATTTTTAAGTATTTCGTATGAGTGATTTTATTTCTTGATGCATCTTACATCTTATGGTTGGTTTATCCAACAAACTTATGGTTGGTTTATCCAACGAGCCTATGTTATTATTGTTGGTTTATCCAACAAACTTATGGTTGGTTTATCCAACAAGCCTATGATATTATGGTTGGTTTATCCAGCAAACTTATGGTTGGTTCATCCAACAAGCCTATGCTATTATGGTTGGCTTTGCCAACAAGCTTATGAAATTGTATGCATGTTTGTGAGTTATGATTTTATTTGTATGTTATATTTAACTATGACAAAGTTAATCCCACTGAGCTAGTTGTTTTGCTCACCCCAATCTATTTAATTAACACTTTACAGATTGACGGAGTTGCGGTGGAGGGACGGTGGATGTGTTTCATGTCATTAAGGAATGTCTTCATGCTATTTTATTTAATTATTTGCATCCAAAATTTAAACTATTTTCATTTTAGGAATGTTCACATCCTTTTTTTTAAACAAGTTTTGGTACTCATTAGTTAAAGTTACATTTTAATATGAATTTTTTAAAAATGTGTGAGTAAATATTCACCAAAATAATTTCGCTGCCAATTTTTATAAAAAATATGCATCGTATAGTATTTTCATCTAGGCCCCTAAAATCGGGATGTGACAAATGGTATCAGAGCAGGTCTACGTTCTTGTAGACTTGTAAAAAAAAAATGTGTTTTAGACTTGTAAAAAAATGTGTTTTTGTGTTGCTTATTCTCTTTTTCTGAAAAAAAAAAAAATAGATTTTTACAAAAGATCATGCATTATCTAGTTTAAGTTATGACATCCACCACCGCCCACTGCTTCAACTCCAAGGTATGACATTTCATTAGATGCTATGTTACTTATCGATTATGGAAAGATAATCGCATGACACACGATTATTGTTAGTTTTGATATTGATATGATTATTGATAGTTACGACACATAAGTATGATATATTGGTAGTTGGGACAATTATTTATATTTTCTAGGAAATATGGTGATTGATAGACAATATGGACTAGGTGTTAAGATTAGATGACATTTACCATCCTTAGATCTAAGACAATTGAATTCTCTTAGGAAAATGCGTTCGGTGTAAGCAACCAGGACATAGAGCACGTGAGTGTCCTCGTTCAAGTTAATGGTACGTTACTAAATTTCGAGGGCGAAATTTATTTTAAGGGGATAGAATGTAACACCAGAAATTTTAATCACCATCGATTATAATAAGATATGCACAAGATAACTCTTTAAAAGAGATTACAGTGAGTATATGTATTATTTTGAATATACATATGCTTATATTATTTGAATTATTATTTACATATTTTTAAAGAGATTTAATAATAATATATTTTATATATAGATATATATATATACATATGTAAATATATTATGTATTGCCCACGTTACTGGCCATAATTTTGTTGACTTAGTTTGAAATTTAATTTGGCTGAATAATATTTTAGCGAGAAATCTGCTTATTCATCCCTTAATTCCATCAACTTTGCAACCAAAACTACTTTTATCAACCCAATTATACTCGATCCTTTTTTGGTCAAAATGGAGATTTTTTTTTATATATTTTCACCTTAAAAATTATACTGTTGAGATTGGTACAATTTACAATAAAAATTATGTAAGAATTAGGATAGAGTAGGTATGATAAAATATTTATTGATAGTAGAATGGACTTAAGATTAGACGACATTCTTCATTTATGAGGTATAGTAATTGAATTTTATAAGACATGGTTCAAGGTGGTAATCCCGTGATTTTTAAGTCACAACAATGGATAAGATATATTTTTTTAATAAATATATGTAAAGACTTGTCTAAAAAAAAAAAAAAACGTTTAATATATACTACATAATATTTATATATATAATTTGTATATCTATTTTAAATAATGTATTATAAATATAAATATAGATATTTAATTAAAAGATTGTGATAAGTATATAATAATATTTTGAAGATATTCGTATATCAATAGTATATATTTGAATATTATTATTTCTTTTATTTAGATATATTTAATAATAACAGTAATAATATATATATGGACTAGATGAATATTTTTGGCATTCACCGAATCATCGTAACCTTTCCAAGTTTCTCGGTTGTTCCTATTTCAAAGGAAGACTAATTTCTTTTCTAGTTCAAATTAGAGATTTGATTTACAATTCATGATCCCATAATTTTCGCAATTAAACCTCCCTTATCTTAACTATCGGCATTTTCACAAATTAATCACATAAGAGAATACGTTTAAACTATTTTAATAAATTATAATAAATTAATATATTTAAATAAGATATGCATATATTATGAAAATAAATGAACTATTATATTTATTTTAAATATTTATCTCATAATTATTTATTTTCTTCATTTTAGTTTATTTAAGATTTAAACATTCAAAAGTCGGGAAGACTGTAGATAGCCCACTATTCCCATAATTTTCTCAACTGAGTCCATTATCCAAAACCCTTATATCTCTTATATTTACTCGGTCACTTTCACATAAAATAATTCTCATTCAATAAAAAACTCCCCACCCTAAAATTTAGATTTTAAGCTACCACAATATTGTGTATATCTCTAGATTGGAAGAAGCTCACACATCTGATCTTCTCTCTTTTTACGGGTATCTATTTCTTCCTTCTTAATATTCGATTCTTATGGTGTTTCCATTTTTATTCATTAAATTAGGGATAATGTTAAACTGCTCATATTCTTATTTCTACATAAGAAATCGTAGACAACCTAGACATATATTATTGCTAAATTATTTATCTTTTGTTGCTAATCTAGTATCTCCCTATTAATTAATTCACTACATATATATATTAGTGGAGGCATACGTAATCAATATTTTAATTATGGTATATATGCATTAGACAGTTTACAACATATTGTTAAATTATTAGTCCATACTTTGTTATTTTAATTTCTTGAGTAGCGCCATTTCAGTTATAAAATTGGCTACACGCCATTTCAGTTATAAAATTGGCTACACTTTCGGATCAGTAGAATTAATTATAGTGTTATTATTATTATTATTATTATAATATTAGTATTTCAATATTTTTCCTATTAATTATTTAGTTGTAGGGTATGAATTTATAATCACAATTTTAAGTCTAGTAAGATATATATTATTAATTATTAATTTAATAATAATATATCATTTATCCATTCAATTAATAATTGATTAAATTATAAGACACAAATTTAATCATTATTTCTACTGTTGCCTTTATTAGTAAATAACACTAGGACTCAGTAATGTGTTAATAATAATTCTAAGATAATATTCATTATTATAGGTGACAAGGAACTCTTGCAGTAATTCAAGTTACATACTTACGAGACTATTCAAGGTTTAAGGTGGGATTTTCTTGATTGACTACTTTGTCATTTTTAAGTATTTCGTATGAGTGATTTTATTTCTCGATGCATCTTACATCTTATGGTTGGTTTATCCAACAAACTTATGGTTGGTTTATCCAACGAGCCTTTGTTATTATGGTTGGTTTATCCAACAAACTTATGGTTGGTTTATCCAACAAGCCTATGATATTATGGTTGGTTTATCCAGCAAACTTATGGTTGGTTCATCCAACAAGCCTATGCTATTATGGTTGGCTTTGCCAACAAGCTTATGAAATTGTATGCATGTTTGTGAGTTATGATTTTATTTGTATGTTATATTTAACTATGACAAAGTTAATCCCACTGAGCTAGTTGTTTTGCTCACCCCAATCTATTTAATTAACACTTTACAGATTGACGGAGTTGCAGTGGAGGGACGGTGGATGTGTTTCATGTCATTAAGGAATGTCTTCATGCTATTTTATTTAATTATTTGCATCCAAAATTTAAACTATTTTCATTTTAGGAATGTTCACATCCTTTTTTTAAACAAGTTTTGGTACTCATTAGTTAAAGTTACATTTTAATATGAATTTTTTAAAAATGTGTGAGTAAATATTCACCAAAATAATTTCGCTGCCAATTTTTATAAAAAATATGCATCGTATAGTATTTTCATCTAGGCCCCTAAAATCGGGATGTGACAAACACATATCTCATGTTGGCATCAACTTTAGAATTCAAGGCTGTTTTTTCAAGATATAATGATATTGACCCTGGGTTTACTTATGTTCCAAGTGAAGAAGATTGGTTGAAAGTGGAGGAAGTTTGCAAATTCTTGGGTATTTTCCATGACATTACTAACATGATTTCTGGATCAAATTATCCAACTTCCAACATTTTTCTTGTTGAGCTTTATAGGGTGAAAGAGCTTTTAAATGAAAAGATTGTTGACACTTCAGGTAATATCAAAGAAATGGCCATGGCAATGTCGGAAAAGTTTGATAAGTATTGGGGAGATAGTAATGTGTTGTTGACAATAGCTGCTATTCTTGATCCGAGGTATAAAATGACACTTGTTGATCATGCATTTCCGATTATTTATGGTGAGATAGAAGCATTGGATAAAATTCATGAAATCAAGATGCTTATATATGAGCTTTACAATGAATATGTTGAAGCTTATATCTCATCTCATGTTGAAGGCCCCAAAAAACAGCAGCTACATCGACATGGTAAAGATTTGATGAGCAATAGGGCAGCTGTTAAGAAGCTTGGAATTAATGTTCTTACCGGTAAGAAAAAGTTTTTGATGCGTGTCAATGAAATTGACAAGACTCCACCAGAAAAAATGGATTTGGATGTGTATTTAGAAGAAAATAGGTATTGTTGTGATGATGTTTCTGCAAATCTTGATGTTTTGGCTTGGTGGAAATCGGAAAGGTTGAGGTTTTCGATATTGTCAAGGATGGAAAGTGACATTCTTTCTATTCTGGTTACAACTGTAGCCTCTGAATCTACTTTTAGTGCCGGTGGTCGAATAGTTGATGATCGACGAGCTTCTATGACGGTTGAGACGGTGCAAATGCTACTTTGTGGCAATGATTGGATCCGCAATCTTTATGGTGTGAAGACTAGACCCCGTGTAAGTGAAATTAACCTTCTAATACTTTTACTTTTGGTTGATTATCTTTTATATATAATGACTTTCTTATTTTTATTTTGTAGGAATCATTGGATGTTGGTGAATCATCTATATCGACCTATCAAGAAATTGAACTTCCGGATCAAGATTGAAGTAGTGGATGTTGCCCTATCAAGATTGAAAGTAGTGAATCATTGGATGTAGGAATCTATTTTTATTTTCTATGATGGATGGAGTACATTTGTTAGTTGTTAACTTGTTAGTGGATGTTGCTTTCATATTCCTAGTTGTTATCGATCAAGTAGTGGATGTTGTTTTCGTATTTTAATTGTACTCGCGCATGTACTTTTGAAGTATGCATTTACTTTTATATTTTTAGTGTTCTTTGGTTGAATATGTATTTTTTATAGGAATTTCAATATTTTAGTTAAATGTGTGTATTTACAGGATTTCGAGCTCGAGCTCGAGTTTGAGCTTTTTCGAGCTAAAAATATATAAGTCGAGCTCGAGCCCGAGCTCTGTCGAGCTATTAAAAAAAATTATACGAGTCGAGCTCGAGTTTAATAAAATAAAAAACGAGTCGAGTCGAGCCATATTTCATGCTCGATAGTGTTAACGAGCGAACTCGAGCCTAGCTCGAAATATGTTCGAGCCGAACTCGAACCTTAGGTACTCGGGCTCGCTCGACTCGAATAACAGCACTAGATACGGGTCCCTGCTGAAGAAATGGGAGCCATGTACTCGCCTTGTCCCTTTGCAAAGTGAGTGGGTAAACCTCGTGGGAACTTTTCCACCGGCACAAGGAGGACGACGATTCTTAATCGTAGCTGTTGATTACTCTAGTAAGTGGGTAGAGGCAGCTCCCCTTGCTAAGATTGAGGAGGAAAACGTAATTCGTTTCCTCGGAAAATACATTTGTTGCAGATCTAGAATTCCTCAAATTCTAGTGTCCGATTACTGGACACATTTCAATGGAGCGTTGATCCGGTCTTGGTGTCTAGACTAGAACATTACGCAGAGATTTACCTCAGTGGCCCATCCCCAAGCAAATGGCCAAGTGGAGGTGACAAATCGAACAATTGTAGATGGAATTCGAACTCGGCTCACGAGAGTAGAAGGAAATTGGATAGATGAGCTCGACTCAGTTCTATGGTCATATAGAACGCGCCCAAGAGCAGCTACTGGAGAAACGCCTTTCCAGCTTGTTTAAGGTACTACGGCAGTAATACCACCAGAGATTGTGATAGAATCTCACAGGATTGCTCAGTTTCTTGAGAACCGGAATGAGGAGCTAATGAGAGAAGCTATGGATTTACTTGAAGAAAAAAGAGAGATGGTCCGAACTCCCCGGGAATTTCAATTGCGCTCATATTCATCACTGTAGGAATTGGGTTCAAGCTTTCCCCAGCCCCTTCTACAGACCGAGAAATATAAGAGTATAATACGAGCTGCATACAACAAAAGAGTGACCCCGAGGTCATTTGAGGCTGGACACTTAGTCCTCCGAAGGGCTGATGCACTCAAACATACTGGAAAGCTCGAACCCAACTGGGAGGGGCCATACCGAGTTATCCAGGTATTGAGAGGGGGAGCATACCAACTCCAGGACATGCAAGGGAATGAGATACCTGTCCCTGGAATGTGTGCCACCTGAAGAAATTCTTTATTTAAGAGAGCATGATTTGCTTTATTTCAATTCTTAGAATATAATTTGATTTCCTTATGAATATTGTATTTAAGGTGCTTCACCGGAGCTCTTTTTCCCTCCTTATGGGTTTCCCCTAGGGTTTTACTATAAGGAGGTTTTTAATGAGACCGACATAGGTTGTCTATGGCCTATGTTGACATACGTTAATAATCAATGAAGCTTTCTTTTCGTAAAGATTATAACTTCGGAGTATTGATTATTATGAGCTTTCTGATTAATAAGTTGAGGTCTGTACGACCATTTGAAACTCAAATACATGTAAATCTGGGTAAAACTCCTCGAGTCCCTGAAAAACCTCGAGGACCTCCAACCAAAACTAAGCCAAATCCCTCGATTATTCAATCGGAATCAAGGCTACGCTGACTTTGACGCCCCTTGTGGGTCTGAATTTGACACCCCTCGTGGGTCTGAATTTGACGCCCCTCGTGGGTTTGACTTTGACGTCCTTAAATGGATCTAACTTCGACGTCCTTAAACGGATCTGAATTTGACGCCCCTTGTGGGTCTGAATTTGATGCCCCTCGTGTGTCTGAATTTGACGCCCCTCGTGGGTTTGACTTGATGCCCCTCGTGGGCCTGAATTTGACGCCCCTCGTAGGTCTGACTTTGATGTCCTTAAATGGATCTGACTTCGACGTCCTTAAACGAATCTGAATTTGACGCCCCTCGTGGGTCTGGATTTGACGCCCCCGTGGGTCTGAATTTGACGCCTCTTGCGGGTCTGAACTTGACGCCTCTTGCGGGTCTGAACTTGACGCCCCTTGTGGGTCTGAATTGGACGCCCCTTGCGGGTCTAAACTTGACGCCGCTTGTGGGTCTGAACTCGACGCCCCTTGCGGGTCTAAACTTGACGCCCCTCGTGGGTCTGAACATGACGTCCTTAAATGGATCTAAACTAACATCCTTAAATGGATTCGAATTAACATCCTTAACGGATCTGAAACTGACATTCTTCAAGGATACAAGAGCTGACATCCTTTACGGATGTGAGAATCGACACCTCGAAAAGGTATGATATTCGACACCTCGAAGAGGTATGATATTTGACACCTTGTAAAGGTATGACTTGACACCCTTAAAGGGTACGACATAAGCATCCTTGCAGGATGCAGTGGGAGGCTGACGCCCCTAAAAGTCCTGGTCTAGACCTCGAGCTAATCGAGGACCTCCAGATGCACGAGAAACATATGTTAATTTCCAATGAAAGGCATGATGTTAACTAGCAAAAAGACACTCGGGTTGAGCAGCTGGAACAAAGAATGAAGTGAGAGACACTTCAGATTGAATCACAACTTGAGCAACTTGAACAAAGAATGAGGTGAGAGACACTTCAGATTGAATCACAGCTTGAGCAACTGGAATAAAGAATGAAGTGAGAGACACTTCGGATTGAATCACAACTTGAGCAGCTGGAACAAACAATGAAGTGAGAGACACTTCAGATTGAATTACAGCTTGAGCAGCTGGATGGAAGTAAGAATTACTTTTGATTTGAGTCTTTGATGATAGACTTCGAGGCTTGAGGGGGTGAACAGGCATTATACCTAACCCTTCGAAGACAACAAGCCACAAAATCAACCAAGTAAGTGAAAAGTGCTACTTTTTACTTCTACTTACATCTTTGAATAATGATACATTTCGAATCATTGTTTAAAACCTCGAAGCCTATATGTGCTAACACTATTGAGATGTTTTAAGTAAAGCTATGAGATATAGTTGATTTACTTAAAACATTTTACTGAGATATTGAAATAATATCATGATAGAGCTTGACAACTACTTTACAAGCAAGAAATGTATATGCAATTGTAAATACGGGCATGTATATGAGCAGAGAATGCATAGCAGATATGAGATTACGAGGCTCGAAGACCTCAAACATCCTTAGTCAAAACGGGGGATGTAAAAATCCCCCACCATTCAAAGAGGCATGAAAGCCTCACCAAAACGGGAGCACAAACAGCCCCGAAAATCATCACAAGGTTATGAAAAACCTTGGAAATTGTTTAAATGTTACAAGCAAAAAAAGAAATTATTTGTGATATGGCAGGAAATAAAATGCATGATAAAGAAAAGTCTTCAAGACTTTGGGGAGTGTTCAACAGCAACCTCATCCACCTCAGCTTCGCTCGATCCACCTTCTTCCTCCTTGTTCTTCTCATGATTCGGGGCAGCTACGGACAAGGGGCTGGAATAAGGCACCATCAGCGGATAGTCTGGAAATTCCATGGCTTTCAAGTCCTCAAGCTTCACATCCGAGTTCTGCAGGTCCTGAACAGCCTTCCTCATGATAGGCAACCACTAGGGAACGGTAATCAGCGCCTTAGGATCGCCCGGGAACATTGGAGGAGGAGTTAGGCCATCCAAGAGGGTGTCCCTGTTATACACTCCATCGAAGCCCTCCACCTGGTTCTAAGCAATGGCTTTGTCAAAGCCATGATCCACGAAATGAGGGATGTAACGTCCCATGGCGAACAAAAAACTGGAACTTCGGATATAAGCTTCCAGCCAGCCTGTGTGAAGGGTCTTCAGGAACTGCTGCCGTGCAGGTGATAAGAAGAGTGAATCGATGCACATTTTTACCCCTGAGGGGGGGAGTTCTTGCTCTTGCTTCTGAGTTTTTTAGCGGAGTAGGTGAACTTCTTGGGTAAGGGCACGAGCCTGATCCTTTATCTTATCCATTTCTTGCCTCATAGCTATGAGTTGGGCCTTGAGATCCTCAGTACAGGAACATACTTAAGTTATCCGAGCCTGAAACACCTCGTTCTGTTGAACAGAGCTAAGGGTGTGCTCGAAAAGGCCAGAGAAGAGGAGGCTGAACTGAAAACGTTGAAAGAAAGTACAGAAATGACAAAGTGCAAAAACTTTGTAAATAACTAAGGCATGAACCTACTTGAGAAAAGGAATGGGTCGCCTGAATCATCCTGTCTTGAGTAGGGAGGCTCACTAGAGAACGAATGGTATTCGAAGGAAGGTACCGGTATATGAACTGGGAGTCAACATCAGAGCCGATATCAATCTCGGGATTGAGGTCGATGGGTGCTGGCGGTGATGTGACTTACTTTCCCTTAGTCTTTTTTCTGGAAGTACCGAAGTCAGGGGGCAGGATCTCACGTACTTGCTATTTTACCGGAGGAGGATCGATTCCTCTTAGAAATCGAGTTGGGAACTGGAGGCGCAGGTGCTTCTGGTGCTATGGCCTTTGAAGAACTTTTGAAAATAGGGCATGTTTGAGTCGAACTTGCGGGAGTAGGGTCACGAGTGACTTGAGACAGCCAGTCCATATCTGAAAAAAGAAACACTAACACTTTTTAACTTAAAACACGAGTTACCATCGGTGGGTCCAAGGGAGAATTCCTGGGTGCTGAAACCAAAGTGGGATAATGCTCGTGGATTGTTACAAATTGGAGAAACATCAAAAGGCTTATGGGCTTGGGCATATGCATTAAGATTGAGCATGACAGACATGTTAAGGGATGAACCAGAAGTGAGATGAGGGCCTCGAACCCTAGGGTTCTCATAGGCCCACCTAGCATGCGGAAAAGGCCATGGAGAAGGGGGAGTTACAAAAAATCAGTTATTTCTCCACTCCAGATTCCCATCCGGAGGTTTTTCCATGAAAACACAGACGCGTTTGACACGACCGCAGATGTAGAAGAAACTGTCTAAAAGCTTACAACTGAACCGACTCTAAAAAAGTTCGGCAGTGGGTTCCCCCTGATTCGGGTGGAATTTACACATTTTTTATGCACATTTGAAGGTCATTTTGATTGTGATTTCATTGATTTATGGGTTGAATATGATGGTTTTGGTCAAAGTAAGAGAAAGGTGGTGTTATGTTGATTTTGTAGGAAAAACAAAGGAATTTGGGAGCAAAACACCCACCACACTTCATTGGATCCGGCTCGAAAATGGAGTGAAATGGAAGGAAGAATCGAGTCAATCGGAGGTCGAAGTCGAAAGTTACACACAAAATAAGTTTGAGGTGCAAGTTCACTCGACTGAGTCATTCCACTCGGCCGAGTGGGAGTAAAAAGGGCAAAACGGTCGAGTGCTCAGACACGACCGAGTGGACCGTTGGAATGCAACTTTGGGATTTCAGAGGTGACTCGGCCGAGTGCTCAGACACGACCGAGTGGACCATTAGACTGCAACTTTCGTTTTCAACCCCCGACTCGGCCGAGTGGCCTCTGTTGCCGGGTATTTTGTGTATTTTCATCTTTTTCGAAGGACTTAGTTGAAAATCTTACCCCCAAACCCTTCCCCAACATTATAAATACCTTTTTTCTTGAATTCAAAGACAACTTACCCCTTTCACTAGAACTCTTACACATACAAACACATACTTGGAGGTAATCACCATCCATTTCTTCAATTCTCCACTAAATTAAGTAAGGAAGGAGTCAATAGCTTTGGAATTCAATTACCCATCATCCATTAGACTAAGCTTTCTTATTCTCTCTCTCTTTATTTACTTATTTCATTATTTTGTGTTAATTGGATTATGTTGATTGTTGGCTAGAACACTTTTGGTTCTAGGGCCTTGTAAATACTTTTGATGAAGTTTATGAATTAATACTTTGCTTAATTGGTGTTTGTGTGGCTTAATTCTATTTGAATGCTTGATTTCCATTGCAAAACATGTCATTAGTGTACAATAGTGATGTGTTGATCTTAGTTAATTGAAATTAGATTGAGAAATCTCTTTTGATTAATTGATTGCAAGTATTATACCTAGTTTTATTGAGAGATCGAAAGATGATCAATGATTAGGACAATGTGTGATGATCTTAGAGGCTTAATTGGGTTTTATGATGCAATTTAGGTAGAGATACTAGATTGTGTTGTATTTCTCTTGGGCTAATTGGATTGAAAAGACTTTTAACTCATTATTTTGTGATCAATCTTATAGAAAAAGCACAACACCGCTTGAGTAGATTGTTAATCATAGATGGATTCATTAGTATTGCATTTTCCTTGGAACCTATTTTCTCCTATTTGAGTTTCATCCGTATTTTTATCGTTTTTTGTGAATTGCATGAGCAAACTTGATCGAATTCATTATTACTCTCTATTGTTTACTTGTGACACTTAGGTAGATAATTAGGGGTAATTTCATCCTTCAAACTTATCGATCACTGTCTATTTAGAACTTAATCAACAAAATACACTTTTACACTACACCTCCTTGTGGGATCGATCTTGTATTTGCCACGCTACGATATACACTTTATACTTGCGGTTGTGTATTTTGGTGTTACATAATACATGAATCACCCCCCATTTCCCTTGATTATGGCATAAAACCCAATCATCATCCTAAGGGCGTTGGGGTGAACTGATTTAGTGGAATGCGAAACAGAGTGGAAACTCGACACAAAAAATCAGGCACGTGAAACCTAAGACCTGCTTGTATTTGAGAATCCCAAAATGCTAAAGTGGGAGTAAGAGTGAAATTCGGACTTTCATCCCTATGAGGGATCCTCACCGAGAAAGAAGGAGGAAAAACATCAAGGTGATGATACGATCTTAGCATGGCTGGAGTTATTTGAGAAGAGCCCGAGACATGCTCTGCCAAATGAAGGTTGGTAATCGAAAAGTGCAAAACGGGCGTAGAATCACTGTTACTGGTGGACAGAGCCTCTATAGACTCACTACTGGAAGGGACAGACATGGGGAGTTTGAGAGCCCTAGAGTCTAAGAGACCAAAAAGAAGGTACGAAGAAAATACCTGAGTCGAAGTGGCCGGAGAAGAAGTTGTAGAACGAATTTCCGACGGGCCGAAATGCTTGGATGCTGAGGATAAATTCAAGCAAAAGAGAAAATACCAAATGGTCAAAGGACGAAATGGCTCGGAGAGGGAGTCATATATTCGAAAATCGAGATTGGGAAATTGGACGTCCAGGATCTTTCAGAAAAAATATTCGGATGGACCAGATGGACGGCCCAGATTAAAGCCCTATTTAGTCTCTGAAAAGTTTCAGAAGATCGAGGCAGTTTAAAGGCTGAAGAGAGAGAAGAGCCTTAATGATGGTAGCGTGTACCAAGACACCCGATTTGATTGGGCGGTTACAGAGAATCACGCGAAATTCGAAGAGACACCTAAGTGGGACACGGTTCGAGGCTTAGGCGGAATTAAATCCGGATTCAAGTCCGAATAACCTCGAGTACCTCGAGGTACATGAGATTTCAAAACAATAATATCGGAATCTGACACTCACACAGAGTATGTTCCAGAATGTGACGCCTATGAAAAGGTTTGATATAATATTCGAGAATTACCAAATACAGGCTCGAGCCTAGGTATTCTCGAGGACCTCGAGGTCCTGAAAATGCAAAAATGCTGAATGACCCCCTTGATGAGGGTCTGATATAACGCCCTTGATAGAGGTTTGATTTTAAATGTTACACTCACAGAATATGTGTCTTGATGTTTGAAGCAGGATTTGCTTGGATTTGAATTTGAAACCATGTCTAGGACCCCGAGGCCCTACATGTACTAGAGATATGAAGGTCAATCAAACGCCTGGCCTACTCTCATAAGTGTGACCCACTTTACGAGAGTAGGGGGAGTGGTTGATGTGGACAAAATGTGTCGTCCTGTGAGAAAATGACACATGGTATCCAGATGAGTTATATCCGAGGAGGTTTGGATATGATTACACAATTATTCATTTACTCATATCGATTATTATGATGACTATCCTTCGTATATTGATAATGGACATTTGAGATGATGGATTGGGCCTAGTTCAAGCCCAAATCCATAGAGATTGAGACACTAGGCCTGATGAAGACGAGAATCGGTCCTAAGATGAACAACTCATAAGTCTTCCACCTTTTTAGAGGAATTGTTGGGCTTGGACCCATATTTCCGGAGTCCAAACCTGGAGGTTCTCGAGGACCTCCACGTCCTGGAGATCCAAATTGCGGAACTTGCGCATCAAGCATGGACCCCACTTCGTGGGTAAGGGGTGGGCGGAGACATCACACGTATCCCGCTTTTCTCGGAGCTCGGACGAGCTAGTGGAGGCAGACTTGACCTTGGACTTAAGCCCACTACTGTGGTAGTTGAGAGAAAGAGGGAAAGTGGACAACCCTTCCCCAAAGGTACTATTTATACGCCCCTTCACGGGCTATTTGAGATATCTAACTACATAACCAGAAACCTAATATTCTAATACACTTATCCACCGGAAAGTTCCCTAACATACTTTCCGCCGCACTAATATAAGCTGAAATACACCTGAATTTGTCACGCCCCAATTTTCATAAAAGTAGATTTTGTAGAAATACTTGAGAATTTCAAAATAAGGGGGCATGAACTAAAATTTTAACGTAAGAAATCATTTTTTTCGAATTTATATAGCAATAGAATTACTTAAACTGCAGCGGAAGACTAAATAAATAAATAGCAACTTAAAATAAATCTAGAATATTAATTGAATCAAGTCTCAAAAGCTCATAAAAAGTTTAATACATAAAATGAAATAACTCAATTACTTTACTAAATATTAATAGATTTGTCATCCACTGCTCCTCCTCGCCATCAGCTCCTTAACCTAAAATGTTAAAATGAAGGGATGAGTAATGCAAGCATACTCAGTGGGGCCCAGTTGTTCACAGTTAAATATTAAACAGATAGTTAAACACATCAATGCAAACATGAGAACATTGCCACATTCTGAACTGACTGAGCACTGCGAGCCTTGCCAAAGCTATTTTAATGACCCTGGTGATTCTCGAGGACAACTTATATGGTCCCGGACCCGTGAACTAGTCCCTGGCTATCTGATTTCATAACATGGATAACATGGAATATAACACGTAGCAGACACATTCAACACATCACGTAAAACATTTAACAATGAACAACTTGCTCTACTAACCACTGTAGAGATAATTAATGAATAAGAAACCCCACCTTGCAATGTATGTCATGGATGAATGAATGCAATGGTGCTAAAGCCTACTCCTCACGATAATCGTCGCCTAACAATAAATTAGATTTATTTAGATATAAATCTCATTACTAAACTATTAATCCATAAATAATTGTTATTACATATATACTGGACAAACAAAGATTTTAAAAGAATTGTTGGTTATACCTAGAAATCTTAGCATAATAATATAATTAAGGATTGAGAATTAAGACTAAAATTGATTCAGTTGTACAATTTGAACAAATTAAATCTTGGAGGTATACTGTTGACGCACATATATGATTGCAATTTATCTTTGACATTTGAAATCAAAAGATTTGATCTAATTTCTTTACAAATTAAAGCTTAATTACGAATAAACATGGTCTAATCAAATTAAATAATTTAAGTAATTGATAAAAGAAGAGAAGAAGAAAGTACCGTATATTTTCTTCAAGGGAAAGCCTACTTTGAAATATGAGATTGTGTTGTAAAATTTAGGGCAACATCTATTATATATATGTATATTAAAAGCGGGCTTGGACTTAAGATAAAGAATAGGGTTTAAAATCTCAAAAGCCTGAATTTAAATGGGATTTGAATATTTATATTAAATTAATAATTAAATATATACTTGTATATTTATATAAAAAAATTACGGATATTACATCCTTCTCCCCTTAAAATATTTTCGTCCTCGAAAATTAGAATTTTCTTGATAAAATATGCATGCACATGGAACAGAATCTTAACATAACTTTGCCTCGTAACATGAAATAAAATGTACAATATACATACCTCGTAGAGCTGAAGCGGGAGGCGGTGATGGACGACCTTTACATTTTAAAAATATTCTAGTTAAAGAAACCTTTTAAATAATTTTGACTCTTAAATATTTTTATTTTAAACAAGTCTACAAGAACGTAGACCTGCTCTGATACCACTCTGTCACGCCCCAATTTTCATAAAAGTAGATTTTGTAGAAATACTTAAGAATTTCAAAATAAGGGGGCATGAACTAAAATTTTAACGTAAGAAATCATTTTTTTCGAATTTATTTAGCAATAGAATTACTTAAATTGCAGCGGAAGACTTAATAAATAAATAGCAACTTAAAATAAATCTAGAATATTAATTGAATCAAGTCTCAAAAGCTCATAAAAAGTTTAATACATAAAATGAAATAACTCAATTACTTTACTAAATATTAATAGATTTGTCATCCACCGCTCCTCCTCGCCATCAGCTCCTTAACCTAAAATGTTAAAATGAAGGGATGAATAATGCAAGCATACTCAGTGGGGCCCAGTTGTTCACAGTTATATATTAAACAGATAGTTAAACACATCAATGCAAACATGAGAACATTGCCACATTCTGAACTGACTGAGCACTGCGAGCCTTGCCAAAGCTATTTTAATGACCCTGGTGATTCTCGAGGACAACTTATATGGTCCCGGACCCGTGAACTAGTCCCTGACTATCTGATTTCATAACATGGATAACATGGAATATAACACGTAGCAGACACATTCAACACATCACGTAAAACATTTAACAATGAACAACTTGCTCTACTAACCACTGTAGAGATAATTAATGAATAAGAAACCCCACCTTGCAATGTATGTCGTGGATGAATGAATGCAATAGTGCTAAAGCCTACTCCTCACGATAATCGTCGCTTAACAATAAATTAGATTTAATTAGATATAAATCTCATTACTAAACTATTAATCCATAAATAATTGTTATTACATATATACTGGACAAACAAAGATTTTAAAAGAATTGTTGGTTATACCTAGAAATCTTAGCATAATAATATAATTAAGGATTGAGAATTAAGACTAAAATTGATTCAGTTGTACAATTTGAACAAATTAAATCTTGGAGGTATACTGTTGACGCACATATATGATTGCAATTTATCTTTGACATTTGAAATCAAAAGATTTGATCTAATTTCTTTACAAATTAAAGCTTAATTACGAATAAACATGGTCTAATCAAATTAAATAATTTAAGTAATTGATAAAAGAAGAGAAGAAGAAAGTACCGTATATTTTCTTCAAGGGAAAGCCTACTTTGAAATATGAGATTGTGTTGTAAAATTTAGGGCAACATCTATTATATATATGTATATTAAAAGCGGGTTTGGGCTTAAGATAAAGAATAGGGTTTAAAATCTCAAAAGCCTGAATTTAAATGGGATTTGAATATTTATATTAAATTAATAATTAAATATATACTTGTATATTTATATAAAAAAATTACGGATATTACATCCTTCCCCCCTTAAAATATTTTCGTCCTCGAAAATTAGAATTTTCTTGATAAAATATGCATGCACATGGAACATAATCTTAACATAACTTTGCCTCGTAACATGAAATAAAATGTACAATATACATACCTCGTAGAGCTGAAGCGGGAGGCGGTGATGGACGACCTTTACTTTTTAAAATTATTCTAGTTAAAGAAACATTTTAAATAATTTTGACTCTTAAATATTTTTATTTTAAACAAGTCTACAAGAACGTAGACCTGCTCTGATACCACTCTGTCACGCCCCAATTTTCATAAAAGTAGATTTTGTAGAAATACTTGAGAATTTCAAAATAAGGGGGCATGAACTAAAATTTTAACGTAAGAAATCATTTTTTCGAATTTATTTAGCAATAGAATTACTTAAATTGCAGCGGAAGACTAAATAAATAAATAGCAACTTAAAATAAATCTAGAATATTAATTGAATCAAGTCTCAAAAGCTCATAAAAAGTTTAATACATAAAATGAAATAACTCAATTACTTTACTAAATATTAATAGATTTGTCATCCACCGCTCCTCCTCGCCATCAGCTCCTTAACCAAAAATGTTAAAATGAAGGGATGAGTAATGCAAGCATACTCAGTGGGGCCCATTTGTTCACAGTTAAATATTAAACAGATAGTTAAACACATCAATGCAAACATGAGAACATTGCCACATTCTGAACTGACTGAGCACTGCGAGCCTTGCCAAAGCTATTTTAATGACCCTGGTGATTCTCGAGGACAACTTATATGGTCCCGGACCCGTGAACTAGTCCCTGGCTATCTGATTTCATAATATGGATAACCTGGAATATAACACGTAGCAGACACATTCAACACATCACGTAAAACATTTAACAATGAACAACTTGCTCTACTAACCAGTGTAGAGATAATTAATGAATAAGAAACCCAACCTTGCAATGTATGTCGTGGATGAATGATTGCAATAGTGTTAAAGCCTACTCCTCACGATAATCGTCGCCTAACAATAAATTAGATTTATTTAGATATAGATCTCATTACTAAACTATTAATCCATAAATAATTGTTATTACATATATACTGGACAAACAAAGATTTTAAAAGAATTGTTGGTTATACCTAGAAATCTTAGCATAATAATATAATTAAGGATTGAGAATTAAGACTTAGGAGGGTGTATTCAATTGAGATTTTTTTGGACTTTTAAAATCTGGGGGTATTCAATCTGGATTTTTAAAAGTCTTTCAAAATTTTGAGGTATTCAATACGGATTTTAAAAAGTCTTTAGAAATCTTTAGGTATTCAACAATCTATGGATTTTAATACTCTATGGATTTCGTTGGATTCTCCTTCAAAAATATAAATAAATTTCACTATTCAAAATCTCTTCTAAAAACTAGAGATTTCAGCGGATTCTCTCAGAAGGCCCTGAAAGAGAAGAAAAAAAAAACTTTGTTGTTTTTCTGACAAAATTTCAAAGTCTCCTTCGAAAGCACAAAATCCTACACAGCCCTCTTCTTCAAACGAAATAATATCAAGAAACGTAACTATGTTCTTCAATAAGCATCATAGATTCTTCACCATCATTATTATCGTGAAAAAGATTACATCTCTGTATTTTAAAATTATGTTCCCTCTTTAAAAATTATAGTATATCGGCACAGTTGACACCGTTAGGTTAGCAATAATATATTTTCGATCGCCTAATTTATAGCATTAATGCCAACTTTAAGATCTCAAGAACATTTATTCACGATCTTAAAGTTAGCACGTGGTGTTCGATATCATCTAAAAGATTTTGGTGGTCAAGGTCGTTACCCCAAAAATGCAATTGAGTTATTCAATTTTCGCGAGAGATTTTTTGGTATTTTCAAATCGAGCAGAGTTAGTATTGGCTGGATTACATAACTTTCTTCGGAAAGAATGTTATGAATTTCCAATCGAATATGAAGAAGATCAAGATTCACCACATCTCGACATGGAAGAGAAAATTTGGAATTGCTTTCTCAGAGCCAATTACAACACAGAACTGAAGACGAGGTATAACCGTGGAAATAATAATTTTTTTTTTGAACTAATATATTTTTGGTATTTTTTCTAAATAATTTAGATAATTTTTTTTATATACAAGTGTGTTCGATATACGTTTGCATCCATAGTTTTAGGGGCGTAGTTTATGGAAATCCATGTGAATTAATAAAAAAATGTGTATTTTAGAATCCTGTCAAATCTATGAAAATCCATATAAATCAATAAAAAAGTCAGTCAAACTCTGCATAGAGTCTATGGATTTTCTAAATCCACTTACTTTTTAAAGTAAAAAAAAATCAAACAGAATCTCAATTGAATACACACTCCTAAAATTGATTCAGTTGTACAATTTGAACAAATTAAATCTTGGAGGTATACTGTTGACGCACATATATGATTGCAATTTATCTTTGACATTTGAAATCAAAAGATTTGATCTAATTTCTTTACAAATTAAAGCTTAATTACGAATAAACATGGTCTAATCAAATTAAATAATTTAAGTAATTGATAAAAGAAGAGAAGAAGAAAGTACCGTATATTTTTTTCAAGGGAAAGCCTACTTTGAAATATGAGATTGTGTTGTAAAATTTAGGGCAACATCTATTATATATATGTATATTAAAAGCGGGCTTGGGCTTAAGATAAAGAATAGGGTTTAAAATCTCAAAAGCCTGAATTTAAATGGGATTTGAATATTTATATTAAATTAATAATTAAATATATATACTTGTATATTTATATAAAAAAATTACGGATATTACAGAATTACTTCTGAAAAACAGGAATCTTATATTGATATTACTGAGGGGCTTTCTCCGCGCCAGATTGCCCTTTACTTTTTTCCTTGAGATCGCCGGTTCTGACTTGAGCGTCGGAGGACCCGCATCTCCGACGGATTTTTTGCAGGTGTTGAAGCCTTTTGGAGACGAAGAGCTCAGCCATAATCCAGTCTGTGATCGTTCCATCCCAGGTACGAGATTATTAATCGTTGTGCGTTCTTTTTTGACGCATCAGAGGGAAAGTGGACAACCCTTCCCCAAAGGTACTATTTATACGCCCCTTCGCGGGCTATTTGAGATATCTAACTACATAAAATATGATATTACATCCTTCCCCCCTTAAAATATTTTCGTCCTCGAAAATTAGAATTTTCTTGATAAAATATGCATGCACATGGAACAGAATCTTAACATAACTTTGCCTCGTAACATGAAATAAAATGTACAATATACATACCTCGTAGAGCTGAAGCGAGAGGCGGTGATGGACGACCTTTACTTTTTAAAAATATTCTAGTTAAAGAAACATTTTAAATAATTTTAACTCTTAAATATTTTTATTTTAAACAAGTCTACAAGAACGTAGACCTGCTCTGATACCACTCTGTCACGCCCCAATTTTCATAAAAGTAGATTTTGTAGAAATACTTGAGAATTTCAAAATAAGGGGGCATGAACTAAAATTTTAACGTAAGAAATCATTTTTTTCGAATTTATAAATTGCAGCGGAAGACTTAATAAATAAATAGCAACTTAAAATAAATTTAGAATATTAATTGAATCAAGTCTCAAAAGCTCATAAAAAGTTTAATACATAAAATGAAATAACTCAATTACTTTACTAAATATTAATAGATTTGTCATCCACCGCTCCTCCTCGCCATCAGCTCCTTAACCTAAAATGTTAAAATGAAGGGATGAGTAATGCAAGCATACTCAGTGGGGCCCAGTTGTACACAGTTATATATTAAACAGATAGTTAAACACATCAATGCAAACATGAGAACATTGCCACATTCTGAACTGACTGAGCACTGCGAGCCTTGCCAAAGCTATTTTAATGACCCTGGTGATTCTCGAGGACAACTTATATGGTCCCGGACCCGTGAACTAGTCCCTGGCTATCTGATTTCATAACATGGATAACATGGAATATAACACGTAGCAGACACATTCAACACATCACGTAAAACATTTAACAATGAACAACTTGCTCTACTAACCACTGTAGAGATAATTAATGAATAAGAAACCCCACCTTGCAATGTATGTCGTGGATGAATTAATGCAATAGTGCTAAAGCCTACTCCTCACGATAATCGTCGCCTAACAATAAATTAGATTTATTTAGATATAAATCTCATTACTAAACTATTAATCCATAAATAATTGTTATTACATATATACTGGACAAACAAAGATTTTAAAAGAATTGTTGGTTATACCTAGAAATCTTAGCATAATAATATAATTAAGGATTGAGAATTAAGACTAAAATTGATTCAGTTGTACAATTTGAACAAATTAAATCTTGGAGGTATACTGTTGACGCACATATATGATTGCAATTTATCTTTGACATTTGAAATCAAAAGATTTGATCTAATTTCTTTACAAATTAAAGCTTAATTACGAATAAACATGGTCTAATCAAATTAAATAATTTAAGTAGTTGATAAATGAAGAGAAGAAGAAAGTACCGTATATTTTCTTCAAGGGAAAGCCTACTTTGAAATATGAGATTGTGTTGTAAAATTTAGGGCAACATCTCAAAAGCCTGAATTTAAATGGGATTTGAATATTTATATTAAATTAATAATTAAATATATACTTGTATATTTATATAAAAAAAATTACGGATATTACATCCTTCCCCCCTTAAAATATTTTCGTCCTCGAAAATTAGAATTTTCTTGATAAAATATGAATGCACATGGAACAGAATCTTAACATAACTTTGCCTCGTAACATGAAATAAAATGTACAATATACATACCTCGTAGAGCTGAAGCGGGAGGCGGTGATGGACGACCTTTACTTTTTAAAAATATTCTAGTTAAAGAAACATTTTAAATAATTTTGACTCTTAAATATTTTTATTTTAAACAAGTCTACAAGAACGTAGACCTGCTCTGATACCACTCTGTCACGCCCCAATTTTCATAAAAGTAGATTTTGTAGAAATACTTGAGAATTTCAAAATAAGGGGGCATGAACTAAAATTTTAACGTAAGAAATCATTTTTTTCGAATTTATTTAGCAATAGAATTACTTAAATTACAGCGGAAGACTTAATAAATAAATAACAACTTAAAATAAATCTAGAATATTAATTGAATCAAGTCTCAAAAGCTCATAAAAAGTTTAATACATAAAATGAAATAACTCAATTACTTTACTAAATATTAATAGATTTGTCATCCACCGCTCCTCCTCGCCATCAGCTCCTTAACCAAAAATGTTAAAATGAAGGGATGAGTAATGCAAGCATACTCAGTGGGGCCCAGTTGTTCACAGTTATATATTAAACAGATAGTTAAACACATCAATGCAAACATGAGAACATTGCCACATTCTGAACTGACTGAGCACTGCGAGCCTTGCCAAAGCTATTTTAATGACCCTGGTGATTCTCGAGGACAACTTATATGGTCCCGGACCCGTGAACTAGTCCCTGGCTATCTGATTTCATAACATGGATAACATGGAATATAACACGTAGCAGACACATTCAACACATCACGTAAAACATTTAACAATGAACAACTTGCTCTACTAACCACTGTAGAGATAATTAATGAATAAGAAACCCCACCTTGCAATGTATGTCGTGGATGAATGAATGCAATAGTGCTAAAGCCTACTCCTCACGATAATCGTCGCCTAACAATAAATTAGATTTATTTAGATATAAATCTCATTACTAAACTATTAATCCATAAATAATTGTTATTACATATATACTGGACAAACAAAGATTTTAAAAGAATTGTTGGTTATACCTAGAAATTTTAGCATAATAATATAATTAAGGATTGAGAATTAAGACTAAAATTGATTCAGTTGTACAATTTGAACAAATTAAATCTTGGAGGTATACTGTTGACGCACATATATGATTGCAATTTATCTTTGACATTTGAAATCAAAAGATTTGATCTAATTTCTTTACAAATTAAAGCTTAATTACGAATAAACATGGTCTAATCAAATTAAATAATTTAAGTAATTGATAAAAGAAGAGAAGAAGAAAGTACCGTATATTTTCTTCAAGGGAAAGCCTACTTTGAAATATGAGATTGTGTTGTAAAATTTAGGGCAACATCAATTATATATATGTATATTAAAAGCGGGCTTGGGCTTGGGCTTAAGATAAAGAATAGGGTTTAAAATCTCAAAAGCCTGAATTTAAATGGGATTTGAATATTTATATTAAATTAATAATTAAATATATACTTGTATATTTATATAAAAAAATTACGGATGTTACATCCTTCCCCCCTTAAAATATTTTCATCCTCGAAAATTAGAATTTTCTTGATAAAATATGCATGCACATGGAACAGAATCTTAACATAACTTTGCCTCGTAACATGAAATAAAATGTACAATATACATACCTCGTAGAGTGAAGCGGGAGGCGGTGATGGACGACCTTTACTTTTTAAAAATATTCTAGTTAAAGAAACATTTTAAATAATTTTGACTCTTAAATATTTTTATTTTAAACAAGTCTACAAGAACGTAGACCTGCTCTGATACCACTCTGTCACGCCCCAATTTTCATAAAAGTAGATTTTGTAGAAATACTTGAGAATTTCAAAATAAGGGGGCATGAACTAAAATTTTAACGTAAGAAATCATTTTTTTCGAATTTATTTAGCAATAGAATTACTTAAATTGCAGCGGAAGACTTAATAAATAAATAGCTACTTAAAATAAATCTAGAATATTAATTGAATCAAGTCTCAAAAGCTCATAAAAAGTTTAATACATAAAATGAAATAACTCAATTACTTTACTAAATATTAATAGATTTGTCATTCACCGCTCCTCCTCGCCATCAGCTCCTTAACCTAAAATGTTAAAATGAAGGGATGAGTAATGCAAGCATACTCAGTGGGGCCCAGTTGTTCACAGTTATATATTAAACAGATAGTTAAACACATCAATGCAAACATGAGAACATTGCCACATTCTGAACTGACTGAGCACTGCGAGCCTTGCCAAAGCTATTTTAATGACCCTGGTGATTCTCGAGGACAACTTATATGGTCCCGGACCCGTGAACTAGTCCCTGGCTATCTGATTTCATAACATGGATAACATGGAATATAACACGTAGCAGACACATTCAACACATCACGTAAAACATTTAACAATGAACAACTTGCTCTACTAACCACTGTAGAGATAATTAATGAATAAGAAACCCCACCTTGCAATGTATGTCATGGATGAATGAATGCAATGGTGCTAAAGCCTACTCCTCACGATAATCGTCGCCTAACAATAAATTAGATTTATTTAGATATAAATCTCATTACTAAACTATTAATCCATAAATAATTGTTATTACATATATACTGGACAAACAAAGATTTTAAAAGAATTGTTGGTTATACCTAGAAATCTTAGCATAATAATATAATTAAGGATTGAGAATTAAGACTAAAATTGATTCAGTTGTACAATTTGAACAAATTAAATCTTGGAGGTATACTGTTGACGCACATATATGATTGCAATTTATCTTTGACATTTGAAATCAAAAGATTTGATCTAATTTCTTTACAAATTAAAGCTTAATTACGAATAAACATGGTCTAATCAAATTAAATAATTTAAGTAATTGATAAAAGAAGAGAAGAAGAAAGTACCGTATATTTTCTTCAAGGAAAAGCCTACTTTGAAATATGAGATTGTATTGTAAAATTTAGGGCAACATCTATTATATATATGTATATTAAAAGCGGGCTTGGGCTTGGGCTTAAGATAAAGAATAGGGTTTAAAATCTCAAAAGCCTGAATTTAAATGGGATTTGAATATTTATATTAAATTAATAATTAAATATATACTTGTATATTTATATAAAAAAATTACGGATATTACAGAATTACTTCTGAAAAACAGGAATCTTATATTGATATTACTGAGGGGCTTTCTCCGCGCCAGATTGCCCTTTACTTTTTTCCTTGAGATCGCCGGTTCTGACTTGAGCGTCGGAGGACCCGCATCTCCGACGGATTTTTTGCAGGTGTTGAAGCCTTTTGGAGACGAAGAGCTCAGCCATAATCCAGTCTGTGATCGTTCCATCCCAGGTACGAGATTATTAATCGTTGTGCGTTCTTTTTTGACGCATCAGAGGGAAAGTGGACAACCCTTCCCCAAAGGTACTATTTATACGCCCCTTCGCGGGCTATTTGAGATATCTAACTACATAACCAGAAACCTAATATTCTGATACACTTATCCACCGGAAAGTTCCCTGACATACTTTCCGGCGCACTGATATAAGCTGAAATACACATGATTTACTCCTGAAAAACAGGAATCTTATATTGATATTACTGAGGGGCTTTCTCCGCGCCAGATTGCCCTTTACTTTTTTCCTTGAGATCGTTGGTTCTGACTTGAGCATCGGAGGACCCGTGCCGGAGATCTCTCCGGCGGGTTTTTTGCAGGTGTTGAAGCCTTTTGGAGACGAAGAGTTCAGCCATAATCCAGCCTGTGATCGTCCCATCCCAGGTACGAGATTATTAATCGTTGTGCATTCTTTTTTTACGCATCAATTATGCTTTACGGTTATCCCAAGGATCTCTTTTAAATTTTATTGGGTCCCCCTCAAAGACCTATTTTCAGTTCCGAGCTCTTTTCTTGCATGTGCATGCGCGATTCCCCCAAAGATCTCTCTTCAATCTCGAGTTCACTGAAGACCTCTCTTCAGTCTCGGATCTCTTTTAAGCCCCTAATCTTTAGTAAACTTTTACATTAAAATGTTCACTTGCATTCAAATCACATCGTATTGCATATAAATAATTTATTCATACAAAATAATTAATAAAAATAAAGAAATCACACTTGAAATTAATGTCTTGAATGTGAAAGAATGAAATTGAATATCTTTAATTCACGTCACCTAAATCAAGTTATTCAAATCTAAGATTATTAGATGAATGACCCACACAATACATATTTCCTCGAGAGAAAGAGGTCTATCCGCCTTGCATAATAATTTATAAGAAATACACTTACTCATTTAATAGATTAATAAAATGCCGTTTACACTCCTCAAAACTTTATTTAAATGTTTATGCAATCAAAATATTAATATTCTTACGCTTAACCGGTACTAACAAGATTGATAAAAAAAATAAAAAATAGATTTGTTGATCACTTGTTTTAGAGAAAGAAACGTACATGCCACAATATGTAATCTAGAAAGGTTTGGCAATTGATTAGATTGAAAAGTGTTCTATGAATTGTAAATAGATTGAATTTTTAATAAATTGAAGAAGTATTTACCAAATCAATTGAGAGGCGAAGATCCAAAACTTCTAATCTAAAAGAATAGATTGGTTGTGAGAAAAGTATGTTTTATGTGGTTTGATTTATAAAAATACAGTGTATAAAATATGGGATAGATCTTCTATGGAATTGAGTCCATATAAGAAATTAAGTTTTTTGTTACACCTTTTAATTGTAGTGAATTACCCATTTTAAAATAATATTTTAAGTTATATTGACGTACACTTTTTAGTAATGTTATATTGCACATTTTAGTTATATAGACGTGCATTTTTTAGTAATATTGTGTTGTACTCCCTCCGTCACGTGATTACTTGCACACTTTTCTTATTTGAACGTCCCAAAATTACTTGCACACTCTTAATATGGAAATACCCCACAAAATTAATACTCTTTCAACATCATTTTATTTTCAAAATTGCCACTATCTTTTTACATACATTTTACTTTACATCTCATCATATCCACTTTACACCTCATCAAATCACCTAAAATATCCCTCATTTATCTTACATCATCAACCACTAAATTCACTTTTCTTAATGTCAAGTAATTCCAGTCGATTAGACGTCTCCAACCAAGTAGAATACTTGAAAATATAAGAAATAACTGCTCTAAGATAGTAATTCAAAAAGTAATCAACGAGACAAACAACACACAAGAATTTAAGTGGTTCGATCAATGTGATCTACATCCACTGGACCAGACGAGTACTTCTTTGATTGATAAAGAATGTTTACACACTCATTCACTCGAAATAGGATATTTCCTCACTTCACTCGTGAACTCACACAACTCAAAGATTACAAAACGTACTACAATTCCATCCAACCTTTACAATGTACACATACAAGAGTATATAAAGACCAAAGGTAGTTGTTGCTGTTAGGAACTGTTTGAGTAGTTATCAACCGTTTGCAACCGCTTGTAACAACCCATGTGCTCTGTTATTGCCCAACTGAAATGGTAGTTATGCCCTCAAGTAGTTGTAACTGTAATACAGTTAGTTAACCTAACTAACTTCCAGATCAGAAGACTTTTCCATAAAGATCAGAACACTACTTAGTGTGCTGATTTATAAGTACTGTTTATATTAATTGTTTAGGTTGTTATTGAGCTATATTAAACATTGTATAGAAGCTCATGTTTTTCATATGTAAATATTCATTGTATAGATTCTAAGTTGACTAAGCTGTGTTATAAAGCTTAAAGTAATGTAATAGTCTTGTTAGGAATAGAATAGTCTACTACTGAAGGAGACCAGACAAGAAGAGAAGATGTCTACACAAGACTCAACAAGACAAGTGCGCATAGAAGACAAGACAAGTCAACATGAAGTTAGTTATTCAATCGCGTATGAAGATAAGGATTGAAGAGTTAGTTAGAAATAACTAATTAATTACTAACAGAAACGCGTGGAAGGATAAGTATGGAAGTTGCAAGTTAGTTTTCAAGAAAGGTTGGTTACAACTGACAAAGTTCTTGAAGTTGAAGTCTATAAATACCCCAAGGTGTTTATTGATTAAAGACTACTGATAAGCTACATACTGAAGAATTACTGAAGCGTTCGAAGCAAGTTACTCATAGAGATTTTGAAGTTCAGAAAGCAAGTCCGCTAGTCAAGTGAAGAAACCAGAAGACTGCTACTGAATAAGTTTTAGTTTTTGTTTACTGTTTTCAAGTTGCTAGATACTTGTAAATCTCTAGTAAGATCGAAGATATACTTGGTAGTATATTCGAGAAGATCTAAGTCTTGTTTCTTGGGACTTAAAATACAAGAACACACATACTGTACTCCATTGGACGAGTTGATAAGGAAACATCACAACTGGGTTTGTGAGAGTGGACGTAGACAAGTTGTCGAACCACTATAAATCGTTGTGTGTTGTTTACTTTACTGTTTTGTTTGTGTTTGATTGATTAACTGTTTAATTGTTTAACATACATATCTGAACAAGACAAGTTGAGTATACTAGAACAGAGTTCTCGAATAAGAAGTTGAGTATAAACTTGAATTGGGCTCATTGATTAATTTCGTTGTTCCGCATATTGTACTTTGATATATCGAAAGAATTTTGAAAAGTCTATTCACCCCCCTCTAGACATTTTCACTAGCTTACTCGATATTAACTCAACTTTGGGGACCTACAAGTGGTATCAGAGCAGTAGTTTACGAACTGCTGTTTCTTGATAACCGACTTAAGACTTAGGGTGAAGTCTTGATCCGTGATTGTATTTGCTTACGTGTTCTTGATCAACATCTCTGTTATATTTGTTTCTTGTTCCCTGTTCTTGACTTATCCGTTTCTTGATCATAAATCTATTTAGCGCTGATTTACTTGAAAAATCATGTCTCTCGAGATAAGTGCTAACAAGTTACCCAAGTTCCAGGTTCAGGACTACGACTATTGGAAGCTGCGAATGGAAGCGATTTTTAGCTCCTAGCAACTAACCACTTCTCTTTGTCATGGCAGTTGATGGCTTCTGTGTAAGTTTTAGGCTCCAGAGACTCCACCTCAAGAGCTGCACATAAAGAAAATGATACTATGTAAACTTGACCATACCTTTGAGGTGGGTGGACTTCTCTTCTGGTTCTGTCCCTAATAAGCTGATAGTCATGAAGCTCAGTATCACTATGAGTAGTCTCCTCCTCATCTGGATCAATCTGATCTTCAGTTACTGTTCTGGTTTCAACATGCTCCACCTCAACCTGTGTCTCATCTGGTCTGTTGTGTGCTGTACTTGAACTTGCCTCTTCTTTCAATGGCATTCTACTTTCATCAAAAGTTTCATCTCTGCTGATAATACACTTCTGCATTCCAGCTTCAAGGCACCACAACCTATACCCTTTCACTCCTGAAGGATACCCTACGAACACACATTTCAAGGATCGAGGCTCAAGTTTATCTTGCTTGACCTGGGCATATGCTGAACAACCATAAACTTTTAAATTACTGTACTCAGCTGCATAGCCAGACCATAACTCTTCTAGGGTTTTAAATTGCACAGCTGAGGAAGGGCTTCTGTTTATCAAATAGGCTGCGGTTGACACTGCTTCTCCCCAAAATACTTTAGGTAGTCCCGAGCTGCTCAACATGCACCTGACCCTCTCAAGCAAAGTCTGGTTCATTCTCTCAGCTACTCCATTATGTTGAGGTGTACCCGGTACTGTTCTATGCCTCACTATATCCTTCTTCTTGCAGAAAACATTGAACTCTTCTGATATGAACTCCAGCCCATTATCAGTTCTCAAATGCTTGAGCTTCTTTCCAGAGACATTCTCAACCTCAGTGAGCCATTCCTTAAACTTTTCAAATGCTTCTGACTTGGATTTCAGGATAGTGATCCATACCTTTCTTGAGTAGTCATCTATGATAGACATGAAGTATCTCCCACCACTTCTGGTCTGATTCCTAGCTGGCCCCCATAAATCTGAATGGACATAGTCCAAAACTCCTTTGGTAGAGTGTGAACTCTTCCCAAACTTCAATCTCTTGGATTTCACAAGAATGCAGTGCTCACACAAATCGAGCTTTGTGATCTTGTCACCACCTAGCAATCCTTGCTTACTTAGCTCAAGTAGGCCCTTCTCTCCTACATGATCTAATCTTCTGTGCCACAACCTTGAGTTGTCTTGCACCCTTGCCACATCTGATCTCCCAATTACTGTTCCTCCCTTAAGAAAGTAGAGATCTTGTCTTCTCTCACCTTTAAGAACAGTAAGTTTCCCCTTTGAAACTCTGAGCTCTCCATCTTCTGACTGGAATTTATAGCCCAATGAATCCAGCAGGCCAAGAGATATCAAATTTCTCTTGAGTTCAGGAACATACCTGACCCTCTTGAGAATCCTCACTACTCCATCATACATCTTCAAGTGTATTGTACCTTCACCTTTGACTTTGCAAGTGTGATCTTTCCCTAACAACACAGAACCTCCATTCTGATGCTTAAAATCATGAAACCAATCTCTCCTTGGAGTCATGTGGAAAGAACACCCTGAATCTAAAATCCAATCCTGCTGTTCTTTAGTGGAAGTGATGGATAGGGACTGGGCTGACTCATAGCCTTTCTGCTCCTTATCTTCTTGGGTTTGATTTGCTTGATTCTTATCAACAGGGTTCTTGGGACCAGCTTTTCTCATAAGCTGTCTGTACTTGTAACAAGTACTCTTAAAGTGTCCAGGTTTGTTGCAGTGGTGGCACAGTACTTCCCCTTGATTTGACACTGCTGATTTTCCCTTATCAGCTCCATTGGGTTGACTATAACCCTTCTTGGAGACAGGTTTCTTATGTCCTCCCTTGATTGCCAATCCTTCTTCGCTGCTACATTTATCTCCTTGAGATGTCTTATTGTGTAGTAGCTTGGACTTGACAGCCAAGATCACATTCTCCAATGTGATTGCCTCCTTTCTACCATACAAGATGGTGTCCTTTAGGATTTCAAAGAACTTAGGAAGAGCACTCAACAAGATAAGAGCCTTATCCTCTTCTTCAAGTTTGACATCCAAATTCTCCAGATCATCAAATATCTTATTGAACTCATCTAGCTGCTCCGTAATGGGTTTGTCATCTCCCATTCTAAAGGCATACAGCTTCTGTTTCTAATAGAGTCGGTTAGCAAGAGTTTTCACCATATATAACTTCTCAAGCTTATCCCAAACCTCCTTCGCTGACTTCTCTTTAGCAACCTCCCTCAAGACCTTATCTCCAAGGCAGAGTAGGATCGTGCTTCGAGCTTTTCTGAGCAACTTGCTCCTTTCAGCCGCAGCTGCTGCAGTTTCTTCTTCTGCAGTCTCTTCGGATTCTTCGAGAGCCTCGAATAATCCTTGTTGTTCAAGGAGGGCCTGCATCTTGACCTTCCACAGCCCAAAATCTCCCGTGCCTGTAAACTTCTCTATGTTGTACTTGGTAGAATTCCCCATCTTAGATCTGCTGCTACTTCAGTTTCCCACAAACAGCGCCAGTTGTCAAGTAATTCCAGTCGATTAGACGTCTCCAACCAAGTAGAATACTTGAAGATATAAGAAATAACTGCTCTAGGATAGTAATTCAAAAAGTAATTAACGAGACAAACAACACACAAGAATTTAAGTGGTTCGATCAATGTGATCTACATCCACTGGACCAGACGAGTACTTCTTTGATTGATAAAGAATGTTTACACAATCATTCACTCGGAATAGGATATTTCCTCACTTCACTCGTGAACTCACACAACTCAAAGATTACAAAACGTACTACAATTCCAACCAACCTTTACAATGTACACATACAAGAGTATATAAAGACCAAAGGTAGTTGCTGCTGTTAGAAACTGTTTGAGTAGTTATCAACCGTTTGCAACCGCTTGTAACAACCCATGTGCTCTATTATTGCCCAACTGAAATGGTAGTTATGCCCTCAAGTAGTTGTAACTGTAATACAGTTAGTTAACCTAACTAACTTCCAGATCAGAAGACTTGTCCATAAAGATCAGAACACTACTTAGTGTGCTGATGCTCAACTCTTCTGTTCCTGTGATCAAAAGCTGACTCTGCTGATAGACTTCTACTGTGCTGACCAAGTACTGTGCTTGGTATACTCTGCTGAAGTACTGTGCTGATTCAGTACTGTGCTGATCTGACCAACTATGCTGAAATCTAAGCATCACCTCCTCAGCTGATTGAAAACCTTCAACTCATCTGATTTCGGCCTAAATCACCTTATCTGATCCTATCAGCACACTACTTTCTTAGTGTGCTGACTATGAGATTATGAGATAACACTCACACTTAAAAATCGTGCCGGTCAAACCGTGCAAATAATCTTGGGACGGAGGGAGTATTTTTTAGTTATAATGACTTACACTTTTCATTAAAAACTGTGTTGCACTCTTCAATTATAGCTACTTACACTTTTCAGTAATATTGTGTTGCACTTTTTAATTTAAGGAATTGAGTCTAAACAAAACATTGACTAAAATATGAGATTATGATAGAATTTCAGTTGAGAGATTTTTGAGATAAAGATAATATTTTACTCCATATTTAAAAGATTTGATAACTTGAGATAATTGTGATTTTAAGATAATTTAGGAATAAGATATAATTAATGACATATATATTAAATGAAACAAATAATATTTAATTATAATCTCTTCTATGAATAATATTTTCATGCATGCATAATTTATGATATAATTTTCGAGTGTTACAGTATACAATTGATAAATTTTCTAGTTTAAAGAAGGTTGCAGTGGATAAATTCTCGAATGAAAAAAAAAAGGATTTGAACATTTTTTTTAAGTTCGGCAGATGAAATGAAATGGGAAGGTATTGTAAAGTGGGGAAGGTGTGAGACATTTTTTTTAAGTTTTGTATATGAAATGAAATGGGAAGATATTAAAATGGGGAAGATATGTTTCGATTTTTATAAGGGAAGGATGGAGAAATCGAGTCAAACATTGGAAATAAAAAAGCACTTGTGCCACGAGAGTCTCTTTAAGAAGCCCTTCTAGCACTCATGCCTTTACAAGAGACAAATTTTTCGAAAATCTCACTTATATGTTTGTGTTGTTCCATCATTTGCAAACTGTGTAAGAGGCCCTTCTGGCATCCTCCTTCTTGTTATTAATTTTTTTTTAAAAAAAATATTTATTAAATTAAACCCATGACTTTGTCTAAAATTGAAAAACGCATCTCAAAAATCTTATATTAAAAAAAAAAATGTTGATTTTCTAATTTACATATTTTCTAAATGATTACAAATTGTGTGGGGACCTAATTGCAAACTCGCGGCAAAGTTGCCATTGATTTTGGTCCTTCGAATTTGAAATTGAAAACACATGCCAATAAAAAAAACAAAAAAAAAAAAAATAATCCTCATCTCACCGCGCTCTTACTGCAATTCAAATTCTAAAACAGACGCTCCTTCACTTTCATTTGCAATTTCACAAACTTTCAAGGATTCTTTAATCATTTTGCTTTAATTCTACAAGTTCGTGTTTGTTGTTTGTTTTAGTAGTAATTTAAATTTGTGGGTTTTGCTTTTGCTTCCCTTTTTCTTCTGAATCAAATATGGAAGATGAAAGTTCGTCTCAGTGTCTGGATAGGCGCAGATCTGAATCAAAGGTGGGGACTTTCGAACAACCTTGGATTTTGTTTTTTATGTTGTGTTCGAAATTCTTTTTCTGTCTGTTGAGTCATTTCATGGGTTTGAAATTCCAGGTTTTGGTGGAACATAAAAGGGGCAGCAATGAAATTGAAGAAACATCTGAAAAATCTAAAAAAAGAGTGAAAATGCGTGACCTTGAATCGGTTTTTCGCTCCGAGGGTAAGTAAAGATTTATGTTTTACATCTGAATGTTGTTAATACTCAGATAGTATAATTTAGGGGTGTGATTTGTTTCATTCCTTTGTGTTACATTATCTGATTTTTTAAATTATGTTGTTATTAATCTGATTAAATCAAGAAAACTGAAACAAAATGGGCCCAGATGTAGCTCAAGCAGGAAGAGGAGGAAGCAAGACAGCCTCAGCACATTCTGATAATATTGGTGTTGGCTCTAACAATTGTATGGTTAATAGTGGTGATACCTTATGTGTTGATGAATCGAAAAATCCCCCCACCTGTTTGAAGAAATGCACGAAGCATAACGATGTATTAACTAAGACTAGAGGGCTCAATTTGGACCTAAATGTTGCAGATATTTCAAGTTCAATCAACAACGACTCCTTTTGTAAAATGAACGGACGTTCGAAGTATAGGGACTATTCTGGTTGTGGAAGTTCGGTTAATCCATTTCGAAAAGATCCATTGGGTATTTGGAAAGGCTTGAAACAGAACAATTACATGTCCACTCCTTGTGAGTCTGTGCCAAGGGCGATTATGAAGGCTCGTGAGAGGAAGAAATCTAGGCAAGATGTAATGAAGAAGCAGGTGGAACTTGCTGAGAAAGAACAGGTTGATAAATTTGCAAAACTTGCTGCTCCAAGTGATTTGCTTAAAGGGCTTAATCCCGGGATTATTACTCATGTACGAAACAGTAAGCATGTTCACTCAATCATAGAGACGATGATGAGTTATGAAAGAAGTGAAAATCTCAAGAGAAATGGACAGAACAAGAGTGAAGATATGCGTAGTTTAAGAGGGAATACATCTGGATTTGGTTATCGAGGCTCTTTACTAGGAAGAAAGGAGACGAGCGATTGCAGTTTGTTTTCCAAATTTGTTTATCCTAGTACTGAGATTGGAGAAAGGGCGTTTCCCGTGGTGTCTTCACAATGTGGGAAAAAAAACGAGGATGACAAACTTGCACTAAGGCTTTCATCAAACGACAAATCAGCAAACCTCAGCTCTATCACTTCACTTTCTTTAAGAGGTTGTTATGTTATTCACTTTCTTCAGTTTTATGGTGCAAAATGTGTTAGGGAGATTGCATTACATTTCACTTTTAACCGTATCTATGATGGATTTTATTGAAAGTTGTTCAAGGGTGTACTAAAATTATCAGCATTTACGTCTGTATATTACAAATATTTTACTTCGGCATCTTGGTGACGACTATTATATGTTAAAACACAGAATTATTATAAATGACATGGATTTTGTTTAATTTTCAGCTGCTAATGTGGCTTCCCAATGGTTGGAACTCTTGATTCAAGATATAAGAGGGCGTCTTGCAGGTCAATTTCGTCTTCTCTATAGTTGGAAAGATCTTTTACATGCTTAAGGTGTTAGATATTTCCTTATACTGATTGATATCCACTTGCAGCACTACGAAGGAGTAGGAAAAGAGTTTGCCAAGCTGTTAACACAGACTTACCCATCCTAATGTCGACTGAGTTTTCTTCTACCAATGATAAAGACTTAAATATGACGAAAGGGTCTACTGCTGATGCTCATTCTGTTAAATGGAACAATCACTTTGCAAAAATGGATAAAGCACTTTCTGAAGAAGAGACTGATCTGGTGAGAGTTGCTACCACTAACTAGACGAATCTTGCATAAATTGAAGCATGTTCTATTCTTTTACTTGCTCTTCATCTCATGCATTCTCAACTTGCTTGTATGATAGAGGAGAGATGGACTAACAAGGATAGAGAACGTAAAGACTAGAATAGAACTCCTCTTTCGAGGCCACGGATAAATCCGCCACAACCGAAGGTTGCCAACTCAAAGTATATTCATCCAAAAGTACTGTACAAGGACTCAATACATCCTATTTATACAAGTCATTTGAACCTAGGCCTTCTAACTGCCCCTTCTATTAACTACCCCTTCTAACTATTGTAACTAATCATTTAATAACTCCAAAAGGGCCAATTCAACTTGCTTGAAGTGTTCTGTATCATTGTAGCTATGTTGCTTTAATACAATACTTCTAAAGTTAAAAAATTATCTACATTCATCATTATTTGATGTTCCTTTGGTTCATTGATACATTTAAAATTGATCGATACTATCTTTGTTCAATGGTTATTATCACCTTATATGTGAATTATATCTGGTTCATCAGTCATCACATGATTTTTCGTTGATCAATCGTGACATGTTGTCCTTCTTCATAGACATGAGGTGGCTTTTCTTGTCATTTTTCCTAGTATATTGCAATATGTCCTTTCTTTAATGTGTCTACATATAGATAAAATTCCTTATTTTTATTCCCTAGAAAAAAATTCTCATTTTTCCTGTCTGAATATTATCAGGACAATTGGCTGAGCCAAGTGAAGGAAATGCAGCTGCATTGCGAATTCGGTCTGAAACAAACTACTTTGTATCATTCTTCACATCAGATGGCTCCTATAGGAAACAATAGCAGGTAAATTTCAATAATTTAACTGTCACTTAAAGTAGTGTATTTACAATTTGATGATTCTCATATTTTGTCAGTAAGTAAGCTTCATACATTACAAAGACCATGTCTTAATGCATCAGTAGATCCTAAAATTATCAACTTTTGTTTAGAGAGGTCCTTCAAATATTGAATTTTATTTCACAAACTCTCTTGACACAGAAATAGAATGAACTTTTATTAATATTCAAATGTGTCTAGTGCAAGTCATTTTAATCTCAATACTTCAGCCTAAAATAAAGTTTTGATACTTACAGTTTTCTTAAACAAAATAATTTAGAGATCTACCAAAACAAAAGTTAATAGTTTAGAGTCCTTTTAATGCATTCGGTCGAAAGAAGACCGTTAGTAAATTACAAATATCTCCCTTAACATGTGTTGCGATTTTACTCATGCAGACCAGGAGCGACGGATAACTCCGAGAAGGATTTAGCAGTTAGAGCAGGTGCTGCTGCTTTATATTCAACGTGCAACTTCTTGTTGTCGAGGGAAAATCTACCATATCACTAAGGGGGTGTTTGCAAACTTAACTAGCTTCCAGAATCACTTTTTTTTCAAAAGCTATGGGAGGGAACTTTGAAAATAAGTGATTCTGAGACCAGTTTGTTGTGTTCGAAAACACCACCTAATTCACATTGAAAAAATGATTCTTGATTGGAATGAGATGGGTGTTCAATCTTTTTAATAGCATGCACTAATCTATGATTCTCACTGTTGTTTCTTTTAACTGTGTTACACTAGTTAGAAAATTTGGGGTTTCTTCGTTAAATGGGCATTGCCGCATTGTCTTTGGCCATCATGCGAATAATAATAGAGATGGATGCGGAAAGAGTTCGAGATGCGATTGAGGCACGAAAGAGCGACACAACAAAGTTTGAGATGATGTTGGTTAATCTAAATGTCAATGTTGTGGCACATACTATTGATTGGATTTTACGTTCTTTTGTGAGTTCGTATAGTTGGGATGAGGCTTCGAGCTTTGTGGAGGACCTTCTCGAGCTTTGTGGAGGACCTTCTCAATTGTTGACTTTCTTGCGTTTAATGAAATTTGAAGTCTGGCTTTCATTAAAAAAAAAAAAAGTAATTATAGTTTCAAGAATTCAGTGATAACAATGGTTAACGTAATTAATGTAAAGGGTATCACTTTATTTTACTTTTGCTCTTGATTTAGTTGGCCAATTGTTGAAGACTTGGTACTCTTTTTCCCATTGGATTTTTCGTGTTGTAAATTTTAATGAGTCCACCTTGCCCGTGTTATTACTTTGGTAGTTCTACTTTTTACTCCTTTTTATATGATATCTCATTTAGAATCAATAAATTGAATTTGGTTGTCCATATTTTATCCATTTATTTTTTGTCAAAGGATAAAACAACAATTTTTACATATAAAAACGGAGCTATGCCAACAAAAAGTTGGACAAAAACGCAGAAGTCGAAAATCAGTATACACTGAGCGCATGGTATTGGTAGGACCCAACACTCGAGATTAGGAGGGCAAACAATTTTAATGATGCAAACATTAGTATATGTATAATTAAAATATTTAATTACTTATGTATATTATATTTATAAAAAAAATACATTAATACTATTAATTAACGGACTTCTGAAATACATCAATATGTCTTTAATCTATATATATATACATACAAATACACATATATATATTAAAAAATGATGACATTGAGTTATAAGAAAAAATATATTATTGTTGCATTGTGTCGTGTAATATTGATAATTGAAATGAACACTTAAATTATTGAATAATGAATATTTTATTTTGTTTAATGTGATGTAAAATTAAAAAAATTAATAAATTAAACTACCAACTATATTTTCTTTATCAATAATGCTTTCAAAATTATTAGTTTTACAATTAAAATACTTACAAAATAATCACTTTTATATATAAGTATTAAGATGTCGAAAAATATATAAGTATCAAAAGTGCAATAAGAAATTTATTTTGAAACAACTTCTACAATAAATTCACTCTACTTAAATAATTTATTAAACTAACATACAATTAAATTTTAAAAAATTACAAAAAAAATGAAATTTTAATATATAAATAGGGCAGCTCTAAGGCGAACAGCCAGGTTTCAACCACCAAGCGTCTGGTCATTTAACTTTTTTTTTTCTGCAATTTTGTAAGCAATAAAACAACTCTAATTCAACAAATATATGAAGTTGTAAAAAGAAATATCGATAGAAATTACAAAATAATGTTGATGTGATTGTTATCTCATAATCTCATAGTCAATTGATGTAGTCAGCTGATAGGATCAGATAAGATGACTTATGCCGAAATCAGATGAGTTGAAGGTTTCAATCAGTTGAGAAGCAGTTGATCAGATCAGCAGAGTACTTGAGCACAGTACTTAAGCAGATTAAAGATCAGCACAATATGAAGTATATTAGCAGAGTCAGCTTTTGATCACAGAATAGAAGAGTTGGGTATCAGATGAGTAAGTAGTCATCTAATCTTTATGGGCAAGTCTTCTGATACGGAAGTTAGTTAGTTTAACTAATTGTATTTCAGTTTCAACTACTTGAGGGCATAACTACCATTTCAGTTGGGCAATAACAGAGCACATGGGTTGTTACAATCGGTTGCAAACGGTTGCTAACTACTCAACGGTTCCTAACAGCAGCAACTACCTTTGGTCTTTATATACTCTTGTAGGTGTACATTGTAAATGTTGATTTTGAATGCAAGTACGATTGTAATCTTTGAGTTGTGTGAGTTCACGAGCGAAGTGAGGAAATATCCTATTCCGAGTGAATGAGTGTGTAAACATTCTTTATCAATCAAAGAAGTACTCGTCTGGTCCAGTGGATGTAGATAACATTGATCGAACCACTTAAATCATTTGTGTGTTGTTTGTCTCGTTGCTTACTTTTTGAATTACTATCTTAGCTGGGTTATTTCTTATATCTTCAAGTCTTCTACTTGGTTGGAGACGTCTAATCGACTAGGAAACTTGACAACTGGCGACGTCTGTGGGAACTTGAAGTAGCTACAGATCTAAGATGGGGAATTCTACCAAGTACAACATAGAGAAGTTTACAGGCATGGCAGATTTTGGGTTGTGAAAGGTCAAGATGCAGGCCCTCCTTGAACAGCAGAGATTATTCGAGGCTCTCGAAGAATCCAAAGAGATTGCAGCAACTGCAGGTGAAAGGAGCAAGTTGCTCAGAAAAACTCGAAGCAAGATCCTACTCTGCCTTGGAGATAAGGTCTTGAGGGAGGTTGCTAAAAAGAAGTCAGCGAAGGAGGTTTGGGATAAGCTTGAGAAGTTATATATGATGAAAACTCTTGCTAACCGACTCTATTCGAAACAGAAGCTGTATGCCTTTAGAATGGGAGATGACAAACCCATTACGGAGCAGCTGGATGAGTTCAACAAGATTCTTGATGATCTGGAGAATTTGGATGTCAAGTTAGAGGGAGAGGATAAGGCTCTGATCTTGTTGAGTGCTCTTCCTAAGTCCTTTGAAATCCTAAAGGACACCATCTTGTATGGTAGAAAGGAGGCAATCACATTGGATGATGTGATCTTGGCTGTCAAGTCCAAGCTGTTGCATAATAAGACATCTCAAGAAGATAAAAGTAGCAGTGGAGAAGGATTGAAAATCAAGGGAGGTCAGAAAAAATCTATCTCCAAGAAGGGTCTAGTCAACCCAATAGAGGTGATAAGAGAAAATCATCAGTGTCAAATCAAGGGGAAGTAGTGTGCCACCACTGCAACAAACCTGGGCACTATAAGAGTGTTTGTTTTAAGTACAAACAACTTTTGAGGAAATCTGGTGCCAATAACCCTGTTGATCAGAATCAGGCAAATCAAACCCAAAAAGATAAGGAGCAGAAAGGTTATGAGTCAGCTCAGTCACTTTCCATCAATTCCACTGAAGAACAACAGGATTGGATTTTAGATTCAGGGTGCTCTTTCCACATGACTCCAAGGAGAGATTGGTTACATGATTTTAAGCATTAGAATAGAGGTTTTGTGTTCTTTGGGAATGATCACACTTGCAAAGTCAAAGGTGAAGGTACAGTACACTTGAACATGTATGATGGTGCAGTGAGGATTCTCAAGAGGGTCAGGTATGTTCCTAAACTCAAGAGAAATTTGATATCTCTTGGCATGCTGGATTCAATAGGCTATAAATTCCAGTCAGAAGATGGAGAGCTCAGAGTTTGAAAGGGTAAGTTTATTGTCCTGAAAGGTGAGAGAATGAATGATCTCTACTTTCTTAAGGGAGGTACAGTGATGGTAGATCAGATGTGGCAAGGGTGCAAGACAACTCAATGTTGTGGCACAGAAGACTAGGTCATGAAGGAGAGAAGGGCCTACTTGAGCTAAGTAATCAAGGATTGCTAGGTGATGACAAGATCACAAAGCTTGATTTGTGTGAGCACAACATTCTTGGGAAATCCAAGATATTGAAGTTTGGGAAGAGTACACACTCTACCAAAAGAATTTTGGACTATGTCCATTTAGATTTATGGGGGCCAGCTAGGAATCAGACCAGAAGTGGTGGGAGATACTTCATGTCTATCATAGATGACTACTCCAGAAAGGTATGAATCACTATCCTGAAATCCAAGTCAGAAACATTTGAAAAGTTTAAAGAATGGCTCATTGAGGTTGAGAATGTCTCTGGAAAGAAGCTCAAACATTTGAGAACTGATAATGGGCTGGAGTTCATATCAGAAGAGTTCAATGTTTTCTGCAAGAAGAAGGGTATAGTGAGGCACAGAACAGTACCAGGTACACCTCAACAGAATGGAGTAGCTGAGAGGATGAACCAGGCCTTGCTTGAGAGAGTCGGGTGTATGTTGAGTAGCTCTGGATTGCCTAAAGTATTTTGGGGAGAAATAGTGTCAACTACAGCCTATTTGATAGACAAAAGCCATTCCTCAGTTGTGCAATTTAAAACCCCAGAAGAGTTATGGTCTGGCCATGCAACTGAGTACAAGAATTTGAAGGTTTATGGTTGTTTAGCATATGCCCATGTCAAACAAGATAAGCTTGAGCCTCGAGCCTTGAAATGTGTGTTCGTAGGGTATCCTTCAGGTGTGAAAGGGTATAGGTTGTGGTGCCTTGAAGCTGGGATGCAGAAGTGTATTATCAGCAGAGATGTAACTTTTGATGAAAGTAGAATGCCACTGAAAGAGGAGACAAGTTCAAGTGCAGCAGACAACAGACCAGATGAGACAAAAGTTGAGGTGGAGCATGTTGACACCAGAAGACTAACTGAAGATCATATTGATCCAGATGAGGAGGAGACTACTCATAGTGATAATGAGCTTCATGACTATCAGCTGACTAGGGACAGAACCAGAAGAGAAGTCCACCCACCTCAGAGGTATGGTCAAGCTGACATAGTATCTTTTTCTTTATATGCAGCTCTCGAGGTGGAGTCTCTGAAGCCTAAAACCTATACAAAAGCCATCAGCTGCCATGACAAAGAGAAGTGGTTAGTTGCAATGGAGGAAGAACTATTATCTCTTAACAAGAACTAGACTTGGGACATTCTTGAGAGGCCAATGAACAAGAAGCTTGTAGGGTGCAAATGGATCTACAAGAAGAAGGTGGAGGCTCAGAGAGGTGGCAAGATTAGGTACAAGGCAAGACTTGTAGCTAAAGGATTTACACAGAAGGAGGGTATTGACTTTAATGAAATCTTTTCACCTGTTGTAAAGCATTGTAGCATCAGAATCTTATTGGCTATGGTTGCTCAGTATGAACTGGAGCTACATTAGATGGATGTGACCACAACATTTCTTCATGGGACTTTAGATGAGAAGATCTACATGAAACTACCAGAAGGGTTGGACATAGAAGATGGGGAAGACAAGGTGTGTTTACTTAGGAAGTCTCTCTATGGCCTTAAACAAAGCCCCAGACACTCAGAACTTAAGGTTTGATGAGTACATTTGCTCAGCTGGTTTTGCAAGAAGCTTGTATGACAGGTGTGTTTACTTCAGACGAGTTGAAAGTTCAGTTACCTATCTTCTGTTGTATGTAGATGATATGTTAATAGCAGGGGAGTCTATTAACAGTATCTCAGGTGAAAGAGATTCTCAAAAGGGAGTTTGAGATGAAAGATCTTGGTGAAGCTAAAGTGATTCTTGGGATGGAGATCAGCAGAGTTGAGGGAGCAATTCAGCTGAGTCAGCCTACTTATCTGAGGAAGGTGTTAGAGAGATTCAGGATGAATCAAGCTAAGTCAGTTTCTACACCAATGGGCCAACATCAGAAGCTGTCCCATCAGATGTTTCCCAAGAACATCCAAGAAAGAGCTCAGATGAGCAAGGTTCCTTATGCCAGTGTAGTAGGGAGTTTAATGTACGTTATGGTGTGTTGTAGACCAGATTTAACTCATGCAATGAGTGTAATCAGCAGATACATGAGTGATCTAGGCTTAAGTCACTGGGAGACAGTTAAGTGGGTCATGAGATATGTACTGGGAGCAGCTGAGAAAGGTCTGAAATTTCAAAATATATCGGATGAGGCAGAAGCACTTGTGGGATATGTTGATATCGATTATGCAGCCAATTTAGACACAAGAAAGTCCTTGACAGGTTATGTATTCACCTTATTTGGTACAACTATATTGTGGAGGTCAATACATCAGTCCGTAGTTGCATTATCTACTACAAAATCAGAATACGTAGCTTTAACTGAGGCAGTTAAGGAGATCATGTGGCTTAGGGGGATCTTAAAGGAGTTTAGTATATCACAAAGAAGTGTGACTGTCTTTTGTGATAGCCAAAGTGCAATACATCTTGCAAAACATCAGGGGTATCATGAGAGAACTAAACATATAGATGTGAAACTGTACTTTGTAAGAGATATTGTAGAGAAGGGGGTGGTCCAGGTAGTGAAGATTGCTACAGAGGAGAACCCTGCTGATGCGTTCACTAATGCATTGTCAAAAGAGAAGTTTGGCTTGTGTCTTAGACTTATTGGACTACATTAACTCTTTCGAGGAGAAGGCTGCTGATCATGTGGCGGAGGAGCAGTGGTGGAGGATATTATTTTAGGAGAATAGTGTTGTTGTTTTATTTTTTAGTGGATTAGTTCGGTTATGAGCTAAAGGTGGAGAATTGTGAGTGTTATCTCATAATCTCATAGTCAGCTGATAGGATCAGATAAGATGACTTAGGCCGAAATCAGATGAGTTGAAGGTTTCAATCAGTTGATAAGGTGATGCTTAGAGTTCAGCACAGTTGGTCAGATCAGCAGAGTACTTGAGTAGAGTAGTTCAACAGAGTAGATCAGCACAGTACTTGAGCACAGTACTTCAGCAGAGTACTTAAGCAGTGTAAAGATCAGCACAATATGAATTATATCAGCAGAGTCAGCTTTTGATCACAGAACAGAAGAGTTGGGTATCAGATGAGTAAGTAGTCATCTGATCTTTATGGACAAATCTTCTTATACGGAAGTTAGTTAGTTAACTAACTATATTGTAGTTTCAACTACTTGAGGGCATAACTACCATTTCAGTTGGGCAATAACAGAGCACATGGGTTATTACAAGCGGTTGCAAATGGGTGCTAACTACTCAACAGTTCCTAACAACAGCAACTACCTTTGGTCTTTATATACTCTTGTAGGTGTACATTGTAAAGGTTGATTTTGGATGCAAGTATGATTGTAATCTTTGAGTTGTGTGAGTTCACGAGCGAAGTGAGGAAATATCCTATTCTAAGTGAATGAGTGTGTAAACATTATTTATCAATCAAAGAAGTACTTGTTTGGTCTAGTGGATGTAGATCACATTGATCGAACCACTTAAATCATTTGTGTGTTGTTTGTCTCGTTGCTTACTTTTTGAATTACTATCTTAGCTCGGTTATTTCATATATTTTCAAGTCTTCTAATTGGTTGGAGACGTCTAATCGACTAGGAAACTTGACAGTTGAAAAACTATAAAAACGTAATTTTCAACCCTAAACCATGGACTTTTGGCTAAAAAAAGACTCAATGCCATGAAGAAAAAATGTGTATTGTTCAGAGCGCTATTTCTACTTGGAAAAGTATGCAAATAAAAGAAAATGAGAGATTTTTTTAGGGTTTGACTATATGCACCTCTGACTTGTTTAAGGACACTCCCCCTATTAATGCACTCACCCATAAATTTAATTATGATAGATGCATCTCTCTCAAATTATTCTAAATACCCTTTTATTATTTTGATACATTTTACAAGAACACTCCCCTTATTAAATGCACCCCCAAACCCTAATTTATTCTTCCTTCCTCCTTTCATTTCTCTTCTCACTATTACCGCTCAACACCGCCCCTTGCCGCCGTCGCCCCACCGAGGCCATCACCATCGCCACCTGCTTCTGTCGCCACCGCCCTCCTCCTCCCTCCCGCTCTCCCTCCCTCGCTGATGTGCAGCAGCAGAAATTTAATAAAAACAACTCCCTCACTCACCCCCAGCCCACCCACCCTACCCCTTGCCCACCGCCCCCAGCTCGCCCCCAGCCGGCCAGCACCCTACCACACAGCATGTATGTTACTTTGATTTTTTGTTTTTTTGTTTTTTTGGTTTCGTTTTCTGTAGATTTTTTCTGCAAAAACCTCGACCAATCAGTGTCGATCATATACACTTTCGTCGGTAAATCGTTGTCGACGAAAGTGAATATGATCGACACTGGTTGGTCGAAATTTAAAAAAAAAATTATGATTTTTTAAAGTATTTTTTTTAATTTCTTAATTTTTTTGGTTTGTTGGTCACCAGAAATGTGATCATCGGTGGTCAGAAGTAGTGGTTTAGGAGAAAGGTGAAAGAAATGACAATAGGAATAAGTTCAGTACAGGGGTGCATCTAGTATAATGCATTTTGTTGAAGAGTAATTTTGGTTTTTTACATAATTATTATATTAATAAAATAAAAGGGTGTATCCATTGTAAATGGAGGTGTAAATAGTCAGACCGATTTTTTAACCATTGGAAACTGAATGATTGAAGTAGGGGTGGATAAATATACCGAAATTTCGGTATACCGAGCTTTTCATACCGAAAAAATATCGAAATTATCGATATTTTCGGTATACCGAAATTTTCGGTACGGTATGATATCATATCGAAATTTTCGGTACGGTAACGGTATGAAAAATGACCATACCGCGGTATTTCGGTATATCGAAAAAAATTCGGTATTCGGAATGAAACGGTATATCGATATACCGAAATACCGAAACCTTAATAAAATAATAATTTTATATTATTTTTAAATTAAAATAACTTTAATTATTAAAACATAAATAAAATAAACCTTAAATAATTAATTTTAGTATAAAACAATGCTTCAATATTTTCGATATGAACGGTATACCGATATGAACGGTATACCGATATATCGTACCGAAAATTCGGTATACCAAAATTACGGTACGGTATCGGTATGAATTTTTACATACCGAAAATTTCGGTATACCGAGATTACGGTATACCGAAATTTCGGTATGGTAACGATATGGATTTTTTCAATATCGAAATTTTCGGTATGATAACGGTATAATCGGTATACCGTACCGAACCACCCCTAGATTAAAGTTTAGAATGAAAGTCTTAAATGTAGATACGTAAGAATATTATATCTAGTTTTGCCAATTGGATTGGGCCTGAAAGACCATTTTTTGGGCAACGATTAAATGCTCCCTCATTTTATGATTGGGCGCGGTTATAGACACCCACGAAACTTTTTTTAATGATAAGTGACATGTAAAATGTCACTTTTACCCCTCTTACAAAATTAAAAAAAAACAAGATGAGTACACCCCCCTCGTTACATTTCAACAGAATCATCCCCACCCTCCGGCCTCTGCCACAAAACAAACACCATCCTTAAATAAAATTTCGAGAAACACACCAGGCAAAATTTCGAGAAACAAAATTCTAGGGATTTTTTTGGAGTGGTTTGAAAATGTTCGAAAATTTTACCAAAACAAAGGTGAGATATACGAATTTTTTTAATGAACAAACATAATATGTTCGAAAAAAAATCCAAAACAACTCAAATTTTTTCCATAATATGTTCGAAAAAAAATACAAAACAACTCAAATTTGTTCGGAAAAAAAGATCGAACATCTTGTTCGAAATTTTTTCCTGAACAAACTCAAGTTGTTCGAAAATAATTACCTAACTTCTAAAAACCCTAAATTTTCCCAAACACAGATTGTTCTAGATTTTTCAAAAAACCTACCTTGAAACGGGGCCGATTTCTGGTGGGGAGGGGGTCGATTTCTTGTGGAGAGGGGCCGACTTCTTACGGATCCGGCGACGGCGGCTTTCTTCAACAAACGGCGGCCTTCTTCAACGAACGGCGACGACGACCTTCTTATTCAAATAGAGGCAGCGGTGTGGTTTGCTACGAGGCCTGAGGGGGCGAACGACCGACGATGGCTTGGAGGCCTGAGCAAGCGGCGACCGACGCGGGAGACAAATTTTTTATTTTTTTTACAAGGGAGGGAAGGCGACGGCCGACGCGGCTGGAGAGGAGGCGGCCGACGAGGCTGGAGAGGGAGGCTCTTGGGCGGCGCGGCGATGTGGGCGGGGCGGGGCGGGGCGGCGACGGAGGAAACGAAGAGACGGGAGAGTTGGGAGAGGAAGGAAGGTGGGTGTACTGAATTGAAATGGAATGGCTGGAAGAATTAGGGTTTTATGAAGATGAAGGGTATTTTGGAGTTTTAATAGTGGGCGTCCTCATCTCAATTGTGTGTGTCCTCATCTCGTGGGTGTCCTCAATAGATCGGTGGGTGTCTATAACCGCGCCCTTTATGATTTCACTTCAAAACAAATCTTGAACAAAATTACATGTAAAATTATTGTATCATCCTTTTATCAATTAAAATAAATTGAATTTTTAAAACCATAATTTTACACTCACCATCGACTTTCGAATCACCACCCAATAACCCATATTTTAGAAAAGACTTGATTTTCAGAAGAAAAAAAAAACCATTGAAATCAGTCACCAATATCGGAATTTTTTTTCGAAAACATGATTTCGAAAAACATTCCAAAAACATAACAAAATTTTGACACTAATTTCCGAAAAATTAGCAAAAAGTCGAAATAATTTTCTGAAAAAATAAATAAGTGGATAGAAAAGCCAAATATGTGTGCGGAGAAGGGTTGTGTGTACGTCCATTACTGAACTATGCATGTGTGCGGTGGGGCGCAACGAAGAAAGGTGTGTGTGGCTGAGGAGGGAGTCGGGGGAGAGAGAAGCTGAAGAACTGTGTGTACAAATATGACCATGACAGAAGCGACGACCATTGATGAACTGTGCGTGCATGTAGCGGTCATAGGAGGAGTGGGGTGCGACGAAGGAGGGAGGCGAGGGGTGTGACGGCAGAGGGCTCTATGCTCGATTGGTGTGGTAGTGGCGTCGTGCGACGACACGCGATGGTGGGGCGCTTGAAAAGGGAAATGAGATGGAGAAAGGGGAGAGAGAGGCTGAAGAAAAATTTGGGAGGAGAGAAGAAAATTATGGTTTGAGTTTATGTGTATTGGTATAGTTTTGGAAAATAAAAGTGGAGTGAACTCAAACGTAAAGAGTGATTTCATCCGGGGTGAAAGACATAATAAGAGTAGGGCATTTAATTGTGGCCTTTTTTTTTAATCACCTATGAATATGATGGACAAATAACTCACGTCACGGATAAATGCCCCCCCTATTATTATGCCTTCACCCTTTGTATGTCTTAACTCCTTACATATGAGTTCACTCACCTCTTATTTTCCAAAATGACCCTCTGTAAAGAGAGAGCATGCTTTGAGTGTGAATGCCAAAGCACAATATAATATTCATGTGGTCCCACAAGTTGACCACCATTCTGCAAAGGCACGTGATGTACCAAGCAAGAAGAACAACATCTAACAGCTGCAATAAAGGACAATTGGTTACTAGTATTTGTCACTTACTTAGAACCAATAAGGTTGCAACATATATCTAGTTTCTAGATCATTCCATTAATGTATATAAGAGACTAGAAAGTGTATTTAGTTTATCATTCGAAAATTAGCAATATAGCAGCAGAAATTAAATGTCTTTTCTTTCTCTTCCATATTTCTCTAACATGGCTGAATTCAAGTTTTTCTTCATGGTATCAGAGCATCAGGTTTATGCCTGATGACTCTGAGCCGTTTCCCTTCATAATATATACTCTCTATTTCTTCTCTTTTAAAATATGGCTGTTTCTTCAGAAAACTCCATTACCTCACCCTTTCTACTCATTTCCCTTCACACCAAACCATCTCTATAAAACTCAATGAAGATAATTATCTTCTATGGAAACAACAAGTCTTGGCAACTATGAGAGGCTACGGTGTAGAAGGTTATCTCACCGGAGAAAAAGAATGTCCATAAAAAAAAGAAAAAGAATTCGAGTGAAATCGACCCAGAATATTTAAGTTAGATCAAGCAAGATCAGCTCATAGTGTCATGGCTGCTTGCCTCTCTCGCTAAGGGGATTCTCATCAGCACAGTTGGCCTCAATACCTCTGAGGAAATATGGAAAAATTTGGAATTAGGATTTGCAAGCCAATCTAGAGCTAAAGTAATGCAGTTCAAGTCTCAACTTCAAGGAATTAAAAAGGAAACATTTTCTATGAGGGAGTATCTCAACAAAATCAAGAGTTGTTGCGATGTACTCAATGCTTCCGGCCATTTTGTGAGTACTGACGACCGAATCCTGTACATACTCGCTGGCCTAGGCCAAGAGTATAATCTTGTGGTGGTCTCTATTTCATCCAAAGTCGATCCAATATCTGTTGCAGAGATCAGTGCTTTATTATTGAGCTTTGAAGCAAGGCTCGAAGGTGTCTCTAAGGCCAACTTCAACACTGATGGGTTAGGACCTTCAGTAAATTTCAACACCAGTTTGGAGGCAACAAAAACTCTAACTTCCAAAGGGGCAAAAACAACAACAATGGAGGCAGTGGACAAAGAGGAGGTTATGCAAGAGGAAGTGGTGGAAGATTTGGTGGTGCACGTTGCCAAATCTGCTACAGAATGAACCATACAGCTGAGAAATGTTATTACATGCAAGATCTCAGCTATACACCTTCTCAAAACAACAATCAGAGTTTTCCTCCTTCTGCTAATGTTGCGGCAAGCTATGACGCAGTGAGCTCTCTCTCTAATGGAAACACTTGGTATCCGGACTCAAGAGCAAACAACCAAGTCACATTCGATCTAGGCAATCTCAATATCGGCTCAGAGTACCAAGGATCAGAAAGAGTGCACATTTGAAATGGTTCAGGTTTGAACATTTCTCATTTTGGTTCATCTATTATGACTGCTCCAAACAAGCAATCTTTTATTCTAAAAAAATCTCTTACATGTTCCCCACATTAAGAAAAATTTACTTAGTGTGTCAAAATTTGCTTATGATAATAGAGTTTATTTTGAATTCCACCCTAACTTCTGCCTTGTTAAGGACAAGTCAACACACATGATACTTCTCAAAGGAACCCTTGATCATGGACTTTACAAGTTTTCTCTCAACACCTCCAAGAAATCCTTTCCATGCAGCACTACTTCCTTTCATGATGCTTTCCCTAAAAGACCAGATTTGAATATGGTGCAGGAAGCCTCCAACTCTAGGCAGAATACACCACTTTCCATATGGCACAGTAGATTAAGTCATGCTTCTTTTCTCATTACCAGAAAGGCACTAGATAGATGCCATATTTCTTATTTTGATGATGTAACCACTAGCACTTGTGCTGCTTGTATGATGGGAAAGAGCCACAAATTACCTTTCTCACTTTCCGAATCAAATGTTTCAACACCGTTCCATATTATTCACTATGATCTTTGGGGGCCTTCTCCTATCAAATCTCATAATGGTTTATGTTATTATGTGAGTTTTGTTGATGAAGCCACTAGATACACTTGGATATATTTATTGAAACTCAAATCTGATGTGAAAGAGGTTTTTATTCACTTCAAAAACCTTGTCGCTAATCAATATAATGCCAAGATTAAAATCTTCCAAAGTGATAATGGAACTGAATACAAGACCTTAACACCATTTTTTCATGAACTTGGAATTGTGCATAGACTTTCTTGTCCCTACACTCCAGAACAAAACGGCATGGCCGAACGAAAACATTGACACATTGTCGAAAAAGCTCTCACACTTCTTAGCCAATCCAAAGTTCCACTTAAATATTAGGATGATGCCTTCATCACCAGTGTTTACCTCATTAACCGCATCCCTTCTCCAATCCTAAACTACAAAACCCCTCATGAATTGTTTACATGACATTTCCCTGATTATTCACATCTCAAAATTTTCGGTTGTCTATGTTTTCCCCATCTCAAAGCCTACAATCACCATAAGCTTGAACCTAAATCTGAATGTTGTGTCTTCTTGGGATATAATTCAGCCTACAAGGGTTACAAAGTTCTATTGCCAAACGGGAAGTTAATCATCACTCGACATGTTATTTTCGATGAAACTCAATTTCCTTTTCACAATAATTCTCAAAGTCTCGTCCCAGATTCCACCACTCCTCAAAATCTCCTCACACCTCCCATTCTTAACCCTTTACCATCTCCAACACTGCAACCCCAAAGTTCATCTCATCACATCCCTGATATTCCTTTATCACCTATGGTTTCTACAGCAAGTCCTGCATCCTCTAACTTTAATACTCCTATGCTTGAAGGGCAGTTATATGTAGATTTGCCCATTGAGAATTGTGATAATAGGGCTGCTTCTTCTAGTGTCCCTCTTTATGTGTCTGTATGTACAGTTGATTCGGTTGTAAATTGCATAAGATTTCATGTGTTTTAGTGATAAACTTTGATGGGTTTTCATGCATTTTCACACTAATATGCTTGATTTGATTGAGAAAGGTGTTTGAGCTAGTTTTGTAGGAATACGATGTGAATTAGATATTAAATCGCAAAAACGAGTGTTCAATCATTATTTTCACTCACTGTACTGAAGAGAGGATTGTACCATTGGATTTGTCTCGAAAAATTGAGTGGAATGAAAAAAAGAATCAAGTCAATCGGAGGTCGGAAGATCGAGATATGAAGGGATGAAGACGGAGGACGGAAGTTGGGCCGAAGCTTCCGCCCGACCGGGCCGACCCGCCCGCCCGACCGGGCCACATTATCTGCACCCAACCTTTTGTTAAGTTCACCCCCTGCGCGTATTTTTGGCCAAAATCAACTTACGAAGTTTTGGCCCGGTCGGGCCACCTGTTCCTGTCCATTTTGCGCACCCAACTTGTCCGCCCGGCCACGCCACTTATCCACCCGGTCGGGTGGACCCACTTTCGGGGGTTTTGGCCCATTTTCTCCATATTTCAAGGGTGTAATTGCAAAATTGATTCAAGACTTCTACCCCAACTATAAATAAACCAAATTTGAGTTTTAGAAGGAGTCTTACTCCTTTTACAAGCTTTCTTCACACACATTCACATAGTAGTAGGTGTTCTTCATAGATTAGTTTAATTTATTCATTAGATTAGATAGAATAGTGGTTTTTACTTCAAATCAAGCTACGATTATCATCGGGCATCGTTTATTACATCGGTTTATAGCTAAATTCTCATGATCAAGGTGATATTATTCTATTTTGCAATTCAATTTAGTATTTTCTTAATTTTTTCAATCTTTTGCTATTTTACCATTAGTTTGATGTTATTTGTTGTTGTAGCCATGAGATTCTCTTCTAGAACCATGGGCTAAGCTCTTATTGCCTTGGGTGTGAATGTTTTGATGGGTGTTTAGTGTAATTATAGATTAATTGCATGATTAGCTTAGGAATTGGGTGTATATGTTTCTAGTGTTGTAATTTCCATGATTCAATTGATTAATTCACCCTATTAGCTAGCATTGTTAGTTTTGTCGACTTCAACGACCGTATTGGGTTGCATGATTAAGAGTGTGTGTATGAGCTTGAATTAATCAATTAGAATTCACATAGTAATTAGCTACACCGACCGGGGGTTGATTGCTTAGATCGACGACACTAGACACTAGTCGATTAGATGTCGTCTATTAGATTAGTGAGAGGGTGTCTCATAAACATTAGTAACCGTGTTGAACGTGTTTATGAGACACTATCTTAGGAGCTTATGGTATTGATTAGACTATATAATTGCTAATTAATGCACGTGTCCACCTAAGCCTCACGAGGGATTGGTCTACACACACGAGTGATAGCCTTTAGCTTAATCCAAACCCATAGTTTAATTCATGCAATTGGTTCGTTAACTCATTGAATTACCCATAAAACGGAAACACCCGAGGCAATACCCTTCTCTTGCACTTTCTCTCGAAAGTTAGATAGCTTGCTATTTCTTGTGTTCATTTCTTATCATTCTTAGTTAATTTAGTTTAATTCTTGTGTTTTAATTCCCGAAAATCCAACAAACACATTTAGTTACTACAATAGCATGATAACTTGCAACTTTAGGGATTCATTGCACTCAATTAAGTCCTTGGAACGAAAATCTACTAGGTCGTACTTACATACTACAATCGAACCCATACGCTTGTGGGGATCGTATTGTTAAGTGCTTAAAAAAGTGTTAAAAAACTATACAAGTCAACAGTGAGTCACCATGATATTGATGATGGTACACAAGACATGATTCAACATCATATGATCACTCGGGCTAAGGTTGGAATCCATAAATCCAAGGTCTTCACCACTATGTCTCTTCTCTCCGAACCAAACAATCATCTTGAAGCCCTCCACGATCCATCATGGAAGGCTGCCATGGACAGAGAGTATAATGCCTTGATAAAAAATGGTACTTGGGAAATGTGTTCTCTTCCCTCTAATCATACAATTATCGGATGCAAATGGTTTTTTAAGTTGAAAACCAATTCTGATGGTACCATTTCTAGGCACAAGGTCCGTCTAGTTGCCAAGGGATACATGCAGTTGTCGGGATTCAATTATACCGATACATTTAGTCCTGTGATTAAACCGGTGACTATGAGAATTATTTTAACAATTGCTCTCACGAATTCTTAGCCACTACGACAACTTGACGTTGACAACGCGTTCCTCAATGGTGAGGTTGATAAGGAACTATACATGGCTCAACCCCTGGGTTACGAATTTGGTCAAAATCTGGTTTGCAAACTTAAGAGATCTTTATACGGGTTAAAACAAGCCACACGAGCTTGGACTTTGAAGCTTGCTTCAGTGCTAAAGGTTATTGGTTTTACCACTTCACGAGCGGACACCTCTCTCTATATTAAGCATTCTCCAACGTGTACGATCTTACTTCTAGCCTATGTCGATGACATAATCATAACTGGTTCAGATTCTTCTCAGGTCACCCAAGTCATTGCAGCGCTGCACAAATTTTTTTCTTTGAAGGATCTTGGGGAACTCAATTTTTTCCTTGGAATTGATATTAAGCGATCTGCTACCCAGATTCACATGTGCCAAAAGAGCTACATTCGTGATATCCTTCATAGGGTTGGAATGTCGGATGCAAAGGGTCTCTCAACCCCCATGATTGCCGAAATTTCCCTATCACGATTTGAGGGGCAGCCATTGTCCAATGCCCACCAATACAGAAGCATTGTCGAAGCATTGTAATATGCAACTATGACACGACCCGACATAGCTTTCTCGGTTAATAAGGTTAGTCAATACATGCAGCTAGGGTTGTAAACGAATAGAATAATTTTGCTCGATTCGGTATTCGTATTCGAAATTTTATGATTCGAATTCGAATACAAATATTTTTTTTGATTCGATACAAAATTATGATATTCGATTCGATATTCGTAAGTATTCGATTATATTTATAATATATATACATAAATATATTTTTAAATGTATATTTGTCTCATATCCTATAATATTATTTAAAAAAAATTCTCCATAAATTTTCGAATCGAATAGTATCGAATACGAATCAATTTCAATTCGAATACTTGAAAAATAATTTTTAAAATATGTATTAAAAAATTTGAATCGAATAATATCGAATAATCAATCGAATCGAATACCGAATCAAATTTATTATTCCAAAATTAAACGAATATGAATACAAATATTCGAATATTTTCACGAATCGAATCAAATACTGCAGTATTCGCTTCGATTCGTTTACAACCCTACATGCAGCAACCACTTGATACATATTGGAAAGCAGTTAAACGGATCCTTCGCTATCTTGTTGCTACTATCGACTATGGACTCGTATATTCCATATCAAAATCTCTAGATATAGTCGCATTTGCTGACGCTGATTGGGGATCTGATATTGATGATCGAAAATCAACTTCGAGCTACTGCATTTACTTGGGTAACAATCTCGTATCATGGAGCTAAAAAAAACAACCAAACCTTTCGAGATCTAGTACCGAGGCAGAGTATAGAAGTCTTACTCATGCAACATGTGAAGTAATGTGGATTCGACATCTTCTCCAAGAACTCCATCTTCTCAAACCTAAGGCCTCAGCCATATGGATTGATAATCAAGGAGCAATATCTCTTGCATCGAACCCAGTGTTCCATTCAAGAACGAAACACTTAGAGCTCGATCTCCACTTCGTGAGAGAAAAGGTTAATAGCAAAGATATTCAAGTACTCCACGTGCCCAGCTTAGACCAAGTTGATAATACTTTCACTAAGTCGCTCTCTGGTCAATTCTATGCGCGTCTACGAAACAAATTGGGAATAATTGCTCAAGACACGCTAGAATTGAGGGGATGTGTAAAGAGAGAGCATGCTTTGAGTGTGAATGTCAAAGGCAAAGCACAAGATAATATCCATGTGGTCCCACAAGTTGACCACCATTCTGCAAAGGCACGTGATGTACCAAGCAAGAAGGACAACAACTAGCAGCTGCAATAAAGGACAATTGGTTACTAGTATTTGTCACTTACTTAGAACCAATAGGGTTGCAACATATATCTAGTTTCTAGATCATTCCATTAATGTATATAAGAGACTAGAAAATGTAATAGTTCATCATTTGAAAATTAGCAATATAGCAGCAGAAATTAAATGTCTTTTCTTTCTCTTCTATATTTCTCTAACATGGTGAATTCAAGTTTTTCTTCACCCTCCTTACTCATAAACTCTAATTTTCCTCCTATCTCACCCCCCTTTTTTTTGGATTTCTCTTCACCATGGTTCAATTTCACACTCACTATTCAATATATGTGTAGTGTATTTCGTTTTCGAGTTGTTTTTACAAAAAATGCATTTTGCAAAAACTCAGCACTGGTTCGCCGAGTTTTATGTGATTTTTCAGAAAAAAAAATTCCACGTTTTGATTCAAAACTCGACAAACCTTTCCACATTTTTATTCAGCACTTGTTCGCCGAGTTTTGAATCAAAGCGTGAAAAATTTGGCCGAGTTTTGAATCAAATCGTGAATGTGTTTTCCGAAAAATCTCACAAAACTCGGCGAACCAGTGTTGAGTTTTTACAAAATGCAATTTTTGTAAAAAAAAAAACTCGAAAACGAAATACACTACACATATATTCATTACAACTACACAATCATGTAACAATACGATCAAATAAAACAATAATAACATGAAAAATAATCAATTACAAAGAAATACTATGTTTTGGGTTGGGGAGAAATGCAAAAAAATTGTTTTTTTTATTTTATTAATTTATTTATGTATGGGGTGAACTCAGCACATCGAAGTAATATAGTTCTTTTACATATTAGTTCAAAATATAAATTGAGGTGGGGTGAGGACATAATATGTGGGAGGTCATTTATCCGTGGCCATAACTCACATCATATATATATATATATATTTTTTTTTTTTTAAAAAATACAAAAGGCCCCTTCCGTTTCCATATTAAATCCTCTTTGGCGTGGGGTATATACCCCTCCAGCTTTGTTTAATGCACGCCCCCGATATACACACTTCCCTCAAAATACATTTAAGATAGATACACCCCCTCAATTTACCTATTATACCTTTTCTCTTAAAATTTTATAGGATAAATACACACTTCCGTCTTTCTTCTCCATTTAAACCCTAAACCCCTTTCTTCCCCCTAACATCTTTCCAACCGTCGTCGTCTAGACGTCGTCTGATGCCCAACTGCCCCCCATCGCCTAAGCCTCCCTGTGTCGTCTGCCGCCCTCTCTTTCTCCCCTCTTCTTCTTCTTTTTTGTTTGTTTTTTTTTAGATCGGAGGGCCATGGAGGTCGGCCACACAGCGCCGCGGTCAACCCCCCGCCGCCCTGCGCGCTCCTCCTCGCCGCGCTCTCGCCCAAACCCTCCTCCCTCACCCGCTATTTTTCTCGTTTCTGTGCATACAGGTCGCGGCGCCGGCCCTCCTCTCTCGCCCAACGACGCCGCCGCCCTCCTCTCTCCTTTTTTTCCCTTTCTGTATAGTACAAGGTACACATCTTTTTTTCTCTCTCTTTTTTTTTTTTTTTTTTTTGACAAGAAATGTCGACCAAAAACATTATGGTCAACAAATTGTTGTGGACTATAATGTTTTTGGTCGATATTTCTTGTCGAAAATTAATTTTTTATTTTCTTTCGGTACAATGTTGTCGATCAGGTTATTTTTCGTCAACAAATTATATTCTACAGTAGACAAACCAGTGACGATCGACACTGGTTGGTCGAAAAAAATTAAGTATTTTTTTCTTTCTTTTCTGTATATATTGGCGGTGGAGGTGGCGGCCGGAGGGGGCGGCGGCTGCTGCAAAATTAGGGTTAGGGTTTTGTGAAAAAATAGAGTTAGAATTTTGAGAGAAGTGTATGTATCTATAATAATTTACTAAAATGGCAAATATAGTATTTTACATACATATTTAATTAATAAATGGAAGGAGGAGTGCATTAAACAAAGCTAGAGCCTAGAGGGGTTTGTATATACCCCACGCCATCCTCTTTTCTCTAGTGACCGCCAATTGCCCCCTTCTAAAACCCAAAACTCTTTCCCCACTCTTTTTCTCTATTGGGCTTTCTTCAGACTCACGGCCCAATGCGTATTCCTCTACCCTAAAACACAATCTTCTACCTGGACTTATTATTTTCTTTTGGGCTTCATTCCCAATTTAAGGAAGGGCGCGGCTAAAGGCACCCGGATTTCCTATGAGTACACCCACGGAGATTTTTTTTTTGTTTCAAGGGTGGTGCGAAAAGACGTTTTTACCCCTCATGTAGTTTTTTTAAAAAAATGCCGGATGAGTACACCCATCTATTTCAGTTCACAAGCGATTCATCATTTCACACCCGAATCATTCTGATTCCCACCATCAACACAAAAACATCAAAAATACAAAAAATTCAAAATTTCAACAACAAAAATAAAATCTTAACATGTACGAAAATTTTACCAAAACAAAGTTGAGATGTTCGAACATTTTAACAAAACAAACCCAATATGTTCGAAAAAAAATTCAAAACAACTTAGATTTGTTCGAAAAAAAAAAAATTCGACCATCTTGTTCGAAATTTTTTCCAAAACAAACTCAAGTTGTTCGAATTTTTTCCAAAACAAACGCAATATGTTCGAATTTTTTTCCAAAACAATCTCGATATGTTCGAAAATAATTCCCGAACAATTAAAAACCCTAATTTTCCTAAATTTTCAAAACCCTAATTTTTTGGGACTGTAAAAATTGTAAAAAAAAAAAAAAAAAACTTACCTTCGAACGGTGACGGCGTGGGTAGATGGGTGCGATGAAGGGGAGGGGTTGCGGCCGCGAACGGCCGCGAAGGGAAGGGGAAGGGGCTGCGGCCGCGAACGGCCGCGAAGGGGGGAGGGAGAAGCTGCTGCCGCGAACGGCCGCGAAGGGGAGAGGGAGGCGTGCGCGGCGCAGCGAGGCAGAGGCGGCGGCGGCACTGTGCGAGCGGCCGCGTGGAAGGAGGAGTCGGCGTGGGCGGCGGTGGCGTGGACGGCACCGTCGTCTTCAAGAGTGGAGGAGGCGGAGGAATTGTGTGGGTGTACGCTTTTAATTTTGAGAATGGGGGAGAATTTAGGGTTTTAATAGGATGAAGGGTATTTTTGTATTTTCCACGTGGGTGTCCTCATCGATTTTGTGGGTGTCCTCATCGCGTGGGTGTCCTCATAGGATCCTTGGGTGCCTTTAGTCGCGCCCTTTAAGGAATTAGTGCCTCCTCAATTTCTTTTAACACGGGAAACTTTCCAAAAATAAAATATAAAGATAATTAAAACTATAAAATAATAAATCGAAAAAAAAAGAAGCTAAATATCAAATTAGTTCTTACATAATTTTAAATTAAAGCACAAAAAAATATGCAATAATTTTAACTCTTCAGTATCACATAAGTATATTATATAGTATAATATTTGTATATAGTAATAAAGTTAAATAGGTCGGCATATTGGGGTTAAAAGGTTTGCGGAAGATCTCGAGTCCAACCTATAAGTATGGGGGCTTCTAGAAAAGGTCTAAGTTTGGTTTATTTGTTAAACGAGTCAAATAAAAATTTAGTAGACCAAGTTGTAGACCCTTATCAGATAGTTTAACTTATTCAATCTCACTCCTATAAATTAGGTGTACTTTACAAAAATTAAAATACATCTTTACTTATTGAACATTAAAATAATAGTAATAATTTATTAAATATGAGTATTTTTTTAACATTCTACATGCTTTTAAAAAAAATTAAATTTTAAAACATTATAGTATAAGTTAATTGAAGATATACTAGTTTACAAGTGTAAAACAAATTGAAATAGTCGTTAGTTTGAAATATGCGCTTTTCTGAACACACACACATTACATTATGGGCTCAATAAGATCCCAACTCCAAGAAAGTGCGTCTTCGATTCTCCTACATCTTTAATTCTTCTATGCAAAATACACACTATAATAATATGCCTCCATTATAGTGTGTCTATGACTATGGTATGAATTAGCTTGATTGCATCTCTCGATGAAAAAGCAAAAGACACAATGCAAATAAAGTTGTGAAACGTGATATCCTTTAATTACTTTTTGTATGTGCATAATATTCTTCATGTTTTGCTTTATCTTTCCAATTGATTCCTCCTACATTTCTCATTTTCTTGTTTCACAAGTGATATATATATATATTTAAAGCAATCACCACTACCTAGGCCTTAGATCTTGGGTTCGAATCATGGAGGAGGAAAAGGAATGGGTATTTAATGTAATTCAAAAAAAACTAATTAATGTTACAAATTAATTAAATGAATTTTAATCATTTAAAAAAAAAAAAGATTCCTAGAATGGAGTATCAGTTCAGTTGTAGTAGGCTTTGTTTTCTGACCAATTGACAATTGAATTTATTATCATCTCACACGATTATTGGTTTCTCAAGATAGATGTATTTTTTTTAAAATAGTAGTAACACATTTATGGGAAGGAGTATAGTATCGGGCAGTGGTGTATATATGTGGAGTCAAATCAGTTATTGGGAAATGTGCCTATCATCATACATCCCTTCAAGGGAATTCAAGCCTGCACACATAATCTTTTACCACACAATCAATCACATTATGCTCAAGTTCACCATAATAATTTTAATAATTTGGTGGATTGATATATTAGTCCATCTGTCCCACAATAACTTTCACACTTTCCTTTTCGGAACGTCTCATAATAACTTTCACACTCTTAGAATAGAAATCCCTTTATAAACTCCACCCTCACAATATCCTCAATTTTACATAAATGTCATTACTTTTTCTCCACACATACACAAAAGTCAACTCATTCTTTACTTTATACATAAAATTTTACAAAATTACCCTTCAAAACTCCACTCATTATTACACTTTTTTAATTTACGTGTTCAACTACCTATGAAAGTTATTTCGGGACGGAGGGAGTAAAAAAAGTGTAATTAATGAGTTAAGTTTTTTAAAATATTACATAAAGTTGTAGATATTTTGAAAATGAAGTTTATAAAATATTTTTTCATTTTAAGAGTCTAAAAGTCGGTGTGTGTGATATTTCAAAAATGGTGGAGCTAGAATTTTTTTTTTAGGTTGGACTGAAATGAATGGAATACAAAAAAAAAAAAAAAATTTTTTTACATAAGTTGCGGCATACAACTTTTTTTCGATAGAATTCATCGATAGTAGAATTAGAATCTATGTTTTCAAACGATTCTCTTTCAATATTGACAATCATATAATATGAATATGATTAGGGGTGGAAATAGGTCAGGCCAGGCTTTGTATGAAAAGGCCTAGGCCTATTAGCCTAAGTCTGGCCTATTATCTATAATAGGCTTTTTTTTATGGGTTTGGCCCGGCCTTTTTAGTAAACAGGCCAAGCCTACGAGCCTGTTAGAAGCCTATTTAAAATTTATTCAATACAAAAATTTAAAAACGCAATATAATATTTAAAATTACAAATAAATTAACGATCAAAATAAGTGCAATACAATAATACATTCAAATAAAAACTAAAAAATAGTTTCTCATGTACAAAAACATATTTAATTTGTATTAATTTACTATTAATGTTAGTATTATAGGTTAAGAATTATTTTATTATAAAATATATATAAATATTTATTACAATTAATTATATATATATAACACATAATTTTAAATAGGCCGGCCTGATAGGCTTATAAGGCCTTATATAAGGCCTAAGCCCGACCTACTTAAGTAAATAGACTTTTTAAAAAGTCTTAGCCCGGCTCATATTATAAATAGGCCAGGCCAGGCCGTAGGCCTCTGTCGGGTGGCCCGGCCTATTTCCACCCCTAAATATGATATATAAATCGCTCTTCATTTTGTTTCAAAATACACTCTTGACATGCTTCATTGTTGAAAATGTATGTTCAATCGTTACAATGATAACAAGAGATGTCAAGACTAGGTGAATCAGAGCATACATTTACACCTTATTTGTCTCAACTAACTTTTGGAATAGTTCAAAAATAATTGAAATTTTTAAAAAACTTTTGAAGGTTATTTAATTGAAAATTTAAATTATGTAAAAAATTAAATATGTACTCACTCCGTTCGCCTATAAATTTTCCATTTTGCCATTTTGGTATGTCCGTCTATAAGCTTCTCATACTCTTTTTGACAATATCTTTTAATTTTTTATTCTTACACTCCACTTTATATCTTAAAATTTTATAGGCGGACGGAAGGAGTATATTTTACAGATAATTTAATAAAAAAATATATGGATTGATGATCAAACTCTATTTTATTTATGTGAAGATCACTAGTTCAAGTTGTGTGAGTTATAAAGTTTTGTTTTAATATATATAAAAAATTGAAATCCCAAAATTGACGAGGTCCCTTAACCATAAAGAGGTCCTTGCTTTCGAGTGTAGATCGTGTAGGCTAAGTTGATGAGGTTAAGTTGATGAGGTTGACATGCCTTTGACGCATCAGGCTCTAGACCGAGGTTGAGCACTAAACTTGTCAAAAACTTGTTTAGAGAATTTATCTTGGTGAATCGATTTATAAGGATGGGTGGTCCAACTCATGGAATTTGATCAAACCCAACCAGTTGTAACCACCATTTATAATTGTTCGAGATCGGACTTCGACGTGGAGGTCGTTGGTTGAATTGTTAATTGCCTGTTTGTAGGGACCAATTAAATGTTTATTGATGGTGTTGGATTTTGACTCAGAAATTATCAACTATCAAACAAACAAGTAGTAAATGGCTAGTAATGTAAGGAAAACAAGACTTCTTGAATGCTTTTTGGAGCTTTGTTTCTATATATGACAAGAGTGTGTTTACAATCACTACCTAACATTTAACTCTAGGGTTAAATGTGTTATTTATAGTGGATAAAATGTTAGACTAGTTGAACCGATCTCAACCCTTCATTTAGAATTGAGATCTTGGTGCTACATGTGCATCGAAGACAAAGGGAACGATATGGAGAAATCTATTTTGTTGCAAGTCATTCCACCGCACTAATAGCTGACCTGCGAGCCAATCGCTGAGCTCGATGTCCTGCAAATGCATTTAATGCATGATACATGAGCATTAAATGCATGTACTTTTGGATGCATAACATATCTTAAAAGCTGAGTATTTTCTATAATACATATCTGACAAGGTTGGTATGCCCTTGACTCGTTGAGCTCCGGGATAAGGTTGAGTCTCGAGCTTGTCTTAGCTCTCAAAGCTTGCTTGAGAAATTTATCCTAACTAATCAGTCACTACGAGTATGTTTCTTTTGAAACTTAGGTGTTTGAATGAAGTTATGACTTTGAAATTCTGATGTTAGAAATTTATAAAAGTGTGTTTTTTATTTTTAGATTTTGATAGAGTGAAATTTTATTTTATGTCAAATCAATCGGTGGGTGAGTTATTTTAAAGTGTACACAGTAGTTTGTATTGAGAAAGTAATTAAGTAATAAGTTTATAGGTAATTTTATATGTGGATTGAGTGTGAAATTTAAATTTTGAAATTTTAAATTCCTAACTTATATGATACGAAGATCATAAATTTCTAAGTTCATCTGTGTGAATCCCGAAAGAACCAAACCCTACGACTAGGTGTGGGAATGGGTCAGGCTACCCGAAAGGGTCCTACGATTCGGCCTATTAAAGCTCAACTCGTTTAATTAACAAGTCGTGCTCAAATTTTTTTAGAATTCCTCTTAGTTAAATAGGTCGGACTAGAATTTTTTCGTAGGCCTTTTAAATCCACCAAACCATTCTATATAGCTTCATTTAATATATAAAAATATAATATATGTGATACTTAAATAAATAAAGTAAGAAAATTTAGTAATATTAACCACTTCACAATTATATATTTTTTGTGATTGTTGAAAAAATAACATTTAAATATTTTTATGGTACATTTGATAAATTTATTATTACTTTTATTTTTTTATTTTAGAATTTAAATAGTTGATTTTTATGATTCATGCATTTTTTTTAAATGAACTAATTAATAGGACTAAAAAGACTTTCGGGACAAACCTATTTATTAAAAATGTCAGGATAAATCTTTAAAAAAAAATCTATAACTGGCCATCGCCCATCGACCAAGCTTGGGCCTAAAAATTATATATCAGGTCAGAAAATTTTTTTTAAGTCTAGTTAGGTTTGATCCATTTTCACTCTTAGCTATATAAAAATTTCAAAAGAAACATACCAGTAGTGGTCGACCCCAACTCAACCATCGTTTGTGGCCTTTTCTTCACTCCACATTGACTCTATGGGAATACAGGACTCTAGTTTGGGGGTTATATATCTACATTTGTTCCATTAGGGAATAATTTTGGGGCATTGCCTGATGATCACCCAAATCACATAAATGAGGACGATGTTGATGATCCCAAGTCAGCGTTGTTATTGCTACATCTATTCCATTGAGGAACACTTTTGGGGCATTGGCTGAGGACACACAGTATCACATCGTTGAGCATTATACTCCTCTTCAATTTCTCATTAGAGGAAGGTGTGAACAGAATTATGGATCACTCAAAGAAACAGCCAACGAACCCTTTGGCGTTGGTTCAAGCAGTTCTGGTTCATCCAGCTCTGGTTCTTTAGAGTTTAGGAATGTGGTCCATCACATCAAACGTTGGTCAAATGCGTTGTATGACTTCGAATGATGGTGTTATCATGAAACACTTGTAGTTTGCTTACAACTTGCTTTATCATCAGTTTATTGTTTACTTTAGACGTTGATGTTTAGAAGAGTGTGCATTTTTTCCTTGACCTCGGATTTTATCAGGGTTTTCCAGGTAAGGTCTTAACGTCACTCCGACCTCTGGCTCGGTTTATGAGCTTATAGTTCTAGGTTTTCTTTTTCTTTTATATATGGAGTACATTTTATTGTCTTAAAGTGTATAAAGTAGTTTGTATTGAGAAAGTAAGTAATAATAAGTTTATATGTAATTTTATGTGTGGATTGAGTGTGAATTTTGAATTTTGAGATTTTAAATCCCTAACTTATATGAGACGAAGATCATAAAATTCTATGTCCATCTGTGTGAATCTCGAAAGAATCAAACCCTACGACTAGGTGTGGAAATGGGTCAGGCTACTCGAAAGGGACCTACGGTTCAGCCTATTAAAGCTCAGCTCGTTTAATTAACAAGTCGTGCTCAAACTTTTTTAGAAGTCATCTTAGTTAAATAGGTCGGACTAAAGCTTTTTCATAGGCCTTTTAAATCCACCAAATCAGTCTATTTAACTTCATTTATATATATAAATACATATTATATAAAAATATAATATACTCCCTCTGTCCCAGAAAAAACTTTCATACTTACTGTTCACTCACTTTTTAAAAAATATTATAATAAATATAATTTTAAAATATAATTTTATAAAAAAATAAGTAAGTGCATGGACTTATATGTATATATGTACCATAAAAATAATTACATTAAATATAATATTGTAGATATTGTACGGGGGGAGTTTCTAAAGGACCGAAAAAGTAGGTGTGAAAGTTAAGTTGGGACGGAGGGAGTATATGATAAGAAATTTTAAATAAAGTAAGAAAATTTAGTAATACTGACTACTCCACAATTATATTTTTCTTCGTAATAGTTGAAAAAAAAACTTTTAAATATTTTTTATGGAACATTTGATAAATTTATTATTGCTTTTATTTCTTCGAGTTGATTTTTACGATTGGATGATAATGCACGTGTTATAGCATTTTTTTTAAATGCACTAATAGGACTAAAAAAACTTTTAAAAGATTTTCGGGATAAACCTATTTATTAAAAATGTCAAGCAAAAACTTTCAAATAAAATCTATGACATGTCATCCATCGGTCAAGTTTGGGCCTAAAAAAAAAATCAGATCAAACTTTTTTTTTTAAAAAGCCTAGCTAGATCTAATCTATTTTCACTCCTACCTATATAAAAATAGACTTTTAATGACATAATTTGTGTTATTATAATTTTTTATAATAACACAAATTAAGAATTAATGATACATGTTATTAAAAATAAAAAATTTCATTAAATATTTTTTGTTGGAGAAGTTTTAACAATAGAATTCTATTTTCTTGTAATGTGTTTATGACGACGGACGGTTCACCTCATCAAAACTGGATTGGGTCCTGACCACCATCTAGAAGAAGAGGAATACACTACATATATATTTTCATTAGTGTTACAATTTTGTCTTAATTAGTACAAGTTTTGTCTCCCACTCTTTTCTTTAGTAATTTTCCTCCACTTCATTTTTTTTTTTTTTTTTGAAGTACAGTTAAAATTAGACATGAATGGATTTATGACGAGAGTTTCCAACATGGGGACATGATTGATTTACTAACTTTGGGGTTGCATCAACAATCCTTCATAATGCATGCTTATCTTACACACACACACACAATATTCAAGACATAATAATAATCATTTTCCCATATGCTAGCTGATTTTTAAATGTCAATTGGTTGGTTAGGTTGTATTGGGCCAGACATCATAATTTAATTTAATTAATTAGTTGTTAGGGGGACAACTCATTCTACCTAGCCATTCACATGCTCCTAATCAAACCCTAATCACAATTCCAAATATCATGTTTTCTCCATCTTCTTTTCTTTTCCTTGGACATAGAGATATGCAAATGCACTTAATTAAATCCATCATGATCTGTTTCACACAAGACTTTCTCGAATAACAATTTCATCGACACGGTTAAGATAATTGAATTGGAAATCTCTCCCACTTATTTTGAGCTTTTTTTAAATGGTTCTTTAGCTCAAAAATTCTCTTCCCGTATCATATCGATCGTTTACAAATGCAACCTAAAATAAAGTTAATCGGGTTATTATATACATCATTCGTTCCTCGTAAAGTTGTCTATTTTGCTATTTCAAACGTTTTTTGTTACTAAATACTTTTTTCCGTCCCGTTGAAAGTTATCCATAAGCTTTGGACACAAAAATTAAGAAATATGATAGAATAAGTAGATGTCTAGAGGTGATATGATTGAGAGGGGAAAAAATGAATTGTGAGAGAAGGTAGTTTGACAAAAAAGAATGAGTAATTTTTATTGGGACGAATGAAACACTTATTTACATTTTTATCAACATCTCATTATCTATTTATACATTTAATTTTTCTTATCATTTTTTACCTTTTCACTTTTCGTATATCTCTGACTCAATACTTCACTATACATTAAATATTACAGTATATTTTTTAAATCTGTACAAATAATAAAGGAGTAATTTAACTAGAAATGGAAGAAGTATGTCGGATTAAATATAGTGTAGGCGTGGGTAAGAAAATGATTGGACAGAAATTATGTTGATAGAATAATTCGGAGACGAACATAAGACTTTGAGGAAAAAACAAAATAAATAAATATGACAGATAAGAGTCAAATTTTGCAGAAAGATATGCATACGTACAAACACAAAAATTTCCATTCAAGAAAAAGACACCAAGAAAGAAGAAGAATTTTAAAGATAACCATGTGAAATTTCACACCTAATATTATTAATAAAACTCCCTTCATGTGACTTCAAATCAACAACAACAAATTGGTTAATAACAAAAAATGCATTTAACAACTCAATCCGACAAATAATTACTATATTAATTAATTAATATATCCGACAGCATCAATCTTCTTTTTTTTTTTTTTTTAATTTCAAAAATTTTATATACACAACTCAGATTATTTGCTTGGGAGTGGAGAAATCAAGAATCTTGAGAACCATGAGTTGAGAGAAAGAAACCACATCAAGGTGTTACTTTTGACTTTATTTATTCATATAATAATCTGTCACATCACATATATATGTGTGCAACTATTTTAAATTCCAAATTTACCCTTCACCACTATATCTAGGTTTCAAGTTTTTCACAAAGATTTACAAGATGATGGAATAGATCCATTCCTATTTTTCACTTTTCGGTTCCAATAAATCAGATAGTGAAACTTTACACTTATACATTCCATCGAGTGATATACCAAACCTACCATACTTCATTTTTACTCAATCAAGAACCAATCAAAGCAAGATAAAAAGACAAGAAATCAAGAATAACTAAGTTAAAATATTCAGGTCCCAAATCAGTGAAATGAAATTAAAAAAGCAAGTACAATTAACATAGAGATAGAGAACAAATTACACAACTAACTATCTACTACTCCACCAAAAAATGGAAAGAGGGAGGAGGGAGTAGCAAAAGAATCCAACTATGAGAAACACCCAATCAATCCCTCCCCTCCCAGTTAGCTGAAATCTCCCAACTCATCCTGGCTCTCTGATGGACTCCGAATCTGCTCCAATAAGTTGACAACTTCAGCCATATCCGGCCTGTTAGACGGTACCTGAGACGTGCAAATCAACCCTAATTTCATCACTGGAATCGCCTCCTCCGCTGGAAACTTCCCCTGCAACCTACCATCGACACATTCATCAATTTTCCCGTTTTCAAAAGCTCCTCGCACCATGTCCGAAAGCACGACAACATCGTCCTCCATGTACTCAACGGGCCTCTTCCCGGTGACAATCTCAAGAACCAAAATCCCGAACCCATAGACGTCACATTTCTCGGTTATTTTCACTGTTTTGCATGCAAATTCGGGCGCCATATAACCAAGAGCACTCTGAATCTTGCTGCTCAGAACGTACCGATCAAGCATTGGGAGCAGCCTAGCTAGCCCGTAGTCAGCAACCTTCGGTTCTCCCGATCCATCAATCAGAATGTTGCTTGATTTAAGGTTGTAATGAATCACTTTCATTTGGTGCAAATGAGCCAACCCTCTAGCTGCCCCTAGTATAATGCTGAATCTATCGTTCCACGATAGATAGTTCTCGCCTGACCCTTCATGGAGATGCCGATACAAGTTCCCACCAGGGACGAATTCGTAAATTAGAAGCTGCAACGAGGGCGTCCAGTAATATCCGTCAAGTGAAACAAGGTTCGGGTGATGAACTTTCCCCAACATTTTGATTTCTCGCCCGAAATCTTCTTGACTCTTGACAAGACTCGAAACTGTGAGCTTCTTGATCGCAACAGAGCGCCCGTCTCCGAGCACAGTCCGATAAACAGCCCCAAATCCTCCACGCCCAAGCTCGCAATCTTTGTTCAGCAGAGCATGTGCCCCGGTGCTGAAATCAGCATCGCCGGAAAACATAACGAGCTTGCCGGAATTCCCATCTGAGGACTGAGACTGGCTGTAATCTTCCCCACCAGAAAAGGTGAGAGCAACAGCAGGGGGAGACATGGAAGAACGAACACGGAGATTCAGGACAGTGATTGCAATAACTCCGATAACAATGGCGGCTGCTGCCCCAATGGCAATGAGGGCAGAAATGCTGAGAATTTTCTTGCCCCGGGTAAAAGTTTGAGGGATCGAAGTAGGGTTAGAATCGGTAGAGTTGGGGTTTAGGACAATGGGTTTGGGAAGGACTGTCGGGCAGCTTCTATTGACTGCAGCCCCACAAAGAGATGGGTTGGCTGATACGGATGATGGATCAATCGTGTTGAAGAAAACACCAGACGGGAGTTCGCCTTGTAGCTGGTTGTGTGAAACGTTGAATGATTGGAGGTTTACGAGGTTCGCAAGCTGTTTCGGTAAGGGGCCCATAAGCCTGTTGAATGAGAAGTCTACAGTTTGAAGATTTGAGAGCTTTGAAAGGGAACTAGGGATGGATCCAGTTATCTGATTATGAGCAAGATACCTGCAATTCAATCAAAGAATGAAGAACTCAACAAATTGCATCCATTAAAAAAAAGCCAGATAAATTTCAAACGAGCAGAGATATGATTGAATTAACTAACTACTCCATCCGTTTTCCACCAATACCTCAGAAATACCAAACATCTAGTAATTATAATCAAGTAGTAATAAAAGGCGTAATAGTCTTTTAATAGCCTAATTAGTGAAAAATTGGTTTGTGTGAACGAATAAAATCAGACAGATGAATAGACACAACGGATAAAAACAAGTGAGTTGCATCAGAAAGAGAATCAATTACTAAAAACAGTTATTACATATATCCTCAAGCAGCATGATAATAAGATAGATTGCTCAAGCAATTGCCATACGTATATATATTCACAAAATCCTAAAGCAACTGCATAATAGACCAAAAAAACGAAGCAAAAAACTTACATGGTCTTCAGTGAGGTGCAGTTTCCAATTGAAGACGGTATGTTGCCAACCAACGAGTTCTTCTCCAGCCTAAGTTCATCAAGAGACGTGAGTTCTCCAATCTCCAAAGGAATGCTACCATTTAACAGATTCTCACTCAAATCCAGAAACTTTAAGGTTTTCAAATGTCCAATACTTGGCACAATGCCACCAAAGAATGAGTTCTTGGCCATGTTTAAGAACTGCAAGCTACCAAAATCTCCAACAGCAGCTGGGATTGCACCAGAAAGCATATTTTGGGAAATATCAAGGATCACCAGCTTTTTCTTCGAGTTCTCTTCTGATGAAATGAAAGCATTGTCAATGCTCCCATTTAATCTATTGTCTGAAAACACAACTTGCTGTAAACCGAGTTTGAACACCCATGGAGGAAGATTGCCCGTAAGAGAATTATGACTAGCATCAAAATCAAGAAGATTTATGCAATTGCTCATAGCCTCGGGTAAGCTTCCGGTGAGGGCATTGCTGGAAACATTTAGAATCTTCAACGATTGAAGCTTCCCCACGGAAAACGGAACAGGTCCCGTAAAGTTATTCTCAGAAAGATCAAGGGTCTCGAGGCTTCCCATTTCTCCAATCCATTCAGGAAACTCCCCAGTAAACCCATTTCTACCCAAATATAAATTATTACACAATGAAAGCTTCTGCATTGCGCTTGGAAGTGCGCCAGAAAACGAGTTTCGACTCAAATCAACTGACCTCAACAACAAGCAATTCCCAATCCCATCAGGAACTAAACCAGAAAATCCATTGTTCCTCAAATTCATAACCCTCAAGTTGTATAAAACTTCAATCCCACTAGGAATTTCACCTTCCAACGTATTATCAGATAAATCGAGAGACCTAAGCGCCGGCATTGACCAAATTCCAACCGGCAATAGGCCTGAAAGCTGGTTCCCTGAGAAGTTGAGGGAAGCAAGAGTCGAGCATGAGGCTAAACTCTCAGGAATTGGGCCTGAAAACTTGTTTTTAGCCAAGGAAATCGACCTCAGAGACCCACATTGGCTAAATAAATCACTTGAAATTGACCCTGATAACCCATTCTCACTCAAATCAAGAAACCTCAGATCAGAGAGCTGAGCAAAGCTGAGGGTTAAGCTTCCGGTGAAATTGTTTTTCGCCAGTGAGAGCTTCCGCAGAAACTGCAACTGAAGAAGGCCCTTGCCTAATTTTCCTGAGAGGCCGAAGCCATCAAGAACAAGATCAGAAACTCTATTGGATCTAGGGTTGCATTTAACCCCAATCCAATTGTTACAAGGGCTATCGTCATCTTCATTCCAGGAACTAAGTTTCCCTTCAGGATCTTGAATATCAGCTTTGAATACTATCAATCCCAGGACATCATCATTCAAAGAAGGGCTCAACGATTTCGCTAAGAACGGAGATAGAAAAACGAACCAGAAAAAGAGAAATACAGAACTTCTCATTTTCTAGAATACTGTAAATTACTCACCGCTTAAGGCATTAGCAAGCAATTCTTATTCTCTTAACGTAGGAATCCAGAAGAGAATCCCACCACGCGCAGCTATTCCTTTGTTTTTTTTGAGAAAAAAGTCCCCTAACGGCTAAATTGGAGCAGAGACAAATATGAAGAAAACACAGAACCAGTAAACAACAAAATCCCCAATTATACCTAAATTAACAGCAACATTGGCGAAAAGGCACCTCTAGAAACCCAATAACAGAAGGTATATAAACACTTCTCTAAAAGAGTGACAGAAACGGCCAGGAAACAAAGAAAAATTGGAAAAAATAAACGGCTAATTCTGAAAATAGAAAAAAGAAAAACAAAACTGCTCGTTTGTAGAGTCGAAGTAACAGCAACGAAGCAGGGAGCGAAAAGGAGCCGTTTCGATCTGAGAGAAAAAGGACAAGCAACAATGCAACAAAACTAACGATTCGCTTAAATACTCTCCTAGAAATCGAGGAGCATAAAGGCCGAGAGTTACCGGAATTTCCGGCCGGTAATGGGATACAACTGTGAGTTTCCGGCGGCGGCGAGTCGGTGGTGCCCTCCCCTCTCTCTCTCTCTCTCTCTAAAATTTATTAGCAAAGGCAAAGAAGAAGAGGAGAGAGAGTGACATGCATTTATTAACGGGAAAAAGGAAAGCAGAGCAGGGGGGAGGGGGGCGCATTCATTAGGTTGCCACGTGGCGTGTTTTACTTGGCTGCGGTAATTCCAGCGTGGATGATACGTGGTTATGTGGGGTCATCGTGCAACACCATTTTCTTTTTCAATTTTTACTTTCTCCGTTCCGGTAAAACGGCACAAAATTTTAATTAATTAAAAAAAAGGAATATAATAAAATGTAAAATAAAATTTGAATTTGTATACGTTATTGTCAAAAGGATTAATTGGCATTGATATGATTAATTCGTGAATTTAATTTAAAATTAATGATGTAAATAAGTATTTTTATGTTAATCCAAAACTATGATTAGTCAAATATTCTGGAAATTTTCCTAGAAGGGACAACTATGGTGTATGGCATCTCGAGCAATGTGTTTCATCATGCCTTGGCTAAAAATAAATTGTTTTCTATGTATCACTTTTAAGATAAATTGTTTTTTTATAGAGTATATAAATTATGTCACTGTTTTTAAAGTATAAAAATATTTTTTTCCTGAGAAAATATAAGTATGGAATATTTACTTGCCTTAAAATGTGTTTTTTTTCAATAATAGTTATTTTCATTAAATTTGTTGAAATAAAAAAAAAAAGTATGCGTCAACAAAAGAAGATTTTAATCAAATCTTTCCAAATTCTTTAATCAATCTTTTTCAATTATTTTTAAATTTATTTTTTCAAATAAAGTTAAAGAAAGGGTATAATGGAAACAAATTATGTAAAAAATTATAAAACATCATTTATTTATGTATAAAAAAAAAAAAGTTAAAACGACGGAGGTATACATTTTAAAATTTTATTTACATAAAATTTTGTCATTTTACACCAATTTAGAAGGTCATTAAATATCAATAAATATATATAATGAGATTTTATTGTCATTTTTTACACGTTTATAATTAATGTACACTATCATTAAAATAAATAAGTAAATGGACAAAAGTAGAATTTAATCATTTAATTCTCTTGGATAATGCAAATTTGACAATTATATTCGGATAAACTTTTTCCTCTAAAAAGGCAATTAAAGTGGATAGTATCTATTACTACCTCCGATCCATTTTAATTGATATATGAAGTTTTACATAAATTAAGAAAATGTTAAATAATAATAAATGTAGAAAAATGTGTAATTTGTGCATATACAGTGTATGTAATCATTTATAAATATATATATACATATAAATAATGTGATCGGCTATTTTGTAGTACATCATAAAAAAATAAGTAAATGGATTAAATATTAATATGGTCATTTTTTTTCTTGGATGTGCAAATGATAATTATGTTGAGATAAAATTTATCCTCGATAAAATCAATTGAAGTAGATCAGAGAGACTAGTTCTTTTTAAATAACCAGAAAAATGTGTATTCTATTTATTCATGAGTTAGTCTTATATAAAATAAAATAAAATTAGTTTCAATTAATTAACAACGGTTACTTTATACTATAAATAGTATATTTTTTATTGAGACAATTAATATCATGACAAATTAATACTCCATATTTTAATGAAACAATTAAAATTATTTTAAAATACTCATAAGTTAATGACACGGTAAAGTTTGATTTGCATTAAATTTTGTCCTTTTTTTAAAGGTAAAAATGAATTTCCTATTAAAAAAATAAAAAAACACAAGTGCTCAAACTAAGAAAAGAAAATTTTGTCTTAATTCATTTCGCATATTTGTCTCTTTTACTTGCCCTTAAATGAAGTCCAGCATTGACACTTTAGTCTTTACATGAGAATTCATGAGGGGGTAAAACTAAGCACCAGCTACTCGTGCTCAATTCAAGAAAAGATCAAAATCGATTTAAATTTAATTGAGTCGAGTTCACGTAATTTATAATTTTACCCATATTATGCTAGTTATAAATAAAATAAAAATATTTAATTATATTACGTAAGATATCAAGTCGAGCTCGAGTATTTCGAATTTTTCTTCAAGAAGAACTTGAGTTTAAAAAATTAAGCTCGATCATATTCAAGTCAAATTTCGAATTTTCAGTTTTTAATCTAATCGAATTCAAGCATAAAAACTCATTTGCACCCTTAAATGAAAATGTAACAAAATACTCTCTCGTCCCATAAAAGTTTGGGCCGCACTTATGTGCAATATTTCACGTGAAATATTAGTATATTTAAGGAAAGGTCAAAATTCGCGGATCTGTAGCGTGTTTGACCGGTCAAACGAATATTTCCTTAAAAATCGCGCAAAAGTCGCGCGCCGGAGACTAACAGGATAACAGATTTTAGGTCTGTGTTACTATAAAGGTAATTATATGTTACTGCAAGACCAAATATGTGTTACTGTAAGTACAAATAACACATAAATTAACTTTTCACAAGAAAAATTAATACAAATTAATTTAAGGAAGGATAAAATAGAAAAAATTGTTCTTAATCCGTGTTACTATAAATACAATTATATGTTACTGTAAGAGCAAATATGTGTTACTGTAAGGACAAGTAACACACAATTGGTTTTTGAGTAACACATATTTGACATTAAAGTAACACAGAAAAATGTGTTACTATATCAACACAAGTGTACTACTTTATAGAAAAAGATGTGTTACAGTATAAATAAAACGTCATAATTGAGAGGGAATGAGATACCCACATTAAAAAGACGAAGAACAATCATTGAAAGCACGAAAACACACAAATATGTTGAATAGTTTATGGATCGCTACAATTATAAAAACAACAATTAATTGGAATACATTTATTGTTGATTTTTTCTCATTAATTCATTCAAAAAACAAAAATAATAATTTATGCGCTTGTTTCGTGATTAGTAGATCAGAAATCTGAACAGTTTCTGATTTTTTTTTTTTTTTAAATTGAATCTTGCAGATTTCTCGCCGCGCTCAGAAGATAACGCATCGCGGAGAAGGAGACCGGCGCAGAAGAAGCAACGCAGAGAAAAGAGGAAGAGAGAAAAGAGGAAGAGAGACGGCGGCGCAGAAAACAGAGGAGAGAAGAAACTGGATACCGGATAAAAATATAAGAACAGGTCATATTGCACGGTAGTGATATGGTGAAATATTGCATATAAGTTTTTGGCTAAAAGTTTTCATACTTTTATTTTTAATTTATTATACAAAAGTTTGTATATCCAAATATGAAAATAATCAATACAATTTTCACGCTCATAATATACATATATTTACCTTTTATGTCATTAGTTTGGGGGGTTTACCATACACTCAATTTAACTATTTTATTTACTTTGTATATAAAAAATTACAACATTATCCCTCAACATTTTAATAATTAAACATTTATTTTAAACTATGTGTTCAAGATTTCTCCCAAACTTTTAAGGGTTTTTTTTAGTGTAGTCAAAATGTACAAAGTGACTATGTAGTCAACGCGTCGAATCGTGGCACGTGGCATCGTATAAACTTGTTACCTATTATATAGGTTTAAATTAATTAAAACATTTTTTAAATTGTATTTTGTTATTTACTATATTACCCTTCTTTTGTTAAAATTATTTTTAATATATATATATATATATATATATATTAAGCAAAATTACTATTCTACCTTTTTTATATAAGCAAAATTATTATTCTACCCTTTTTTATACAAATATTATTATTATAAAAATTAAATAAACCAATCGAAAAAATAATTAAATAATAAATGTACTGGAAATACTCACTTGCACGGTCCAACAGCCGTGCACGGTCGATACTCAGTAAACCGTGTAATCCAAACAATGTGTTGTAAGTGCTCACTTCACGGTCCAACAGCCGTGCACGGTTGCACGGTCGATACTCAGTAAACCGTGCAATCCAAAAAATGTGTTGTAAGTGCTCACTTTCACGGTCCAACAGTCGTGCCTGGTTGCACAGTCGATATTCAGTAAACCGTGCAAACAAAAAAAAAAGTTACGAAGTATTTTCTTGTTCTCGTGCTCGAGCCACATGTAGTGCAGCGGTTTGGCGGCGTCGGTGGAGTGCGTGTTTGCAGGGGGGAAGAAAATCAACGTATTCGTGTTCTAAGTTTAGGTTCATATGACTTTTTTTTTGTTTAATTTAATTTGTTTTTTTTGTTGTTAATTTTAATAATAATATAAGGGTAAATTGGTAGTTTTACCATTATATATTTTAATTAAATTAATAAATTAAGGATAAAAATGTAAATTTTAAATTATATATTTTAATTAATTAAATTAATTATAAATGTGACACACACGACACATACGATGAATATTTTCAATACAAAGTACAAAAGGTATCAGGTCATTAGATTTAAACCTTTAGATTTAATTTTTAATGGTTCAGATTTAATTAACTATGGTAGTTATACGATACCAAATGACACTCTAACTACACGTAGGAGATCCCAACTTTTAAGGGCAAGTTATCACAAAGGTAATATGGAGTATATAATAATTTAAACCAAACCTCCCATATTAATGGTAAAGCATGGGAGTATATTTTTGGCAGTTTACTAGACATGACTCTGGATTTTCTTTTGACAGACATGCCTGTGTTAACATAGATTTATGTTTATTTCTTTGTTTTAATTTGAATTAATTTATGTATTTCTACAATTCATCTCAAGCTATGAATAAACAATTGAAAATTCTTACAAATTACTGTAACATATATACTTCTAATAGCACTTATGTCTTGTCTTGTCTCAGCATTTATATACTCCATTTTTACTTGCATTACAATTTACATCCAACGCTTTCCCCCTCTATTCCTTTCTATTCTCATTTTATAATATTTTATTACCTTTGTCCGCTACTTTTTGTTACGGAGTTTAAAATAAATAACAGTAAACTGTAGAGATATAAATTTAAAAAGTATTTATATAAAATAGTATGAAAAATTTGCAGACGAATGAAATAAAAATGACAAAATAAAAAGTTGAAGGATCATGTATGAAAAGGTTACGAGAAAGGTTTATAAGAATAGACAAAATTTATGTAAGGATCCTAAATTCGTACCATTCATCATGTTTTTATTAATCTTCTCTTTTAGAACAACCCACAAAATTTAATATGATTGTTTAAACAGGGCAGGAGAGATAAATCATAAGAATAAATTCGTGCAGCGAACAATAAAAGGTAAATCATATAAAAAAAAATTAAGATCATAAACTTACAGATCGAGCCAGAGGCTGAAGTGCCATTAAAATCTTGTCTAGAAAAAATCATTTTTAGAGATAAAATTCAGGTCAAGAAAAAAGGATCACTCCTCTAAAAGTTCATGTCTATAAAAAGTAGAATATAAATTATTATGCAGGAATGAGAATAAAAAGTTTGGGGTAGCCTCTCTCCAGATACAGTCAAGACCAGTATTGACGTACCACAACATCCGCCACCCAATTGGCCTCTCTGAAGACGTGTGGGTATCTGATGTGCATGTTCTGTATAAGAGGGTGGATCTGGCTCCAAAGACCTTGCAGACGCCAAGGAATAAAGAGATTGATGCTCATAAAAATGTCAATCGTGAGTGTCGAGTCCGACTCAATTCAAAAAAAGTATCATCTCTGATCATGTGCATATATACTTGATGGCCATAAAATTCATGCAATGGAGAATGAAAGAGTAATATTTCAATTGTTACTCATTTAATTTTGCATTTACTGTTTTCTCAAACTTTAAAGTAAAAATTATTTATTGATATTTAAAGGGATATAATTATTTTTTAATAGAGTTAAATGGTCAATTGAAATGAATAAAATAAAAAAAATATGGTTTTATATAGAAAAGTAATGACATGGGGTGGTATATTAAAATGTTCGATTCGAGGACGATAGTTAAAAGGAAACTAGTAGTTGTTTTATTTCCTTTTGAAGAAATGTCAATTTAAGTGGGGGAAAATAGTGGGTGACATAGAATATTACTCCATTCATTCTATAATACTTTTTTTTTTTTTTTGGAATGTCACAATGATTTTATAAATTTCACCTTCACAATATTCACAATTTTACATAAAATATCATTGCTTTTAAACTCACTCATATATACAAGTCAATTTATTTTTTTATTTTATATTTACTTGAGTTTATAAAATTATAAATCATTAGTATATTACTTTTTTTTAAATACTTAAGAGAAGGAGTATATTTTAATGGAAGTGAATTGTGGTAGTAATTAATATGGAAATAAAAGGAAAATGAAAAGGAAAAGGAAAGTCCATATATGCCATAATAAAGGAAAGTTGGTGGGAGGGTAGAAAGGGTGGGTGGAAGCAATAAAGAAGACGCAGAACAGAATTGTGCAGCCTTTTAATGCAATGCAATGCAATGCAATGCCCATTCAAATTTATATAGGTCCACCCCTCACCTGTCTTTTTCCCTCCAAATATTTCATCATTATCCAACCCCCTTTTCTTTTACCAACAATATTGATTAACCTTTAACATATTTAAATTTTTGTAAAATTATGTTTCGAAAATCTAAACTTTCATTTTATACTCCCTAATTTCGTTTTTCTTGTTTTGTACTATCTCTGGCCTAGATAAGCTAGTGAAATAGTGTGAGAGGGATATAAAAGAAAAAAAAAATGTAGTGAGGGTAGAAAGAGATAGATAAAAAATGCAAAAATGGAGTTATGAGAACGAGTTAACTAGGTGGATCGGTCCATAACTCAGTTCAACTTATCATTTGAGAACTTTAGTGGATCGATCCACTATGAAAACGAGTTGAAAAATACTCAACTCAAACCATGGCGGATTGTGGGCTGGCTAACCCACATACTTTTAATTATATATTTATTTTTTTCACATATATTATTATAATAATTTTAAACAATATGTAAATAATTACTAAAAAAAATAATAAAAACAAAGTAACAAATAATTTTGAATAATCATTGATTAAATTCATTCCGTTGACATGAATGATTTTAATCTCTTATAAATAGGAACTAGATCTCAATTGAACAAAAATTTAAGGGCTAGTCTTGGGTGAGACCGTCTCACAGAATGAGATCCGTGAGACGGCTTGTATATATAAAAAGTGATAATGTTTGAACAAAAAGTGATAGTGTTTAAGTAAAAAGTGATAATCACTTTTATTAAAAACATTATCACTTTTTTTACAAATCAAAATCTGAAAAAAAAAATATGGGTTATCCTACCCAAAATTTTGAAATATGGGTTAAAAAGATCTGTCTCACAGAAAAATATTCGTGAGACGGTCTCACACAAGCTTTTGCCAAAATTTATTGTCAATATTATAGGGAGGGGGGAGGGGACAGTCAGCTCAACGTCTCCGGCCCATTTTAACACCTCTAGTTAAAAAGTTAGTGAGTTGTTGACAAAAAATAAAATTAATAACTTAATAAGAGACGTTTAAAATAGTAAAATGAATAATTTAACAAGGGACGAAGAGGGTATAAAATTAAGGAACATTATTTTTTACAAATTTAACATTCTGAAAAAAAATTACACCCAAAATATATTCTCTAGTTAAAAAGAGAAATTTTAGAAATAAATATATATGTAATTTTGGAAGAAACATGGAAAATGACTAAAATGAAATCATTTTAATTTATATACAAAAGCGAAAAAAAATATGAATTTGGTGACTGGTGAGTAATATCAATCTAACAATAAATACAATTTTGACGTTCCTCTGTCTCTTCATTTATACTTCATTTCATAAGGATTTCCCATTGAATGTTTTGGAGTGAAAATTAATCTTATTTTATTTTGAAACTAAACCTGTTTATATAAGTTTCAAAAAAATAAAATCCAATTTTAATTAAGTATTTAAATTGGTGCACATTTTTCGGTCATGGATAACAAAATTTAAATATATTTTGTGAAGCCATATAGTGATTTCATGATGAAACAAGTTAGGTTGGGTAATCTTATGTTCATGACTTCCATATCAACAAATTAACCATCATTGTGTTTCTCTAATCCCACAATTACTTCATATGTGAAAGTAGTTATTACTTCCACATTGAGTTAATTAATGTATCTATTTTTGGAATGTTAATATGGAGTTAATAGTTGAATACAAGAGAGAGGTTCACACTCCACACAAATTTTTTTTTTTATTTTTTTTTTGTAGAATACACAACCTAATTGGGGAGCACTTTCAATCATACAGAGAAGAAACGAAATTGTAGAGAAGTGAACTTTCAAGTTTCAACCATTGAAAATCTCATCTATAGTCAAGACCTTCTCATTGAACACGAAGTCATTTTTGACTTTTCATAATTTTCATACCACACATTGTCAAAGTAAATTGAGAATTTTCTTCTCATTTGAGGTCTTACCAAAATCGATAAACTCCAAAATGTGATACTCCCTCTGTTCCAAGAAAATTTTCATACTTACTGTTCACTCATTTTTAAAAAAATATTATAATAAATAGAATTTTAAGATATAATTTTATAAAAAAATAAGTAAGTGAATAATGTAATACTTGTAAATATTGTATGAGTGAAATTTCTAAAGGATAAAAAAAGTAAGTGTGAAAGTTAAGGTGGGACGGAGAGAGTATTTAATAGATGTGGCATGAAGTAGGGATACAATTACACGCAGTCGTCCAAGGAGAGAAACTGGGCAACAGGTGATCAGTAATTTGACTTACAAAAGATAAATCAAATATATTCTTGCTTCTTCGCAAAATTAACGGTATAATGAAAGGCAAATACTTATGTGTACCACTTACATATATGTAACTTACTATTTACACTCTTTTTTTAATAAGTCCACACTCCCTTCTTTTAGGCACTTATGTGTATAAGTTACATACATGTAACTAAATCCAATTTTTTATTATTAGTTATTTACCTTATTTTTTATTAATTTCACCCCCAATTTTTTTAAAAGAAAAATACATGTAAAATATTATATTACTATTTTATCAATTAAATTAAAATACAACTTATTAAAATTATAATTATACACCGACTATCGTGTCACCAATGAATCACCACGAAGTCAAATATTATTCTATTTTTTTAACTTTCAAAAAAAAAATATAAAAACATAACGAATATAAAAAAAAATATATGAAACTCAAAAATAAAATTATGAAATAAAAATTTCAGTTTTTTTTTTTTCAAAAAATGACCAAAATTTAGAAAAAAAATACACAAAAAAAAAAAGCTAAACTAAAAAAATTTAAATTTTTTTCTAATTTGGGTATAAATGTATGAATATAACATGTTCACTTTCTAGTTTTAATCTGATTTATAATAACTAAGATTATTTTGTTATGTTTTCATTATTTCTAGAATGATATCTAGTTTGTTACAAGTTTTTTAAAGTTGTAGATTATTTTTTAAGACTAATTAATAACATAATCTAATTGAAAAATAAAATTTAGAGTATTTAGAAACTTAAATGAGTGGAGAATTGGGGAAGAAACCAGCATAATATTGCATCAGCTTTATTATGCATTTATCTAAATATAACATGCTCACTTTCTAGTTTTAATCTGATTTATAATAACTAAGATTATTTTATTATGTTTTCATTATTTCTAGAATGATATCTAGTTTGTTACAAGTTTTTTAAAGTTGTAGATTATTTTTTAAGACTAATTAATAACATAATCTAATTGAAAAATAAAATTTATATTTAGAAACTTAAATGAGTGGAGAATTGGAGAAGAAACCAGCATAATATTGCATCAGCTTTATTATTTTCTTTGTGGTCATCACCGTGTTGATGCATTCATATGTTTATTGAGTGTGAACGTATCTATTAATTGTTCAGTGTGATTCATTCTCACTTTTGTTCTTCTTACTAGTTACTTAATACCAATATTTTAATATTGATTTATTAATTTGCATGGTATGTCTTGAATTATGAATGTGTTAAGTTATGTATTTTTTATTAAATATAATATTAGTTTAAATACGATATAGTATTAGTACGCCTATGGTATAGTACTAGTTAATATATTGTATAGTACTAGAGATTAATGTGGGTATAAAAATATTATTTAATATATTAACTAATACTATACAATATGTGAATTAATACTATACTATATTTGAACTAGTACCATAGAGTATGTGAACTAATACTATATAATATGTGAACTAATACTATACTATATTTGAACAACTAACATAAAGTATGTGAACTCGAAACTCGAAAACATTAGAACTTGTACCAATATAAACTAATATTATACTGTATATGAACTAATACGTACAGTACTGCATATTAACTAATAATATACCATAATACTTATCAATCATTATCATAACACTTATAAACTAAAGATTATTATTTATAAAAAACTAAATAAAGTGATTAAAAAAATGAAAGTTCGAATGAAAATAATAATTAAACAATATAAAACGAAGTAAAATTTGTAAGAAATGAAGTAAAATTTTGAAAGGATAAGATGAATATTATACACCAATTAATTAAAGTAAAATAGTACCAATAAAATTGAACACTTGTAGCTAAAAGAGATGGAGAGTTTTATTTTTTAAAACAAATTATTATTATACTATTTAATATTTAAAAAAAACAATTAATATTATTTTTAAAATTTTAGAATAATTATTTGTGTCATAAAAAGAAAGTACGTGAAAAAAAAATCATTTGAAACACAAATGATAAATAGGAAGAAAAATAAATTTAAAAAATAATATTAAAAAGAGAAATATAAATATCAATTGAAGTAAAATAAAAAAATAAAATGTTAAAAAATTAATGGAGTATTATTTTTTAATTATAAAAAAAAATTAATTGAACTAAAATAAAGTTCCAAAAAATCTATGTGCTAAATTGATATAGTAAATGGATCATGAGTTATATGTAATGGGTTATTTGATTGTATATATTAAATTGGTCATGTGTTATTTGTAATGTGTTATTGGATTGAATATAGTAAATGAATGGATTATTGGATCCAGTTACAAATCTACTAATAATGTTCTTAAAAAAAATCGTTCCTTAAACAAATTAATATATTTGTTTATATAAACTAATACTCACTCCATTCCATTTTTTCACGAGTCTTATGAGGTATAACCATTAAAAAGAATAAATCTGGGTCAAAATATGAGGCCTATAAGTCAATTTCTCACCGGCCCGTTTATTTCATTTCGATTCATCAAAAAAAAAAAAAAAAAAAAAAAAGAGTTTTCTTTAAAATGAAAATACATTTAATTTGATAGGATAAATTAACTTAAGATAAATGATTAATTAGATTCAAGATAGATAGATGTCTAATCCAACCATGAAAGTATTTTAAAAGGAAACAAGAATATGCACATTGCATCAGATAATTACCTAGAATGAAAGAAAAAACAATAATCTAAAAATAACAATTGGAAATTATATATACACACACAATAATATGAATATAAATTTGTAAAAATATATTAATACGCATACACATACTGTATTTATGTGGCGGGTTCGCTGAAAAGTTTGTGAGATGGTACATTCTATAAAAAGCAAGGATGTCTCATACCTTCTTGTTCGTGTTCAAATCCGATCTAGACGGACAATGTTAATTCGTTTTAGAGTTTTAGATTAATTTTTTTTTAGTAAAACTACTTTATTAATATACTTAAATGAAATTTAGATAAATGCAGATTTTTACAAGCTTACCAAAAAAAGGCATAACAATAGCATAAACCTTTTGTTATATTATTCAAAAAATTTACGGTATGATGGAATGAAAATATAGTTGAATGGAATGAACTCATGAATGAAATGAAGGTGGAAAAAAAAAATGAAAAGGAAATGTCAATTCTTATGATTGGTATGAATAAGGAATGAACATAAATATTGTATAAAATTACTTAAATTATTATTATTATTATTAATTTTTGTTGTTGATAGTATTTATTGTTAAAATTATTATTATTAAATATTACTCCTACAATATTACATATTAATATATATTATTATTAATATATAAAAATATTATTAATATATAATTATTATTATTGAATATTTAATTATTTTTATCTTTAATAAATATTTTTATAATTATTATTTTTTACTATATGTATAATTAATTTTTTATTATATATTTCATATATGTATATATATATTATTGATTTTTAAAACTTATTATTTTTATGATATATTATTATTTATTTAGTAATCATAAATTAATTCCTAATTTTTTTTAATTTTTAATTTTAATATTGTAAAAAAAATAATAATGACATTTTGTATAATAATAATAATAATAATAATAATAAAAAGTTCATTCTTAATCACATGGAATACATATTTAAAAAATAAAATTAGAGTAGTAACTTTTTTTAAAATAAAAAACAAGTGTGGCTGCTGGGATTCGAGCCCAGGTCTCCACGGCCACAACGTGGAATTCTTACCACTAAACTACAGCCACTTGATGTTTTGTTTTCCTGCATTATTATAATTAACCTATCACAATGGTTTTAGCAGGCTAGATTCACAAGAATGACACCAATTTTATTTAATTACTGCGAAGATTCGAACAGAGAAAGTCGTAACATGCATAAAAATATGACAAAATCTTACTTGAGATTTTAAGTGATTTTAATATATTTATAATTGTTTAATTGAATTGTTTAATTTATTACATTAAAATTATAGTTATTACACCATAGTTACACTTGCACTGTCACACAACTGTGGCTCTAAAAACTCAATTAATGCTACTCACCATTTTTGGGGCAACAAATATTTATAGGTGAGGAAGAACATAAAGAAACAAAAGGAATAATATATTCGAATAAATACTTTATCCATTTTAAATAAGTGACTCATTTACTGTTTGCACACTTTTTAAGAAATAGTAATATTAATGGATAGTGAAGTATTAAGATAGAGAGATAGAAAAAAGAATAAGTGGAGAGAAATAGAAGAAAAAAAAAAAAGTGGAGACATATAAGAAATTAAAGAAAAAGGTAGAGATAGGTGGTGTATCAATATTATCGACAAAATTGAAAATAAATAACTTAAAATGAAAAATTTGCCAAAATTGATGTTCAAAATTAAAAATTTTGTAAAAAAATTGAAAGTGTTATCTCATAATCTCATAGTCAGCACACTAAGTAAGTAGTGTGCTGATAGGATCAGGCAAGATGACTTAGGTCAGTTGAGGAGGTGATGCTTAGATTTCATCAAAGTTGGTCAGCACAGTACTTCAGCAGAGTTGGTCAGCACAGTTCAGCAGAGTTGGACCAAGCACAGTACTGGACCAAGCACAGTACTGGATCAGCACAGTAAGGAATCTATGAGCAGAGTCAGCTTTTGATCACAAGAACAGAAGAGTTGAGTATCGGCACACTAAGTAGTGTTCTGATCTTTATGGACAAGTCTTCTGATATGAAAATTAGTTAGTTTAACTAACTATATTACAGTTACAACTACTTGAGGGCATAACTACCATTTCAGTTGGGCAATAACAGAGCACATGGGTTGTTACAAGCGGTTGCAAACGGTTGATAACTACTCAAAACAGTTCCGAACAGCAGCAACTACCTTTGGTCTTTATAAACTCTTGTATGTGTACATTGTAATGATTGGATGGAATTGTAGTACGTTTTGTAATCTTTGAGTTGTGTGAGTTCACGAGTGAAGTGAGGAAATATCATATTCTGAGTGTGTAAACATTCTTTATCAATCAAAGAAGTACTCGTCTGGTCCAGTGGATGTAGATCACATTGATCGAACCACTTAAATTCTTGTGTGCTGTTTGTCTCGTTGATTACTTTTTGAACTACTATCCTAGAGCAGATATTTCTTATATCTTCAAGTATTCTACTTGGTTGGAGACGTATAATCGACTGGAATTACTTGACAAAAAGTAAAAAACAATTAGCACGTACGTACGTGTAGTTCACAAATGAGTAACGTTGGTAGTTGCACAAGACAACCAACGATGTAATTTTTTCCTTTAAAGCTCGACAACTTTTTGATTTTAAATTTAGAATTAACACACTATTTAATAATCTAACCAACATTTTATGATCTTTAATTTGAATTCATATTTCATAAAAGTCTTGGAGTCTCCCATGGTTGAAAGAAAGCGAAGAACATTCAAATTCTTGAATATGAATTTCTATCAATTGTTTAAAAAATATAGTTTTTTCTATCAACATTAATTTTATGAGTTAATTTAATATTTTTATTTTTGAAATATGAGTTTTATTGAATTTCGGTATCAATTTGTGAATAGTTTAGTTTATAATATAAAACTATATTATTAATTACATAACTATGAGATAGTCACATATTTTGAAATATGAGTTATATTGAACTTTACTATCAATTTGTTATCATCTCACAAAGTTCATTTATAAACAAAAAAAAAAAAAAAAAAACATCATACACATTTAACTCTCAATTAATTACAGTATAATTAATGTCTCTAGCATGTTGTTGCAGAACACAAAACACTCGATTGGATTTGTACAACAACACAATATTGGTTGTGACAAAGCTTGTTTGTCAAGTCACGAAGTGAAAATTTAATTGGTATCAACACAAGACGAAAGTTGTTGACGCGGATTCCATCAAATGTTAGATTAATTGTTTCGTTCCAAAAATAATAATTTTCACTGATATTCAGAGTAATCAAACGAAAATGTTAGAAAATTTTAATATATGATGAGGATGACAATAAAAAAAAATAACAACCAACATTATTTATAAAATGTATTTTAAAATTTATATGCAAACATAAATTCTTCCAAACTTGACTTAACAATTTAAACTTTTTTCACATTTCAAGTGCAAAATATTTTATGCATTTGATTTGAAAAGTACAAAAAATATTCACACATCGAGTATCACATCGGAAGATAAAAATAAACGATCGTGATATATATACAAAATTTTTTAAAACAAAAATAACACACAAGGTGTAAAATAAATTATAGAAAAAATTATTCTATTACACTACTTCATTTAACACGAAAGAGAACACACCTTTTATCATGATGAAGATAATTATCATAAAAACTTACATTATATTTATTTTATACACACAAATCGTGTTACTTGGTATACTAGTTATCTCAAATAAAAGAGTCATTCCACCATAATAGTACATAATATGAGATCATTATAATACCAAGGGAAAATGTATACATTGTACCCTTAACTATTGTCTGAGGTACAAATTGGACTCTAAACTATTTTTTTGAGTACAACTAATAAAGCATACATGTCTATGAAGTGTTATGTGGTTCGTTTGGAGAACGAGAACAAGGTCTTCGTTCAAGAGGAGCCAAAATCAGAGAAGATTTTTGATGAAATTCGAGCTATGACTTGGAGCCTAATCTTTAATCAAAATATATATAATTCCTCTTTTAATTTTTATGATTGGTGTGCAAATTCTAAAATAGTATGCTTGTAATGGGGACGCTCGTTATGGAGACTGCTACAATATAGACAGTACCCTGTATGTAATTTATCTTCGATTATTAGTAATAAAAACCTTTTTTTTTCGTCCAAAATAAATAAATAAAGCAAACATGTCCTACAATTAATAAAATGAGAAATTGAAGACATATTTGTTATATTGGTGGAGAGCTGCTCTGTTCTATTTTAAAAGATAAAAAATTATTTATACCAAAAAAATGTGTAGAATTCAATTTGTACCTGAGCCAATAATTTGATGTATTCAAACTTTCTTAAAGCTAGATTAATGGACTACTGGGAGATTTAAAAATATCTTCCACTCTTTAATTGGCGGCTATGTTTGTGAGTTTTATGATTGGGGGAGAGTTCGTGGTTATTTAGATGGGGTAGAGAATTTAATTTGGGAAAAATACATTTTAAATTTTTGTCCAGATTTTCGACTTTGAATTTATTCTTTTATGTTTATAAAATCCCCCAAATTTTAGTTAATTTACCAGTAAACAGGAGTAACTCATCCGGTCTGAGAATGATAATGTATTAGGCATTAATTTTTGTATCTTTGATAGTGTAAAAGACCCATATTATAGAACGACAATGTCCGGACATATGTGTTTAGTTTTTAATTTAAGCAAGAACTAATTTATGTTTGTAGGTAGAATGACTAAAATATTGAGTTTTGTAAATATATATGACTAATTTCAAAGTCGAAAAATATAAAGAACAAAAATTAAAACAGATTACTATTTAAGAGACATAAAATGTATTTACCCTTTAATTTTGTAGAATTTCTTAAATTCTTGGATTTGTGGAATTGTTTATGCAAGGTCAATCTAAAGCAGAATGTATTTGATTTAGGATTTTGGAAAGGCCCCATTGACAAGAAGTTTAAGACGAAAGAGATGTATCCTTTGTTGGTGAAATTCGGTTCATATGGAAGTTTATGTTACTTGCTCATGGTCGAAACTTTGGTGGAAAGGAGTGTCGTCAAATGTCTCTGCTCTTACTTGGTAGATTTGCTACAAATGATAATCTTTGCACTAGAGGAATCATGGTCACTATACAAATTATTCAAAGTGCTCAGTGAGAGATGTAAACAAAATCAAAGAACAGTCCAACCAAGAACAAACTGTAGACTAGATGTCAAGGGCCAACAGATACAATAGCACGAGGCAATAGATCGATTCCAAAGAAGAATGACAAAATGGGACACTAAAATCTCCATTGCTGACCAATTGTATCTTTAATTTGACAATGTGTTATGCATAGGATTTGGAAGATGAGGAATGTCTACATTTTAAATTTCAGTCTCTTCTCCAAGCTTTCATGTCTACATTGTCATTCAAACATCTAGCAAACCCAGAAAAAAACAAATTTTCTATCTTTATAATTTGCCTCCTACACTTATTTCCCAAGACACAGCAGGTGGGGTTCAATCTTTAGAATGTAAGTATCTTAATCCATTCTATTTCTAAACTTCTAATCTAATAATCACTCAAAATAGAAGTTAAATGTAAATATCCATCTTATAACTAAACAAGCTCAAATTTGTCAGATGATACACCGTTGCAAGTTTATGAGAGATGTCGAAGGAAAAAGGCCTTGTAATATTTGGGCTTTAGTAATGCATCCATCGTAATGCTACTGACACCTCAAAAGTACATAAAATGGAAACTAATACCACCATGGAAATTGCATCAGCAGCCAGATTTTATTCCACATCAGAAAGTAATGTGTAAGATTTCATCTGATATATAAGCTGCCCACCTGCTCATCGGGATAGTCTCATCGACCACTCTTCTTAGAACGCTTTCCTTGGCCTTTCTTCGGTGGTCCCTTTCCACGCCGCTTCAACATTTCAAGTCTGTTCAATCGCCTGCCACCATAAACTAAATTAGAATCATACATACAAAAAGACGGGTCTTTTGTTGAACATAGGCTGCTGCATGATCAATATGCATCAGCTGAAAAGAGACGGTCATCTATCCAGCCCACTTGAAAAACCTAGTATAAGAAAAAGACTGGATAAAATCTTACTCTTGCTCAGAACGTGCCAAGATAGAAGGATCATCCTTCTTGATATCATGAGGATACCACTCAGCGATTTTGTCACCAATGAGTTTCTTACGCAATAATTTGTGAGGGGATTTTTTTCCTGTCGGGTTCAGCACATGACCAAAAATCCTAGCCCTCGCCTCAGTCACTCCTTTAATGGCTGCTTGAGCCAGCACTTTCTTTAAGCTCCCCATGCTACTTGCCACGCTCATCCTTGGAATCTTACAGGTCCTACCTCATTCAAACAATGGGAAACTGAGATTATTAATACACAATTTATCTACATGCTTAAACTTTCTCTGAACAGCTGGTGTGCAGGCGTAAGCCAGTAAACCAAAATTAATTAAAAGAAAACACTTAATTAAAACCCATGAAAAAATAATGTCTTATCTTGTAGAAAGTATTAGTTTGATCTATATTTAAACATTAAGAAATGATAAATTAATAAGGTCAAGATATTTGATCGCAACTTATTTGACCATCCCCATCCTAATAGGTCATGATAATTATCACGAGGCTCCATCTCACGGAATTACATCCTTGGGACTGCCTAACCTTAGTTTTTGTGGAACTCATATTATTTGTTGTGATAACAGAATACATTGTTATTGCAATCAAGCAAATATAACCTTCACTAGTGTATGCAGTCCACATATCTGAAGTTAAGCAAACTCGATGTTGAATATTAAGCTAACACTTCCCTAAGTTTGGATTTCTCCTTCATATTAAACTTATTAATATCAGAAACAAAAGCAGGAAGATTGGTAGGCGCATACTTCAAAAACCATCTAATGTCACCGTATTCAACTAATGAAAAAATGGCAAACTGAACAACAAAACAACTGCAGCAGCAAGCAATTGACGTGCAATCCTTGGATTTCACTTTTTTTTTCTCCAACTTCCTATCAACATCTACAAAAATTTGCCCAAACGTCATGAACCTTCAACATTTTACATATTTCCACATGACGTCTCAACGCATAAGTCCCACATTTTTTACCCCCACTTTTATATACTTTCTTAAACCCTTGCATTCATAATTGAAATCTTTTCCAACACATCATTTGTGTTTTCTACTTTATCTTCAACTGCCCATGATTTTGTTAAATTCTTTTAATCCACAAATAATCTGAAAAATGCCGCAAATTTCTATATGAACACTTTCCACACAATAAACTAGCAACAACAGTCAACATATATATGCACACAAAATCCTACTAACACTTAAACATAAAACTAAAATAAAAACCAGCAAGCAAATGTTCGTACGTGACTGTATGTGATATTCTGATAACAACTGAACGAAAATAAATAAAAAGCAACCAAAACCCAAATCAACGACAAGTCGGCAGCAGAACGTCGTACAGGCCACTGAGGAATTAACAATTCCACTGCCACACGGAAAGATAAAAAAAAATACCTGCTTCTGGTGCGTGCGTGATCTGACTGAACAACAACGAGGAGCTGTGGGAGTTGATTCCTAACCTCATTCAGTCATTTGCAATACAAATTCGCAGAAAGAAAAAAACTAAGACAATTAAAGATACTTACAGATCGAAAGGCTACTATGCGTGGTTGCTTGAAAGACGACAACGAGTCGACGGCTACTGGGTGGGCGGCGCCGGAGCTAGGTGAATCGGCGGTTCATCACTTTTCAATTTCTCTAATTTGCAATATTCAAAATTACAAAGTATACACGAGTTGGCCCATTTAGTGAACCGGGCCTGGCCCATTTAAGAGTTCTATTAATTTTTTTTTAATTAAAATCACATTATTTGATTCTATTAAAAAATCAATGGAATAATTAAAAATTATATTTAATTCACTTAATTTTATGTGTATACTCAACTCAATTGCATAAAATATTTTATCTTTTTAAATTTGAGCGAAGTGCATTTAAATACATCACTAATAAATTGTAGTAGTATTAAAAAAAAAAAAATCTGGGTGTCCTAATGAATTCCATGTGTTCATATAAAGGTGCCCAAATTAAATTAGTAGTGACCGAAGTGGCCCAACCCAAGTCTGCTAAAAGCCCACATAAGAAAACACGAAAAGTTAACAAATTCGAAAAACCCTACATTTCTTGGGCAGGTTGAATTAATTTCAATTTTTGCTGGGAAAAGGAAGCTATCAGGTGTAGAATCAATTAACAATGGCTTCTGTCAAGCAAAATTTAGTTACTGCTCTCTGTAAACACCTCTCTGTAGATCCTGTAAGCTTTCTATTCTATTCTGTTTACTACTCAGCTGTATACATTTCAATATTCGATATATTTATATTGGATCAAAGTCTGGCAAAGAGGGTTTACGGTTAGTGACGTGTGTGCAACTGATTTAGCAGAGTTCATTTGCAAGTGATTCGGGTAGTGATTTAAAGAGCCTATGCACAAAAATTATTAAGTCATCACGGAATGGGGATGAACAACTTAACAATAACGAGGTAATTTAAAGTACTATTGTTATTTATGTTTTATACCGCGCTTGAGTTGGATTTGGTGTAATGTTGAACGTTTAGAATTTTGATACTGAAATGTGTAAATTTTGGTAGCAGCTGATGAAATGGATAGGGTTTTCCGAGGGTCTTTTAGAGAATCCCAGTGGGCAGTTTAAGGTTCTTAATGATTTGAATGAAGAGTTGATTACGAAGTCTGTTGTATTGGGCAATGGATTGACACCTTCCGCAGCTGATGTTATTGTCTACTCCGCCGTGCATTCATCAGTGGTATGTCATTTTGAATTAATAGGCTGCTATATAGATTGTGCACATTTTGATAAAGTATGATTTGCTTAATTTGATTATATAATTTAGTGAGAATTGTATACGGATCAGGCTTCATGTAGTACGTGTTTGATAATTCAGGTTACTCAATGTCATCGTACACATCATTTTGCCTAATTTTTTTTTAACTATTCTTTATTTTTGGGGGCTCCAGGTTGGTCTTTCAAGTTTGGATAGAGCAAAGTTGCCACATTTGTTGAGATGGGTTGATTACATCCAGGTAAGAGAATTCTATTTGTAAGCATTATTTTTCTTATTTTTTTTTCCAGTTTACGTTGAGAAATGAAGAAACCTAATTAGCTAAAAAAGCTGCCTTTGTTTGAGGTTTTATTAGTGATAAAGAGTTAAACCAAAAATCCTAGGAAATAAAGGTGTTTTTCAATATCATACCTTGAGCAAATGTTCTTTGTTAATTGTCTTTTATTGTTCTTTTTTCATTTCCTTTTCTTCTCATAGCATATAGCTCCATTATGGTTGTGCTTGGTGTTTAATATTGAGTAGTGAGTCAAGTTTGAGAGCTCTTTTAAACATATGGTTATTTTGTATCCATAAAATCTCCCGCAAAGTGCTGTGTATCATAATAATCTTCTTCGTAACAGGACAAGGAGGCGTTTGGGCAACTATTTCAAAAGATTTCTGTTGAGAAAGTTCAATTCGAGTTCCCTGTAAGTAATTCATATACATTTACACTGCTGAATTGTTGATTGATTTGTTTATTCTTTTCATGTTGTTTGGGGAAAATCTGTCTGTGAAAATTTGTGGATTAAAAATCTGATGGTAGAGAGCAACAATGCAAGGTGTGATTATTAACAAATATTGAATGATAGTAACATCTATTAATTTCCATATTAGTAATAAACTTATAGTTGATCCAATGCCTGTTAACATAAAATCGAGGCACATGCACAGCAAAAGAAAAGTCTTTGACAACGACTTAGTGAATCAGAAATTTTGTGACTTACCTCTATGAAAGCTGAGCAAAACGAAAAAAGCCAGAAGTTAAACTTTATCTTGAGTGCTGAACTTTATAGTTATATGATAACTCAAAAAAAAAAAAAGAGAGTAAAGAGTGAGGGAGGCGAGAAGAAGGGGTAGCTAACTCTGTTTGATATGACTGTGTGGATCAATTCCATAGATATTATCAGATTGGTCATTGGTGTGTTCCAATTTGATGTGACCCTATAAAGCTCAAATAGGGATACAACATGACTTCTAGTAGAACTAGGACCAGGAGCAGTAATATAATAAACCCAGCAAGATGAGATTAAAATAACAAGAAACAGCTTTTGGGGTGGTCACAATTCTAAGTTCTCGAAATATATCTGTATTATCTGCACACATGATGCCTTATAAATATGTAGTGGACCAAGTTTTAAATGCTGAAATTTTGCAACCAATTTTCATACTTGTTAGAATTGATAAGACATACTCCCCCTGTCTCAATTTTGTTTCATCATTTACTGTATACACGTAGTTTAATATTATAGTTGTTTATTAGTATTAAAGAAGATAAAAAAGAGGGTATGAAGGACTTTTGAGTAATAAAGTAAGTAATAAAATATTGTGAGTAATAAAGTAATGGCATGTGGGGTAATTTTGAGATGTTTGAAGGGTGTGGTTTAGAGTGAAAAAGTGTTTTATTGCCAAATTAAGAAATGATGAATCTAACTTGTGAAATCCATTTTTTGGCAAATGATGAATCTAAATTGGGACATCCATTTAAAATATTGTTTTGACATCCATTTGCTGAATTTATTTTGAATTCAATGCAATCGAAAACACAAATGGACGAAATTCTAGCCACTGGTGAAGATGTTTTGAAACTTTCACCCCTCTTATCATGAAATCTGCTTGTGCCATATCAATTCCAACTGCTATGAAATTGGTTGCAGATTTCAGAATTTGAAATTACTAAATCCACGTTCATTTTGAACGCGGGTTTCAAATTACTGAATCTACTTTATGCAACCCGCGTCTATATCTTCTCAGTGCTGCATGAATTGGTTGCAGAACTCAAAACTTTAGAAGGGAACTAGGCTCACATACATATCTCTGAACTTATCTGGGGAATTCCAACTAGGCGCACATACATTCCCAATACTAGAGGTCTTGTTGTATCCTGGGGGATTAGTGGATTACTCAAACAAATCCTATAGGACAGTGCAATTTTGCACGCCTCAAGAATTTTACATCTCCTTTTTTCATGTGATATCTTTGTTATTAGTCTATCATATATTCAACAACTAGTTGTTTTACAAAGGAGCTATTGAATTGTCTTGTTAATTACTTAATTTAACGCCTGTCTAATTTCTGGATCCGTCCATGTAGGTGCAGTATTATTTAGCATGTTTTTGAAGTTATTACTTTTCGCGTGTTGATTAAATGTTGTAAACAAAGACTAGCTTAGACTTTGATACATTTATATTGTCACATTTTTTAACAGGTGTCGAAGCCTCAGCCTCTGAAGAAGGCTGAAGACTCCAACGCAAAGAAAACTGTTGAAGAGCCAAAAGAGGCTAGTAAGTCGGAGGCAGTTTCTAAAGGAAAGAAGAGCACTGACACGGTAAGTGCTATTCATGGTATCTTTTTTTCATCAAATTTTAATTAAACACCATTTATAGCTATAACTATAGGAGAGATGACCAGTGTTTCCCACCCAAAACATGTTTTTATGTAAAATCTTTAGTGGTATATATTTTGATATAATTATAAGCTATAATAAAAAGTAGACTAAATCATATCAAATGAATAATAGATTATCATTACATGACATAAACATATTTTAGTTAATCTATTGTTTTGTTTTTTTACTCCTTGTGTTCAAGAGGCGCATGCCTTACTGCGGTCCTCTAACAACTATGGAGATGACCCTCACACAAGTTTCATTTTATTCAGATTAAGTTTCATTTTTTTCAGATTAATCTGGGGGTTAGCTCATCTTGTAATAAAAAATAGTCCAATGTATATTGAGATTATACTATATTTCTGGTTGTGTTCTTTCTAGACAAGCCATCTTTTTTTTCCATGTGAATATTCCTTTTATGATGTCTACCATAAATTGCTGTACTATGCATTAATATTGCTTCTTTATTCCTCCAAAAAGCAGAAGAAGGTAGAAGAGAGTAAAGTTAACGAGGAGAAGAAGAAGAAACTTCCTGAAAAAGAGGTTGTTGACAATAAGGTCGAAGAACTCAGTGTTAGTTTGCTGAAAATTCAGATTGGCCTCATTCGTAAAGCATGGAAACATCCATCTGCTGACAGGTATCACTAATGAGTTCTTGAAGATTTTTTTTTTTTATGAAATACACCTCGACACTTTCTTTAAATTTTGTGTTATTGTGACAATAATAAGTCATAAAACAGGCAGTACTCTTTATTTCTTAATCCTCTTTTTTTTTTTTACTTCACTCCTTGTGCTTCTAAAGATAGCTAAATATGGTGTTATGCACAGCAAGCTGATATAATTTTTTATTTCATAGTTCAACTCTTGTCTGCATTTTTTATGTAATGCAGTTTGTTGGTTGAGGAGATAGATGTTGGAGAAGCAAAGTGCAGGCAAGTGGTTAGTGGCCTAGCGAAATTTTGTACTCCTGAAGAGCTAACGGTAGGAAAAGTGTAAATTAAATTGGTTTCTTTACGTGTTATGAACTGCTATTGTATGTAAATATTGCTGAAATGTTCTCGACTTACATTTTCTGTTGCATTGATTTGCAGAATCGCCGGGTAGTACTTATAACAAATGTAAAACCTGGGAAGTTACGAGATGTTATGTCGGAGGGACTGGTAACTATATTTACTCTTTTCACACTCTTATTGCTATTTCTTTCTCCATGATAGTGAATTTTCACGTTTTCTTTTGATTAAACTGCAGGTCTTATGTGCTTCCAGTAAAGATCATACAGTTGTAGAGCCTCTAATTGCTCCTGATGGTGCTAAACTTGGTGAATGTGTTACTTTCTCAGGGTAATCTCTTCAACTATTAACTCTGAAAATGTTGCATTACTGGCTAATGTCTTTCATGATCAATTCCATTTCACGGTCTTCAGGCCAATTTCTTTTTGTCATTTGTACGCAAATTGAAGTTGTACCTTCTGCTCACCACTCTCTCTCTCTCTCTCTTCTTTTTCTTACTCTCTCTTTTATCTTAACAAACCAAGCCTGTCTCCCTCTTTGTTGGTTGGGCTATACAAATCGTTTCTCTCCGTAATTTCCGGTGCAGATATGTTTATCATCTATATTTAAGCATAACATGCCATTTTTATTAGTTTCATTCCTTTTAAACCTTTTGATGTGCCTTTTTTGTGGAGTTTTAACATATTAAACTGTTTGTGTTGGTTTAACCGTTTCTTTGATTTATATGGCCTGATTATTGATATAACTGTAAAATGTTTGTGTCCAGAGTTGATGGCAAGCCAGAAGAGGTTTTAAACCCCAAAAAGAAGCAACTGGATAAGATAACTCCGGTATGTCGTCCTCATATTCTTCTGGTTTTTGATCTCCCATTTACTCTCTCCAGCAAAATCATCTGAAAGAATCACAATTGATCCAATGAATTCTTTTTTTCCTTCTTAATGTCCATGTGTGTGCAGAATCTTTTCACCGATGAGAAGGGCATTGCTACCTTCAAAGGCATCCCGTTCATGACATCTTCAGGACCATGCACTTCTTCCATTCTAAACGGAAGCATCAAGTGATCGCGAGTTTCCTCGTTTTTTTCATATACAGTGTTTTAATGTGCTAAGTTCAGTACGAGATGATACATGTCGATATCCAGTGTAACTGAGAGGGTTCAATTGCTTCATGTTTTGCTGTTGTACAAACATTCTCCTTTTCTCCAAGCCTTATTTTTGACCTTAAATCACTAGGTACAAACACTTTCCTTTTCTCCAAACACTTGTTCTCGATGTACCTTTCAGAGTAAAGCAATTAGCAAATTATGAGTACAGTACTTCTTTTTAAGTCATGTAAGTAATACTATCTTATTTTATCATGCATAAAGAGTTTATTTAGGCCTTGTTTGGTTTATTGGATTGGGTAGGAAATATTATTTTATCCATGAAATTTCCATGTTTGGTTTGTTAGAAATTGGTCCGAGATTAATTATGGCCCGGTATTATTTTTTCACTTAATCATCTACATGCATGATTATTAATCTAAGAGGGAAGGTGAGTTAATTAGTCATTGAGAATAAAAATGATGTAATTTGACTATACTGCCCTTACCAACTAAAGTAATTACAATTTGTCACATATATATCTTTTAATGTCAAAGGGTATTTTTGACATTTGACACTAAAATTTAAAATTTAATCCATCAATCCAAACGTGAATTTTAAATCATTTTTTCAAATTGTCCTACTAAATCCTATCTTAATATATCTATCTTATCCAACAAACCAAACAACCCCTTAGCGTATTATGTGGCATTGTGTTGAAATCCTTCGAGGAAAGTCGTTATGTGGCAATGTGTTGAAATCCTTCGAGGAAAGTCGTAATGCGAATGATGGTTACATAGTTAGTGTTGGTTTAGAAATAACGAATTGAGGGGAAATACTTAATTCATATGAGGTAATGATTAATTTATTTTGGTCACATTTTCAAGTATGTCACATCTTGTCATTCATTGGATTAGTTCATTTTCTATAGAAATAAAAAATTAAACGTTCATTTTAAAATTAAAATAGGTGGATTTTCATTCCTTTCAAATTCCTTGCATAAAATGCAAATTAAAATAGGCCTAAACATTTTTTCCTTTCAAATTAAATATTGTTGACCATTTTTTGCAATTTTGTGTTGACGTAGCAAAGAGTTGTGATAATCACGTACTCCATTAATTAACTTATGTACAACTTTTTCCAACATAGAAAATAAATAAAAAGAAAGAGACGTACAAGTAAACTAATTAGTCTTACTGTTCCACTTGTACTGATCTTTTGCAACTCAAATACACACAATTCTCAAACAATGAGTTCACCAGGATCAACTAAACAATGAACAGCATACAGCAAATAATTTCACAAAACTTTTTTTTAGTGAAAATAAAAAATCTGAAATCAAATTTCGTGGATCATAACATAACATGCTTAAAACAAATTAAAATAGAAGAAATGATGACTAGAAATGGTTATGATGGTGATGATGCCTGCAGTCATCCAATCCAAAGCACTGCAACATAGGATAAGAGACAACAAAAAGGCACCTCCCAATAGCTCTAAACACAGATGCAATTAGTAAACAAGGGCAGCAACAACATGCTATCATCCTATCATGTCCGTCGTCGTGGTGATGGTGGTGGTGGTGGTGATGACCCATTTTCCGTACAACCCTATGGATCATAACCAATTATTGTTAGACGAGATTATAATTTCGTACATGTTACATCTGGTGAAATATATCATACATATTGACTAAGAACACCAAACTTGGAGACTCTTGAATTAAATTCTTGTTCATAGGAGATAATACAAAAAAACTAACCTTGTTGATGAGAGGTTTGAGGAATATAACTCTTAATTGGAATTATAAAAGAAGTAATGGAGATGGTTTTTATATATATATGATAAAGAGGAGGTATCTTGAAAACATAGTGAAACTTGTGCGTGTGATATTCGCGTTGGGTGTGTGCCTCATTATTGATACAGCTGAAATTTTAATTAATTACAAAATTTAATAGCCTTGTGTTGTTCATAGTTGAAATGGTATTAATAGCCTGGCATTTATAGCCAACTAATTTATTCATTTGTTTTAAATATTATTATTATTATTTTAAAGATCACAATTTAACCATTACCCCCCACACACGTGTGACCCATCAACTTTTCCATGAGACGTGGGGGCAATGATAGGCACTCCCTAAAGTGTAAATGAGAATTTTGTGTAAGATGGTCGACGAAACTTCATTTAAGTATTTAAATCGTGCTTTTATTTAAAATATGAGTTGAAATTCATCAACTTATATGAATCATATAATAACAATAACTTTGTTAAAATAGTTGAAATTATATTAACTAAAGAGCAATCAAGTAAACCATACAGGCACGTTAGCTTATCTGGCCCTGTCGAGCGTGTGACTAGAGTTGTTATTCAAGGCGAGTTGAGTACTTGAAGTTCGAACTCGACTCGGCTCAATAATATTGATGAACTAAAAAACGAGCTCGGCTCGACTCATTAATGAGTCTAATGAACCTATTAAATCCCTAAAGAGCCTAATGGAATTAAAAAAAATAGATATTGAGACTAATGAATTGAGCTCGGCTCATTTAACGAACGAGTCGAGCTCACGAGCAGCTCAGTTCGTTTAACAACACTCAATGACGGAGGCACCAAGGGCCCGGGGGGGGGGGGGGGGGCAGTGGGCCCCCCACCAATTTTGTAAAAAAATCAAGGGTATTTTAGTAATTTTACACATATATATATTTAAATAATTAAAAATTAAATATATGGTAATATGTGCCCTATTTTCTCTGGCCCAATACTGTACACGCAATTTTCATTATAAAATTCTCAACCTATTTCCCTTCTTTCATTCACGGCGTTTATATATTATAATCCGCAACTCCTCAACTTCTCCACTCCTCCAAGGTAATAATTTTTTATATTATTAATTTAATTATATATATTCTTTATTGTTTTAATTAGTTTATAATTAAATTTATTTCTAGTCTTTTGTCTCCTTGTTGAATTTTAAATTTGTAGGATTCTTCATATTTAAAGATCAAGAATATATATACACCTTGTTGTTACTCTATTTTCTATAATTATAGAGCAAAAATTTATTGGATTGTGAATTTTGTGACATCATGTGATAGGAGAAATAATTATTTATTTATGTAACTTAAATTATAGTTATTGAATGATTGTTTGGTTACATACATTGAAAAGGATGTCTTTCAGAAAGTCAGTAACGAAGCTATCATGCAACGCTTCCAAAATATGAAGAATCGAAGAGGAATGTTATAATTTAATTATATTTGATTTTTATTTTTAGATGTTAATGTAATTAAATTTATCATTTTTATTATATAAATATTAGTAGTACTTCATGAGCTTATTTTAAATTTTCACTTTTTAATTTTTTTTTAGTGTTATTTTTTGGGTCCCCCGACTTAAAAATCCTGGCTCCGTCACTGACAACACTATATGTGACCCTTTTGAAAATTGGACTTTAGGTGGACTTGGACAGTGGCAAACCTAGCTCAGAACAAGGGGGTACATCCGTACATGTGCGCACACCCTCTTTCAACCTTGGGAAGTGACGAGCCCTCTTCAACCTTCACTTAATTACTCAAATTGTCATCAACTTTATTCACAAATAATCACTTTATTTACAATAAACTCCACAACACCCTTTACTTTATCTACATTTTCCTTTAAATATGTGTCCTCTTTCTATGAGACTATTTATTGTAGATGGAGGGAGTACTACTTATTTGTCATATTATAAATATAAAAGAAGCTATAATTGTAAATGATTTAAATACTTCCAGTATCATTATTCCTATTTTTCTATTTTGATCCTTTTTAATTTCATTATTCTTATTCCAATTTTAAAAATAATATTATCACACTATTTTATCTCCATTTTTCAAATATCACTTATTTATTCAAAATATTGTCATTATATTAATTTATTTATAAATAGATCCACATCCAACTTATCTATTTTATATATAAATTAATTAATTAATTAATTAAGTAAAATTTTGCTCACTTCTTTTTTTACATGTCTTTTAAAAAATTATATTTTAATTATAAAAAATATATGTGGAATAACGAGTAAAGAATATTATTGGTACCGGAAATGATATAGAGCCCACCAATTGTGCCCACCAGTTTTGCCCACCGCCTATGTGTGGCATTACATGTCAATAAATTCTTATTTATATTTAATTTAAATTTAATCTAATATCAATATTTTATTTTTTTATCCATATCAATATTTTAAAAAATCTTTTTTTATATTTAATTTAATAACTAACGCCATCAATCTTTTCTCAAATCTTTCCATCACCATTAATTTTTCTCCACAAAAAAATTTAAAGAAAATAAAAAACAATCTCATTGTCATAACAAAAATTAACTAAATGTCCAATGAAAGAAATATAAAAATTCAGCAACATGCAAAAGAAACACAAATAATAAAAAAAACTCAGAAAACATAAAAAATTGATGGTAATGTGTAAGATGCTCCCGTAAAAGTTGATACTTGTTCACTAGTTCCCTTGCGTACATTGTTCTTCTACTTGTGACCTATTACCAATCATGAAAGAGTCGTGTTAGCTTAAAAAAAAAAGTTAAAAAAAAAAGCGTACTTCTTAGGGTCTAGAGTGGGACAGGTTCGTTTATCATGGCCGCTTCGACTGCAAACACTGCATGTCCTACTGCTTTGTGCCATTAATGGTGATGAAAAGATTTGAGAAAAAATTGATGACATTAGATAGCATAATTTGATAGAGATAATATTAAATTAAATATAAAAAAAAATTTAAAATATTGATATGGATAAAAAAATAAAATATTGATATTAGATTAAGTTTAAATTAAATATAAATAAGAATTTATTGACGTGGTAATGCCACATAGGCGGTGGGCAAAACTGGTGGGCTCTATATCATTTCCGTTATTGGTACATACTCAATCTTGTTAATAAAGTAGAAAAAATATTTAAAAGTTGACTATTTAAATAGAATAAACATATATTTTGTAAATCGAAAAATGGATTTGAGCAAAATTTTACATGAGGGAGGGTGTATTAATTAAAACTCGTACTAAAATGGGTATAATGAAAGCCTAACCTGAGATTAGGTTGGCCCAACATTATATTAAAAATGGGTATACTCACTCTCAAGTATTTAAAATGGGTATAATTATTCTCAAGTGCTATATTTTTATCTTTTAGAAAAAAATGAATTATTATGATTTTAGAGATTACTCTGATTTTAAGGTATTACTTCCTCCGTCCCAGGATTGTTTGCACCATTTTATGGGCACGCAAACTAAGAAAAAGGTGTAATGAGTGGAGTGTTGAGGGGTAATTTTGTAACTTTTATGAATAAAGTAAAGTGAATGATTGGATTGAGGGTAAAAATAATGACATTTTGTATAAATATGTGAATATTGTGAGGGTGGGGTTTTTATGGGACGAACGAATAAGGAAAGAGTGCAAACAATTGTGGACAGATGGAGTAATTTTTTTTTCAACTTTTGCATCATTTGATCAAATAGATAGAACCCTTTCAAAAAAAAAAAAAAAAAAAATCAAATAGATAGAAAGCCTAAACTGAGATTAGGTTGGCGGCCCCAATGAATTAAATTAGCCCACACATTTGAATTTAAACTACATCAATGTTTCCACTATGAAAGTATGACTAGTGTAACAACAAGTCAATCCACTTTTAACTTGGCATGAATGTCAAAATGATATTAACGGCCATAGAAAAACCAAGAAAACCCTATAAATAGAAATTGCAATCTATGAGGCTGAAGTTTTTATAATATTTATTTTATAGTATGACAATTTTTTTTTTCTTGCAATAGTATTCGTTTTGAGGGCAAAGGTCAATCATTGACTTTGCACCAGTTCGTGTGTTTTCAAGTTTGGTTCATCTTCGTGTGTTGGGGTTGTCAGGGGTGGATCGATCCATGACTTGAGGTTAGGGGGTGAAAAAAAAATTAATGATCTAAAACACTTACATATGCATCACTACAAAATTTTGTTAATATGACGAGAAAAAATGGTGTGTGGGACTAAACCCTTGCTATTTCGCAAGTGGCACAAATGTCTGAGTATTTTGGCGAAGGAGTGTATTGCACTCGCTTAATGGCAAGTGCATTTAATATCACTCCCCACTTTACGAGTGCGTAGGTGAGTGCATTTAATATTCGGAAAATGGTGAGGGGCGCCCACTCGCGAGAAGGAGGACGTCATTTAAAAATGACGAGCGTGGTGGGGACCTCACAAGTACACTCGCTATTTCTGAATATAAAGTCACTGTACCTTCTTCCTCAGTCCAGTTTCGAAAGCCCTTCCAAAACAAATCCCTTGCCGCCGCCGCTGCTGAAACCACAAATCGAGCCAAACCTTTTTTTATTTATAAGTGTTTTACACTTCGACGAAATCATTATTACGGTAAGTTCATTAATTTTTATTGATTAAATATTAATGTAGTAAAGACAAAATCACGTAATCATCGCGTATCCAAATATCATTAATTTATGTACAACTTTTCCAAAAAAGAAAAGAAAAGAAAAGAAAAAGAATGAACAACATAAATAATTCCACTAGAGAATATATGTAGAGAATAAATATACGACATATTTTGGTGCACCAATAATAATTATGATGCACAAATACTTTTATTGATATGACAATGTATATGTTCATGATGTTTCTTACAAGAAAATTATAAAATACAATCTTGAAAGAAATTTACAAATCTTGAAATTATTTGGTCAATCTTCGATCACTATTAGTATTAGATATGGATACAATATCTCCAATTTTCATCCTGGAAAAAAAAGAGAGAAAAAACCGAAATCAAATCTAGTGGGATCAAACGAACAAAAAAAAAGAAAAAGAAAAAAAAGGTGATTAGAAATGCTTATGATGGTGAGGAGGATGATGCTTGCATCCACAGCAGTGCAGCAAAGGATTGGAGGCAAGAACAATGCACTTCCCAATTATTCTGAATATTGATAAAACAAGTAACAAAGGGCAACAACAACAACATATTGATGTAACTATTAAACAAGGGCAACAACAACATGCTAGCATTGGATCACCGTACGAACTATAATCAAGTTCGTCGGGCTGGTGGTGGTGGTGATGATGATGATGTCGATGACCCATTTTCCGTACAACCTAAAAATCATAATATTGACTTTAATTTGAAAATCAAAATTGGAGACTCTTGAATTGAATTCTTACCATAACATTTAAGAAGAAATCGAAGATACGTACCTTCATTGGAGGAATATAAGTTTTCTTGTGAAAATTGAAGAAATTTTAAAATGAATTGAGATGGTTTTTTACTACTATGATAAAGAGGAGGCATATTTCTTTGAGTCCTTGACAAGCAATTAGTGAAAGTCAACCGTGGGAAACTTAAGCGCGTATGAATAGTCTGGCATTTACCCAACTAATTTCTTAATATTGGACCCCACTTATTTTATTTCCTATTTTTAATTTCTAAGTGGAGAAAATATCAATTTTGTCCTGTGACTTAATTCGAGTGAGTCTAACTTTGGTCCTATATATAACTTTTTACTTTGTCAATTTTAGTTTTGATGGTATCAATTTTAGTTCTATAATTTGTATTTTTTAAATTTTAGTCTTAATAATATCAATTTTGTTGGAATTTTTGAGCACCAAACAATGGCTTTACAAAATTGACAGAAATAAATAACAAAATTGTAAATACAATTAAATTAATATTTACACAAAGTCTTCGATTTTCTTCTTTTAGCAGCTTTTCTCCTTTAGCAGCTTTCCAAAACAGACAGGTTCTCGAAATCAGTAGCAACGACCCCATCTAATGAACAATAGGAACAAAGTTAAAGTCGAGTCAAAGAAACCCTTTTCCCGCAAAACGAATACGTCCCGGCTAGTGCTCACGGTTTGACGTAACGTTTTAAAAGGTAAAACGACTTTCGCCTCTATATGAGCAGCACCACGACGTATAGAGTTCCAACGAACTGAATCGATACGAAAACTGGACTACACTCTATATGCTTGATGCAAAATGTGTGATGCTATGATTTTTCTAGAAAATCTCAAGTGTTGTATGTAAGATTGTTTTGCAACATAAAACATGCACCCTATTTATAGGCATGTTCCAACATGTGAGGGGTCTCCACATTTATTATGACATTCATGCTATTTGTAACGCCTTGCGGTTACAAAATTTAAGTATGACATTCATGGTTTTGTAACTCCTTTGCGGTTACAAATTCATTACTGAAACGTCTATGAACCTGGACACCCGAACGTCCAAGTTCATCACAATTTGTAACGTCAATGTACCTAGACATCCTCAACGTCCAAATTCGTCATAGTTCAAATTCAACTTTTAAATTTATTTGGGTTAACCCAATTTCGATGGGTCTGAAAGCCGAGGGGGATGGTGGGGAAGGGGCTAGCCGTTCGGCCAATGGAGTTGTAGACGGCGGCGGCAGCCGAGGGGGATGGTGGGGAGGGGGCTAGGGTTTTGATTTTGGTTTTGGGTGAATGAGTAGGGAGGGGGCTAGGGTTTTGATTTTAGAGAGATTCCTATTTAGGAGGGTATTCTTGGTTAGATTTGAAAAGTGGTACATATTTTAACTAAACCACAAGGTTTTGAACCTGTGACCTCATACCTGTACTAAATCACAAGGTTTTGAAACTGTGACCTCATACCTGTCCTCGGTTGTTGTAACCACTGGACCAGTTGTTACCTTATTGTAAGCTTTTGTTTTTCTGAGTTTATAAGTGTTGACCTGTGCATTAGTGTGCACGTGCACACTATGCACAGGAGACCAATTCTGTTGTGTAATGTTATTCTAATTATCTTGAATGGATGTGTTGGTATTTGTGTGTTGTAAAATGTGCGACTTGATTATAATTTTAATTAAGTTAAAAATAGATGAATTAGAATTTTAATGGTGTATGTATTTTTAAGTTTTGATGGTTGATGATAATTGATTTATATTTTTAATGTTGAAGTTTTAATTTTATTTATCTTGTACGTTCGTATATTTTAATTTTAGTATTGAAAATAAATATTAAATGTATGAGTTGATCAAGTATAAATTAACAAAGAAAAAATTGAAAATATAGAATATATTTTAATTGCATTAAAAATATAGGTTACTTTTTTTCGAAATCCTCAAAACCCTCGAGAGAGTTTATTTACAATTTCGTGGCGGACGTTCGTATCCGTTCGTGTCAAGTTTGGATGACGAAATCCTTAAAACCTCGTGATTTCGTGCGCGGAATAGATCGGTTCGTGTCTCATAAGTTTGGATGATTTCGTGCCCGAAGATCAGTTCGTGTCTCGTAAGTTTGGATGATGGATGAAGATGGCCTTGGATAGGCTTTGTTCGTGTTTTTTAACTGTAAATAATGCAGAGCTTTATAAATTTGATGATCGAAATATACCTCTATCCCTACCTCTACCTTATGAAACTTATATATATATATATATATATATATATTTTTTTTGTATCCACCGCTCTATGTGTGACACATCCATTGAATTTTTATATTTATTTCACTTTGTCGACATTTAATTTTTATATTTATTTCACTTTGTCGACATTTAGTTAATTTATTGAATGATTTATCAAAACATTTAATGAAAGTTGTGATAAATGAAATTTTCATTTGATAAAAACATGTCTATATATACAAGTCATTTTTTTAATCTATGATACATCAAATCTTTCTAAAATATTCTAAATGATAACTACAAAAATAATATAATATATTATGTCGGAATGATACAGTATCTACAAAACAACGCATAACACAAAATGAGTTCCTAGAGGGTTGCACTCTTGTGTACCACTTACATATATGTAACTGAATCCAATAACCCATTACAAATAACACATGACTCATTACTATATCCAATCCAATAATCCATGGGTAAATAATCTCACCCCAACTTTTCTCTAATATAACCTAGCATAATTATTTTAATCTAATAAAGTCAAAATGGATTTTTTGAGACAGTTATGCCCTTCTACCATTTTTTGAAAATTCGAATTGATTAATTCAAATTTATTAGTCAACTAAAAATCCAATCAATTCGTAAATGCATTTCCTCGAAATCCCGGAAATCTATCACCTTCTAAAATTTAAAAACTTTCCTAAAAGGTAGGTCTCTCCATTTATTTCGTTTAGTTTTGTTAAGCTAAGAGATTCTGGGAATTTGCATTTAAACCTTCCGATTTCGACAAAAGTTTCTGCAATCACCGGTGACGGAGATAAAAATCTACTGCAAAAGGTAATACTATCATATGCATGTTTCCGTTTATATTAGATCGATGGACTATGTGCTGTTATGCATTAAAGATGCATATCCACAACATTATATGACGCATATATTGAATATAAAGTGTAGACGATAAGAAAAATCGAAGGGTATGTATTATGTAAATTGCATGTTATCTGGTTTAGCGTGATGTTCGGTAATTTCTGAGATTTTACTGGCTACAACTGTTAGATGTGAATATTAAGAGTTAAAACCCTAGAAAAATGAAGATTTTAACTGGATAGAGAAATTTTCTGAAATGGGTTGTTAAATAGTATAACAAAATTGTGTATTTTATGGAAATTCATGTTCAATCAGGAAAAAAACAGAGTTTTGTATTACTGTTAAATTACTTACGATTGTATAATTTGGTTAATTTTAATAATATGTTCAGTATCTAGTGAATGTTTAGTAGTCTTGTTAGTTAACACTTCATATGTATGATCTAGTGCATATTTGCATTATCTATTTTGTTTCAGTGCATTTAAACATATTTGTTATTTTTTACATGTGAAGATGGCAAGAACTAGAAAATCAGGTGATTAGCTTGGTGAAAGATCAAGCAAAGGTAGGGGGAAAGAAAAGAAAATAGTTGATGCGAGCGTTAATCGTGTTGAAACAAGAGGTAATTTATCAAATTACACATGTTTGAACATTAAGAAATACATGGAGATGTTAGTTTGTCAATGTGATTCAAAACCAAGTATCATTCTTATGTATTTACAGGATCTTCCGAAAAACGTTGGAGGGATGAAAAAAAAGATGAAAATCGTAAAGGTTTTATGTACTATCTCACTGTATAATTTTTTGTAAGATATGACTATTTTGTTACATGATAGCTTATGTAATATCAATATATTCCAGGTCACCGTGTGTCAAAGTCCTCTCATGTCACACCCGATTCAGGTTATGCAACTAGTATATGCATTTGTAAATTTTTTTGTTACTATTAGTTTTTATGAGTTCTTTGTTTTTAACAATCACAATATTTTTTGTTGTATTAATAGATTTTGAGAGTGATGATGGCAGTAAACATAGGAGAAGTAAATATAGCTCATCTGAATCGGAAGGTAATCGTATTAGATTTTATAATAATAATAATGCAATACGAATTTTATTATATGTGATTTTCATTAAGTTTCTTAAATTAACTGATACCATCATATGTATTAATAGAATAAGTAAATTTGAAATTACAGAAAGTGATATTGAAAGGTACCAAAGGGGTCGAAAGCACGCCCAGAAGAAACATGATGTCCAAGCAATCAAGCCTCAAAACTGTTTTGGTAATCCTTTGTAACAATTCAAATGCATAGTATGTTATATATATATATATATATATATATATATATTATATACAATGCATATTTTATGTTTCAGCTGGTGTAGAGGTCGACCTGACGCAGACATACTATAGGTCAAATCTGAGGACGACTATTAAAGACTTGAAGGGAATTCCATTCACAGACTAGCATATTGTAGAACTGAAGAAGACCCCATTCTGGCTTTTTTTCAACTCTGTTTGCCTCAATGTTAGTCACTCACTGAAGAAGAAATGTTTGAAATTTGAGAGTGACCTCGTGGACATTGTTAGGAGGTTTGACTTTGAAACTGAAAGATTTGTAATCGGAGGAACAAGGGTGGCCTTATCAAAGCATGATGCAGAACTGATATTCGGAATTAGCTGTGGAACTGATGAGATCAGACAAAGAGTAGATGAGTATCATCATCCTCCCTGGGTAATGCGATGTTTCGGTAGTGATATTCAAGCAAGACCACGACAGTATCAGTCTTTGTATAATCTTCCGGTTCTTTTAAAGTTAAAGGAGGTTGTGAGGCAACAATACGATGAATCTTATCATGACGTGGCTAGATTAGTTTGCTGTTATCTGCTGGTTGCTCTTCTATGTCCAATTCGAAGCTCGGCTGTCCCGTGGCATTTAACAGTCTACTTGGAAAACTTTTCAAACATTTGCAAATACGACTGGAGTACTTTTATTGTTGACCAATTGAAGAGTCAACTTAAGAGAAGCAAGCAGCTGAAGTCGGGTGGTTGTGCTATGATGTTGCCGGTACATTTAGTGAAATTATACATTTTCAATATGATATATTGGTTATATTATTTTACTGTATTTAGATAATATTTTATTGTTTTTTTTTAGTTCTGGTTATGCGAGCATACAAGGATTGTTAAACCAATCAATCCATCTGCTTTTCCTCGTTTCCTCAAATGGGATACGAATGCACTGCACTTGGAAATCTTAGGTGGGAAACTAAATCGCTATACCAAGGTATTATTTGTTATGTATAGTTTATTCTTGAATATATATATTTTCATGTTATACTTATATTGTGATTATCTTTTTATGTAATATAGATTTTTACGGAAGAGCCTAAAGCTACAACCGATGAAAAGGAGTAGCTCTCAGAGGTTCGACGTTTCAGATGTGCAGACACAAGTTCAAGATTAGGAGGAAGTGAAACCTCTGCTACTGATGGCAAGGTTTCATCTGGTATTTCAATTGGAGCAAATGAAATGCAGACTTTGTTAAATGTTGCGGGGAGGCAGAGTGATGTTTTCCAGAATTCATCTTCAAAAGGGTTCGAGGTTGTGTCCAGTTCAAATGGAAAAAAGAGTTTTACGGTTGAATGCCCATCGTTCGATATTGGGTTTGAGAAAGAGTTATCTGTTGGTGTGGAATTCAGAGACAGTGATGATCCGGTTATGAACGTTTGTAAAGAAATTAATCGAGAAGCTGGAAATGTTGTCGATGTGGGAAATGCAGATGTGGATGCTAATATGAAGAATACGACAAGAGGCAATGTTGTTGTAAATGAGAAGCTGAATTCACATGAGAAGCTGAATGCATCTGCAGTTGAGGCTATTGAGTCTACAAGAGTTGATGATTATGTGGCTCAAATAGGAATCCTGCAGAAAAAGATACTAGACGTGAGGGTAAGTTGTGATAAAGAATTGATAGAAAAGGATACATAAATTTTAAAGTTGAAGAAAGCAAAGGATGAGTATGCTAAAAGGATTCATGAATCTGCTTCTGAGTTGATTAATATGCAGAAGAAGCTTGAAGATGAGAGAGCAAAATTCGAGTAACAATTGAGAATTAGAGACGATGTCATCATTGGATTGAAAGCTGAGAATCAACGATTGAGAAAGAATCTAGAAATCACAGCTGAGCTCTGTTCAAAATCTTTGCTTGAAGATGAGGGTGTTCAATCTGGATTTGACAATATTGCAGGGCAAAATATCAATGAAGAATCTGTTGATAGGAGAAAGATTCCTGATGTTGATTTTAATGATGAAGTATTAAGGTCTTGTGAGAAGACGCCTAAGCGGATAGTGCAGAAGAAGATAACATGGCCATCTCCAAGTTCATTAGTTGACAGGATTAAGGGAAGAATAATAACAGACGATCGAAAATCTATCACAATATCCCCTCAGCCATTGACAAAGGAGCTTGTTAAAGTGCATGAAATCAATGATGACGATGATGATGCTTCGAAGAATTTAGTGGTGGATAACAAACCAAAAGGAGTTGTCAGGTATCCTTTCAACAATAAATTGGCAATTGTGAGAAAATCTTCGGCATATGTTAGAGAGCAGATATTCTCGGAGCACAGTAAGTTAATAGTATTTCTTTCTTAATTGTTTTATAATTATTTATATATAATGTTTGAATGATTTATTATATATTTTGTATTGAGATTTTATTGCGTATTGCAGTTGCATTGTTTGGCAAACTGATATACCACTAGCTCATGTGTCAGTAGAGATGTTGATTGATATTCTTAATGATGGTAGAATTAACAGTCAAGTATATATTGTCCATATTTATATCGTACTACATAATACAATAAATACATATTTAATTGATTTGCACTCTTATACGATAATAATCGAGCACGCTTTTAGGTAATTAATGCATGGGCTGATATGTTACTATCAGTTCTATACAAAACGAGGCCGGAATCTAGACGTGTCAAAGTGTTTACAGCCACATGCTGGGTATTTTACACAAACCTTTAACTGTTTTATGAATATACTTGAATTATATGTTTAAGTTACATATTATCTATAAGTTTATTGTTTTGATTTATTTTTTAGGCACTGATTACCAATCGTAATATATCGAGATAAAAATCTTTCGACTCCCTGATAGAGAAAGTTATTAGGATAGCTTAGATAAAAACATTTTCTTATTCCCAATAAATGTAAGTGAAATGGGTTCATCAAGTGGTCTAAAAGCAGTTGACCATTGGACACTTCTAAAGCTTGATTTGACCACGAGGGAATGAACATTTTATAACTCTCTTCCGCTAGAACAAAAGCCCATGAAGACACATGCATGATGGAGTCCTTAAATGTTGTAAGTTCCTAGAATGATAGATTTGTATTTTCATTGTGCAGTTTCATGCATTGTATTTATCATCTTAATGATTCATTGTTTGATTTTTTTGTATTTTGTCAAATCATTAAAGGTGAAGTTTGTAGATGCAAGATTGGTGAGTTTGTTCAAAGCAAAGCAGCGTAATCATCCATTCTTAAAAATGCCTTTCAAATACCCAACTCCAGCTGATACTTGGAGACAGGGATCTGATTCATTAGACTGCGGTGTGATTGTTTGCAAGGAAATATAATTTATTTATAAAGGTGAAGATCTGCAGTCGGGTGAATTTGACAAACTCGCTGCAAGCACGATGCAGGCTAGAATTGTAGAATCGTTCGTTGACCCGATGCATATGACATTTGAATAGATCTGTGGCATACCAGACAATTTCCACTTTGCTACTCATTCCAGTCCTTTGTTTTGATGACTGATGATTATCATTTTGTTTGTTTTTTTATGAAGACTGAGTACTTTATTTGGAGAAACTAGTTGAATTATCAGTTGTTTTCATCACTTATGAAATGACCATTTTCTATTGCAATATGAGATTAATGGTGGAAATTATATTTCGGGAACATGAGGCAAAATGAGGTTTTGATTTGTACAAGGGTTTGACAGAATAAACTAATCAAGAGTGTTAGCAAACAAAACTAACCCGTTGTAAGTACCAAGAATCTCAAAATCATCTGCATCATCTCTTACATATCGCTTGGTGACCGGATCACCATAACCGTCCGACAGGTAATAGACTGGTGGGTCAGCAACTTGATCTTTGTGGATAAAAGAGTACTTTTGCTGAGATTTGATGCGATCTAGGTGAGCATCAACAAATGATTTGGAGGATATTAACTCCTTCCAATATTTGTGAACACACTTAATTCTGCACAACTATTTTGGACTTAAGGAGTCCAAAAACTGGTCTCTGATTTCTGTTGGGATGAACGTCGGATGCATCTCTTGGTTCATGGTGAATCGTGAAAAATGGTATGGCGATGGAAATCTTGGTGGAGACGATTCAAAGAAGTGATTAGATGTTTGTGATGTGTTTGGAAGTGCATGTACCATTAAGTAGAATATGAAAAGTCAGAAACTTTGATTTAAAACCTTTCGACTTCTGCAGTTTGAATGAATGTGCCTCTTCATGTTTTAATTGAAGCGGTTTTGAGAATGACATATAGTGAAAATTAAATTTGAATGCATATCTTCAATATTCATTAATTTTTACTAAATATCATAGCATATAATGCATATTTAGATTTCTAATTCAATTGGATTCTTGTAATAATGCATATTTTATTATAAATATTCCTAATTATAAATATTAAATCAACCACGAAATATAACTTCAATCAAACATAATTGATTGAAGTGTTAATATAAAATTCATAACAAACTTTAAAATAACAATCGTTAATTACATTGAAATAAAACAAATGTAAATGAAATAATGCATTAGAAATGGGCAATTATTTAAAAAAAACTATCTTGGAAATGGAGATACAAGACTCTGAATATACTTTTATGCATGTTGAACACCATATGTCATTTCATATTCCTCCATAACTTGAAACGTCTTGGCAAGTGTATCATAGCAATAGTAGTCGCCCCATGGTTGGACAAGAAACATTATCTTTGTTCTGTATTGGTTCAGAAAGGTTATTGGGGATATATCATATTGTTTGGGTAATAGAGTTCTTCTGACAATGATAATACTTGACCAGGTAGGTGATTTCGTTGAGTAACTAAGTAAATGCATCTGAAAGATAAATTTAGTATAAAAATTGTCTTCCATAGGGCTCAAACTACTACAATATAATGCAATTGTAATATCATCCAACCCCTCAACTTTTAAATTCCATGGGACAATCTTAAAATCTGGAATGTCAATTAATGAATAAATACCACTCACTATATCAAATGTAGCCAATTTATTGACAGCACGACCAAAGTTTAACTTCCAATGAAAAACATCACCAACAAAAAAAGCATTTGCACATGGAGGATTATCAAAAGGGTATGAAGTAGGGTTAGACCAAGAATTGAAATTGCAGGAGAAAATACTAACCTCGGTTACACCTCCATGTTCGGCCCAGAGATATGCAATTCGCATAATCATGTAATCATTGAAACTTTTGACATACCCAAACCCAAAATAAATCCAAGCTACATCGTGTCCCTTTGGAAATGATATCGGTTGGTTTGGAACAATGGTATATTGTTTAGTAGTAGAATTTTTAATAGAATATTGATCTTTAGTATTGCTGAATAATACTAGACCATTATAACTACCCAAAACCTCATAATCTTCAGCATGCTTTGATACTTGTCTATAAACGTAAGGAGATCCCTTACGAAATTTAACTTCGTAAGAGACGGGGGGACTTGCAACGTGGTATTTATGTATCAATGAAAAATGGTTACCTACTTTCATATTCAACAAGTGTGCATTTACAAACCACCGAGAACATATTATTGAATTCCATGATCTGGAAATACACTTATATTTTGATAGAATTTTTGGTAGAAGGAAAAGTAGAACAGTAATAGCAATTTCGTCAGGAGGATTTTCTATCATTCTTGAATTCTGCATTTTGAAAGGAAGAAATGATCAATTCACATTATCCGATAGTTATTAATAGATAAACTGAAATTTATAGATCACAAATAATAATTATTGAGAGAGAAACGTATTTCAGAACGTGGACATGTACATAGTGGATAGCTGTTATATATTTTTTTAAATTTTATCATAACTAGATTTTTACCCGTGCGATGCACGGGCTTATTTTAGATTTTTTAATCGAATAAGTGAATATATATATATATATATATATATATATCTTATTAAAACTCTTGCCGAAAGAGTTCACAACACGTGTTAAGCTAGCTTTCATAGATGACTTCTTTTATTAATAATTTTTATCTTTAATATTTCCTACATATAAGGTTTAATATTTCATGCTTTAATTCATATGTTCCTCCTCTTTCATTTCTTGCCTTACCTTCTATAAAACTTTATGAATTGAGTTAGGTACATTTTTTTCTCATGTTTTCATTTTCTAACTAATCATTTTTCAAATCTTAACCTAAGTTGTATTTCTATTTTGTGTACCCCAAAGAATAGAATAACATATAAAATTTCCAGAAAAATAAATGTTTTATTTTTTATAACACATAAACCGATATACATTTTTTGTGCCTCTTTCTTCTTGGGAGGTGCATGCCCATTTTTTGTAGGTGTCCCTCTAAACGTCAAAATGTGTTGTCAAAGTAAATATGTCACTTAAGTGAGACCAAATCATTAGCCAGGTTGCTATATGAAATTCGGGCAGCTAACGCAGCTCATGTGAATGACATATTAAAAATCATGTAACCTTATAAATATAGGACTAAAATCGCATCATTTTAAAAGTTATGAGAACTAAAGTGAAAAAATTATTTTGTAAGGGACTAAAAGAGACCCTCTTAATTTGGTCCAACAGACTATGTGTTCCCTTACATAAACGACATATAAACTTTATAAGATTGACAATTATGATTCAATTATAAGATGACCGAAGTGGAAGAGAATACAAGTAATAAATTCAATCACGTTTTCTTGAGTTATAATTTCACAAACTTTATAACATATATGAATGCGAATATAGTGATATTTGAAAAATGAAATCCTAATAATTCCAAGCTACAAACAACTGCTCCTCAAAACCTTCAATCTTCCAAACAAACATCAACAAAAATAATGTACATCATAACCAATCTCGAATATTGGACCCTTATTCACTAAATGAAATAGCTAGCCTTCAAGAAGGCGAGGGAGCTTCTCTATATACATAACCTCTTTGATTTATATATTTGGTCATAAATCCTGCTCTTTTCTTGATTGCAGCAGTGTCTGCAGATAGTTATAATTTTTCTTCAGTTTGTGTGAAGTTTGATAATCTCTGCATAATTTTTATTCAATATATTCAACCGGCTTTGTGCCAAGAAAAAATAAATATATCCAATAAATAATTTTCAGAAGAAATATATCAAACACCTAATAGACAAAACCCAATTAACCACATTTGACATATGTTGTTAGAAACTTAGCTAAAAAAAAAAAAAGTCTTATTTATTTATTTTATTTTTAAGTCAAAACTTCATTTATTTAGCAACTGCAAATACTAATAGGCAAGCCCACCATAAGAGACGGAGGGTCAAACCAATCATGAGGGCTCGTGAAACCCCTAGTAGCTCTAACAAGTCGATGTGCCTTTTCATTGACAACTCGATAGACAAAGTCAACAGTGTAGAAATGAATAGAATCAACTATAGTCTTGCAAACGTCTAAAAGTCTTTATATTAAACATCCCTCTTGGGTATAATATCATACACTTAATGAGCATAACTCATATTCTTACCCATGTTTCACAAGGAATCTCAACCAAGAAATAAGAGTTCTCTTAAGCATTTCATCAAACACTCGATGGGCACAATACCTTTCACCACAATTTTAAACCAGCATCGTTTGTCACGATAGTGTGATTGAAAATTATTACACCCATTCATCATTATTTTCATAATCAATTAAACAATTATTAAATTTGTAAAACAAATTTACATTTAAAGAAGGCAAAATGCACCTAGGAGATTGCAAGAGTGAGAGCTTCAGCGGGCCCGAATGCAGAATTCAAACTGCTTCAACCTATACAAAAATACAGACAATCAAAGAAATTTGAAGAAATCAACAATAAAAAAAAAAAAATCTCGCCTTAGAGGTGCTAAAAAAAATACAAAACCCAACAATCCATTTAGATTAGCATACACACAACTTACTTCTGAGAGTAGGCAATTTTTGGGTAGCAATTTAACAACCTCCCCCTCGAAGAACCACATGCCTGCAAAATTCCCAAAATCAATTGAACATCTCAAGAATAGGATTCCAAAATAAAAACATATAAAATCAAATTAAACAAAAAAAATAAGCTTAAAGAACAGAGCATATATATATATATATATATATATATATATATATATATATATATATATATATATAAATATAAATTTATGAATAGTGGTCGAAAAACACTAAAATTAGAAGGACTCATAAACTACCCATATATAGAAAAAGAACACTGAAATATTGAATCTCAATTCTCAAAATCACTGAAATCTAATCAAACTTACCAGGCTTGAGCATATATATGACACTTATGACCTTGCATTTATTGTTGATTTTAGTAACTGTATATAAAATTGAAGATGGCGTACATGAGAGGTCGAGGCCTTCTCCTAATCATTATTTTTGCATTCTCCTCTCATAATTATTGCATTCTCCAATTGCTATTTTTTAATAGAAGTAATGGAATTGATTGAGGGTCTATAAAACTTTCTTATCCCAAAGAGAAGAATTCGAAAGGACACAATGTAATTTAGTGAAAGACTTTTAATAAGGGTACACGTGGACAAATTATTTGATCTCACATTGACACATGGCGGAAGCAAAATTGACACGTGTCAAACACAGGAGAGTCACATCCTCCTTTTATTATATAAGATTAACTCTCGTTTATATAACCGTAAAATAATAATATGTGATATCATGGAAATATTTAACGAATTCATGACCACGAATGTTGTTGTTACAAAAAAAAAATTATAATAATAATTGTAATCAACAACTTTATCATAAAGTAGTATCACATATCCACTATCGATTAAACTATGATTCTCAAAATAACCCACGATGTGTTAATCAAAATATGAATATGGACGTATAGGTAGGAATAAATAACTAACTTTCGGTTATCTATTTTCCTCTTTTATGTATTCATTTCAAACTGTGGACATATCTCTTATCTTTAAGAAAATTATGGACATTGGTCACAATATTATCAAAACATTATATCAACAATATAGTTGAACCATACAACAAGGACAAACTAACATAAGATTATTTCCATATTCAAAATGGTAATGCACATATACAATAATCTAAATGCAGGTTTGCATGAACTTTAAAATTTATATAAATTAGTAATACATAGATGCATGAGCATATGCACCTAGAGTGGCATAACAACTTAAACCAACTTAGTTATTTCATAATGTGAGAATATGAATAGTAGATCTAAAGTGCATTGAAGTGATCTTGGCACTAGATTAACAATAGTTTGGAGGAACTTAATGCAAATAATTCATTCAAGTTTTTTACACATGCATTCCGTCGTGCATATACGATGTATGAATTATTTGGTGCAGTTACAGTGTATATTTCACATGCACTATAGTCAAGTTCGCAGATGACTAAAAAAATCCAGATATGCATCGACGAATGCATATTCATATGACATTGTAACCTTTTAACGAGAAAGCTACGTAAACTATCAACACCTAAGACATTGAATATCCGTATGACATATATCATGTGCATACATAATAATATGCGTGCGAAGGTGCATATCATTTAAACACTTAAATAGCTGCAGAATGTGTTTGTGCATAGGATTTGACTTGTTTGTATATGTTTCAAATGCATCATTTTATGCATATGTAGGATATGTGTGAATGCAACATTCAGTGCATGTGCATTCCATTTGACATGTTCGTAATGTGCATATCTGTAGAACACTTAAATACTATAGAATGGAAATATGAGACAAATATAAACTCAACTAATAAAAATTAGATAATTAGAGAAATCTTCTGTTCATTGATCAAAGCAAGCTGAAAACTAAGGTAGATAACCGATAAATATATCGTAAAAGATCTGAAATCAAACAAAGAATTATAGAATAATTACACAATGAAATATTGTGTTTGACTAAATCTGAATGTTTGTCTTGTCCGTTCCAAAAACAACAGCACATGTTAATGGATCATGTCGACCTGTCCTGCCACATCGCTTGCAAGGTGTATGCTTGACCCTACGAAATTCTCTGTACGAAGTGATTCTCTTTTGTTTCGGTCTACCAGGGGGTTTGTTTAGGATGGGTGGTAGTATTTTTTCAGGGCTGGACTCAGAAATGAATTCAAAATGTTTTGTCTCTGGCACAGGAATTAGATCTTCTTCATAACATTGCTTGTATGTGGATGTAAAGAAACAATCCTCAATGAGGTTGGACACCGAATCACAATGCTTCTTAATAAAAGCAACGTCATGGGCGCACGGGAATCCTGTGATCTGCCATTGAAAACAAGTACACATTTTACACTCCAAATCAACTGTGACAGACGTCCTTGAACGCACCTCAAACTGACCATTAGGATAAATTGAAACACCCCATGATGCACTTATGTTTCCGAGCTCGTTCCACCGATCTTCTTTGCTAGGAACAAGCAATCCAGTCCATTTTTACTTTTTTCACGCCTGTCTACAAACCATTGTGATATCTTTTTCCTGATATAGTTTAACATATAGGTAATTGGGAGACATCTAGCCTCACTAATCCACATGTTAAAGGACTCTGCTACATTAGACGTCATTTCACCATATCGCTTGATGTGAGGTGAATATGCAACTGCCCATTGTTTGTAGGGCATGTCTTCCAGCCATTGTTCTGCAATCTGACCACCGATTGATTTAAAAACCTTCAGTTTCTCTTTGAAAACAGTGATGGTTGGAGCATATGTGCATTGCTTGAATAGATCAGTCATGTTATCACGATGTTGGGTGTTCCAACCTCCACCAAATTTGCCTCTGAGATTTAAAAGTAAATGGTACAGGCAGTAAAAGTGGGCAGGATCATTCCAGACATCGTAAAAAGCAGACATCAACCCCAGATTCCTGTTTGATATATAAATGATCTTCTTTTCATGAATGATAAGATCGCGCAACTTGGTTAAGAACCATGCCCAATTGTTCCTATTCTCGGCAGATACTACAACAAATGCAATAGGAAAAAGGCCTGGAGAAAGAACAAGAGATTGTGGACTGTAATATACGAGGAAATATATTAAAATAAAACATCATATAAGGAAACCTAATGAAAATTGTAAATCATTTATCAACTATAATAAAGATTAAGGATGTTGTTAATTATAGTAAAAGGACAAAAAATACTCACTTAAACAGAATATCTTATATAGATGTGCAGTTACTTCTACAAATAGCCAATCTAAAATCGGAGGAGAATTCTGGGAGAAGAGGATTAATCCCCTTGATTCTATTCAAAGTTGAGACTGTTTTAATGGTTTTTTTATTGCTTCAAACTTCAACATATAATTACTTCAGGTACTATGTACAAATATACATCAATGCAAGATCTAAAAATCATAGGTATCCAAAACAATTAATTGATGGAATTTAAGATACCTAATACACAATGCAAGATCTAAAAATCAAAAAAATTAATTGATGCACAAAAATACCTAATACACAATGCAAGATCTAAAAATCAAAAAAATTAAATTACGATAACATATACACAATTAAATAAATGATGGAATTTAAGATATGAATAGTGCAGGAACAACAAGGACTGCATATGACCGATGAAATCAATGATTGATTCGGTTATCTGAACAATAATCGAACGATGAAAAACAAAAGAAAAGTATAGGATACGTACGCTGCAGAGAAATCTGGATCTAATATCAATATGAAATTTCTTATTATGATTTCAGTGCATAATCGAATCTGAAAAATTGAATTTGAAAATCGAATTTGGAAAATTTCTTATTCTGATTTCAGTGCATAATCGAATCTGAAAAAACTGAATTTGAAAATCGAATATGGGAAATTTTCTTATTTTGATTTTAGTGCATAACAAGAATCTGAGAAATTAATTTTCGAAATCGAATTTTGAAAGTCAGGGAATTTCGGGTAACATAAAACCTAAATTCTAGGAATTGACTAGCTGCAACTTTTATGGAATTAAAAAAACAGAGTTAGTTTTTATTCACGCAATAATTTAAATAATTAGATTAAGGGTATTGTGGGTTTTTTTGCTTTAATTTGACTATATTAGAAAATTATTAAACTTGGTGTTTCTATTTGCTTAAAGGGTTGTAATAATGACTCTATTAGGGAATAATTTCTTAATACACGAAGTTGAGACATCAAGTAACGTCTTTTATAAATAAAAATGTCATGTTGAAATTTGTGAAAATTAACTTGAAGTTAGTTGTCTCACATTGAATAATTACTCTTTATTAATAGCAATACTTGTCATAAATAGTTGAATTCAATTTGGAAGGCTTTTCGTGTGGTGGAGAAATCCTATAAATTGGACTGTATTCTTTGCGGTTCAACACTTGGAGTTGTTGCAGAACACTTAACATTTGTTGAATTTCACATGAAATTCTGTATGGATTGTTGAATTTCACATGAAATTCTGTATGAAATTTCGTCTTCATTTGCAAATTACAGTAGTTCACCAGAGCATTAGACGTTGTGGTGCTACACATCTAAAGATGATGTTTATTTTACGTTTAAAAACGTTAAGTCACAATCGTGAGTATTAATTGGGACATATTTGTTTTGTGGGCAAAGGTTTATACTTGACTCGTCTTTAGACCTGTTCGTTTGTTATCAAGTTTGGTTCTTGTTCGTGTGTTGGAGTTATTAATGCTGATTGTGAATCTGCCAAAAGTGGAAAGCTGTTGAAAGTGTTAGGAGTTGTAAATTCTAATTTTGACTGTAATTTTCATTTTCTAACTATAATCTCTATAAAAAAAATTAAGTCATTGTCACAAAATACAATAATATTGGAATAAGAAATATTTTCAATCAAAATTCTCACCTGATTAGGTTATTTCTGTATGTAATTTTCATATCTAGGTCTCTCAAATATATCTTTTCAACGAAAAATATCATTTAGATGAATATATTTTTTTTAAGTAGAAATAGACCTCGACGTCGTCGGGTCAACTCCTTCAGGACCTCCACCCAAAAAGGTATATCCATTTCAATCCAAACTTGGATATCAGAGAAATTCATCACATATCCAGCCAATTCGTGAGTGATACTGTTGGGTTTCAGTGTCGTTGGCCGCCACTCGCCTCGGGTCACTTAGACGGGCTTAGACACTTGTTGGATTGTATCGGGACGTAGTGGAGATAACCAAACACTAAGATTAAGATGGGTAGCACTTCACCCCTACTGTTCTCTCACTCTCTGATGAGTCGGATTTATTGCCTATTTTTGTGCTTTAATTGAATATTCTTTGTGAATTAAATTGGTATTTTAGTGCACCTTTTGACTCATTAATTTGTGACTTCAATTACCTTGATATTTTATTTTCTTATTTAATTTAGGTAAAATTGGAGCATTTTAAAAATATATAGTCGAACGTGTAACTTGGCATCAATTTGGCTCATTACTTGAACATTCAAATTGGGCCAGCAAGTTAGAGACATGCATCATGCGGCCGTCATCGTGAAAAATAATTGGAGTGTTCAATTTATTGGGCCTTATCATTGGGCCCATAAGGGGATTTTGATATATATATATATATATATATATATATATATATATATATATATATATCACACCCAGCCGCCGAATTGAGGGAAGCAAGCAGGAGCCAGGCGTGAATTCTCAAAAGCAAGCAGGAGGCCGAATTCTGAAAAGCAGGCAGCAGGCGAGATTGAAGAAGGAGGAAAACAATGGTTCCTATTTTTCTTTCGTCGATGATTCTCTTAATTATGTTTAATACTTAGATTATTTTTCTAGCCGGAGGATGTGAACCTTGATTTAATTATGTCTTTTTAATTAAGTGATTAACTGTTTATTTCAATTCATATTTCGATTTCGTTATTATTTGATTTTATGCGAAGCATGTTTTGATTAATAGATTTATTAGGATTGACCATCCGAATTTATTTGTTATCAATTCTAGTTAATTCACGATGTATAATCCGTAATTGTTATTTTATTGTGGATATTGTAGCAACTAAGGCAGAACACCTTAGGGGATAATAATGTCTAGGTTGCATGAAACGAGCGTCTCGTATTCATGGTCTAGTTTATTCTATTGTTTTAGATCTTGAATGCGTTTCTCGAGTTGAATCTTAAATACATGTTTTGAGATTATTCATAGGAATAGATTAATTGGGGGTCGTACTTTCTAATTAATTAAACTTAAGAAACAATTCAAACTAGTTTGGTCGTACCACTGGTTTAGGGATAAGATTCGAGATTAGATTGAGATTACCGGGTTCACTAATTAAATTGGTAAAATTAATTAAGGGGAAGCAATCCGAGGGCTAGATCGTTCTTTATATTTGATTCTTATTTATTTTTATTGCTTACTTTTATTTTTCATGCTTTCTAGAAGTCAGTTAGAAACCACCAATCCAACTCCCCCCATTTTTACTGCTTCATACACAATTTATTCAATTGAGTTACACTATTCTCTGTGGGATCGACCCTTACTTCCCTACTACATAGTGGGTATTTAAGGTATTTATTTTTGGGTGCCGGCGATAGCACACCACTCTCCAATCTCACGTCTACATCACGCGTCTCATCTCATAGACAATAGAGAGGGTGACTCAGTATAAATGGGAAAGCTGCCAAGAACTAGGGCAACAATAAGTTGGGCCCTTGTGTGAAGTCCCAATGGCCAAAACAACACTTGGGTTAAATCCAAACATTCTCCACCTTTTTGGTCATCCCCAACTACAATACAAAAATCCACAATTTTGTCATCATCGCCCAACCCACTTCCACGTCCCTGCAAAAGACAACACACAAAGAAACACACCAAGCTTGTCTACAAAGAAACACACCAAGTTTGTCTACGTACGTAAAAGTTAGTCCACAAAGAAAAACGCACAAAGGCAAGTGCTCCATCTCACTCGGAGCAATAAAAAAGACTCACAAAAAGAAACACAAAGACAAACTCAACCTCACTGGGAGCATTCACAAATATTCACACAAAGGCACAAAGACATGATATCACAAAGCATAATCATGAATCACAAAGACGAAATCACTCCACCTTACTAGGAATGATCTCCAAACACAAATAAGTGATCAATCATTCATAATCACACAAAGAGAAGAATGCATTGAAGAAGCACACAAAGATCAAGACACAAAGCTCAATAAACATGCAACTAGATGAATATGGGATAGGGGGAAAATATGAAACCACAATGTGTGAAGTCATGCACAACATACATACATATAAACACATACTCATAATTCCCACGGTAACACACAAGTATAATTATGCAACCATTCCCCCCACCTTTCCACTGGCCCAACATCTACTCATGCATCACAAAGAAAACATAGAGCTAACACAAAGAGATTGCAGAAAGTAAACAACATGCACCAAGCAATTAACCACTAAGACAAATAATAAAAATTGCACAAAGAAACCTCACAAAGGTAAATACACAAAGACACAGAGAGCAAGCGGAAGCCATAACATTTACGATACGCAAAGATGTAAATAAAATCATAAAGAGAAGATATCCCAAAATCTACAGCACACAAACTCAATCAAACAATACAACCAGAGGCTACGCTATAAAAAGCAGTAAAAGAATGAGTTTAACTGTCATACCAGAGCAAGACCCAAGGTAAGGATCTTGAATTACCACATCAACCACGAGTGCCACATAAATAATTATACTTTTTTTTTTTTTCCATCAAGACAAATAATCAAGATTAATCTGAAACAAATATCTAGACCACAATTTATAACCAAATATTGTTAGATAAATAGTTACACAAAAGATAACAGATTAAGCATTAATAATTAGTATGATTAATTTTCAACTTGCACTATTGTAGTGAACCAAAACTAAATTAACATCAATTAATTTAGCGAAATGAACTGAGCACCAACAACAATATACCGCAGAAATAAAACAAATAATTTATTACCTTCTTCAACACAACAACACGGGCCCAAAACAAAAAAGGAAGAAACATACCTTTCCTTACCAGCGACGGTTCAGTCCAGCAAGAGAGCGGCGACTTCAGTCCAGCAGGCGGCAGAGATGGCTTCTGTTCGCGAGCAGGGGCGACGCGATAGAACGCGCAATGAGGCAGCGCTGCAGTAGGCGGCAACGGCAGCGGACGGGACAGAGCTCCGAACGGCGGTGGCAGGCCCACGAAGATGGCGGCGCTACTAGTTTCCACCCACAGACACGGCTGAACTGCTACAACGGTGACGACGCTCAATCTCAAACGAACGCTAATAGGGATGCGCCAACACAGAGAGATCTGGGCTCTGACAGTTTCTTTTTCCGGTGATGTTGCCAACCAGAGAACACAAAGACAACAACTCGATAAATGGCGGAGGCAGGCGGCCGACGATTCGGTGAACAACTCCGGCGAGAGGAACGGTTACAAGGCGGCCGACGACGGAACCAGGCTCTAATACCATTGTTGGGTTTCAGTGCCGCTGACCGCCACTCGCCTCGGGTCACTTAGACGGGCTCAGACACGTGTCGAATGTTATCTGGACGTAGTGGAGATAACCAAACACTAAGATTAAGATGGGTAGCACTTCACCGTTACTGTTCTCTCACTCTCCAATCTCACGTCTACATCACGCGTCTCATCTCATAGACAATAGAGAGGGTGACTCAGTATAAATGGGAAGACTGCCAAGAACTAGGGCAACAATAAGTTTGGGCTAATCCCAACAGATACTGTAACCTCGGAGTCTAAGCAATATTCCACACTAGAACATCCTTAAGTTCACTTCATATATCTTCAAGCACATTTTTTTTCTTCCAATTGTTCAAGGATTTTGGGTTGGACAAGTTCCTTATTTTTATTGATGTTTGCCCAGACATGTATGAACGCCACTATCGTGTTGGCGTCGCCGATGGTGTGATGAGTTAAAATAGGGCAAGAATTCGAGAATATGAAATTTGTCACAATTTCAGGGTGATATATTTTTTATTAGGTGATTGAAATCATCATTCGATTTACAAAGTGCGAAAGTAATTGAATCATCGAATTGATAATGTAAGATGGTGTGAACAATGAGATATGATCACCGTTAACTTTGATGAGTGTGATATGTCTTGTATATATAGAGGAGATTTACAATGTAACATAATTACATGAATTAAGGTAAAAGATATATATAATAAATGTGCAATCCCTATGTACAAGGAAGGAGTCAATCATTCCTTAATATCCCCCATCAAGCGATGCCCTAATCTATTTAAATCTTTAATAATGTCAACAGGGACATGACACAAATGAGAATGCTATAAATTAAAAGAGGCCTTTGCAACACCAGGCTTCAAGGAAGCGACCAACGCAGGTAGTGCCCTCTCTAGCACGTACAGTCCCTGTTCACATCGACCCTGAGCCACCACTTCCTTGGTAACTCGATTCTGAACAATAAACGATTTGTCAGAAAAGCATACATCAACCGGAAAATCAGATGTGAGTTTGCTAATAAATAAGAGATTCTTGGTGATATGAGGGACAACAAGAACATCCAGAAGGCCAATATCTTTAGAGAGTGAATAGAACACAATACGAGAGATCTGTAAAGAATTATCATTACCGACAATGACTTGACCATTACCGGGATAGGGGGCCGAGGAGTCCAGATGGGAGTCACTGGAGGTCATATGAGCCGAAGCCCCTGAGTCAACATACCAATCTGAGGGAGCCGACGAGAAGACAGTGCAGGCTGAGTGGAAGGCCTGAGCAAGGTTGGCTGACGGGTCCTCTGATAGACGGGCAGAGGGACGAGCAGACTGGCGAGGATCTGGGCTGCGAACAAATTACTGAGGACATTTGTTGGCATAGTGCTCGTCGTGACAAATTTGACAGCGAGGGACGTAGGGCTTCAGCCCCCCGCGACCACCAGAGAAGTTGTTTTGGACACAACGAGGAGAGTCAGAGGGGCGACCACCAGCATGGTTGCGAGGCTGTGGGCGAGCAGATGGCTGACCACGAGCATAAAATGCAGTCGGAGAAGGTTCCGCTGAATCAGGCTTGTTCATAATTTCAAAGGCAATAACCTGATGCAGCAAGTCACGGAAGGAGGGAACCGACGAGAAGGCCATTCGAGTGTCTGCAAAACCGCTGAACTTTGGGCCGAGACCCCGCAGAAACCAGTGCGACATATCATATTTATCCATGGGTTTACCGATCGCGGCAAGTTGATCGCATAAGACTTTAAAACGTCGACCATAATCGACACAGGGAGAGAGTCACACTTGAGGAGAAGGAGCTCCTCACGAAGTTGAGTGATGCGTGACTGAGAAGAGTGGCTGAAGGCATCCTCCAGGGCAAGCCAAGTCTCACGGGCCGTGTCACATTAAATGACCTTGGCTAAGGTCTCCTCTTTGAGAGAGGAGAGAAGAAGGGCAAGTACCTTCTGATCCTTCGATTTCCAGGCAGCGAAGGTTGTATGAGTGGCAGCAAGGGGAGCGGATGTGTCATCCACAAGGCCATAGAGATCGGCACAAGTGAGCATCGGGACAACCTTCTTCTTCCATAGGAGATAGTTGGAAGAAGAGAGTTTCACCGTAACCATATGAATGAGAACATTCATGGGGATGGAGGAATCTGCCATTGTAGGAAGATCGAGGGGGACAAGCTCGATGGTAGGAGGCGACGGCAGAAGGAAGAAGAGACAGAGAGAATTAGGGTTAGGGTTTTTAGGTGTGTGTTTAGGCTGATACCATGTGAACAATGAGATATGATCACCGTTAACTTTGGTGAGTGTGATATGTTTTGTATATATAGAAGAGATTTACAAGGTAACAAAATTACATGAATTAAGATATATACAATAAATGTGCAGTCTCTATACACAATGAAGGAGTCAATCATTCCTTAAAATAGATGATTTATCGATTTAAGACCAATTTGGTAGGATAAATTAGCTCAAGATAGATGAAAAAAAAAACACTTAACTGTGTGCTTACAAAATAAAAAAAAAATCATTTGTGATTTAATTTGAGTCAAATGTGATATCCCGTCTGACCATAAATATCTCTAACATATCTATCACATGTATTATATATTTATTATCCGGTAATGCTATGTATCCAGATTCTGGATATTCAGAAATTAATTTTTAAATAAATTAATTATGTAATTACCTATTTGTCCTTAATTAATATTGACGCTTGTTTAGCGTCTTATTTTCTCTCTCTTACTTTTAAAGCATGGATTTCAATATTTTTAGAGGGATGGATATATTTTTGTAATGGACTAGTCTTATTTAAAATATTTTATATATGCATTCCATACTAATTAGATCAAGTCAAAACCCTAAGACCATTTAGTCCAAAAGTCAAATTAAGATAATTTAAAAAAAATCACGGGTCAATTTCAAGTCAAAATTATACTATAATAAATCAAACCCTAAATCATAAACTACAAACTATATTGTACCACTCAAAATTAAAATGAAATTGTATTTTATATTATATATTGTGTATGACATAAATTTAAAAAATATATTTAATTTGTAAAAATAATACCGATCAAAAATTAAATTATGAAAATTCATAAAGAAATGACATACCATAAACTATTATAACTTTATTAATTTTTACCCTAAATAAAAATAAATTTAAATAACCTTTTTTAATTGTAATAGTAAACACTTAAATGTAATAAAAATAATTAAATAATGTATATAAAGTTTTTAATGAAGTGAAAATTTAAATTCTCGATGTTACCATGGCTTGATGAATAAATTCACTGATTCGAGTAAGAAACTCTAACCGTGACAACATGCATGGATGATTTTTTTTTTTTTTAATTGAGATTATTATTGTCACCACTACTTGAGGAATATGTTCACTGATTTGAATAAGGAACCATTAATCCTGAACCCTATACCCTCAATCATATTCTCGTATGAACTTAGGGTTTAGGGCAAGTATCGTATTCTCGTGTGGGCTATCACGTTAGTGGTGGTAGTGGTGGTGGTGACGACAATCCATTTTCCGTGCAACCCTAAAATCATAAACAATTATTAAACTATATTATGATTTTGGACAATACAATAACAAAACAATATAATTACGTACCGCAGTGAAAGGTTTGGTGTCAAGTTATGAAATGAATTAAAATGTTGAAAAATTAAAATGAAGAATTAATGGAGATGGTTTTTACTTGAGAAAGAAGAGGAATTAATCTTGAAATTGAATAAGTGAAATGTGGAAAATATCTATATATTCTACTATTATAACATGCGGATACCACAAATCATGAAATTGAATAAGTGAGGTGAAATGTGGGAAATATTACATCCGTCTTGTTCTAGTTCGGGGATTTCATATCCGGATTTCAACATCCAATTACATCCACCCCTAAAAATATGTATATAATCTACTATTATAATAATACAACATCACCCACTCTTACTAATTGATTTGACATAAAGTTATATTATATAATACAATAGCACACACTTTTACACAATTGATTTGACATAAAGTTACATCTCATCCTACTCAACATCCCAAAACAAACATACACAATCACTATTCATCCAAGATTTCCCCATCCAAATCTCCCCTATCCTAGTTTTAAAAGGAAAAGAAAAAGTAGAGGTGAAAAAATTAAAAAAATATGAATAATGAATTTATATTAAGATATGTAGAAAAAGAAAAGATTCGGAATTAGTATAATGATAAATTAAGTTGAAGTGGGTAAGGACGGTTTTGTGCAAAATTGTTTGATTAGTCCACTCACTTCACTTCTACTTGGAAAGCACAATATTGGATAATACTGTTGAGGAAATAGTTGCAATGGCTGCTTCGCCGCCATTTTCACCAAACCACTCACTCTCCATTCCCTCTTTCAAACCTTCAAATTCCAAATCCTCTAACCATTTTACCCCTCTTCTCCTCCGCTCCCCCACCTCCGCCGCCGCTGTCTGCCTTTGCGCCGCCGAAGAAGCCGCGTTCCCACCACCGGACGCCGAGGACAACGTTTCAGTTGAGAGAAGCAGGGTGGTGCGAGTGGCCTGGGAACAGCTGGTGCGGTGGTCACGTTCATTGCGCTCCAAGGCTAAGACCGATGTTCTTGAACGCACAAACAAGGTCCATCAATTCTCCCCAAATTTTAATTCACTATCCAATTTCTCTTTCGGTTGTACATAATTTTGCGTTTATTTAGATTTGTATCTAAGATGAACTTCTCTTTCGATATTGATCTTTTACTTGGCCTTTTTTCTACAAGGGAAACAAACATGATAGCTATTTTAATCTCAGGGGCCCTTAGTTCAAATTCTTCAATGGAATGGTAATGAGAATCATTGAGTAGTGAATTACAATGAAAATTATGTTTCGCTCTAATTTTGTAGCAAAATATTGTTGGTTGAGGAATAGCCAAATGATTGAGGGAAAATAATTATAGGAGAGTAGATAGTTAACAAAATGGGGTAATGATTAACTTGTTTTGAGTTTTATTATGATGTATGAAGTATGATGAAGATGAATTGATCATCTTCCATTCTCAATAAGCATGACAATTACACATTCTCATTATCATTCCCATTGAACAATTTTGAACAAGATCTTGTCTAGAAGGGAAATAAACATGATAGTAAAATCTCAGAATTTACAGTGAAGTATTTAATACACATCTAAATTGTGTTGTAAATCTTGGTTCTAACCCTTCATTATTGTGTAAATGATGCTTCTTCTTTGTATTATTATGAGTCTTTTCCATTATTATTGCATGCCAAGGTTTGCCCATGTTTAATATAGCAATTTAACCTTTTGTTTTATTTCAATCATTTGGTTATAAATAGGTTGGAGAAGAATAACCATAGAGTTGCTACTTCTTTCTAACTGGAAAATATTTTTGTTATGTTTCCAGAATCAGACACACTACTTTGAAGTTCAATGCTAATTAAATAATCTCTTGATTGTGCAATATTTTTCAACATTGATACTAATCCGCAATGCTGTAGTTTTGAAACTAACTGGTGATTTGTTTTAAGAATGGATGCATACATGAATGTTATAGTTAAAGATATTTATAATATGTTTTGGTGGCTTTAGGTTGTGGTGCTTGGAGGTGGATCTTTTGGAACTGCTATGGCGGCTCATGTTGCTAATCGGAAGTCTCAGTTAGAAGTCAATATGCTCGTTCGAGACCCCAAAATTTGTCAATCAATCAATGAGAATCATTATAATTGGTAAGTAATATATCCTATCCATTCGGTTTGTCGTTTATAAGTGCAGATCATGCAAAAAAAACAAATGTTTTATAGTATTTCCTTGGTTCTAGTAAGTATTTTCCAGAGCACAAGCTGCCGGAAAATATTATTGCCACAATGGATGCTAAAGCTGCTCTACAGGGTGCAGACTTTTGCTTCCATGCTGTGCCCGTACAGGTATAATTCAGTTAGCTGGCTTCCTATTTCTGATAATTATGAATAGCTACATTATTCTTTGGTTTCTTTTTTTTGATATAAGATCTTAAATGAATATTCCAGATTCCTCCATAATATTTCCTGATTCCCTAAAGATTTGTGAGTAATGCTCTTGTACACCAATTATACGGTGCAGTTATACGCAACTAATACTTTTCAGTCAATACCTTAAACAGGGGCTAGTTTCATTCTTTATAACTTTAATTAATTGGTGTATCAACTTTTCTTCAAACTTTAGAATGTGTGTACATGTGTATTGTATCTTGTTGCAGTTCAGTGCCTCATTCCTTGAGGGGGTTGCTGATTTTGTTGATCCGGGGCTACCATTTATATCTCTGAGCAAAGGTCTAGAACTTAATACATTCAGAATGATGTCTCAAATAATTCCCCAAGCAGTGAGAAATCCACGCCAACCCTATGTTGTTCTATCTGGACCTTCATTTGCACTCGAGTTGATGAACAAATTGCCAACAGGTCAGTTGGCCATGCTCCAATATATGATGTGTTTGCTGATATTATGCTGCATAAATGTACTTTAAACTTACTCTAAATCTGTTTCGTGTTGTAGCGATGGTGGTAGCATCCAAAGATAAAAAGATGGCAAATGCTGTTCAGCAACTTCTTGCTTCGAGGAACTTGAGAATTAACACTTCAAGGTTGTAACCATAAAAAAAAAAAAAAAAATTAGCCTCGTCATTGGTATCATTGTATCTGCTTTATTTGTTTGATGCAAAATCAAAATATTGATTTTTTTTTTTGAAAGTTTTAACAACGTATATATAGATAAACGGTTGTACGCTCAGCAGTAACACCTGATGCTACAGTGATGTTACAGGGGTTGAAATTGCAGGTGCTCTTAAGAATGTACTTGCTATAGCTGCTGGGATTGTAGAAGGCCTAAATCTTGGAAATAATTCAATGGCAGCTCTTGTTTCACAAGGTTGCTCCGAGATAAGATGGCTCGCAACCAAGGTTCGTTTTTTGTATCAAATTTCCTATTTGATGTTGACTTAGAAACAGAAATTTTGCAATTAATTACAACAGATTTATATCTTGAATCAGATGGGAGCCAAATCGACAACATTGACTGGTTTATCTGGAACTGGAGACATCATGCTCACTTGCTTTGTGAATCTTTCAAGGAACAGAACAGTTGGGGTTCGTCTCGGGTCTGGGGAAAAACTCGATGACATTCTCACTTCCATGAATCAGGTGTCTAAAAAATCTTCATATGTAATGACTCTCCTTATTTCCTCACAGCTTAACGGGGGTTTGTTTCTTAGGTAGCTGAGGGTGTTTCCACTGCAGGGGCTGTGATTGCATTAGCCCAGAAATATAAGGTCAAAATGCCCGTGTTGACAGCAGTTGCTCGTATTTTGGACAATGAACTGACGCCCACAAAAGCCGTTCTTGAACTAATGAATCTCCCACAGGTTGGTTTCACCCATTAACAAAGGATATAAGGTGGATTCTTGTTTAGGTTTATCAGTATCACATTGTCGATCATGATTGTTGCTAATACGTGATGTAGGTTGAAGAAGTATAGCGCGAGGATCGAGCATGCAACGGCGTACATATCATAATTGTCTCAGTAACACTATTCTTTCTGCAGTTCCTATGCTATACATTTCTCTTCTCTAAGGCAAGAGAAGAAATTAGGCAGGGCTAGCAATGAAATTTTCTTTTTTGAAGAGAAGAACAAAGCTCAAGAGAAAAGTAGTATAAGCTTGGAGCTATTTCTTCTATTCAAACCAATTGTTGTAAGAATGACGAATGAGCTACTTCATTTCTTCAGTTTTGGGAAAGAAAATACAAAAACATAGTAAAGAAAAGAAAAGAAGACTCCATCCGGATGGAGTGATTTAGTCTATAAATTTTAAATCCACAATTCAAATTCACTCTATGGATTAAAAAATAAATGAATAAATTTTAAATAATTAAATTTGAGCCTCTTTTTTTAGTTAAAATTGAGAGAATTTAAAATTCACATTCAAATTATATCATTTAAAATTTATGTATTTTTAAATCCTTCCATTTAAAATATCTTCTCAAATTAAATTCTTTTATCCAAACACAATCGAAAATAACTCATTCTCATTCCTACCTCCTTACAAGTTTGAATGTTCTTTCATAGTATTAGAATTAGAGCTCATAAATTTATAATTGAATTTTACTTTGATTTTAAGTATATACATTTAATTACTTTTTCCACAAATTTTATTTATTTTTTGTTTTTACAAAGTTTGATTAATTAAATAACACAAAATTGTCAAATACATATATATGTACGTATTATAAACCTAGTAAAACATTAGCCAATTATACTTGGCAAATGTAGTTCACAAATTGTCATATACTTCCCCAGCTAACCAAAATTATGTTTACACATTTTATTTGTCCATTCACTAAATATATGTTAATTTATTGGGCTAGTCTTATGTTAAATATTGCATATATGCATTATTCATACTCACATTTTTTATAAATACACCCACTAACAGCTCAACCCACATTTTTTATAAATACACCCACTGAGAGTTCGATTCACACTCATATTTTTTATAAATACACCCACTAGCAGAAATTGTACTTAGTTGTCTTCTCTGAGCAGTTTTCAGTCACCCCAGACCGCGGCCGAACGCTGCAATTTACGACGGCCTTAATCTTTAAATATTTTCTATTTCTTTAAATATTCTTTAATAATTATTATGGATCAAGGTTATTTTATATTACTACATGCAATAATATATGTTACTATATATTATAATGTGAGTTACTTAATAAATAAAAATTCTAGAAAAAAATACTACATAAAAGAATCGGTATTACTATATAAAAAATGGGATTTCACGTTTTAGGTCTTTCCACCTAGTGTTTTTTTAAATAAGGACCTGGTTTAAAATAGTTTCAAATTAAGGACAAAATGTAACATAAATGTACCATCATGCCCTTACTATCTAATTTCGGAATTAATATGGAGAAAGTCAATACATTTTTTGAAATTTAAAGTCGTGTCTATCAGCTCCTCGTTAATTACGCACATAATTAACACCTTCCAAAATTAAAACCTCTCAACAGCTCCGGTCAATCAATTAAATGATTTGCAGAATTTTGGGGAAGAAATCTTTGTATGATTATTCTACATCCCCAATTTTAGGACTTTTTCAAAGATATGGTATTCAATTCTTCCCTAAATCTCTGATATTCAAGTCTTTTACAAATATCGCATTTTCCCAAAGCTCTGATATTCAATTTCATTGTCAGACTTGAAGATCTGCACAAAAATCGTCAAATCAAATTAGATATTTTCTCCAGAAAAATCTCTGACTTGATTATGCAGAAACATCTGCAGGAAAATCTCGTACAATGCAGAAAAAAAAATTAAAATTGCATGAGCATATAAATAATGCAGAATTAAAGTTGCATCAACATATAAATAATGCAGAAGTGTGCAGTACATTATGTGCATATACAAATATCATTATGCAGAAAAATGAATTTAATGCAGAAAAATGAATTAGTATAATTAGAGATTTTTTAGGGCAAAACTCTTCATCTCACCGGATTAAGACGCCTTTTCGGCAGAGAAGAGCGCGAAAACCTCCGCAATTGGAAACGACGATCTGATGAGGTGAAACCACTGCCACAACGGCGGTGGATCCGACAAATTTGCACTCTGGAGATACCATCTCGCAATAGATCGCCAAAATCAATAAGAAAAAAACATCAAAATACTACTACTAATTTAATGGTGAGGTGCTTACATGAGAGCAGCCATGGACGTCGAAAACTCCGAAGTAGTTAGAAAAATTAGAAAAAGAAGGGTGAATCGCAATCTCGTCTTCCATATCTTTTCTTAGTCCGCAAACAGTCGTTATCCCGAACTTCGGGCCTAGCTGAGAAGTTTCTGGCGCCGTCGACGACTTTGTTTCCGGCGATTATTTGATTCACAACATCTGCATACAGTGAAGATCGACTAACACGAACCAACTTAGTCTTCCCATTGAATTCGATTTTCATAATCACCACACAGTCCATCGATTCAAATTCTACAACTTAAATGAGGAAAAAAAAAAAGCAGAACACGATCAACAAACGACAGGGACGAAGAATTCTGAATTAGGGTTGTTTTTGGGAAATTAAGATTTGTTTAGTTGAAAATTCCTATCAATCGTGCAGATTGCATACGAATAAGGAAGGTGAGATTCTTATTTCCATATGAGTGATATTAAACAGAATGAGTTTTGGGAAATGGTATGTTGTTGAATATATTGCGAAAAATAAGGAAGGTACAACTTGTTCCTTTATTAAATAAATTAATAAGTTAATCTGCATATTTAAATGTAAGGGCATAAATGGTTATTAACATACGATTTTGTCCTTTTTAAAAAAGATTATATTAGTTGTCCTTTATTAAGAAACTAGGTGTATAAATGGCCTTTTTTATAAAAATTCTCTATAAAAAATTATATGTTACTACATACTACAGTTTGATTTACTACATTGAATATGCGTTTGTTACTATATGTAACTTTATCAAATGATTTGCATTACAACATGGTTATTTTGTTTACTACATGCGATAATATATGTTACTACGTATTATAATGTGAGTTACTACATTAACAAAAACACTAGAAAAAATCGTTTTACTAAATAAAAGAATTTGTATTATTATATAAAATAGTTTGTGTTATTACTACATATTACAATTTGAATTACTACATTTAATATTCCGTGTTCGACAATAAAATAAAAGATAAAAAAATCACAAAAACTGGTAAAATAAACGGGTTAAATTTTTTTGTCAAAATTAGAACACAAGCGGCCAGTTGACAAATAAATTAAGAATTAACTCAAATGAATTAATGGTGGCCCAATAATATATATTTTCAGTTCATTGACTTGATAAGTCAATATTTTCAGTCCAATTGACTTAATTGGTCAATATTGCATGTATGCAATATTGCATATAAGTTTTTGTGTAATTTATTTTATGAAAACACCATATTATCTTTACCCTCCAACCATCACTTAGGTGCTGGTTGGTTAGGGATTGTGGTGGACAAGGGCGGAGCCTCCTTATGGCTAAGGAGGGCTCCAGCCCACCCTAAATTTTGGGATTTTTCTACTATATATTTTATCCGTTTCGTGCACTTTTCCTATTAATAGGTTACTTCTCTCGATATAAAATTACCCCACAAAATTAATATCCTCTCAATATTATTTTATTTTTAAAATTGTTACTCATTTTTTACCTACATTTTATTTCAAAACTAACCAAGTCCACTTTACACCTTACTAAATCACCTAAAATACCTCACATTTATCTTACATCACTAACCACTAAATCTCATTTTCTTAAAAATTGCAACTCATATACAACTCGAACAAGTGATCTTTACTTAAATAAAAGAAAGTTTTTGACCATCAATCCATATTAATTTTTGTTAAATTATTTGTAAAATATACATATTTAACTATTTACATAATTTAAAATTTTAATTAAATAATAACCTCCAATTTTTTTTAGAATTTATCAACTATTTTTTAATTCTCCAAAAAGTTAATTGAGACAAACAAGGTGCAACCGTATGCTCTAATTATAAGACTAATTCACCTTATTTTGACACCTCTTGTTACACCTTATTTTGACACCTCTTGTTATCACTGCCACGATCAAACGAACATTTTCAATAGCGAAGCATGTCAAGAGTGTTTTTTTTTATGCCACAGTATCCGATCCAAGAATCGACTAATTCGAGGGGACCAATTCCATTGTCCACTCATGTTAAGAGTGTTATTCGAAATAAAATGGAAAACGGTTAATTTATCGGATTATATGGTTGTTAATATTGAAAGAGAATTGTTTGAAGACATTAATTCTGATTTTATTATCGATGAATTCTATCGGATAAAAAATTGTATGATGCAACTTATGTTAAAAAAAATATATTACTTTTATATTTTGTATTGCATTCATTCTAGCCCATTCTAAAAAAAATCCTAGCTCCGCCCTTGGTGGTGGATGGGATGGGGATTGAAAAAATATGGACGGGGTAATCCATGAATAGTAATTGAATAATAGTTGTGTTTGGATAGAGATTGAAAAATAGATGTGGATGTAGAACTTTATGTCAAATCAAGTAGAAGAGTGAATAAATGTGTGTAAGAAAAGTAGGAGAGAGAATAAATGTGCGGAAGAAAAGTATTAGAGAGAATAGATGTGTGAAAGAAAAATAGGAGAGAGAATGAGCGATTAAAAGAAAAAAATGGTGATGTGATTGTATAAAAATAGGTTTGTAAATGTATTATAGGAATAAATGTGTATTTGGATGAGTATTTGAATGAAAAGGGATGGAATGGGGGGTGGCCCATCCAAATCCGGATGGGCCAATCCCAAACCAAACACAGCCTTAATTATTCAAATTGTAACTCAATTTTATCCATAAAAATCATTTTATTATAAATGAATCTACAATATTTCACAATATCTTTATTTTGTCTATTTCTTGTAGAACATGTGCCCAAAAATGAGGAAGTTTTATTTTTGATCCTGTAAGTTTAGGAAATTCCAAAATAAATCCTTTAAGTTTTAACTTTACAAAATACGTCTTTCATGTTTCAATTTAGTCCTTTTTTTATTCAATTTTCATCCTTTATCTTTGAAAACAATTAAAATTAATTAAAAAATATATGAATCAAACTTAATTAAATTTATTTAAATAAAATTAGACATGCAATACATTTTTAATTGACAACATATTAATTTATGGAATAATTAAAACTTCATTTCAATTTTATTTTTTACAGCGTCAAATTCTATTGTATAGATTATGTCATTTATGTAAATATAATATTTGTATTATATTTCATTTGTGAAGCGTGTTTATAGAAGGGAGAAGACGTGGACGTTATTTTTTTCATCATATTATGTGCAAGTAGATATGCATTTGTTATGCTCCAAATTAAAATTATTAAAGTATTGTTTGAAAAATTAGGAAAATGGAGTAGTTTAATAAATACATATTTTCAGTTCCTAAAGTAGAAAATTTATTGGATTATCTTAAGAAATTTGATTAAATAAATTGTTGTTTCTACTTTGTAATTTTATATATTAATTTGTTTTATTAATAAAATTATAATTATTTTATTCTATTATTATTTTTTATATACATAATGTGCTGTAACATTTTATTTTTTTAATATAATAAAATTTTTAAAATCCATATATATTTTAAAGATTACTTTTTAATCAATAAAGTAAAATTAATATATATATATATATATATATATATATGGGCAGGAAGTCGATAGATAAACAGTGACGGAGCCAGAAACTAACCGATGGGGGGCCCAATTATGAATAATAAATTTCGCTTTTAATATGTATAATTTTTTTTGAAACATATAATATATTACTAATGAATCAAGTTAAGTTTTAATATGTCACTCCACTCATTACCTACAAAATAATATTTATACAGTCAATATACGAGTTTTTTTTTTTAATTTTTATGGTTTAAATTGTTATATACTTCACTCGTTTCATATTGATTGACGCTATTAGTCTTAATTCTTGTTTTAAAAATTTATCATTTTTAGTTATTTTTACCACGTTTCTCCCTAAATTACTCATATGTAAATTTCTATAATTTTTATTTTAATACTTTTTCATCTTTCTTTCTTGATAATTGAAGCAAGTTATTCCACTCTCTTATACTTTCATTCATTTTTTCCCTCGGAAATTTGTAAAAAAAAATGTTATTTAATTATACACGAAACAAGTACTTATAAGACAGAAAAAGTAATAATTGCACTACTAATATTTTATTAATACACTTAGAAATTGTTATATAACTATTAAATATGATTAATTATAATAATTTTTCATCTATTTTTTATTATTTAATATTTTTAAAAAAATTATTTAAAAAAATTTGTAAAATGGGTGGAGGCCCCAGTGACCCCCCCCCCTGGCCCCTCTCTCCCTCCGTCCCTATAGATAAATATATATTTTTTATTATTTTTTCAAATTATATTTATTGTGTAAATTTTTTTTTTGATGTGTGGTTTTTTTCTTCATTTTTTAAAATTATATACAGGTTAAATATATTTTTTAAAAAAATTTCAAAATTTACGCTATACTATTAATTTGTTGAAATTTTAATTTTTGTATTTTTTTAATTATATTTAAATTTTATAATTAATTAATTTTAACAATATAATTTGTTGTCAAAAAAAATATTGAAATGAAGTTTTATTCCATAAATAGGTTGTCAATTAAAAATGGATTACATGCCTAATTTTATTAGGAGGGGCTATCAACACCCCAAACAGTGTTATTCACACCCCGATTGTTATACACACCCCACTAAAATTTAAAAATTCAATTTAAAATACTAAACACACCCCATTATTTTCCTATTATACCATTTTCTATTCAAAATGTCATTCTCCATTCAAAACCATATTCTTACTAAACACACCCCATAAACCCTTTCCCCTTTACCAAGATTTACCAACAAAATCCAAAAAAAAAAAGAAAGGAAAAACGCAGTTAAAATTTTAAAGAGGAAGAGACGACTAACACTAATTTTTAAGAGAATCAAAGGAAGCGTTGTTCGATTGATATAATCAAACGATGATGGATGATAATATAAGATATGTCAAGATTTTTTTTCATTCATTTTGCTGTTGTCCGTGCTACGGTAACAGAGGCGTTCGGCCAGATTCGTGGCCGCGCGCACCTTGTTGTGCACGGCTGAAACGGCCGCACAACCCAGGAAGAGCACGGCCGAAAATGGCTGAACAATTTGCATAGTTGCACGGTCCAAAGTGGCCGAATAATTTGCATAGTTGCACGGTCCAAAGTGGCCGAACAATCTACACCGTATTGTAAATGTTCAACCCATTGATATTTCAACTTCTTCTATCAGGGCCGTATATGGCCAAAGACAAGTACAATATATTTATTAATTTATTTTTTTGTTCTGAAAGGGCTGTTGCTACTTTAAGGAAAATCATCGGCGACAAAAAGGGGCAACCACCCTTGAAGAAATCCCCACCACTCTCTGTCGCCTTATTTTTAATTTCTGAGCTAAATGGATCTATGGAGGGACGACTTGTACATTTAACCATATTTGTTGTAATTATATCATCATATGGAGGATTTATGGTGATAGGGTTTATACATAAAAAAAGGGTTTTGAGGATATAGTTGAACGAGGGTTAAATAAAATAGAGTTTAAGAATGGGGTGTGTATAACATATGGGGTGAGTTTATAATTATTAGGAGTGTGGCTATAATTTTTTAATAGATTTAAAAGGATATTTTAGTAAATACAATTATGTCTATTTTTGTCAAAAAAAAATTGGGGTATGAATAACAATATTTGGGGTGTTGATAGCCCCTCCCAATTTTATTTTGAATAAATTTAATTATTTTTTATCCATAAAGCTTTTTTAATTAACTTTAATTGTTTTAAAAGATAAAGGATTGAAATTGGATAAAAAAAGGATAAAATTGAAACATAGAGGACGTATTTTGTAAAATTGAAACTTAAATGATTTATTTTGGAATATCCTAAACTTACTGGACCAAAAATAAAATTTCCTCGCCCAAAAATATGAATACTTTTTAAAAATACCCTAATTTTATAGATATATATTACAGTAATAAGCAGAGTTTTTAACATGTTTCACTAGAGGCAACATATGTGAATTCAGGATGACGCGATTTTTTTAAAAAAATATCATTATTATACATATAAAATATCACTGTTATATATACAAAATATCACTTTTTTCATATCACTTTTTTCATATCACTTTTTTACATAAGAAGTAATCTTCGTTTAAAAATCAAGCATTTTTTTTAACAATGTCACTTCATATACATGAAAATAACACATTATTTGTTAAATAGTTACACTAAAAAAAATCATGTAAAACCAAATTCACAAGTGACCTCTTCAATAAAACATTAATTTACTATTATTAATTATTTTATCGTAAAATGCTAATTGATACCAATGGCACAGTAAAACTGTTTTACATAATTTCAACCCATTAATAAATTATTAAATTAATATATTAAATTTAAAAATATCATGTTTGAATTTGTATTCTCAATCTCATTCTCGACTTTATATATGATAAATAGAACTAGTTAACAAGAAAAGTTAAATTGTAAAAAACGAATCATTGGGGTGAAAAAGAATCGACAGGCAAGCATTGAGCTACTTTCACCCCCACCCTTTAGATCATAACAATGCCATAATGTGAGGTTTGTTTTGGGTTTTTAGTGGTGACTTTTTAAGATCGATTTTTAAAATTCCGAACTAAAACCGATTTTAAATTTCAAAACTCAAAACCCGGTTTTTAAAACTCACCAAAGGCAATCATCATCATGTCATGTATTGGTGAAACAGCATCTAAGAGACCCACCCACTCACTCCACTCTACAAGATTATTTGGATTCTATAACTTGAGTTAGTTTAGTGTTTACAGGCAGGAGGGTGGGTAGGATGGTACATTTACATTACTCATGTATATGCACATACATAAAGTTGCATTGAAAGAGAATGCAGCTGTGACTTACTACTCTCTTTTGTCCTCCTCCAGATCTTCCCCTAGCCCGAACACATGATCCGGAGCAATCAAAACCTTCCTATCTTTCTCGGCCCCAACTATTACTCCTGCCCCCGTCAGGGATATCCCCTCTTCATCATCATCTCCCGTCTCGTACGCATACCTACAGTACCCCGCCCCCAATTTTCATCAATATTCATAGCAACTATTTTTTAACGAAATAATTGTTCACCATTGCAGTGAAGAGATGTGTTGGTCGATACAATCACAACAAACTAAAGGGAAAAATATAGCAGACAGCAGGTTACCTGGTAGGGTTATTTGAAGGAGCAAAAAGGAAGCATATCACAACCAACAGCATGAACGCAAGCGAAGTCCAGAAAGCTGGGATTATCCACGCTCTTCTCCATGATTCACTAAGGGGATCACTTGCATTGAAATACAACTGAACAAGTTGACACGAGTTTTAGCAATTATAACACAAAATCAATACAATGTCTGGATCTAACCAATTGAAAGATCTGAAAAAGAAAAGAAGAAACAACCTCATAGCCTATCCAAGCAACTGAAAGAAGAACTGATATTGCCAGAGTATTCGTAAACTTTCGATAGAGCTCAAGTTTGGCCATACTTCTCCGAATCTACAACAAACACATAGGCAGATGCTTTATTGTAATGATTTACTAAAACTAAAGAAAGGTACTTTACTGACATCCAATTAATAGAACTCACTACGCACTGCTCGATGATTATGTACACCCCACATACGAAATATATGACAACCATCAAGGTACATCATTTTTTTGCAGATTCAATGGGAGTGTTTTAATTTAGCAAATCAGACAACCAAGGTACAACCGTACAAGAGAACCTACAAGTTAAGGGATTATTTGCTCCTCTAAAGATTATGATTGCTAACTTCATATGGAGCGTACCAACAAACACCCTTTGCATAATATGCATATACACACTGAGGAACAAAAAAAACGAGGAAGACAAAGAAGGGCATGGTGTTGTATATAATCGGATATTAATTGCCGTGCTTGTTTCACTGATAAATTTTGTACAGCTAGAAAAGTTCAAATATTGATTAGAGATTCAACTTCGGAAGGATTTACATAGTTCGCAAGATGTATATCATACATGTATTGTCGTTTCACAATCACCTTCGACAAGTATAATGTGTGTGCTTTCCCCTCAAATAGATGAACTTTACTAAGGCAATAGTATCAGCGATTTTGCTACCTTACTCATTAGCGTATTGAAGTGACCTTGTTTAATGCAAAGGGGGTATTTTCATAAAATTATAAGTGATTATAATTTTTTCTAGGATTGCGTGTAAATTTGAGGGCTTTCAATTTAAATGCTTCTACTTAAATTAATCATCTAGAATACATAATCTAAAAGCTGAGAGGGGTATGCTTTTATCCTATTCTAGCTTCTCACTAATATTTCAATTTATTCAAATCTTTTACCAAACACTCAACATCTACTTCTTATAAATTTTGCACACTCATATGTTTCGCTATTAAGCAATTTTTCTCACAATCACTAAATTAAATCACTTCCTCAAAAGCATATTTTTTTGCAAACACCTCCTAAATCCTTCCCCGCCAACTCCCCAATCCCTAACCGAGACGCCCCTCCAAATTGAACAAACTCATCAATTCAAGAATTAAAAAAAAAAAATCCGGACACAGGATGCAAAAAGATGGGAAAATAACCTGAAGCTTCTCCAACGTTTTGGATAATGACGAAAATATCCAAACAATAAAACAAGCATCCAGAAGTGCTACTGGTAGTACCAAAAAGAGCCTGGTTTTTCCAGCAAAGTCATTGATATTTCCCAAATGCTCAACGAGCTCCAGAGCTTCTGATGCCATGAAATACACTATGCCAAGAAGTATCACTTTTCCCGATATGCCGCCTAGAGTTGGTCTCATAACACCATAACCCATAGAAACCACGAGGAGAAGAAGACGGGAGACCGTTTTCTTTATAGCAGTTGACGTAACAGCCCATAGCGTAATCCCAATCGGTCTGCTCCCAGTAGCATTAAAATTTGCATACTCAAAGTACCAAAGAGCCATTTCACACATTCCAAGACCAATCACAACTGTGATTTGATAATGCAGTTGTATTATATCTTTCCAATGTTGTACGAACCACAAAAACCATAAGAGACCAAGAACAAGATAGGCTAGAGACATAAAGCCATAAAACGTCATCAGCGGGGCCATTTTCCCGGGTAAATAACCTTCTGGATTTCTCCAAACAGTCCTTCCACTAATCCTCGTGCCTTTCAGCTTTGGGTCGCAAACCATAAAATAAAGATAATACATACCAGTTTTGTTAATCTCAACCGTTTGTAATACCATATTAGCCTCTTCATCTTTTCCCATAAACGGGATTTGTAATCTTTTTGGCCACCCGGGGTTGCTAGAATCGTCACGGATAATAACTTCTCCAACCTTGCAGACCCCTTCTTTAGCAAGAGTAGGGTTACAACATATTGCATTGGAGTTCATATATGCTCTCCCAATCTTATTGCTGTCTTTAACCTCAACTATAATGGCCTCCACCACTCCCGTACTCTGCTGCCACTCGTTTTGATCCTGGGCGATTTCCTTTGGTCTCCTAACTGTGATGGAATCGAACCTAAGAAAACGTAAAAATTTAAAATTAAAGTGAGTAAAAGTTAAACTTCTTGGATATTTGCAGGATTACTGAGACATGTGAGTGGAATTTTTTTATTTTGGACAGCATTTAGAACCCGCAGGCAGAGCCACCACATTTGACGAATAGCAGCAATAAATAATGACTTGAAGTTAAAACTAAGACATTTAAGACAAATGTTAATTTAACAACAATAATTACTTATTAATGATCAAGAGTACAAATTAGATCAGTAACAGACTATCTTATGTCTCTATTCTATACAACCTAGGCCAGTACGCATAAGGCACCACTTTAATAATTAAGTAGCAAAACGGGAGCAAATTTGCTGCAGATAGAACCCACCTTTTTTTTCAGAGTCTGACCGGTGAAGGAAACTTCATATCATGTCAATCTTTTGATTCCCTAAAATCTAGTAAAATCAGAATTGATATTCTGATCAACACTTAAAGTACGAATCAGACAAGAAATGAACTTCTATCAAATGTTAAAAGCCCTGAATTCGTAGAATCAAATCCAACCTAAGTGACTAATGCATATAATACGAATAATTCAATAAATGCAGGCAGAAAACTCAAAAGAGTAAAGCAATTAAACATGAAAAGAATAAGAGGCAAGGTTTAAGAATTAATGAAGAAATTTTAGTACACATCTTGCTTCTGTTTGAAAAGCATTTTACTGCTTTAGCTAGAGAGTTAAAGCAAAAGATAACAAGTTGCAAAATCGTGTAGGTAATTGAATAGTATAAATGCCACAGCTGCTGCCAAATTGCACGAGTAGAATCAAGCATATTCTAGTCAAAACTTGGATGGAAACGAAACGAGCAACACGTGTTCGACAATATTCCCATGTTAGTTTCCCCTGCCCAGTCTACGTAGGAGCTAATCGACATATAGTTATCAAATTTTATCCATTAAAATGCAAAACTCAATGTTTCTACTATAGTAGACCTAATATCCTTTAATTTTTAATTGCACTCCCTTAAAATGGACAACATAAACATTTGTTATATCTGCCAAAAGCTACTTAGCACCCTCTTAAACCAACAACTTAGATGGCCAAAAAACGTAACCTTCTAAAGAAACAATGCTGAGAGCCCACAACAAATTCAAGGAAACAAACGAAATAACAAAGTTGATCCCCAAATAATGCAGACTTAAATATCAGAAAAGGAGCATAAAAACCTAATTAAATTCTCGCAGCAATAAACCCCAAAAAAACCTCGTTACCTGATGAAGGATTTTCCGTTTAGGGGTTTAGTATTATCATCATTGGGCGATGTTTTCGGAGGATCGAGAATCTTGGAAGCGTAGAGACCTTCGCTGCCGCCGTGAAAGAAGTAAGAATTGAAGCGAGGGATGAAAGCTTCGTTCTTATACTCATGGATCGACGCTCTCACTCCATTTTCTCTCACTAAAACCAAAAGTAGCCAAAACCCTAGAAGCATTTGCATTTTCTTTATGTTGGTGAAACATAGATCGCAGCACTGAATGCCTCTCCTGAACATCATTTCCCTTTCTTTCAATTCTCGTCTATCCAGTGAAATTAAGTAGTGGCATTAAATGCGAATATATGTAGAATGAAAAACAGAGGAATCTGCAGAGAAGGAAGATGAAGAAGATCTATGCATTAGCTTGTTGTACTTTTAGCAGCTACTAGAACAACATGGAGAAGAAGAGCAACCCAACGATAAAAGGGCTGCTTTGCCTTTTATTTTATTTTTAGGAAATTCTTTTCACTCTCTAAATGGAAATTAGCAAAAGCCAAAAATGGGTATTTATTTGGTAAAAATAATTGGGTTGCTCACATAAAAGAAATTATCATAGTTTAAAATATTGCATAAAATTCTCAAGTTATGAAATATTTTGTTGTTGCAAATTCTCTCATACACTTTTTTTTTGACAAACAATTCTCTCATACACTAGTAACACTAATACACCTCTATTTTCAATTTCAATTTTATAATTGACTACACTCTCACTTTTGGTAATTTCACTCTCCACAAATTATATACAGTTGACCACACACTCATTTTTTTAAACTTCACTCTCACAAATTATATAAACAATTTACCACAGATATTTACACCTTATTTTTGTTGACTTCACCGCCTAAATTATTACTTATTTTTTAAATATTATTACCTAAAATTACTACAGTGCCCTTTTTATTAATTTACACAAAATATAATACAATCAAGCATAATTTATATATAAACAATTGATCACGGTTATTTACACTCCACTTTTGTTGACTTCGCCCCCCAAATTATTTTTTAAAAATATTTACACCTAAAATTACTATAGTGTACTTCTATTAATTTAAACAAAATATAATACAATCAATCTTAATTCATATATGCAAATTCTTATATGCACTCGCATGTATATACACTCTTCAATTTCATTAAAAGTTTGAGCATAATTTACTTTTTTCGGTGCAGACAATTAATGAGTCGCACAAATCTAATGAAATGTCATGATTATATGCCCACACAAGATTGAGGTGGACACCCATCAATTTTTTTACAAATCAATGATTTTGAGATTGAGAGGCCTAGAAGAAAATATAAAAAAAATACTTACATATCTGAATTTTGAGATTGAGAGATTTAAAAGAATATTGACAACGGAGAGGCGGCAGAAACGAGGAGGAGGCAACGAATCTGTTTTTCTAACTTACAATCGAAAGAGGGATAAACGACTTGGGACGCGGCGGAAGGAGGAGGAAGCGACGGGGGCTTGAAAAGTAGCCACGAACGGCGGCTTGGGACACAACCTTAGACGGACGGTGAGGCCTGGACGAAAGGCGAAGCAGACGCGCGTGAAATCGGCGAAACAAATGCGGCGACGACGAACGAGGCTATAGGGGTGAGACTTTGTGCGACAACGAAGAAAGGTTGTGGCAGCGAGGCTTTGAGCGGCAACCGACGAGGCTAGGAGAGGAGTGGGTGTCCCAAGCGGCGTATTTTATTTTTCACGCTATATGGTTTGAGAGAATAAGGGGAGAATTGTGGCTATGTAGGAGAAGGGTATCTTCGGTCTTTCATGAGGTGTGTGTGTGTCCTAATCGTAGGAGGTGTGCGCTAAAATCTCATGTGTGCGTATAACCGACTATTGATTACTGATTATTGTTCATGGTATTAATAATAATAGTTTTTTGTATTACTGAATATAATTAAACGTGTTGAATTATTTGCTATTGTATATATTGTTCATGGTATTACTATTTACTGTTCATGATATTACTGATAATTGTTTTTTGTATTACTGAATACAATTAGATGTGTGAAATTATTTGTTATTGTATAAAATGTTATTGATTAATGTTCATGATATTATTGATTCGTGGTATTACTAATAATTATTTTTGGTATTACTGAATATAATTAGATGTGTGGAATTATTTGTTATTGTATAAGATATTACTAATTACTTTTAATGGTATTACTGATTACTATTTATGATGTTACTAGTTATTATTTATTGTATTACCGACTATAATAAAATCATACCTATAATATTATTTTGTACTCCCTTCGTCCCCTACTTGATGATCCATTTTGCCATTTTGGGTGTTTCTTACTTGATGACACATTAACTAAAATAGCAGCAAAAACACTTTTAAATAATCCTCTTAAAACATCACAATATTACAACAAATGACACTATTTTATTACACTAAAAAGTAACTTTATTACTATTTATAAAGTTGAAAAGTCTTTACTACCCTCACTTTATCTTTCATAATAATAATAAACAATTAATTCGTTAAAATTCGTGTCCAATAGTTTTGTGTCATCAAGTAGGGGATGGAAGGAATATTAAAATTTAAAAAAATACACATGAAAAAATGGAAAATAAAAGCAGAAAAATAAAAAATAAAAAGTAAAAGGAAAAAAAAACGAAGAAATTAGAAGTTTGAAATAAAAACAGAAAAATGGGAAGAAAAAAGGAAAAAAGGAGGTGGGAAGAAAAATTAAAAAGAAAAAAAATCAAGATTTCTGGCTAATTTCAATAGTTTTTTTTTAATTATGTTTAACGATTTTTTTTCTAAAAATATGGGTGACTTGGTGGTGAATCGACGGTAACTCGGTAATGACTCGATTGCAGATTGTAAATATACAAATTAAGGTTGATTTTATTATATTTTGTGTAAATTAATAAAAAGATAATATAGTCTTTTAAATGTAATTATTTTTAAAAAAGTACTTTGGGTAAACTTATAAAATGAGAAGGTGCAGATAACTGTGGTAAAAAATTAATGGTGGGGTGAACTCATAAAATGAGCGAGTAGTAAAAAAAATATTGGATGAACTAATTAAATGAATGGGTGTAGATAGGGGTGTGCATCGGTCCAAAACCGGACCGGGACCGGAATTGATGCTAAAGGGCGGACCGGAGACCGGACCGTAATTAATCCGGTCCGGGTTTGGACCGGTTGGACCGGATTTTTTTTTTTTAAAAAAAATTTAAATATTTTTTCAAGTTTATGGAAGCAAGAACAAGATTGATGAATTTGTGTATGAAAATTAAAGTGTTTGCTCTTCATTTGAAAGGGGATTTCACATAAAAGGTCATTTCACCTAGTGTTTTTTTAAAAAAAGACATGATTCAAAATAGTTTCAGAATAAGGACAAAATGGCACATAAATGTACCATCATGCCCTTAATACATAAATTCGGAATTAATATGGAGAAATTATTTAAATGTTTGAAATTTAAAGCTGACTCTATCAGCTCATTAATTCCGAGAATTACGCAATTAAGAAAAACCTTCCTAAAATTAAATGAGAAGAAAAACAGGTTTGGTACTAAAGTTCTATCAGCTCATTAAAGCCCCCCGAATTACGCAATTAATTAAAACTTCCTAAAATTAAACTCTATCAACAACTCCGGTCAAACTTTGTAAATTTTGTGCAAAATTTTGGGGTTTTTCAATTTGTGAAGAAAGGAAACCGTGAAGTACGGAAGAAGACGAAGTGAGAAGTGAGAAGTGAGAAGAACATTTTGCTCCCTAGACCATGGTTGGAAAATTAATATAAAATCTAAATCTGCATAATAAAATGAATAATGCAGAACAATGAAATCTAAAACTGCATAATAAAATGAATAATGCAGAAAAAATAGTACGGTGTCTTCATATTAGAATGTGATTATGCAGAAATACGTATACATATGCAAAATAAGATCTGCATTATCCCTTGACCAAACCAATAACAAATAATCATGAACTACATTTCAGCAACACGCACGTAAATCATCACAATTTCACGAAAACAGAGCAAAATTGAACCTAAATTAAAATCATCTCAAAAAATCCTAAATTCTTTGCAAATTATGTGTGTACGTGTGGAATTAATAATCATACCCTTGGCAAAACTCTTCATCTGACCCTTGGAATTAAAAGTTTCTACTGTATCTCCGGCGGCTTCGCGTCCGTCATCCATAATGAAGAAATCGGTGAAGTTTGAATCCCCTAGGAATATAAAGAAACGATCGTGTGGAAAGTCTCTTGATCGTGTGCAGTCGAAAGAACAGATCGAGGAAACAATTATGGAAGAGCAAAGGAGACGAGACCTTATAGCCATGGCCGTCGTTGAAAGAGAGGAACAAGCCTCTAAGCAGCAGAAACTTTGAGAATCATCGGAAATCAGTTTTTGGGCGTGAGGGGTCACCCAAAACTGAAACAGGAACTAAAAGAAGAAAAAGATCCCTCGATTTCAAGAGGAAATCGAGGATTGTTGCTTCACCAATCTGAAATCTATGGCCAATCGTTTGTAGATGCAGCGGGATTATGTTTGATTCATCATGGATTAACCAAAAAGCTTGAAGATTTGAGTTTTCCGGCTAAGAAACCCGTTCTTTAATTATTAAATTAATAAATTAACCAAAAATCTATGGCGACAAATAAGGAAGATGAAGACTTGTTATTTAATTGTTAAATTAATAAATTAATTTCCATATTTAAATATAAGGGTATAATGGGTTATTAACATGCGTTTTTGTCCTTTTTTAAAAAGATTATAAAAGTTGTCTTTATTTAAGAAGCTAGGTGCCTAAATGGCATTTTTTATAAATTTTCTCCATTTGAAATCAATCTACGCCAATATGAATTTGTTTTACATTATTATTAATGATCTTTTGACCCTAAAAATAAATTAAATATGTTTGTTAAATTATATATCACCAATTACTTGATTTTGAAAAATAAATGAGACTTAATTAGTGAAAAAATATAAAAAAAATAAAAAATAAAAATTACGGTCTGAACCGGTTCGGACCGGAAAATTCCGATCTAGGACCGGATCGGAAGACCGGAATCCAAAATTTGCCGGACCGGAGACCGGACCGGAAACTAACCGGTCAGTCCGGTTCCGATCTTTTTTCCGGTCCACTCGCATGTACCTAATAATCACCCTTTGTTGTTGATTAAATTAAGGGAATTTTTTCTTTTCTTTCAAAAAAATTAACAATTTTATCTATTTTTTATTTTACATTACGTTGTCCGTGATAAAATAAATATGAAAAGAAAGGAAAAATAGGTGAAATTGCTAACTCGTTTCTTTTAAAAATGGAGAATTCACTTGATTTAACAAATTATAGGGAAATTTTGTGTGATTTTCAAATCATAAGAAAATTTCACACAAAAATTTTATGCCAAATATCAAATTTTGGTCTATACTTTTTATTTTTTATTAATTCTAGAATATACTTTTTTTTTCTCAAATGATATCCATACTTTTAATTAGTACTTAAAAACATCTTCATTCTCATTTTCTGGCAAAGCTCAACTGACGTGGTCTTCGGATTCCACGTGGATTGTTGACGTAAATATAATTAATTGTTAGAATAATTTATAATATCCCACATTTTTCATTTTTCATCAATTTTGGTCCATATTTTTCATTTTGTATCAATTATAACCCATACTTTTCATTTTTAATCAATTTTAATCAGTTCTTGAAAACTTCTTCAACCATAGTTTGTGCATGGGTTGTCTTATTGAACGTCTAAAACAAATTGATTGTAACTTGAAGAAATGCACTTATCAAATATTTGCAGGCAATTTTCACACTAATCAAAGGTTTGGGATAATCATCCGTGATGAAGATAGGATGGGACATTCATCCGGGGTAAAATGATGATAATGAGGGATTGCTTCAAGATGGAGGTGGGGGAGGCGATGGGGTTATTTGAGGCCATGTCGTGGTTAAAAGAGCTTCATTTGGATGGGTACGTAGTGGAAGGGGATGCAAAAATTGTGGTGGACGCAATAAATTCGGGAGACGCCATTGATTCAGTGTTTTTGGTGACTATATATATGCATGCTTGTAGAGTTTTGTTAGCTCAGTTCACGAATGTTACAATCTCTTTTGTTAGAAGGTCAAGAGTACAAATGTTGTTATTGTCATTGTTGGATAGGCTCACCGTCATTTGTGATTAGATTATCTACTTCTATATGCTCTTTGAGTAATTTTGAGTTTGTTTAATTTTGTAATATCTTTGTAGCAAGAAAAGTTTTTTATGTAATTTTAATTTGTTTAGCTATGTGTTGATATCTTTTTTAAAAAATAATATATTTATGTTATAATTTATACTCTCTTCATCCATATAAAGTGTGTATTTTTTTTGTTGTCCACATAAAGTGTGTATGTTTTTTTTTTTTGGAAAGTATACTCCACCATACTTATTTTATCTCCTCTTTACTTTATCTATTTTATTTTCTACTTTACTTACTGTTGTACGTGCTTTCGTCGAGTTGACTCGGATGTGGACTATTTGTTAGCACGAGACAAACATGTATTATGATCGGGGTTTATTACGTGTTTAGGGAGTATTTATGATTATCTTGATGATCTTAATGAAGAACAAAGCAAGAACAAAGATGTAGCTTCTTGGAGAAGCTAAAAGCTTGAGAGCTTGGGAGTGTTTATTGCTTGGGTTGGGGTGATTTGGTGGAATTGTGTAACTTGTGTTTACAAATGAGCTTTTTAGGCATTATATAGTGATTTTTGGGGGCTGCCCGCCCTTTACACGTGGCATGCCCTCATTGGACCTATCTTCTGCCCGAAAAGGTGATTTGATGGCGCATTTAATGCTAAACCGCCTCCGGTGGTCGTCCTCGCCAAGATGCCGAGGAGCTGGGCCACGGTGGTCGCTGGAGGACCTGATCATCTTGGAAAGTGGTCGCCCAGACCTTCGAGGTGTATGGTCGCCACGCTCCATGCTGTCTCCCAAAGCTTCAACACTTAGACTTCTCTAGCTAAAATAGGCGCGTGCTCGCCACACATTTGGGCGAGCAGCTAACTAAAACATGTGCTCGTCAACATCTTTGAGCGAGCACTTAAACATATTAAATACATTTATTCTATTACATTTTCTTGGTCTTGTTGACTAGTCGTCGCACGACTTTGTTGACTAGTCCTCGCCACGTAAGCTGGTGACTAGGATTGTCTTGTCAAAGATTGACTTCTTTGACTAGGTATAACACTTACTTTATTTATAAACAAACAATATTTTTTAAAAGATAGCGAAAAGAAACAAGTACAATGTACATGACAGAGGGAATACTTAATATTATGAAACAATAATGTTATGATTTTTCAAAATCTTTAACCCTTAACAAAGCAAAATCAGCTTTTATTTCGGGTAGGGCTATCTAAGATAACATCTTGATAGCCTTTAAGGCAATTCACGGAATGAAGAACTGGAGGAGAGGGAGTCGTGGTGACGTAGCTCTGAAAATTGACATTAGTAAGGCCTACGACATAGTGGATTGGACATTCCTTGAAGCTATTTTGAGAAAGTTAGGTTTCTCCGAAAAATGGATGCTCATGTGTGTGAGGACGGTACGCTACTCATTCAGGGTTAACGAATATAAGGTAGGCCCTATTAATCCAGGTAGAGGCTTGCGACAAGGAGACCCCCTATCCCCTTATTTTTTTATTTTGTGTGCGGAGGAGGGCCCGTCGGCAGCACTAAATCAAGCGAGTACTGTGGGGGTGTTACATGGCAATCGAGTGTGCAGACATGCGCCGGAAATCACACACTTACTTTTTGTCGACGATAGCTTGCTATTTTATAGGGAAACGGCGGAGGAATGTGGCAACTTAAAAAATATCTTGAATTCATACGAGAGAATATCGGGACAAGCAATAAATTACTCCAAATCTGGAGTTTTCTTTAGTAAAAATGTCATTAAGAATAGAAGGGCAGAGATTAAATCTATATTGGGGGTGTTTAATGGTATTAATACGAGCTGCTATCTCACTACAAAAAACGCGCGCTTTTGGGACGGACACATGCTGACGGATTTTAGTCCGTCAGCATTTCCGACGGATATGCTGACGGATTGAAAAGTCAACATCAATGCTGACGGATTTCCGTTCCGTCAGCATTTGCCGAGGGAAATGCTGACGGATTTCCGTTCCGTCAGCATTTACCGAGGGAAAATGCTGACGGATGTTTTGAAATTTGTATCCTGACGGAAATGCTGACGGATTATCCGTCAGCAAATGGCATGTTGATTTCGCACCGCCTCGTTTTCCAATAAGGTAACCGTTGGCTTTAAAGTCGGCGGTTACCGAGGGAAATGCCGACGGAATATCCGTCGGTATTTCTTTTTTTTTTTTAATATATAAGGGCCTCAAATCAATCAGATCCTCGTTTTAGAGAAAAAAAAAGGGGCGTGCGTGAGGATTCGGTGGGGAAGACGAAGACGAGGACTTGGCCATTGAAGCAAATTTCTTCGATTACATTGATACGGTACGTTTTCTTAATTAGTTCTATTACTTAGTTTTAATACTTATATATGTTTATGCATGGATATATGTAAATATGAATAATTTAATGTTGATTTGCATGTTATATTGATTTAGTTAGTTGTTAAAATATTATGATCATGTTAGTATGTACGTTAGTTAATTTAATTTGTTGATTAAGAATAATTTTGATAGATCGAGTAGTTTTTTAAGGTTAATTAATTAATTAATTGTTATATGTATACATTAATTAATTGTTATATAGTTAATTACTAGTTTAATTTAATTGTGTAATTTTGATATAGAATATTTTTAATGTAGGTAGTGCATGTTTGAATCAATTGTTTAAATTAGTTTAGATATAGTGGTTCGACCGTTGGATCACGTTGTAATTAGGAATATGTTGATTAAATTAGGAATACGCTATATTAGTACAAATTTTTAATTAGGAATATGTTCATTAAATTGATAATTATTGACCCAATTAGAAAATTATTATTTTAATTAGTTTTAGGTTTGTTAATTTAGGAATATATATGTTCAATTTTTTATTATTGATTAAGTTAGGTAGAAAAATAATAATTAAATTAGGTTATTGTTGATTAAATTAGGAATATGTTGATTAATTAAATTAGGAATATGCTATATTAGTAAAAAAATTAAATTAGGAATATGTTCATTAAATTGATAATTAGAAAACTCCAATTAGAAAAGTATTATTTTAATTATGTTTAGATTTGTTAATTTAGGAATATGTTAATTTAGAAATATTTTTAATGTAGGTGATGCATGTTTCAATCAATTGTTTAAATTATTAGTTAATTAGATGGTTCGACGGTGGTATCACGTTGTAATTAGGTTATATATATATTGTTTTGATTTAAATTAGGAATATGTTGATTAAATTAGGAATATGCTATATTAGTAAAATTTTTAAATTAACAATATGTTCATTAAATTAATAATTAGTAAAATTATGTATTTTTTATTGATTGAAACAGATGAGTGAACAAGTACCGAATCAGGGTTCGGGTTCACGTCGTAGGTCGTCACTTTGGTCACGTTCAAGGAGGTCTCGGGATGAATCAGTTCCTGTGACGGCTCCTCCTCCTCCTCCTGTGGCAGTGTCGCCGCCGCCGCCGACGACTACGATGTCGGTTGGTTCGTCATCCTCTTCTCGTCAGCATCCTGTTCGAGACAAAAGGAAAGAGATTGACATCGTTTCAGGAGCGTAAGTCAATAATTCTAATGTTTGATGAGATTCAATAACGATTAACTTTATTTATTTATTTATAATGTGTTAGTTTATAAATTTGTTAATAATTTTACAGGTTGGTGCCCGGTAATGAGGTGTCCAAGATGTGCACAAAATCCTTTAAGGATTGCAAGATTTCTAAGGGTGCTATCACTTGGTCGAAGGTGCCACAATCTAAAAAGGATGAATATTTCGACGAGTTCCAGGTATATAATTACAATATTTAAAGTTTATTAAATAACTAATTATTCATATTATTTGATAAATATGTTGAATATTTATTTGTATAGAAAAAGGCCCGTTGGGATACGGCGATCTACTCGGACGCCGCTATTTACGAGAAGTGGTACAATCTTTGTTCTACTCGGTACACGAACATGATGTACGACTGGAGAACGGCCTGGCGTGATCGTGACGTGAATCGTGTTCTGGGGAAAGACGAGGATGGTGTTGACCTGTGGGAGTCGTTGGTTGAGAAGTGGATGGACCAGGCTTACCAAGAGAAGTGTGACAAAGCTCGGGCCAACCGCAGAACCGACGTTGGAGGCGGGATGGCAGTGCATCGGGGGGGAGCTCGGTCCGTCCTCGAGCAATCACTTGCTATCGTAAGTTTTCATTAATTTTTAAAAATGAAATAATTATAGTTAATTATTTTATATTAGTTATCTAAATTAATTTGTATATGTTTATTTGATACGTAATAGGAGCGGGAGACTAGACGTCCACACACCCACTTGGATCGGATGAGTCTTCTTCATCCGTTTAATACCGATACACAGACGTCCACCTACGGGCGCACTACTGACCTCCACGTAAGTTTAATTAAATTTATGTATTAATTACATTATATATATATATATATATATAGATAATTAAATTAATTTTAATTTTTTAATTATGTAGTTGAGCGTCCAACAGAGGATTGAAGAGGCCGAGACGCAAGCCACCGCCACGACTACTGCTGAATCCGGAAGCAGCGGTACCCCTCCGGTTGTCGACGTGGACCAGTGTTACCTTGACGTTGCCCCGACCAGGAAGGGAAGGGTCCTTGGCCTTGGTGGGATGAGCAGCGCCGTGAGGACACCAAGTGGTCGGTCGGCCCGGAGTGCATCGCAGCCGTCTGTATCCTCCACTGCCGTCCCGGATCCGAACTTCATGGCAACGTTCGAGAACTACTTCCGTACCTGGAGTACCAATGCGGGTCGGACGTTGGGGATGTCTGCTGAGCAGATCGAGGCCGTCTATCAACAGACGATGGGGCAACCACCGCCAGCTCCAGCTCCAGCTCCAGATCAAGCTGCAGGTCAAGATGCAGGTCAGGCCGACGGTGGCGACGTCAACTTGAATGAGGATGTGGAACAATTTTTTAACTTTCCGGGCACTAGCAACTATCCTGGCAACTATCCTGGCAACTATCCTGGCAACTATACTGGTTGAACAATTTGAACAATTTAATTTTGTGTTGAACTAATTTATTTTTTTGTTGAACTTATTTAATTTTCTGTTGAACTTATTTAATTTTCTGTTGAACTTATTTATCTTTATGTATATATTTATGTTTATGTTGAAAAATATGTTGAACTATATATTGCAGTTTATTTGTGTAGTTTATTGGTGTATAGATGAAAATAGGGTGCATTCATTTGTTTCATTGAGTACAAAATAATCTCATTTAGAGTGCATTCTAGATATAGATTTAAACCACTTGAAGAGTGCATTTTAGTACAAATTAAAATAGCCTCATATAGAGTGCATTATACATATATTTAACCAAACCACTTGAAGGTGGTAGATGCAACCATGAGAACTAGCACAATCAAAATGATTTTGTTCACTTTGATTAAATCCTTGATTTCTTCAGCCAAATTCTTGATTTCTGTAACCAATTTCTTCATCTCTTGAGTCATTTTCTTCATGTCTTCAGTTTCTTGGTCACTTTGATTAGATCCTTGATTCTTGTCAACACCACAGTTTTCTAGAGTATCAGCCCATACAAAGAAACCACATCCACCACCACAACCATCACTTAGGGAGTCAGGACAATTATGAAATATCCTCCCTTTACTTCTAGGTTGTTTAGAAGCATATGTACGACATGCCTTTCCACAATAACAAACAAGGCCTTGCTGAAATCGAATAGAAGATGAAGAAGACATGATATTTCTTTGCAAAATAGAAAAAATCGAATATGGTGTGTGTGAGCTTTGTGTTGTTGCTATATATACAAAAAATTGAATTAATTAATAAAAAAAAAAAAATAATAACACGCCAAATGCCGACGGAATTAAGTTTCCGTCGGAATTCACCATTTAATAAATGCCGACGGATAATCCGTCGGCATTTATCTTTACTGACGGAAATTTTGGGCGGTGAAATGCCGACGGAATTAAGTTTCCGTCGGAATTCACCATTTGATAAATGCCGACGGATAATCCGTCGGCATTTATCTTGACTGACGGAAATTTGGGCGGGTGAAATGCCGACGGAAAGATAAGTCCGTCGGCATTTCCGTCGGGAATTCCCTAAAACTTTCTTTTTTTCCACTTCACTTTCGTATTGCAAATTTACACCCAAACTTTCTACTGCCTAATTTTTTTATGCTCATGCTCGGGTATTCAGAAACATCAAATTACGGTACATTTTCTACCATTTTTAATTTACTCTATATATAAAATTCAATATAATGTAATTACATGTGTTATATATATCATAAGTTTTGTTTGAATTTATTATAAGTTTAGTTTAGTAATGTGTTGCTCCACTTAAATGTTTAGCAGATGGATTTGCCTGACCGTCGTTGGATGTATTGTACTCCTAGAATGATTAGAGGAAATGTGAATGTGGAATTTTATAATGAACTCGTGTTATTTGTTGAATTTGCAAAAAGCCAGCCACATTACATGAGTGGAAATTGCATTAGGTGTCCGTGTAATGCTAAGAAATGTCAGAATAAGCAATATAAAGAGATTGATGAGGTCCTAGTGCATATTGTGAAGAATGGTTTCGTTGATAATTATTATAATTGGACTAGTCATGGCGAAACACGTTGGCCTTATAGATTTGATGAAGTGTTTTACTATTACACTACTGGAATCTATCAACTTGAAGCAAATTTCGATCATGTTGGCACTAGTAACGAGGTAGAACAACGGTTTGGGGACGAAGAACAACAGTTTGGGGACGAAGAACAACATTTTGGGGACGAAGAACAACAGTTTGGGGACGAAGAACAACAGTTTGGGGACGAAGAACCGAATATGTATCAAACAATGATCAGGGAAGCTGGTTTTTCAAACATGGAAGAGGAGCCGACGAATGAGGCATTTCGTTTTTATGAGATGCTCAAATTAGTCGAAGAAGATTTATATCCGGGTTGTGAATCTCACTCACAGTTGTCATTTAATGCACGACTCATGAACATTAAGACCGAGAACAAGCTTTCTAACAGGGCATATGAGCAAGTGACACAGTTATGCAGTGAAATTTGTCCTCAAAATAATAAGGTGCCTACGACGTTTCATCAAAGCAAACAAATGTTGAAGAATGTTGGTTTGCCGGTTGAGAAGATTGATTGTTGTGTGAAGGGTTGCATGTTATATTGGGGTGACGAAGATAGCAGTCTGAACATGTGTAGATTGTGTGGCCATCCCCGGTACAAAGAGGCACGTCGAAAGGGACCTGGTGGTCAATCGAAGAAGACAAAGAAGAAAGTGCCATATAAGAAGATGTACTACCTTCCTATCATTCCTCGTTTGATGAGATTATATCAATCAAGTGCCACTGCACAACACATGACGTAGCATGCTACAGATTCCTCTTCGGCTGAGTCGAGGGAGATGCGACATCCGGCAGACTCAGAGGCCTGGAAACATCTTGACAACGTGTTTCCAGATTTTGCTTATGAACCGAGGAATGTGAGATTAGGTTTGTGTACTAATGGTTTTGCACCGTTTGGGATGCATGGGAAGCAGTATTCTTTGTGGCCGGTGATACTGACTCCGTATAATCTTCCTCCGTGGATGTGCATGAAACCTCAAACAATGTTTCTGACTGTATTGGTGCCTGGACCAACGAATCCAAAGGACAAACTGGATGTTTATCTCCAACCTCTTATAAAAGACTTGATCTTCTTATGGGAGAATGGAGTCCAAACGTACGATGTTTTTAGAAAGCAGAACTTCACGATGCGTGCTGCTCTTTTATGGACCATTAGCGACTTTCCTGCATATGGTATGTTGTCCGGGTGGAGTACGGCCGGAAAGAAAGCATGTCCGTATTGTATGGAGAATTCTGAAGCTTTCAGTCTCCCGGTGAGTAGAAAAGTTTCATGGTTCGATAATCACCGTAGGTTCTTACCTCAAGGTCACCCGTTTCGAAGAAATAAGAAGAACTTCGTAAAGAACAGAGCAGTCACAAACAATCGACCTCCACTTCGAGATGGTATTTTATACATTTATTTAATGAGTATTTAACGTATATTTATCTATTGCTTTTAGTGTCACTTATAATTTACTCTCCGTACAGGACGTAGGTTGTTATATGAGATTCAGTGGACGGGGTTGAAAAAAAGTACTGAGGAAAATGCAGCGGAACACAACAGAAGAATTGAGGGTGGTTGGAACAAAAGGAGTATTTTTTGGGACTTACCATACTGGAGTTCACTATTGATACGACACAATTTGGATGTGATGCACATTGAAAAGAATGTGTTTGACAATGTGTTCCACACAATCATGAACACCGAAGGCAAGACGAAAGACACTCCAAAGTCTCGGGAGGATTTGGACACTCTTTGTCGCCGTCCAGAGTTGAAAAAGGATGAGCGTACAAGTAAATTTCCAAAGGCTAGCTACACACTGGATAAGCCACAAAAACAAAGATTGTGTAGGTGGATAAAGGAGTTGAACTTTCCGGACGGCTACGTGTCGAACTTGAGTCGATGCGTAGACACAACAACGGTTAAGGTTGCAAGGATGAAGAGTCATGATTGTCATGTGTTTATGCAACGCTTGATACCGATTGCGTTCAAGGAACTTCTTCCTAACAATGTGTGGAGGGCTATCACTGAATTAAGTCTATTTTTTAGAGATTTAACGGCTACAACGATCACGATCGATGATATGATTCGTTTAGATGAAGACATTCCAGTGATTTTGTGTAAGTTGGAACAAATTTTTCCACCTAGCTTCTTTAACTCGATGGAACACTTACCCGTTCACTTAGCGTATGAAGCGAGAATTTGTGGTCCGGTGCAATACAGGTGGATGTACCCATTTGAAAGGTAAAATCTTACTTTTTTTTTTATTTCATTACAATTACACATGCATTCTTATAAGTTTTATATATATATATATATATGTGTGTGTGTATATCAGGTATCTCTACAACTTGAAACGTAATGCTAAACAAAAGGCAAACGTTGAAGCATCGATTGTGAATGCTTATTTGAATGAAGAGGTTGGCATGTTTTGTTCTTATTACTTTGAAGACCACGTCAACACAAAGTTAAGAAGTGCTCCACGTAACTTCGGTGGTACATCCGCTGACGATATCAGTGAAGAGGTCGATGGAATGCTATCCATATTCAAGTCTAAGGGACGGCCAATAGGAAAACCCACTGAACGATATTGGGAGACGAACTCGGAGGCGGAAATAACACAAACGTATGTGTTATTGAATTGTGATGAAGTTCAGCCATACATCGAGTAAGTATTTCATATATAAATCGTCTATTTAAATACCACTTCATTTATGTCATTTAATATTAACCAAATTTTTGAATGTTGTGATAGGATGTACGCTCAAGAACTACGACGAGCAGAACCAAACATCTCAGATGCATATATAGATGCTCGTATTCAACGTGAATTTTCCCGATGGTTCGAACGTTATGTGAGTACCATTTAATTAATTATGTTTTACGTAAATAAATTAATATTTATTTTAATTAATTTTAAATTGAGCCGTATAGGGACGGGATAACGCTCTAGACAGTCCATTCTTACGAGATCTCAGCAAGGGACCACTACGTCGTGTAAAGACTTACAACGGTTATATTGTGAAGGGCTACAGATTTCATACGTCTGGGTATGCATCGACAAAGGGGACTACCAACAGTGGCGTCTGCGTTAGCAGTGCGAATTACAATGCAGATGCAAGTGATTACTTTGGGGTGTTACGGGAAGTCGTCGAAGTAGAATATCCAGGATATCCAGCAAAGACTGTAGTGTTGTTCAAGTGTCATTGGTTTGATTCAGGCCATCTAGGAACAAGAATTCACCCGGAGTACAAGCTCGTTGATGTTAGTTCGAAAAGGACGTATGTTGCGGATGATCCATTTGTATTTGCCCATCAAGTATCTCAAGTATACTACTGCACATATCCGGGAGCTCCACGTGGTTATGAATGGCACGCTGTTTGCAAAGTAAAGGCAAGGTCAATGGTAGAAGTCCCTAAAAAGGACAGAAATACTGAAGATGAATCTCCATTTCAAACAGAACAAATAGAGACTCCAACTGAAGTCTTTACGAGAAATTTCAATCTTTCTGTACCCTTGACGGCTGCAAATCCCCAATTAATCGAAATTGAAGGTGAAGAGGAGGGGGATGAAGAAGAGGATGAAGAGGAGAATGAAGATGAGGATGAAGAGGAGAATGAAGAAGATGAGGATGAGGAGGAGGAGGAGGATGAGGAAGATGATGATGAGGAGGAGGAGGATAATGACGAAGAGGAGGATGAAGACGATGAAGATGAAAATTAATTCAATTAATGTAATGTATTTATTTCTTATTTTATAAAAGTTAATTAATTATTTATCATTTAGGTACAAATTATAAAAATTAAATTTACTATAAATATAAGCCACAACCAATATATTTATTAATATATGTGGAAGAAATGAATTTCGTGATTTTTTTAAAAAATATTTTGGTAATTTAGTAAGTATATAGAAAAAATTGAATTATTTAAAAAAATAAATAAAAAAAATTGCCAAAATGCTGACGGAATTCACTTTCCGTCGGTATTTACTTTTTGAAAATACCGACGGATTATCCGTCGGTATTTACCCTTATATAAAACCTCAACCTAGGGTTTTCTTTCCGAAATTTCCTCTCTCCCACCTCGCCTCCCTCGCCCAGCAACGCCGCCGCCGCCGCCTCCTCCCCCACCCAAACCTCTGTATCCACCTTCTCCCCCCACTCCTCCTCCCTCCTTCCTCCCCTTTTACCCGAAACAAGTAGGATTTTTTTTTCGGCAAGTGGCCGTCGCCTCTCTCGCACAGTGGCGGCGCCTCCTCCTCCTCCCCTCCGCCGTCCTCTCTCCGCGTCGTAAACCATCGTCCGCTTTCCTTTTCTCTCTCGCACAGTGGCGGCATATGGCTCATGTAGTTGTTTCCCTTTTCTCTGCCGTGGTACGCTTTCCTTTTTTTTTTTGAGTTGTCAATTTGTATTTTGTTGTTTGAACAAACTGATTTGATTTTGTATTTCAGTTTCGAAATACAAAACAACGAATTGTGGGCTCAAAAGCAAAGACGAGGCCTTACTTCCGATGCTGTTCTCATTCCACTTTCGATTCAGATGCAATGCGTGATTTAATCATTCCAGATTCCAAGCTATTCACCCACGCATCTTTGAACACATGTATTTTTTTACCATCCCCCACCACTTCTCTACTCCAACACATAGAGCGCCATGTATAAGAGGGATTCGAGCCCACTCCTGCTTCCATAATAAATTCATGCTTAAAATACCTGGATTTTAAAATTCTAGCAATCAATGAAGTTGGGTTACTCATAATTCTCCATACTTGTTTTCGATTTTAAAATGCCTGCTTTACTACTCTTTCCCCCCTCTATTTGTTATAGATTCTAGTGTAGTATATGTAATTTATTGGTTTGTAATTTACAATTAAAAATATCTCCCGATAGACTTGCATATATAGTGCAGTTGGTTAGAATTTCTGTTATAAATTAAAGCCTAAATTGTATCCATGCATTATATTTCGACAAACCAAATCCAATTAATTGTGGTCGGAAAATGAAATTCTGGTCGGGGCCTCCCCGGCCACCCATATTTTTTTTATTAATATTTTATTTTACTGACGGATATTCCGTCGGTAAAATGCCAACGGATATTCCGTCGGTCAATGGCGACGGATATTCCGTCGATATGTGAATTTCGAAATCATATTTTTTTATTCATTTTTTTGTTTTACTGACGGATATTCCCTCGGTAAATTGCCGACGGATATTCCGTCGGTCAAATGCCGACGGAATTTCCGTCGGCATGTGAATTTCGAAATCAATATTTATTCAAAAATTAATTTCTTTTATAATTATTTTAATTCATTCTAATTTATTTTATAATTATTTTAATTCATTCTTTCCGACGGAATTACCGACGGAATATTGACCCGGTTTGTTAAACGGGTTGTCCGAAATACCGACGGAATATCCCTCGGTAAATCCGTCGGCCATTCCGACGGAAAATCCGTCAGCAAATCCGTCAGAAATTCCGACGGAATTCAAAAATCCGTCGGTAAAAAATATAATATTGCCATGCTTGCAAACATGGGTTGGCGACTAGTAGTGGATCTGAATGCCCTGGCCGGTTTGCCGAGTTCTAAAGGCGAGGTATTTTCCGGTCCGGGGGGAATTCATAACATGACCGAGTGAGGGGTGGAATCCGAGTTATACCTGGAAAAGCATCAACGTCAGTCGAGAAATTATTAAAGATGGACTGCAATGGAAGGTGGGTACAGGAGATGCCATCAGAGTATGGGATCGATCGTTTGGTGACTTCGGAGTGTGTGGAGGGACTGGAAAATCTGAGGTACATTTGATTGAGGAATTATTCCTTAACACGGCTCAACGGACATAATGATTTGGGCTCTTGAGAAGCGATTAATGCAGCTCAGCTCGGACCCGACATTAATTATTCGAGGGAGCTGGAATGCCATATGGAAACTCAATGTGCCCCAAGAGAGCTAGCTGGTTTGGAGAGTGGCACGAAACTACATCCCAACAAAATGCAATCTATACGTACTCTAAGAGGGTGATGGAAGAAATTGATTGTGGAGAAAATGGGGAAAACAGCTGGCTGGCATATCTGTCTTTGCAAGAAGGTGCTGGGAGGTGGCGGGTTTGTGGACTAAAGTGGAACATTGTTTGCTAAATGTTGATAACATCCGAGATTTTGTGTTTACAATGGTGGAAAGCATGAGTATGATTGATGCAGCAAAATTTGCAATGATGCTTTGGCAAGTGTGGAAAGAAAGAAACTCCAATGTGTACGTGGAACAACACCCATAACTCTCCGATTCAAGTTGTGCATTTATCTGCAAGCTACTGGTTAGAATGGAGCACAACGTGTGAGAAAATAGGCAACAAAGGGGAGAAATTATATAGCTGGGACTGGTTTGGGCCTTATACTAAGAGATTCTGAGGGACAAATTGTTAGGGGAAAATCAAAGGTGTTCATGGGATATTTTGAGGTCTTGATAGGAGAGGCAATGGGTTTTTATGAGGCATTATCATGGTTGGAGGCGCTGGGAATTGACAATTTTATCATAGAGGGTGATGCTAAACAAGTAGTTGACGCTATCAATTCAACAAACATAACACTTTTGGAGATTATATAGCTGGTTGTAGAGCCCTCTAATTGGCCCAATTCACGGATGTAACGATTGTTTTTGCTAGGCGAGGTGCCAACATGTTGGCTCACACTTTGGCTAGAGAAGCTCGTAATTTCGATAATAATTCTTGTTGGGTAGATTCCCCGACGATTGTGGTTGGACTACCTACTCTGTCTTGCATTTGCAATAATGAAAACTAAGCGATTAAGTTTTCAAAACAAAAAAAAAATCTACAACTCATTTTTTTTAAAAAAAATTAAGATTATCAGCAGTTGGTCTAGCTTAAAGTTGAGCTTTTGTTGCTGAAGCTATACATGTATGAAATTCATTTCTGACAACGATATATGTCTGGTACATAATTTTTAAAAAAAGGTTTAGTTCATCTGATTTCATACACTTTTAAGTTTGACATTTATGATGCTTTGCTATGTTACTTGGTTTACTTTTTTTCCTTTTCCTTTAACATTATTATTATTATTATTATGGTTAATTGAAAAATAAATCTCGATTTTTACAAAAAAAAATTATCATAATATATGTTTTTTAATGAATGTAAGATAAATAACAAAGTTAAGAAAAATAATACTCCCTCCATCTACCAAATGTAGTCTCATTGGAGTGGGCATAAGTTTTAAGAAAAAGGTAAATAAAGTAGATAAAGTAAGGATATTATAGGGTATTGTGAGGTTCATTGTGAATAAAGTGATTGTTTGTGAATAAAGATGATGACAAATTGAGTAATTAAGTGATGATTGAAGGGTAGTAGATTTCATAAAGTGTATGAGACTACATTTGGTGGATAATGAATATATATAAGGCAAATAAGACTATATCTTGTGGACGGAGGAAATAACATGTAGTTGTTTCCAAATAATATATAACATTCATCAACAAAAAATAAAAATATGTATTTTACCTTATTAACAAGCAAAATATACATATTGTTGTAGGATAAGGACATTCTAAAAACTCCATTATTATTGAAATTTCTGGATAACACAAATAGTAACCTCAATATGATACAATTAATCTAGTCTTATTAGTATTATTATTAGGGATTTTTTAAATCAAGTTTTTTCCCTCAAACATTGCTTTACGCTGGCACGTAGAGAGATCATAAATTTGAAAAAAAAAACCATAATAATTATAAGACTAAATTAATATATAGTATCATATTTAGCTTCATTTATTCATACTAATTGTGTTATCCAAGAAGAACTCTCCAATGATACGGGAGTTCTTTAGAATAGTAGAACAAAAATACTTGTTCATAAGGAAAAGATAAAATTCATATTTTCATTTTTCTTTGTTGTTGAATGTTATATAGTATTATTTAGAATCAACTGCATGTTATTTTTTATTTTCACACATCATTAAATACATGAATGGTAAAAAGTAAAAAAATGATGATCTACCGAGCAAAAATCCTGATTCTTCGAGTGTGGTTAGAAGAAAATATACAAAGGTTTGACTTTTATCGAATTTCTAGTACTCTAAGAAGTAGACTGTTGTTTTGGAGTATGGGGAGTAGTGGACATAGAAGCAATTTAGCTACTAAAACACTAAAACTTCTATTGTACGTGTTCTTTTAAATTTCTGTACTTCTATATTCTTGTGTACAACATATTTGATCATATTGCTTAAGTGTTATATTGTCATTCAATCATATTTAATAGCATATTACTTAGATCATCTAAAGCTTTGCAAAACACAAGAAACATTTTATTTTTAGAAAAGTTTGGATAAATCATCTTGAGACAAAACCTCTAGACATCATTTTTGTGTGAGTAAAACCCTAGTTTTGATAACATTTGAAAAGGAGTAATATATATGGTCAACCATTAATCCACATTTAGAGTGTTTACTTCATAAGACACTTGATCATTTGAACATCTCACCTGATTTTGATATATTATGTGAATTTTTTTCAAAACCCACATACTTGTATATTCCTCATCCTAATTTTGGAACCAATACCTGATGGTGGCCCAATTTTTTTTGGGACACAATTCCTTTTTATTAATAAGTTAATTAAATAAAAACATAATAACTAAACTATAGTAATATAGTACTACACTAGCCCAACAACTAATGGGCCCAAGCACAACATATTGGCCTAATTTAAGGAAATAAACATAAGGTGTGGGTTGTTGAGAATAAAATGAGATATGTTTTGATTCAATACCAAAACCCCCTGAGACATGCCTAGGTCAAAGATGATTACGTTCTAAGTATGTTAGAACATATAGAATAAGGCTAGATGAGAAGCTGGTATGTTAGGCAGCTCTTAGTTGAATAGATGCACAATTTGAGGGGGAACCTATGCTTTGAAGTTTATCAAGAACAAGTCCCCTCAAGGCTCAAAATCTGGAATCATGACCAAGTCCACTAAAGGACAAGTATGCTGATCAGATGAGTTGTCCAGAGGAGTTGTCTCAGCACAATCAATTAAAAAGAAGTATACTGAAAGCTTGAGGACAACCATGCTGAAGAGTTAAAGACAACAATGCCCTAAAGATCTCCAAAGAATCATGCTAAGATCACTTTGAAGTGAAGCAAAAAGGGTATGAGCCAAGTCAGCAAGCCAACCTTGCTGATAAGCAAGACTGCTGATAGTGATAAGAAGAGTTGTCCAGTTGATGAGGAATGTTGTCCTATCATTGGAACAACCTTCAGAAGCCATGTCCAAGTCCTAACAAGAGAATCTTAAAGTCAGATATTGGGAAGAGTGCTGCAGAATGAAGACAAAGCTTAAACAGCCGTTTATTTCCCAAATGAGGACATGTCACTATCAAGATTCTGTCTTCAAAGTTGAAGAACTAAAAGAAGACATTTATGGACATTTGAGGCTGCCTCTCCAACGGGCAAATCCTTCATTTGTCTATAAATACTGAAGTGTGAAGACCATTTGAAAGCACCTCAACAGAATCCAACTACATAACCTATTCTGAAGCTCAAAGCTCATAGAACTTTCAAAGCTTTCAAAGACTATCTTAGTCTTCAAACACTTCATCTAAGCTAAACTACATTATATATCCATACACAAGCTTAGAGAGATATCCTAATCCTTATACACTGATCTTCATTGTAAAGGATATCTCATTAGTTGGAACCTTACTTCAACCCTTATATCTTTCAAGAGTGAAAGTGAGAAGGTTGTAGTAGTAGAAGTGGTAGGAGCTGACTGTTGAGAGAAGAACAGTTCAGTTCTGAGTTGAGAAGAGGGTACTAGGACTCTAGACATCCTAGGGATCAATTCACCAAGGAGTGGTGTAATTGATCAAGTGCACCTTGGCACTATAAAACAAGTTAATTCCAAGAGTGAAGGAATTATCTTGTTCAATCAGGGAAAGTGGATGTAGGAGCTTGAGTCTCTGAACCACTATAAACTCTTGTGTTGATTTACTTTTCAAGTACTTACATACATTCAACACTGCACACTAAACTGAACTTTCAAAGGATAAACATTCAAAGATTGTGCAAAACCTATTTGGACAAGTTCCCTGAAAACTGGACTGTATTGATTTGACTAAGTGATTTCAGAAACTAAAGGAGTCTAAACTAAAAGGGCTAACCACTATTCCGCACATATAACTTCCCTAGATAGTTATTCAACTAAGTACTCAATAGTACTTAGTAGATTTATCTTAGAAGAGTTAATCATCTTCAGCAGAGTTGTCCAAGACAACCTTGCTGAGCTCTGGTTTGATCATAGTCGAAAAGAATTTGCATACAAGTGTATTCCCCCCTCCCCATACACTTGTTATATACTCCTTTCAGGACCAACAAGTGGTATCAGAGCAGGGGTTCAAAGACCACTGCTTCTGAAAAGCCATCTTGGTTTTCAAAATCACATATTTGGTGTGGTCACTGAACTGATCTATCTGAAATCCTATAAATTGTTGACTAACTGTTTATTCTTGAGATATGGCTAACAACAATGCTGCTGTTCCACCTCCTGCTGTCCAAGGATTGGACAACATGGCCACAAATCCAGTCAACCACATTTCTCATCACAAATTGCCCATGTTCTCAATAGACAACTATGATTTCTGGAAAATCAGAATGAGGGCTCATCTTGCATCTCTACATACTGATATGTTGAGAGTGATCACAAGAGGTCCTTTTGTGTTCACCTTTGTTAATCCCAGAGTCACTGAAGCTCAAAGAGCAGATATAAGGGAATTGATTCCCAAAGATGAAGATGACTTCACTGCTGATGAAAAGAGGAAAAATAATTTGAATTATCTTGCCATGAATACCCTCTACCAAACAATTCCAGATGCAATCATGGGAAGAGTCTATCACTGCACAACTGCCAAAGAAATATGGGATACTCTTGCAGAACTGTGTGAGGGTACTGAGAAAATCAAGGAGAATAAGCTCCAAGTGGCAGTGCAAAAGTTTGAACAATTCACAATGGAGTCTGAGGAATCCATTGACAAGTTTGCTGGTAGATTCACTGATGTGATGAATGAAATCAACTCCTTGGGCAATGTGTACTCCAAGAGAGAAGTTGGCTTGAAGATCTTAAGAAGTCTCACCCAAAAGTGGGATGTTTATGCTGTTATGATGCAAAACACCAAGGATCTCTCCACCATGCCCATGCAACAGATCTTCTCTGAACTCAAAACTTATGAGTTCGACCTCAATAGAAGAAAGCCTGTTGAGGAACCTTCAAATCCTACTAAGGGAGTGGCATTCAAAGCCAAAGCTGCTGAACCTGAAATGCAGTCCACTCCTAGATCATCAAAGTCAGTCTCCAAGACTGAAATGAAGGAAGAACTAGCCCTGATGGCTAGAAGGTTTGATAAGCTAAACTCAAGGTTTGGTAGATACAAGAAATTCTACCAGGACAACAAATTCAGGAGAAGATACAACTCTCCTGAAGCTCAGGCTGAGGTCAAAAAGCCTGAAGAGAAAAGATCAGAGGACAAGTACTCTGATAGGAGAAGGTCCAGTAGAGCTGAACCTTCATCATCAAAAAGAAGAGAAGAACCAAAGAAAGATGATGATGAAGACTTGTGCTATAATTACAAAAAGAAAGGGCACTTCCAGTATGACTGCCCTGAATTGAGCTCTAAGGAGAGAAGAGAAAGGCAAGCCAAAAGAGACAGAAAGTTCACCAATAGAAAGGCCATGATGGCTGGTGAAGAATCTGAAAGTGCTGAAAGCTTCAACTCTTCTGATGGACTGTTCTCCAACAGTGATGATGATGTTGATGTCTGCAACATGGCTCTTGAGGATGATGAGGTATCCTCTACTTCTAGTTCACCATCATTCATCTCACAAAACAATAGTGAGGTCAACCTGAAACTTTCTCTTGGAAAGTTAATGGAAGATTTCACTATGTTACAAGAATTTCATGATAACTGTGTGAGAGAAAATGAAAGATTGGCTATTGAGCTTGCCAAAACTTCTGAGGTAGTTGTTGATGTCAAATCTACTGAGTTGTATCAACAAGTCCTGAGAGAGCTTGAGGAAGCAAATCTCAGGATAGTTGACCAACAAAAGGAGATTGATGATCAACTACTCTCTCAGAAGAGAAAAGATTTTGAACTAAAAATTCTAAATGCCAACTTTGAAAATCTCTCACATGAATATGATATTCTTAAATCAAGTGAAGAGAGCCTGAAATTAAAGATGTCTGCTCTGAAGAAATCCTCTAGAGCAATAGAGGAAATTCAAAGTTATCAAAGACCTATGGCTCAAAGAAGTGGATTAGGTTTTGATCCATTTGAATCTTCACCTTGTCTTAGTGTTGCTTCTGTAAGTAACACTAAGAGAATCTTTGTTAAGTCAGTGGCACCAACTGAAAATGAAAATAAACAGCCACTGGACAAAGGAAAGGGCAAAATGAATGACTTGCCTACTCAAGTGCTTCAGGAGATTAGGCCTAAACCTAAGGAAATGGCCAAAGCTCCTGAACACAAGAGGAATGTTGGTCAGCAGAGTAGACCCAATGGAAGGGCAACTCTCCTGAACAATATTCAGAGGAGTTATCCAAGGTATAATCAGTCTAGGCCAACTCTACTGAGAAAGCCTCAACTGACTAGACCTAAGGACAACTATCCTCAAAGGCAAAATAAAATGAGACAACCAAAACCCTATATGCCTAAGGGTAATGGTAATAAGAAAGCCTTTCCTCAAAGATTCCCTCAAGTAGCACAAAGAACTCATAAGTTTAGGAGATTTGACAACTCTCCTGAAACTTACAGAGTTAACACCTTCACACACACTTTCCCAAAGGCATTTAAGGGAAAGACAGTGTATGTAGATGCTAGAGGAAAACAACTTAGCCACCTTGAATCAATCAGGGTTATTAGGCAAGTTTGGGTTCCTAAAGGTATCAGTCAATTCTGTGATAAAGATTTCAATGTTGAGTTTTCTAGTGGAAAATGTTTAATCAAAGATAAGACTCAACAAATTCTATTGACTGGAACTAGGAAAGGAAATGTGTACTTTGCAGACTGGGACAAGTCTACTGATGCTGCATGCTTCATTGCTAAGAGTTCTAGTGAACAAAGTTGGTTATGGCATAAGAGATTAAACCACTTGAACTTCAAAACAATGAACAAGATTACTAGAAATGCATTAGTTAAAGGACTACCTAATAAGGTTTTCATTAAGGAGCATGTTTGCAAACCATGCCAAGAGGGAAAACAAATTAAAGCCTCATTTAAAGGAAAACCAGTCATATCTACTGAAAGGGTGCTTGAACTTCTACATATGGACTTATTTGGACCAATTACTCCTGCAAGCATAAATGGTAGAAAATACACATTGGTTGTAGTAGATGACTTCTCTAGGTTCACATGGGTAGTGTTTCTCCTTAATAAGAAGGAAACTCAAGTCAAACTGCCTGAACTTCTAAAGAGATTGTCAAATGAGAAAAGCCTTAGCATTATCAAGATAAGATCTGATAAAGGCACTGAGTTCATAAATTCATACATCAATGAGTATTGCACATCTAATGGAATAGCTCATGAAACCTCAGCAGCTAGAACTCCCCAACAGAATGGAGTTGCAGAGAGGAGAAATAGAACTTTAAAAGAAGCTGCTAGAACCTTAATTGCTGATTCAAATTTACCTAAGAGGTTTTGGGCTGAAGCTATAAACACTGCATGCCATACTCAGAATAGATGTTTGATTACTAAGGGGCAAGGCAAAACCCCCTATGAACTCTGGAAAGGAAGAATGCCTAAAGTGTCATACTTTCATATCTTTGGTTGCAAGTGTTTTATTCACAATAATGGGAAAGAACAGTTGAAAGCTTTTGATAGCAAAGCTGATGAAGGAGTATTCCTTGGATACTCTCAAATCAGTAGAGCTTTCAGAGTCTACAACAAGAAAACCCTTATTGTGGAAGAAACACCTCATGTTGTGTTTGATGAATCTATTCATGAGTTCAGGAATGCGAACTTAGAACCAGAGGAAATCACACAGAGGACAACCAGACTGAGCCTAAAAGACAAAGACACTGAATTCATAGATGTTGTCCAAACCAACCTACCTGAAAATCTCACATTGGACAACAATCCTGAAGGCAATCCTCCTGATGAAAATCCCACTGATGGAAATGGTGAACTGAATGATCCAATCCCAGTTCACATCCAGGTAACAACTACCAATGAAGAAGCAGTTCCTGCTGAGGTAGTTAATGGATCAAATAATCAAGGGGGAACTCAAAATGTTGAAAATGCCAATGTCCCTGACATTGAGGACAACACCCCTGATTATGATCCTGAATTAGATCCTGCATTTAATTACCCTGAATTTTATGATCAAAATGACTCAACTTCTGTAGAGGACAACTCTACTGAAGAGATCAGAAAAAGAAGGACTTGGTTGTCTGACCATCCTACTGATCTAATACTTGGTGATCCAAGTATAGGAGTCAAAACAAGGAGATTTCATGGTGAAAGTGCTCTTTTCTGTTGTTTCTTGTCAGAGCAAGAACCAAGTGATATTGAAGAAGCACTTCAAGATGCCAATTGGATCACAGCCATGCAGGAAGAACTAAATCAATTCACCAGAAATGAAGTATGGGAGCTGGTGGATAGACCTTCACATCAAGATGTTATTGGAACAAAGTGGATGTTCAAGAACAAGAAGAATGAAAATGATGTGATTGTCAGAAACAAAGCAAGACTAGTGGCAAAGGGTTATTGTCAACATGAAGGCATTGACTATGATGAGACCTTTGCACCTGTGGCAAGGCTAGAAGCAATAAGGCTCTTTCTAACCTATGCAGCCCACAAGAGGTTCAAAGTGTACCAAATGGATGTCAAGAGTGCCTTTCTGAATGGAGTCTTGAAAGAAGAAGTCTATGTGGAGCAACCAACAGGTTTTGAGGTTGGAAACCAAGTCTACAGACTGAAGAAGGCTCTATATGGACTCAAGCAAGCCCCTAGGGCTTGGTATGACACACTATCACAATTCCTCTTAGATCATGGATTCACCAAGGGAACTGTGGACAGAACTCTCTTCAGAATCTCTGAAGGAGAGGACATCTTGCTTGTCCAAATTTATGTGGATGACATAATATTTGGATCCCCCAATGAGAAGCTGTGTGAGAAGTTCTCAAAGCTAATGCAAAGCAAGTTTGAGATGTCCATGATGGGGTTGATGAACTTCTTTTTGGGTCTTCAAGTCAAGCAATCAAAAGAAGGAATCTTCATCAACCAAGCTAAGTACACCAGAGAAATGATCAAGAAGTTTGGGTGTGCTACTAGCAAGCCAGTAAGGATCCCAATGAACACAAATTGGAAGATGGATCCTGATGAGAGTGGTGTTTCAACCAACTCCACCGAGTATAGAGGAATCATTGGATCACTCCTCTATCTCACTGCCAGCAGACCTGACATCACATTTGCAGTAGGTGTTTGTGCAAGGTTTCAAGCAAATCCTAAGAAAAGCCATCTTGAGGCTGCAAAGAGGATTTTGAGGTATCTCAAAGGCACTGAAAATCTAGGCCTTTGGTACCCTGCTGATGACAACATTAAGTTAACTGGCTACTCAGATGCTGACTATGGAGGTTGCAGAATTGATAGAAAGTCCACTTCAGGGACTTGTCAATTCTTAGGCAACAAGCTCATACCTTGGTTTTCCAAGAAGCAAAACACAGTGGCTACATCCACCACTGAAGCTGAGTATGTTGCAGCTGGAAGCTGTTGTGCTCAAATCCTTTGGTTGAGACAACAACTCAGAGATTACAAAGTCAACTCTACTGAAGTGCCAATATTTTGTGATAACAACAGTGCAATTGCAATATCACAAAATCCTGTCTTGCACACAAGGTGCAAACATGTGGACATCAAACATCACTTCATTAGAGATCATGTGGAAAAGAAGGACATAAAGTTGGTCAAGATCCACACAGATCATCAAAAAACTGATATTCTAACAAAGCCACTTGCAGAGGCAAGGTTTTTGGAGCTATCAGCAGAGTTGGGATTACTTGATCCAGGGAAGTTGGACAAGTAAAACCCATTGAAGTTAATGGAAAGTATGGAAACTGGAAAGATTTTCAGCAGACTTGGTCAAGTCTACTGAAGTTCAGAAGAGATGATCACAATTACTCAGGACACTTGTCCATTGAAACTCAGGACACTTGTCCACATCTCTTCAGGACACTTGTCCTAGTGGGGTCAGATAAGTTGTCTTGGCTATCAAACTATTTCCTTGGTTTGATAAGCACCTATTTTGGGTAATCATTGTCTACTTTGATATCTGTCCCAATTGCAGATATCATCACTGAGGGATTTAATTTGTCCCCCACCCAAAAGGTCGCTTTCCATGCATTAAATGCCAAGATTTAACTCTTGTTTGCATTACACTTTTCAAGCCATGATCTATCTCGAAAACTCCCCAACCATTAACTAATATTAAATAACTTCCACGTTTTGAATAAAACCAATAACTCACTGTTACATTGGTTTTTGACCATTGGATCAAAACTGGCCAACTCCCCTGAAATTCATCCTGGCCGTCCAAGTGTGTTTTCCATTTTTTACAACAGTTGAAAACTCACAAAACTCACCAACTCATTGACAAACATTCTTTTTAGAATATTCTCAAGCCTTAAGATCCCCCCACAAACACTTCTTCCCCAAGTATTCGAAACCCTAGCTCATTTTTCTTCAAACTCTCTCAAAACACTCTCAATTTCATTTCTGAAAACCTTCAATGGCTCCCAAAGTTAGACCAGAAATGATTATTGATTTCTCCAACAAGGCTCTAGACCTTGATTTTGGATACTTAAGCAACAAAAACAGTCTTCATTTTGAGCCCATAGTATCTTTTGAGAGTGAGGATCCTGAAATTACACCAACCTTGAGATGGTTGAGAAGAGCTGGATTGCAAAAGTTTATGGAGGAAAGACCAAGTTCCTGCTTGGAAAACTACATGGCTGAGTTCTTTGCCTTTCTCAAGTGGAGAGGTAAGCCTGAAGATGGTGAAGTTTCCACCAGATTGTCATATGTGGCAGAAGGAGAGGAGGAAGAGAGATTTCATAGAGTGAAATTCTCTTCAGAAGATCTTGAAGGAGCTTTTGGATTGCCTTCTGAGGGAAGAAATCCAGAAGTTTATGGTACTGGACATGAAGATGAAATAGCTCAAGAATGGCTATTAGTACCAGGCCCTCTCTCTTCAACTCAAAACAAGAAGACTCTCAAGCCAGAATTTCTCAACCTCTTTGAGGTAGTTGCTAAGAGTCTCTTGAGCAATACTGGAAGTTTGGAGCAGGTCAGCCATCCAAGAATCAGAATTATGGCTGCAGTAATTGATGCTAGTGACAAAGGCATCAAATTTGATTGGAGGACCTTCATCATGTCTGAGATGATGAAGGAAAAGGCCAAGTTCAAGGTGAAGTCTCACAATAAGGTTGTGCTAGAAGGGAAACTCAAGTATTGCACCAGGGCAAGCTTGCTGATTGAAAGGTTTTCCCATTATTCTCAAATGCAAACCTTTGCAAAGCCCCTCCCAGCCCAGAAGATTCTGTTTAGAAGGCTCAGCAAGAAAACTGAGCAGAGGAGGATGCTTATGGCCAAACCCGCTGAAGAGAAGGTGGAGGAGAAGCCAAAGTTGAAAAAGAGGACAAAGGCCAAAGTGGTGAAGACAAGGAAAATGTCTCAAATTCCCTCAGAGGAGAACTCAGATGCTTCAACTGAGATTGAAGAAGTTGCTGAAGAAGGTGTGCAAGTGCCTTCTGATCATTCAGAAGAATTGAGGCAGAAGTATAATGAAACTAGACAGAAGTCTAGAGGTGATAAGAGGATCAGGGAAGTTGTCCCTGAGAAGGATGGAGAAGGTAGTGGAAGCAGTAGGGCCAGCAAGAGAAGGGCCAAGCCTACTGATAAAGTGTTGGAGCTTCAGGAAGAAAGGTCTCTCCAACTTGCTCTAAGGGAGAGCAGAGCTAAAAGCAGGACCAAGTCCAAGTCAAGGACCAACTCATCTGGTTCTGGAACTCCAGAATCCAAGGTCCCTGAAGGTCAACCAATAGAGGCCAACATCCCTGAAATTCAGAATCCTGAGCCCAACTCCCCTGAAACCCACATAACCCCAACCAATCAACCTATCACCCCCATCAATCTTACAAAGAGATATTCTCCAGAAGGGAGTGTGCAAAGAAGTGGGATAGATGTGCTAGCAGATATAGCAGTAGATGAGACAAGATTACATTCTCCCCTTGACTCATCTATGCTCAACTACTCAAAGCTTTTAGAAGCTGCACTCTTTGAGCCAACCCCACTAAGCAAAGCCCCTTCAGATCCATTGCTCTCAAAAGCAACTGAAGTACCTTCAAATGTAACCAACCCTTTTGAAGCCAATATCCCTGAAATCAACCTTCCCGAAGCCACCTTAGGAGAACCCAGAGCCAACTCCCCTATAACCCAAAGTCCCCATTCTAGTGGAGATGAGGAGGAGTATACTTATGAAAGTATGCTCAGAGGAGGAGCCAAGGCTACTGTGGACAGTTTGTATCCACAGCTTGCTGAATTTCCAAGAATTCAGAAGACATTTCATGATTTGAGGATGCTTGTTGATGTGAAAGACAAGACTATTATGGAGATATCACAAGTCATCCAAGATAAAGGTGCAAACTTGTGGCAAGTGGAAGAGAGCAGATTGCTACACATTGCTGGTGTGATGAAAATAAGATTCCTCACTGATGAGGAAGTCTTTGCAAAGTTGGTAGATGATAAGATCATTGAGGAGAAAGAGAGAAAAGCTAAGGGCATCAAACACCCTGATAGCAGCTCAAATGATGATGATTCCCCTGATGATCCATCAAACCCTTCAAACCCCAACCCTCCTAAAACCCCTCAAGCCAATCCTCCTGAATCTACTCAACTCAAGTCTTCTGTAGCAAACAAACTTTCAAACCCTCCTAGAACCTATCATAGGAAAGGCTCTGTATCTTCAGAGGTGTTGACCAAGGATGGTAACACAACCAAAGACACATCTGCCAATGAAGGTTCTTCTGAACCCAAGGCACATCCTAAAGATGTTGAGGTTCCTATAATAGAGGCTGGTTTGATTAAGGCCTATTCAGTGTCAGATGAGTTGGACACTGATCAGCCCTTAATCATTCAGGATGACTCAGTGGCTGCTGATATAAGCACTGTGATCTCCCCACAACTGCCATCTTTGAACCTTGTTGAAGGTGGAGATGCTGCAGGTTTAGGTGTTGGAGTTGAAAAGGAAAATCTAGTGGAAAAACCAGAGGGAGTAGAGGATGATAGAGAGGTGGTGATTACTAGAATAGTGAGTGTACCACCAAATGAGGGTGATATAAGTGAGGAAGGACAGGCTATTCTTGAAGTCAAATCTGAACTTCAAGAATCCCTTGATGAGAGGAGGCCTGATTCCTTATGTGAGGACATTTTTACTGAAGAGAGAAAAGAAATAGTTGAAAATGAGAAGAAGACTGCTGATGTATCAGAGTCTTATGAAAAAGAAATTGAGGGAGATAAGTGTGTTTTTACTGACTCTTTTGATTTGTCTGACATTGCAGGTATAAGTTTTGAACAAATCTTTGCAGATGACCTCTTGACAGATGCTCCCATCCAAGTTGATAGTGGGTCAGCACAAGCCTTGCTTGGGATGCAATCAGAGAAGTTGGACTTCCTAGCTCATCAAGTCCAAACAGCTCATGCAGAAACTTCTGGAGCTTTAGATGAGCATGGAAGAACTTTAGCATCTGTTGAGATGAGGCTAACTGGCTCAGAAGATTTGGTTCTACCCACATTGGAAGCTAGGATCAGTGGAGTTGAGACTAGTTTGCAAACCATCTTCACTGAAGTCATCAAAGCAAAGAATACCATGAAGTCAGTATCAAAAGATGTCAAGAAAGAGCAAACCTTGCTAAGAAATAACCACAACAGGAATGTGAAAACCTTGAGATCAGTGGTTAAGCAAGCTCTTGGAAGAAAGACAGCTCTACAAAGGAAAAGAGCTGAAGAGCAAAGGCTAGCTATGGTGAAAGCAGCCTCAGAAAAGTTTTCCCAAGAGGTACTGGCCAACATTGCTGAAGGTGCAGTGGCCAACCTCACTGAGCTCCTTAAAGCCCAATTAGATGCATCTCTGAAAGCAACCATGGAGGAGGTTGTCCAACAAAAGATGAAGTCTGTTCTAGCCTTTCTAAGCTTGAGCAGTGACAGAATGCAGAATATACATGATGAAAATGTATACTTGTTGGAGGAGATGAAGTCTCTCACCCAAGCCCAGTCCTTGATGGCATCAACAATGAGTGAACTAAGACCTGAATGTTTTGATGCTGCCAAAAAGGGGGAAAGGGAAAGAGCAAGAGCAAAAGGTGCCTTGGTAATTGGAAGCCCAGTCAAGGGAAAAGACAAAGCCCCTGAAGGAAAAGGGAAAGAGCCAGCAGTGCTAAACTTAGAAGAATTGGATGAAGAAGAGCAGTTAGCACTTGCTTTGAAAAACTCAATGGCCTCAGCTCAAGAGGAAAGAGTGAGGTTACAGCAAAGGCCAGGTGGTGAGGTGTCTGGTTTGGACAAAGATGCTGAAGGTGTCCAAACTAGAGGAAAGATCAAGAGGGCAAAAGGAAAGAAAAGACAAGTTGAGACATTCACTGACTTTCCCAACAACCTTGATCTACCACCTAAATTCAGAATTGATGATGATGAACCTATCTTCAAGAAAACTAAAGTTGCTGAAAAGGACAAGAATGCTGAAGTGTCCAAGACTGCTGAAAAAGACAAGTCTTCTGAGAAGGAAAAGTCTACTGAGACTAAGTCCACTGAAGGTGCCAAAGCTTCTGAAGATGTAGAGGAGCTGTATGAAGAAGGCTTTGGACCAGGACCTAAGAAGAAGAAAGTGGTGGTGCTAAATGATCCATCTAAGCTGTTTCATGAAGGGTATGGCAAAGACCCTGAAACTCAACAGAAACTTGCCATGATGAGGGCCCAAGAAAAGATGGATTTGATGGATGAAGCACAAAGAGCAAGAGATAAAAGAAGAGCAGACTTTCAGAAACCAAGAAGGAAGAGAGCAACTTACAACAAGATGAAGCCACAGCTATTAATCCCAATGGACACCAAATATCCTCACTTGGATAAATGGGTGACAATTCAGCTGAATGACTCATGGGAGGAAGCAAAAAGGGAGTTTGTCTATGATTACTATGTCATTGACAGATGGAATGGAAAGGATGCCAACTCCACTTTTGCTGAGTTCATGATAGAGTACTACAGAGAGCTTTATCAACAACTACTTGCAGCTGCTGATATTGCAAGATTTGAACTCACAGCTCCCAAGCCAATCATATACATGCCTCCAAAGCTTGAAGGGTGGATTGACCAGGCAAGAATTCTGAAGGAATTTACTGAAATCCTCAAGCTGAACAAGATGGTTCTTGGACCTAAGGGAACAAACCAAGAAGCCATGGCCTTGAAAAGAAGAGTGTGGGCACAATATGGGATGGTGCCACCTCCTGAGGATGATCTCTGAAATGGCTAAGTCTTCTGACCTTTCTTGATTGGTCAACTGTGCTGAAATTTGGTCAAATTTGCTGATGTGCAGTGCTATGATGATCTAAGTGCTCTGATATACTTTGGTTGCTCTGATAAAAGCATACACTCTGATATCTGATGTTATTGCTCTGATCCAAATACTATTAAGTGTTTTGGTGTTTGCTCTGATACTAGAAGATGCTCTGAAACTTGAAGATCTAAGTAATTTTAAGTGTTTAAGCTGATATGCTCTGATACTCTAGATCTTATGTTTAGTAAGTGCTCTGAAATTTTGTTGTAATGATGTCTTGATTTCATGCTCTGATAAGTTATCTTCAACTATCAACATGCTTGTAATGATTTTTATATGAATGATAGTTGAACTACCTTTGAATCAAGATGCATTATTGCAGAAATCTCTCTATGCCTACATTTGAAACCTATGTGCAACATGAATAGTAAATACACTAACACATTGCTTTTCAGGATAATTGACCTTTGTCATATCCTCTGAAGATAAATGTAATAGGTGTAGCTAAGTCTCTTTTGCATAAGTTGTATAGGTTTTGGCATCATCAAAAAGGGGGAAATTGTTGGGAATAAAATGAGATATGTTTTGATTCAATACCAAAACCCCCTGAGACATGCCTAAGTCAAAGATGATTATGTTCTAAGTATGTTAGAACATATAGAATAAGGCTAGATGAGAAGCTGGTATGTTAGGCAGCTCTTAGTTGAATAGATGCACAATTTGAGGGGGAACCTATGCTTTGAAGTTTATCAAGAACAAGTCCCCTCAAGGCTCAAAATCTGGAATCATGACCAAGTCCACTAAAGGACAAGTATGCTGATCAGATGAGTTGTCCAGAGGAGTTGTCTCAGCACAATCAATTAAAAAGAAGTATACTGAAAGCTTGAGGACAACCATGCTGAAGAGTTAAAGACAACAATGCCCTAAAGATCTCCAAAGAATCATGCTAAGATCACTTTGAAGTGAAGCAAAAAGGGTATGAGCCAAGTCATCTGAAAAAGAGCAAGCCAACCTTGCTGATAAGCAAGACTGCTGATAGTGATAAGAAGAGTTGTCTAGTTGATGAGGAATGTTGTCCTATCATTGGAACAACCTTCAGAAGCCATGTCCAAGTCCTAACAAGAGAATCTTAAAGTCAGATATTGGGAAGAGTGCTGCAGAATGAAGACAAAGCTTAAACAGCCGTTTATTTCCCAAATGAGGACATGTCACTATCAAGATTCTGTCTTCAAAGTTGAAGAACTAAAAGAAGACATTTATGGACATTTGAGGCTGCCTCTCCAACGGGCAAATCCTTCATTTGTCTATAAATACAGAAGTGTGAAGACCATTTGAAAGCACCTCAACAGAATCCAACTACATCAACTATTCTGAAGCTCAAAGCTCATAGAACTTTCAAAGCTTTCAAAGACTATCTTAGTCTTCAAACACTTCATCTAAGCTGAACTACATTGTATATCCATACACAAGCTTAGAGAGATATCCTAATCCTTATACACTGATCTTCATTGTAAAGGATATCTCATTAGTTGGAACCTTACTTCAACCCTTATATCTTTCAAGAGTGAAAGTGAGAAGGTTGTAGTAGTAGAAGTGGTAGGAGCTGACTGTTGAGAGAAGAACAGTTCAGTTCTGAACCACTATAAACTCTTGTGTTGATTTACTTTTCAAGTACTTACATACATTTAACACTGCACACTAAACTGAACTTTCAAAGGATAAACATTCAAAGACTGTGCAAAACCTATTTGGACAAGTTCCCTGAAAACTGGACTGTATTGATTTGACTAAGTGATTTCAGAAACTAAAGGAGTCTAAACTAAAAGGGCCAACCACTATTCCGCACATATAACTTCCCTAGATAGTTATTCAACTAAGTACTCAATAGTACTTAGTAGCTTGATTATCTTAGAAGAGTTAATCATCTTCAGCAGAGTTGTCCAAGACAACCTTGCTGAGCTCTGGTTTGATCATAGTCGAAAAGAATTTGCATACAAGTGTATTCCCCCCCCATACACTTGTTATATACTCCTTTCAGGACCAACATGGGTTATTTGCCCCTTTTGTATATTAGATACACTTCTCCAATTTATACACTTAGAGTCCGTAATTTGGGTCCGATCCGATGGGTCAATCCAGCCAACCCAAAGCCCAGTATGAACTGAGCTTTAAAATTATAAGTCCATATAGAGTCGGGTCTATTTGGCTCGATTCGACAAGCCTGATGGGCCTAACAGGTTAGGTTGAATTTGGCCCGACGGACCATGGGCAACCTATTGGCACGAACAGTTATTTTTTATTTTATTTTTACAATTAAAATTAGTTTACTCACTTTTACGGTGTACATAAATTGAAATTAATTCTAGGATTTTTATATTTTACTTTTACTCACACATAATTCTGGTCGCAAGGCATTGTCCAAAACTTTTAACTAGGATGATCTTCTTTCCTTCAACAAATTATAACAATTGCTTCATGAGTTTGTTTCTTTTCTCCATAGTTTTATTAATTTTTTTTTTGTAGATTTTCCCTATATTTATGGATTATCTCAATAGAACTAGAAACAAGGGTAGTATATTGTTGATTCTTACTTTCCATTTAATTGTTTGTTGTCGTTAAATAACTAATTATAACTATTATGGTTATTTATGAATTATGCATAATTAGCATATTAGTAATGTATATAGTTAAATATAATTATTTGTATAAATAAATACTCCCTCCGTCCAATTTTATTATGCTCACTTCTCCGGACACGGATTTTAATGAATATTGATTAGTTTATTCATAAAGTAGATAAGTAGAGGGTATGATGGTGTATTGTGGGGTCCATTTGTAAATAAATGATTGTTTATTAATAAAGTGAATGGCAAAGTAGGTAAATAAGTGATGGTAAGAGGGTGGAGATAAAGTAGTATGAATAGTATTGTTTCCAAAAATGGTATGGGCATAATAAAATTGGACAACTAAAAAAGGAAAGTGGGAATAATGAAATTGGACGGAGGGAGTATTATATATGAGTATGTGACAAATATATAACGACTAGTGTAGAACCCGTGTATTACACGGGGTTTTAAATAAATATTTTAATATTCAATATTATATCTAAATTTATTTGCGTAATCTAATTTTTTTTTAGCATGATATGTTATTATAATTATATTTAAAAAAATTGGTTGGATATAATTTTAAATTCAACTATTATAATGTAAAAGAGAAACTAATGTAAATGTAATTATATTATACCATTCAAAATAAATTAATAAACGAAAACACATAAATGGAAAGATTGTGTTGTAATTTAATTGAGATTTTAGAACTTTTTTTTAAACAGCATTAATAGTTTAGTTAGAAGATTTTTCATTATTACTTAGACAAAATATTTTTAATATATTTTTAATCTAGCTCTACACTTAAAACTCTGAACATAAAGTTGATCATATGTTATGTGATAATACAGGTCTTAAAGAAAATAAATTAACGTTGAAAAAAATATACTCCGTATTTTTTTTTTTTTTATTAATGATCATGGCAAAAACATAAAACAACAAAGATCTGCCTTCTCAAGCTTTACTTGTATGATTTGAAAGACTTAATATCAGAATGTAAAATAAAGTAAACTTAAGATTGAAAGTGTGCGTGCGTGCGATATACAGAGATGTTGTCCTTAGTGTTGGCACACACAAGACAACAATGAGCAACGGAAATTAAATTAACACTTTGCAAAGAGTATTTCAAAAATTGTGTAGATTAAATAATTAATCTACACGAATCACTTATATTATCTCTTAATATTAGTGAAACAAAATCAACAACCTTATAAGGTTTTGAACAATTACAACTCTAATCGAGTTCGAAAAGTTACTAGAAAAAACACGAAACTATCTCCCTAATAGATCTAACGTATTTCCCTAATAAACGACTATGATTAAATACACAAATATTCGGGCTTATAAATGTGCACTAATCTACAAGAAAGAACAAAGAGTTTTCCTAATCTAGAAGCATCACGCATTCTATGGATAGCAATGTAGTTTTGCTTTCTTTCTTGTTGTCTTGTGTTGTGGCAGGATCTTTTTTTATATGCTTCGAATCCTACTGCCCCAACATCATGTAGATCGATTTTTACATGATCTACAATGGAGGAGAACCACAGATTTTCCTAAAGCTAAATGCACTAAACACTCGATAGCTTTAGTAATGAATGTGTCTTCTTTCTTCTCTTGTATTTGCGTTGAAGCTGCCTCTATTTATAGATAAATTTCGTCAGCCTTCAACTCCCATAGATCACATGATCTATGTAACTTCCCCTTAACTCCTTAACATAAGGTAACTTCCAATTTAGGCTTAACTTCCATTTGTGCTTGCAATTCTCTCACTCCTTATGCAATCTGCATGACCTGGACACGTCAACATCTTCTAACTGCATCAAAGGAACATTACAAACAACATAGAAAATTCGGAGTTAGGCGAATTATGATGTTGACCAAAGTGATGGAACATTCTACACATCACGGGTACAACATCAGCAATCTATCATACTGTTGCATTAGTCCTCTATTAATTGACCACGTTTTCAACTGCATGCAACCTTCATAGATCAGTTTTTATATGATCTATAACCTCCTCCACAAACTCCTTAAAAGTAGGAACCACCATGCATGCTCTTAACTTCTCACTCCTTGTATTTATGCAACCGCTTGACCTGATAACTTCCACGTCTTCAATCCTGCATAAAAGGACATTAAGAACAACATCTAAAATCGGAGTTAGTGTTAGGAGAAAGGGAAAATTATGATGTTGACCAAAGTGATGGAACATTTTGTACAACACTCGACAAACAGAGTTGCCAGGAGTGTTGGATCAAAATAAGCATCACATGTACAACATCAACAATCTCCCCCAATTTGGCCTTTCTACTACAACACTTCTGATGTTAAACATAGAGAAATATTCAAAGTAGAAATATACAAAATTTACATCAAGTAAATGACATAAAATCGTAATCACCAAATTAAGTAACAAGTCTTTCTCTAAACACTACAAACAATGTGTTTAGATTAAAAACAGAAATAATAAAGAACAAAATGAAATCCTAAATAATAAAGGAAATAACAGAAATATAAATCCTACAAGCATTACAAACAAATAAAGAAAAGTTATGTAAATAAGTAAAGGAGAGGATTGAGGTGAAGAACACTTCAGCTGCATCTTCATGGATCTGCAAAAACTCCCCCACACTTTATAACTTATCTAGTTTGTATGCTTTCATAAATCTCCATGCACGGTCTTAATGACATCAACATCTTGTGCATCGTTAGCTACTGCCTTATCACTTCCGTGTATAGCTTCTGTTTCTTAATTGTCACCATTAGTGTTGATTGTGAAAGAAAGGACGAATTATTAATGATGTTGTCAAATATGTTGTGACATTCTTCATAACATTGACACAACATCAACAATCTCCCCCAATTTGGCCTTTCGACAACAACAAACCTGATGCAATAATAGCTAACAAAAAGTGTAGAATAGACAACAAGAATAGAATGTAATGTTAAACAGAAGTGAATTTGAACCATTGAAAATAACTCCCCCTAAAAATGATATTTCCAAAACTCCCCCATAGATGTAAAACTTCCATTTTCAACAAGTAGGGTAATTCTCATCTACAACGATTTGAATTTAATCTACACAAATTTTGAATACTTCCATTTTCAGTACGTGCAATTTAATTTCCGCTGTATATTGCTATTATATTTTACATCTTATGCAGCTTCTCCCCCTGTTGGTGTGGAAAGGAGAAACAAATAGATTAAAAGATCATGAACTGCTGTAATGCTGGCATGATTGTTCCATCATTCTCAGAAACATTCAGTGAAATCGCCATTGTTGTAAGAAGAGTCAGAAGACTTTGAGTAGCAGTAGGGTTTTGAGTGGTTTCAGGTTCATGATTTAAGTAGGAGGGTGAATGCTTTGCATTTCAAAACGGATGTCTTAAGGTTTGAAACGTCATAGGTGTAGATGTTTGAGAAATTTAAGTAGAGGTTTCAGGTTTTGGAATAGGTACCTCAATCGAACTGACCATAAGGTATGGTGATCCCGATGTCGTTGTTTCAACATTTTCTGAAACACGTAGGGAAATCGCCATTGAAGCAAGTAAGTTTAGAGGGTTCGTTTTTCAGAGGAAGAAGAGGCTTGAGAAATTGAGCTTTGATCGAATGGTGAAGTGTTTTCCATCCTTTAAAAACCTGTAAACTAGATTCGAATTAAATGAACAATTCAAAGTTTGGAAATTTAAACACTTTTGAATTTAAATGCAGTGATGAGAAATCAATAATCTATGAAATACCACTGGATATAATATCTTCAAAATCAGTGCATAAATTATAGAATATTTAGACATTTAAATTTATTAAAAGAACTTAGGTAGAGAAGATCAATTGGAAGTTGTACGGATAATGAGAGTGATTCAAAAAAAAAAAAAGGAAGTGAAATGAATAACTTCTCTCATGTAAGTGATCGTGTGAAATTGGTGGGAGAGAAACAAGGAATTAAAAAACTGCCCAATAAATAAAATAATTAAAACAGAAAATGCAATATATCTAAATAAAATAATGACCCGGAAAAAAATCAAATTTAATAATTCTGAAAAATTAATCTAATATTCAGGAAATAAATAATTCATAAAGGTAACTGAAATTCGAGTCATTTTCAATGTCGCTCATAATGTTGGCCCACATACATCTCAACACTGTTTTTACATGAATTTGCTTCATTTGTGTTGCACATATTTTTTTTTTTTTTTCACAATTTCACATTGATCCATCTTTTGAAAAGAGTGCATCGTAGTAGCGAACTCCGTGCCCCATAGTTACTCAATGGATATATGAATAATTTGATGCAATTTTTAATCACCTTTTGAAAAGAGAACATCGTAGTAGCGAGCTCCGTGTCCCATAGTTACTCAGTGATTTTTAAGCATCTAAATTGTGATTCTTTTTTGCATTTAAGAGATGTATGTCCAGAACAGAAATTTTTGCAACAAATTTTCCAGGCTCAAACAACATGTACACAGAAGAATTATCTAAATTCTAACACAGGAAAATATCCAGAAAAATTTAATAGATGATTCCATATGTTGTCTCAAATGTTCCCACATTTGATACAACATTTAGTCAGAATTTTTCAGATAGTGCATAAACAAGGAGATTTTCGAATGGATGAAAACCTCTTATCATCAAGGGATTTTGCATAAATATCAGCAAGTTGTTTCTCAGTAGTAATGTATTCCAACTTCACAATCTCCTTCTCAACAATATCTCTAATAAAATGGTGTCTAATACTTATATGCTTTGTCAAAGAATGTTGCACATGATTCTTAGATATATTAACAGCAATAGTATAATCACAAAATATTTTATTTTCATTATTCAAAGCTTCTTTTATATTTTCAGGCTCAATCAAAGAATGATAACAAACATGGTTTACCTTGTTGCATATGGATGACATGCATATAGGCCTTACCACATCTTCTGTGTTCATACCCAGCCTTCTTCTAGTTTGTACTCCAATATTCAGTTCTCCAATGATTTGTTCTGATGGATGATCTTTCAAAATTCTGGTAGATGGAGTTCTCTGAGAATCATAAAGATTTTCTGATAATTCTAATTTTTCAGAGAATGTTTGCTCAGATGTGGCCTCATCTGAAGCAGCAACAGTTTGAGTTTGATCAGAATTCTCAGAACTCTTTAAAATTTCAAAAAGATCAGAGACGTCATCTTCAAGACATTGACCTGTACGACTAGAATTATCATCAACTACCACATTTAGACATTCTTGCACAGTACATGTTCTCAAATTGTAAATTCTATAGGCTCTACTATTTCTAGAATAGCCTAAGAATAATCTTTTATCACTTTTAGAATAAAAATTATGCAATTGATCTCTATCATTCTGAATGTAACATATACAACCAAACACATGAAAGTATTTCAAAGTTGCTATTCTATTATTCAGAATTTCATAAGGAGTTTCAGTGGAATCGGTTTGAATATAGATTCTATTTGAAATATGGCATGCAGTGTTTAAAGCTTCAGCCCAAAATCTTTTAGAAAGTTGTTTGGATAAAAGCATAACTTTAGCCATTTCTTGAAGAGTCCTATATTTCCTTTCACAAATATCATTTTGTTGTGGTGTTTTAGGTGAATAAAACTCTTGCATGATACGTGTACTTTCACAAAATTCAGTAAAAGAACTATTTTCAAACTCTCTTCCATGATTAGACTTAATTATGCAAAATTTAGAGTTAAAAACAATTTTGAATCTTTTATAAAGAATTTTGAAAACTGAAAAAGTTTCAGATTTCTCTTTTAGAAATTCAATCCAAGTGTATCTTGAGTAATCATCAACCACAACTAATGAATATCTCTTACCACCAATACTCTGAGTTTCCGTTGGACCGATAATATCCATATGTAGAAGTTCAAAGCAGTGTGTTGTTGAACAATGTTCCAACATTCTGTGAGACACGTTCATCTGCTTACCTTTTTGGCATGAATCACAAACTTTGGTATTTCTTAACAGAAGTTTAGGTAAACCTGTAACAACTCCTAATCTTTATATATAAAAGGAGGACGAGTGCTCTCCAAAATTCGACACGTGTACGTTTTAGATGCTTTCTCCTTTTGCCATGTGGCAATTTGAGTATTTACACTCCTCAATTTGAAACTGAAAATTTATGGGCATGTATTTATGAAAGGAAGAAATAAAGACAAAGAAACCGATGAAGATGAAGAGACGCGAGAAAATTTGAAACGAGCACATGGGGATTTGATTTAGCTAATCTACATTAAAGAAGAAGAAAGGGGCAGGGAAACGCCTTACAATTTTCTTTTATGATAAAAGGTTTAGAAAATTTATGGGCATGTATTTATGTATTCTCTTCATGCCCCATGCATTTTTTTATGACTGAATTGTTGTGGAATACACTAGAAAATGAAATTTAGCAGAGACCCAATACGAGAGAGGAGAGAAAATGAGCTCAATTACCGCCGCCTCTTTTACATTTCCATTTCGTTCTCTACATTGTTTCGATCCAGGTTTTGATTGGGAAATGCATGTTTATATAGTATCTGTGGAATATGTAGACAAGCGTAAATTTCTATTATATATATTGACTCTACTTCGTGATTTTGTTTTGTCAGGCTAATGCTCTGATGGAGAAGTTCGACGTGAATCGAAACGTGGTTTGTTCGATTATTTTGGTTGTGAATAGTAATTTTCGAGGCATTCAATGTTGTGATGGTTGTTTCCGAGGTAATACCTACACAATTTAGAAAATGTGGCAAAAAATGTGAATCATCCTGAGTCATAGGGTTGTGGCAGTGATTTCCGAGGAAGATTGACGACTCGACACTGGCGGTTCTGGGCTACAAGCGACGTAGAGCCCAGCGAAATGTTTCACGGCAGCGACGGCAGAGTTAGGATTCAGCGTAGAGGTTTTATTCTTTACCATCTATTTTCTTACTTATTATTTCATTCTCCTGTTATGATATAAAAATCATTGAGGAAAGAAGGTTGTTTCATTATATAGTGGGATGTGAGCATTGGAGGAATTTAATATTGAGTGTTGAAGAAGGGGTTTTGATAAATGAGATTACTGTGAATTTGGTTTGCTACGTACAATGTGTAAAAGTATAATCTGCAAGTTAGACCTTTGTATTCTAATTATTTTCTTGCATACAGCATACTTGTGTGAATAACTTTTTGGTTTTGTTAAGTATTTCTTGAATGTTGGTTCTCAGTTGAGTATGACAAAGCAACAAAATATATATTGGATGAACACCTACGCACAGACCTCACGTAAGTTTCTTTTTTCTATCCTAGCTTGTCAAGTTTGTGCACAATTGACTTATTCGGGTCACTCAGATGTAAGATCCTACGCAATAGAGGCTCCAAGACCAAATCGTTTATTGGGAAATGGGTACAGGCTGCGTCTGGATTTTCTGATAAAAAAAAGAATAAGTGCACCATTTCAGTTGAGAAGAAATAGAGAGAAGCGGAAAAGGAGTGATTAATTGAGTTTAATTTATTCCTCTATTTTTTTGTGAATTGTCATTTAGTGCTGCTTTTTTTAATGGACGAGTTGATTAATTATGCATTTTATTTATTTATTTGGATAATCTTTGTGTAATTGATTATTTTAGGACACATACATGATTCATATGGTCTTTAGAACAAATTTAATGATTGCTTTTTATTTAATTTGAATATAATAAAAATTTATTTATCTTAATAGTCTTTCTTGCCTAAAATATGAGTGAGAGACTCGAGTATTTGTTACAAAGGGGGAATTTCAAATATTTTAGGAATCTCATATGAAAGGTCTTGAAATTCCTACCTTTCAAGCATATATAATTGATTTTTGAATTTTATAGTTGAATAATTGATTAATTGATCGTGGAAGTAATTTTCGTCCACACCACTGGTGACTGACAATGAAATTTGAAAAATGTAGTGAACGACATTGTGCTTCATCGGGTTTGATGCAATGCCTAAGAAATGAAAATGATTTTTTTTTAGTAAATGAGAAATCTAGGCATCATATTTGAAAGACTTTCACCCCAAAACTCTAGATTTTAGACAAGATTTCTACATTGTTAATTAGAACTAAATTAAAACGTGTAAAAGAAGAACAATGGATTATTGTGAGGAAAGCAAGACATCTCTACCAATTGTGACTCAATTCAATTTGAAGTTGTACATTAATTCTAGAATAAAATTATGAACATATTAAGCTATAAAAGCACATGTTTATTTTAAGTTTGAATTTTTTTTTATATATAAAGTATCAAAATAATTTATTATTGAAAAAGCAAAATTGACGACATTTTTATATATAAACAATAAAAATACAAAATTATAACAAGCCCGTGCATCGGACGGGTAAAAAACTAGTTTCATCAATTTGTGAATATGTTTATAATTAGCATGCCAAAGAACATTCTCATCAAGTTTAGCATTATTGCATATATCTATAGATTCAAACAAGTAATAATTGTCAACAGATCTAATTCCAGTCATAAGACAATAAGAATTTCTATCTAGAACATAGCAAGAATATTTATCAAACTTAACATGTAGATCATCATTACATAATTGACTAATGCTAATCAAATTTGCACGTAATCCTTCAACATGTAAAACATTTGATAATTTTGGAAAACCAGAAACATTGAGTGTTCATTTACCAATGATCTTTCCTTTAGATCCACCTCCATAAGTAACATTTCCACCATTATAAGCTTTATAATCAGATAAATAATCAATTTGACCTGTCATGTGTTTTGAGCAACCACTGTCAAAGTACCATAAACCAGGAACACATGCTTTCAAAGACATATGAACAACATTGCAAATAGTATTTTTAGAAATCCATTCAGTTTTCTGTGAATGTTGCTTTGTGTGTGGTGTTATTTTAGACAATCCAGTAGCATTTAAATCCTTTTGTCTTTTTAAACAGTAATGAGCTTTGTGACCCTTTTTAAAGCAATAGTTACACACAAGTTCTTTCACATTAACAAGGGTTTTTGCAGAAACAGTAGCATTAGGTTCAAGTTCAGCTTTTACAAAAACAGTAGACACATTACTTTGAGAATTAAGGGCTGTTTTACCTTTATAACCAATACCTGCTTTCCTTGTATTGTTGATCAGTAGTGATTCATCCAATTTTGATTTTCCTTCAGAGAATTTCTTGAAGCTTAAAGACACTTCCTTCATCTTTTCTTCAAGTTTCTCAATCTCACAATCTTTCTTTGTCAAAACACTCTCAAGTTTCAAAACTGAATTTCTTAAATCATCATTTTCAAATGTTAATGATTTAATAATACAATTTAATTTTTCAGTTTCAGAATATACAAACTGTTGTTCTTCATTAGTCAAAGGATTTTCATAAGAATATTTTCTGAAATCAAGTACAGATACTTCTAGTCTATCTTTTAGTTTAGAAATTTCTTTATCCTTCTTAGTTAAAAGACTTTCTAATTTAAGAACAGTGTTAGACAAATCTAAAGTATCAGTATCTCTTCTTGATAGGCTTGCTTTACTTGGTGTACCTGCTTCTGCAACAGCACTTGTGAAACAATTAAATTCTGGAGTATTATTACTCAGTGATTTCCCAAATGATGGCTCATTTGTCTTCACATCATAGTAATCATCCAGATCATCATCAAAGGTATCATCATAAATAATTCTAGCAGAAAATGCTTGTTCAATGTCTTTTTCAGGATCATGCTCAACATCAGATTCATCACTTAAAGTAGCACTGAAATTTAGTTTCTTTTTCAGAATAGTGTTAGCACATTCATTAGCATAGTGACCAAATCCAGAACATGCATCACATTTAACATTCTTCCTATAATCTTGACCAGGTCTAAACCTAGATCCTCTTTCTAATTGTCTTGAAGGATTAAAAGTGTTCTTCCTAACAGGCAATTGTTGATTGTTTGTAATCTGGACTTTAGGTTGAACATTATCTTTGAATTTCTTATTCTTCATGAATGTCTTAAACTGCCTAGTCATAAAAGCCATGTAATCAGGATCATTAAGATATTCATCAATGTTCTCTTCATCAGAATCAATTTCAGTAACACAAGGTGATATTCCAGAACCTGATGATGCAGAAGATGAGGCATCACCTTTGAAAACAAGTACTTTCTTATCATAATCAGATTTTTCAGATATGTTCATCTCATAGGTTTTTAAAATACCAATCAATTCGTTTTGGCTTAAAACATCAGAATCCTTAGCTTCTTCTATAGCACATATCTTAGGTTCAAAACGTTTAGGAACTGATCTAAGAATTTTATGTACTAACCTTGTGTTGGATATTGGATCCCCAAGAGAATGAGCCTCGTTTGAAATCTCGGTCAGCTTTTCATTGTAAGATGAAATGGTTTCATCTTCTTTCATCCTCAAATTTTCGAATTTAGTACCAAGCATACGAAGTCTGGTCCTTCGTACACTATCCGATCCTTCACAATGTTCTTGTAGACGATCCCATGCATCCTTGGAGGAAATACAGCTGGAAATAATTTTGAACATCGAGGCATCGGTTGAGGTGAAGATTGCATTCAATGCCTTTGAATTGTAGCTTGCGGCTGTAATTTCATCATTTGTCCAGTCGAGCTCTCTCTTGATCTGGGCTTCATTGTCCGCATCAACAACTGTTCTTGGTTGAGTCCAACCAGCAAGAACACTCCTCCATGCTCTTTCATCAATGGATTTGATGTACATCCTCATTTTAGGTTTCCAGAAGGCATAATTAGTGCCGTCCAGAATTGGAGGTTTTAGTGCAGGCGAAAGTGGATACTCCATTGCAAATAAACACACACTCTAAGCAGAATCTCTACTTAGTGTATCAAGTAGTTTGCTCTGATACCAACTGAAAGTGTGCGTGCGTACGATATACAGAGATGTTGTCCTTAGTGTTGGCACACACAAGACAACAATGAGCAGCGGAAATTAAATTAACACTTTGCAAAGAGTATTTCAAAAATTGTGTAGATTAAATAATTAATCTACACGAATCACTTATATTATCTCTTAATATTAGTGAAACAAAATCAACAACCTTATAAGGTTTTGAACAATTACAACTCTAATCGAGTTCGAAAAGTTACTAGAAAAAACACGAAACTATCTCCCTAATAGATCTAACGTATTTCCCTAATAAACGACTATGATTAAATACACAAATATTCGGGCTTATAAATGTGCACTAATCTACAAGAAAGAACAAAGAGTTTTCCTAATCTAGAAGCATCACGCATTCTATGGATAGCAATGTAGTTTTGCTTTCTTTCTTGTTGTCTTGTGTTGTGGCAGGATCTTTTTTTATATGCTTCGAATCCTACTGCCCCAACATCATGTAGATCGATTTTTACATGATCTACAATGGAGAAGAACCACAGATTTTCCTAAAGCTAAATGCACTAAGCACTCGATAGCTTTAGTAATGAATGTGTCTTCTTTCTTCTCTTGTATTTGCGTTGAAGCTGCCTCTATTTATAGATAAATTTCGTTAGCCTTCAACTCCCATAGATCACATGATCTATGTAACTTCCCCTTAACTCCTTAACATAAGGTAACTTCCAATTTAGGCTTAACTTCCATTTGTGCTTGCAATTCTCTCACTCCTTATGCAATCTGCATGACCTGGACACGTCCACATCTTCTAACTGCATCAAAGGAACATTACAAACAACATAGAAAATTCGGAGTTAGGCGAATTATGATGTTGACCAAAGTGATGGAACATTCTGCACATCACGGGTACAACATCAGCAATCTATCATACTGTTGCATTAGTCCTCTATTAATTGACCACGTTTTCAACTGCATGCAACCTTCATAGATTAGTTTTTATATGATCTATAACCTCCTCCACAAACTCCTTAAAAGTTGGAACCACCATGCATGCTCTTAACTTCTCACTCCTTGTATTTATGCAACCGCTTGACCTGGTAACTTCCACGTCTTCAATCCTGCATAAAAGGACATTAAGAACAACATCTAAAATCGGAGTTAGTGTTAGCAGAAAGGAAAAATTATGATGTTGACCAAAGTGATGGAACATTTTGTACAACACTCGACAAACAGAGTTGCCAGGAGTGTTGGATCAAAATAAGCATCACATGTACAACATCAACAAAGATAATTGGTAAAATAAATATATATATATATATATATATATCCTTCTAAATTAGCACCAGCGTATTACGGGAAAAGTTAAAAAATAAATATTTATATTATAAATAATTAAATAATTTTATAAAGTAAATTCCAAATAAAATAGGCGAGAAACAGACGAAATGAGACGTTTAACTTTTAATATTTAATAAATATGAAAACAACTTTTTAAAAAATTATAAAATTTTGAAGAAAAAAAACAAATTAAGTAATAATAAAATAACTCTTAATAAATTATAAGTCACCCTATCAACCACAACACCATAAATAAATAAATATTTTGATTAATTGCTAATTAAATCACAACATTTTCCGCTTTTGCAATTTAATCTAAACTTTAAGATAATTGTAAAAAAAATCACAAACTTTAAATATTGTTGCAATTTAGTCTTTTTGACAATTTCAATTGTGTTCGAATCTAACATAATTAAGAATTTTTAATGACATAAAAACTCCTTAATAAAACAATATTAGTTTTTAATCAAACCAAATATCATAAGATACTCCCTCCGTCCCGGAAGTGTTTGCACCACAAATTGGACACACTTTTTAAGAAAAAAATGTAATGAGTGGAGTGTTGAAGGGTAATTTTGTAAAGTTATATGAATAAAGTAAAAAGGTGATTGGAAAGAGAGTAAAAGTAATGGCATTTTGTGTAAAATTCAATACACACCAATAAAAATACATTTTAGATTGTATTTTACTCAGAAGTACATTAAATCATTTAAAAATAAACAAAGCTAAGAATAAAATGAATACTACAATAAAGAAATAAAATAAAAATTATTTTAATTAGTCAATATTAATATAATAAAAATTTTAAGATTTCATATCAACCATGTACAACACCTTAAATAAATAAATAATTAGGAAGAACATATTCAATAGTTAATAGGAATATAATGTTTTGAAATAGTTTAGGATCATATCTTACTCAACCAATAACTTAATTACACATCACACTTTTTAAAATTAACAACCTTCTTAAATTATGACACATAAGCCAAATTAACCACAAAATGACACATAAGCCAAATTAACCACAAGATAACACATCATCAATTTAAACTCCCTATTAGTATATAAGGGGATTATATTCTATATTATAGGAGTAGTGTATTATGTATATATAACAAATTTGTTAATCTTGTAAAATAATATAATTATTTATATAATAAATATGTATAAAATTATATAATAAGTTTTACATATATATTTTCGAGTTTTATTTTTTAAATACATTAAACTTATAAATTTAAAATAATTACAGAAAAAATTTAATTGAGATATAAGATAAAAATAATTATAAAATAAAATTCAATACACACCCATAAAAATACATTTTAGATTGTATTTTACTCAGAAGTACATTAAATCATTTAAAAATAAACAAAGCTAAGAATAAAATGAATACTACAATAAAGAAATAAAATAAAAAATATTTTAATTAATCAATATTAATATAATAAAAATTTCAAGATTTCATATCAACCATGTACAACATCTTAAATAAATAAATAATTAGGAAGAACATATTCAATAGTTAATAGGAATATAATGTTTTGAAATAGTTTAGGATCATATCTTACTCAACCAATAACTTAATTACACATCACACTTTTTAAAATTAACAACCTCCTTAAATTATGACACATAAGCCAAATTAACCACAAAATGACACATAAGCAAAATTAACCACAAGATGACACATCATCAATTTAAACTCACTATTAGTATATAAGGGGATTCTATATTATAGGAGTAGTGTATCCCCCTATATACTAATAGGGAGTTCTTATTGCTTATGTGTCGATTTTTCGTGAGTTTGAATGATGTGTCGATTAATAGAGAAGTTATAATTATGTAAATGATTAGGTGTCAAATATATAAAGAGTTTAGTGTATTAATAATAATGATGTGTCATGAATATTAATACCATGTATAAATAATAATTACTCAATCAATTTCTAATCAATATATATAGTATATATTATTACTAAAAATATAATTATAATACATTTTTCATTTAATTATAATAATAAAAAATATGATAGAATTCCAACGATTTAGTTTTTCGAATGTGTTTAAATAATTTATAAGTTTACATATTTAAAAAGTGAAGCTTTAATATATATTATAAAATTTTAGAAATATATTTATTTATATTATTATTATTTTATATGATGAAAAATTTAATTTTGTAAAATATTATGTTGTAAAATAATTTTTATGAGTTGTTCGCGTAACACGCGGGATGTCATCTAGTTATGTATATATAACAAATTTGTTAATCTTGTAAAATAATATAATTATTTATATAATAAATATGTATAAAATTATATAATAAGTTTTACACATATATTTTCGAGTTTTATTTTTTAAATACATTAAACTTGTAAATTTAAAATAATTACAGGAAAAATTTAATTGAGATATAAGATAAAAGTAATTATAAAATAAAATTCAATACACACCAATAAAAATACATTTTAGATTGTATTTTACTCAAAAGTACATTAAATCATTTAAAAATAAACAAAGCTAAGAATAAAATTAATACTACAATAAAGAAATAAAATAAAAATTATTTTAATTAGTCAATATTAATATAATAAAAATTTCAAGATTTCATATCAACCATGTAGAACACCTTAGATAAATAAATAATTAGGAAGAACATATTCAATAGTTAATAGGAATATAATGTTTTGAAATAGTTTAGGATCATATCTTACTCAACCAATAACTTAATTACACATCACACTTTTTAAAATTAACAACCTCCTTAGATTATGACACATAAGCCAAATTAACCACAAAATGACACATAAGCCAAATTAACCACAAGATGACACATCATCAATTTAAACTCACTATTAGTATATAAGGGGATATATATATATATATATATATATATATATATATATATATATATATTTGTTAAAAATAATAATAATAATAATAATAAAAAGGTCATGCGCTGGGTTGGCCCGTTAGCCTAGGATAGATTAGATTGGGCTTCCATTTTGTAGGCCCGACCAGTTCATGGGCCAGTCCGACCTAGCCCACGAACATCACTTGATCCGATGAATTGATCCAAACCGAGAGGCCCGAATTGCCAACTCTACATTCACTCTCCCAAAAAAAAGTGATTAATAAATATACTTCCCACAAATTATCTAAACCACCCTTCTCTCTTAAAAAATCTCCTTCATAAATACACATCACCCCTACAAAACCTTAATTCTCTCTTTATTTCTTCTCCTCTACAAGAAGTCGGCCTCCATTCCCACCACGTCGTCGTCCCGTCTGTCGCTAGTCCACCCCCACCCCACCCCACCCGCTGCATTGTTCCCTCACCTCCATAACATGTTTTTTTTCTAAATCTGGAACCACCCCCACCCCACCTCGCACCGCCCTCCCACTCAATCGGCCACTCAATTCCATAAAAGTGAATTCCTTTCTGTAAAAGTTTTCACATAAGGAGGCCCCATAACATTCTTTTCCCTTTTTTTTTTGATAAACTATGGTTGAAAATGATGTCAATTTTGATCAATCCTTATAATTTTAGATAAACTATTGTCGAAAATTTTCAATATTTTTGAAAAAAAATCTCCAAACCAGTGTAAAAAAATACACTATTGACGATAAATTGTTGTAAAAAATAAGGTATATTTTTTTAATTGGTTTGTCGAAAATATATATATATATATTTTTTTTCTGATTTCTAAAGCTTATTTAGAATATTTGTGATTTTTGTGACATTATAACACTGTTTGAATTGAGTTGGTGGTGCTAGAGGTGGTGGTGACGGACGTTGTTGTTGCAATTTGGAAGTATGATTTAAATGTTAATGGGAGTGTATTTACTAGGCCATTTTACTAAAATTTTACTAAAATGATAGTTTGAGTATTTGACATGCTTATTAAATTAATAAATTGAAAAGGGGAGTGTATCTAACCTAATTGGAGGGACAAATAACCTACGCCTAAACATAAACAAATGACAACTAATCCAATCTCTCATCCAAATTGTAACAGTCACACCCACCCCCAGGTATATTAATTATGTTAGTTTTAATTATCTTCATACATACTCCCTCCGTCCCGAAAGTGTTTGCACCATAAAGTGGGCACACTTTTTAAGAAAAAAGTGTAATGAGTGGAGTGTTGAGGGGTAATTTTGTAAAGTTATATGAATAAAGTAAAAATGTGATTGGAAAGAGAGTAAAAGTAATGGCATTTTGTGTAAATATGTGAATATTGTGAGGGTGGGGTTTATGAATAAGTTTCCTTTTATGGGTGTGCAAACAATTGCGGGACGGACAAATAAGGTAAGTGTGCAAACAGTTGTGGGACGGAGGGAGTACATACGAGGCTATTATGATGTTTTGGGGGATTTTTTAAACTAAAAAAAAAAAATTATTTTGGCCCGATAGCCCGCTAGGACTATACTAGATCTCATATTTCCAAGCCCGGTAAGAATCTAAGGCTCCATTTGGATGGAGAGATTTGATTAATGGATTTTAAATCCACTATTCAAATTCATTACATTTGTTTGGATTAAAAAGTAAATGAATGAAAAAAATCTTTAGCATATTTTTTTTAGTTAAAATTTGGATTAAAAAGTAAATGAATGGAAAAAATCTTTATGATGCGTCAAAAAGAACGCCTTTAGATATCAGCCGTTCCTCTACGAGCACTGCTAATCACGAATCAAATCACTCGTTTTATTCTTGGCAGTCTTCAAGTAAATCTCCTTGAGAATCCGAAAATGACCTGCAAAAGTACGCTGGAGGGGGGCTCCGGCGTAGAAGCTCCGACGCTCAAGTCAGATTTGATCTTAGGAGAAATCAAAGAGGAATTCCCCTGTATATCTAGGGAAATTCCGGCGAATATAGTAATGTTTCTTCTCAATTCAGTGTCTAGTTCTTGTGAAAGTGTGTATAATATGTAAAAACGTAAGTAAGAATATGGAATCAACCTGTTTAAATACCTGGCCTCCCTATCCGGAGAGGGAAATACTCGTTCTCCCTATATTCTCGGCCCATCCCTAAGAATCCGGCTCCCAAGCCCCTGAGGAATCGGGCTATCCCCTAAAGACTTGGTTCTTCAGCATATCATTCCCTATATTTTCGTGGATTTGACCCATTCTCTTGACTTAGTTAAGAAAGATTGACTAGTCGTCCCCCACTTGGACCGAATCCTTTCAGGCCCAAGGCTATTAATCTCTCCAAGTTTGGGCCAAAGGCCCAATCACCCTGACTTCTCTAATTTCCCTGTTTAAGCCTGGGGGTGTATTAATCCTGTTTCTTCGGTGTATTGACCTAATCACAACTATCATAATTTTATCCCGTTTCCACGTGTCGACTTCTCAGAGAGCGACATATTTATCTACATCAACCACTCCCCCTACTCTCATAAAAGGAATAATTTTTAGGAGAGTAGGAAAACAATAACACTGAGATAAATATTAAAGAAATATTCCACTCCTTAAAATACCCTTCGAAATATTATTGATTTGATTCCCTTCTTAATAATTGCCTCTGGAAGGTTTCAGGTCTTTTGCACTTCCACACGCAACCTTGCCCTCGAAACCCGTAGCCACGCGTTCATTCATGGTCCAACATCCGGCCGCCCTTTTCCATTCACGCGCGTTTTAATTGGGGGTGGCATTAATTCTCCTCGATCTTCTCCATCCTCTCTCCTCTGCCTAATTATTTCAAAACCCATTTTTTCCACCAAAAACCCTTCTTTCTTTCATTTCAAACTTATCTAATTTTCATCTTCACTTTTACTTCTGCAATTTTAACTCCTCCACGCACGTCCAGCGGCCATTCCGTCACCATTCCTAAAACCGACTTTGCTCCAGGTATCTATTCCTTCTTTTCTTTTCTCATTTACAATATCCTCATGTCATCCTCTTCCAACTCCATATCCATGGGGAGTTCCACTTCCGAGTCGTTTCCCATATTTCCCGTAACCGACCAAGCTTTGGAGGATAGAATTTCTGGTCCTTCGATCCTCCCACCTGAACGCGTTGCCGCTTTTCTCTGCTCAGGGATCTTCCCCACCGATTATTCAGTTAGGGCTGCACATAGGAAAGAGCGCCCTAATTTTCCAGGTCATAATGCTTTAGCCTTTTGGGAGGCTCAACTAAAAGCGGGCCTCCGTTTCCCCATCCATCCTTATTTCTCCGAAATTTCCACTTACCTCCGTATACCTCTGAATCAATTTACTCCGAACGCTATAAGGGCGATGTTAGGTTTCTACATCCTGATGAAGGGGAACGGTGGCGAACCTTCAGCCCAACTCTTTTTAACTCAATATATGTGCAAGTTCGCCGATGGGTTCTTTTATGCTTGTGGTCGCACTTCCAGGACCGGAAAGTTCATGGAAAAACTCTATGAAGGAGTCCAGGACTGGAAGGACTACTACTTTTTTGTCACAAATCCTTCTCCTTGGGAATTTCCTCACGAAGAATGGATTTATGAAAACCCTGGAGTGCCTCGTCCTCCTCTTTCTGTTTGTTCCTCTTTAAACCTGGATGTGATGAACCATTTAAATGATCATGTCTCTGCCCATGGCTTTTTTGATGTGATGGGTATCTGTAAAAATCCTAGAGCTCTCTCTCATTTCGGTTTTGGTCGCCCCGATTACCCTTTAGGTCCTGATGATGGTAATACCATTTCTCCTCTCTTGGTGTGGTCCTCAAGACTTTAACCTGTTATATTTATTAACGTCGCTTCATATTTCTCTGTGCAGCTATGAGTTGGTTAACTCAGATTTCGCGTGATGCCGCTCCTCTTTCGATGGTTGCTAAGTCTCCGGCCCCTGAAAGTTCTTCGAAGGCTCAGGTTCCTCCTTCCCCAGTGAAGCCTGCCGCCGGGTCCGTTGCTAAGCGTACCCGTTCCTCTACTGAGAAAGCCATGATTTCCACATTGCCTCCTGTCTCTGATGCTTCCAAAAAGAAGAAGTCCAAGACCAAGTCTTCTCTGCCTAATACCATTCCTAATGCTCCTGATGAGATCAATGTTGATCATCTCATGGGTTTCATAGAGCGTCACACTCCGACCCCTGCCACCAAGGCCCTTAATGCTCTTTCTCCAGAAGAGCGAATTGTGCATGCCGCCCATAGTTTCACACAGGTAGGTTTTCAACGTGGGTTTTGTTTCGAATGATTCATAGGGGAAAATATAGATATCTTACTTCTTTGTGTTGTTTCTTGTGTAGTTTGGCCTCCTATTTTCTGATGTATCTGAGCGAGCCCTCCAGTCCCTTCAGCTAGTAGATGATCTCCAAAGCCAGGTGGAGCTGGAGAAAGTGAAGAAGGATATTCTGGAAGGAGAGTTAGGAGATTCCCTTCAAACGCAGAAAAGGCTTCAGGCTGAGAAGAAGAAGCTTTCTGAGGAAATTTCCTCTTTGAAGGCTCAGTTTGGAAAGCGAGTCGAATGTTTGGAGGCCTCTCTCCCGTTGGCTGGGATGAAGTTATGCATCGATTCTCTCTTTACCTCTGTCGTGGGTCAACAATTTCTGGGTACCCTACATAGGGAATGGTTGGAAGCCTTTCTCCAGAGCAGCAGCTTCTTGGGGGCCATGGGTGCCTATATCCCTCACTTCATAGATCATGGATTTTCCAACGCCGTAGCTGAACATTCCGCTCCAGGATTCAATGGTCAATATACACGTGCCCTCCGGTTGGATGAACTGGACACTCCCCCTAAGTTCCCTGGGGATGCCAAGGAAGACATCAATACTCCCTGGTGGTTACCTGGGATGAGGAAGGCGGTCTTGGAGTTGAAGGATGCTGCCCTGAAATTGGATGATCTTACACCGGCGAAGAACATGACTTTCCCTATTCATGTGGAAAACCCGACTCCAGTGGCTACCGTGGCAGCAGGTGCTCTGACGGAGAAGGCAGAGGGAGGCGATTCCAGTGGGCGAGCTGAGGAGGCTGGAGAAGGTTCTGAGGGGAAGAATGATGTTCCCCTCTCTTCATAACTCTATTTCCCTGATAACACTTTGGTACTTTTAAAACACTTTTTATTTTGTTAAGGCCTCTAAGGCCCTTTTTGGTATTTTCCGGAGACTCCACACTCCGGGGTTTTTCTGTGGAGGGCTTAGGCATGGTGCCTTAAGTCTTGAATATTCCTGCTTCTCTTTCGTTTAATATCGTACCTGCACATTTATTACTTGGCATGCATATATACATATATATCTCTATCTCTGCTATAAGGTGTGGTATCTGTTAGCATGTTTTCGACATTTTCTGGACACGTAAAGGCTCTAAAGCTCCTAGAGGAACCTTAATGAGGAGATGGTGTTTATATCCCTGTACTTACTTGGTGATTTGCTAACGTTTCTAGTCCTTCTCTTGACACTAGAGTTTTTAGGGATTATCCTCTCCCTTAGGTCAGAATTCGTAGGGATTATACTCTCCCTTAAGTTGTTTATACTCGTAAGAGTTGTTTATACTCGTAAGAGTTAGTTTATACTCGTAAGAGTTGTTTATACTCGTAAGAGTTAGTTTATACTCGTAAGAGTTGTTTATACTCGTAAGAGTTAGTTTATACTCGTAAGAGTTAGTTTATACTCGTAAGAGTTAGTTTATACTCGTAAGAGTTATTTATACTCGTAAGAGTTAGTTTATACTCGTAAGAGTTAGTTTATACTCGTAAGAGTTCTTAGGGATTATACTCTCCCTGAAGTTTAGAATGTTTAGGGATTATACTTTCCCAAAAGTTAGAATTCGTAGGGATTATACTCTCCCTTAAGTTGTTTATACTCGTAAGAGTTTGTTTATACTCGTAAGAGTTTGCGAAAGTCGCTGGGGATAGGGTTTATTGACAAGTTAATTATATCTTCTGCTGCTATACCCCCTACTCCCCCTAGCTTTAGAGGTTGTCGTGGATAGAAACTTTAGGAATTCTTCCTAGGTATTTTCTATTCGAGTCTTCATGAGTTGGTGTAAATCTCTCTATTTCGCAGTATCTCTATCACGTTATGTTTTAATTTTTCAAAACATGTTCGTTATTTCAGTACTCATTATGCAGGCCCTTAACAGTGGTCTTGACATGATATTAACATACGAGAAACATTTCATCATAAAATCAGCATACAAGAGTCATTTCATCACAGTATTAACATGCATTTAGGGAAATTGCTGAAATTTTATCAAAACCGGTGCTCCATTGATCAAAAGTGTTCATCAACATAGGCAAATAAGGGGAACCTATGCCGGCCTCATTAAAAACCTCTCCGTGGTAAAACCCCAAAGGGAAACCCACGTAGAGGGAAAAAGAGTGCCGGTGAAGCAATTATTCGAATAAGAAATAAACATTCAGAATTGTTCATAAAGAGAAAGGAAGTAGGGGAATAACACCTTCCTCAAACATAAAATCTCTTCAAGTGGCACACGTTCCATGGCCTTAGTATCTCTTTCCCGGTCATGTCTTGGAGCTTGTATGCTCCACCTTTCAGTACCTGTATTACTCTGTACGGACCTTCCCAGTTGGGTTCCAGCTTCCCCGTGTTCTTCAAAGCATCTGTTCTCCGAAGGACTAAATCTCCCACTTTAAAGGAACGAGGGATCACCCTGCGATCATACGCTGCCTTGATCCGACTCTTGTACCTTTCTGCTTTTAATCTCACCATCTCCCTTTCTTCATCTATTTGATCCAGCGCTTCCCTCATCAATTCTTCATTTCTTTTTTCTTCAAAGTAGGTGATCCGATGTGATTTGAGTCTGGCCTCAGGAGGTACCACTGCCGCTGCCCCATATACCAAGTAAAAGGGAGATTTGCCCGTAGCTGTTTTAGGGCTGGTCCTGTAGGACCAGAGGACGTTGTCTAACTCCTTCACCCATTTTCCTCCTACCTCTTCCAATCGTGTTCGAATTCCATCCACTAGGATTCTATTTGTAACTTCCACCTGCCCATTAGCTTGTGGATGGGCTACTGAAGTAAACCTCTGTGTAATGTTCCATCTCTCGCACCATCTCCTTACCTTCTCTCCGTTGAATTGTGTTCCGTTGTCGGAAACCAAGATTCTGGGTACTCCAAACCTGCAACAAATATGTCTAGCAAGAAAAAGAATTACATTATCTTCTTCGATTTTGGCCAAGGGCAGGGCCTCTACCCATTTACTGAAATAGTCCACAGCCACGATCAGAAATTTTCTCCCTCCAGGTGCCAAGGGGAAGGGTCCCACCAGATCTATTCCCCATTTGGCGAAGGGACAAGGCGAGTACATAGCCCCCATTTCCTCTGCGGGTATTCGTATCAAAGGTCCATTCTTCTGACACTTCTCACATTTCTTCACATATTCTCTAGCATCTCTGATTATGTTAGGCCAGTAGAAACCTGCCCTAAATACCTTCTTCACCATAGTCTGGTAACCTTCATGGCTGGATGCGCAACCTTCATGGATGTCCTTGATCACTAGCTCCGCTTCTCTCCTTGACAAACATTTCAAATAAGGTTGAGTGAAGGACCTCTTGTACAACTGGCCTCCTAGGATGCAATACTTCCTTCTCCAAGCTTTGGCCTCTCTGGACATTGGGGTTACTGGGCTCCTGTTCAATTCTTCCCATATTTCTTTCCTCCAATCATCCCCTGCTGTTATCTCCCCGATCAGGGTTTCCGTAGCTACCTGATCTGCCACCAACAGGGTCACCTTTCCGTCTCCCTCGAATTCAGTGGAACTAGCTAGTTTAGACAGTCCATCTGCTTTCACATTCTCTTCTCTTGGTACCTGCACCACTTCAAAAGTATGGAATTTATTTCTTAATTTCTTTACCTCCTCTAGATAAGCGATCATTCTCTCATCTTTGGCGAGGTACTCCCCCATGACCTGTTGTACTACCAGCTGCGAATCGGAGTACAGGGTGACTTTCTGTGCCCCTAACTCTGCTGCCATGCTAGCTCCTCTAATCAGGGCCTCATATTCTGCGCCATTGTTTGAGGTTGAAAACCGAAATTTAACAGCAACCTGTACTTCTTGGCCATCAGGGTCAACCAATACTATCCCTGCTCCGCATCCCAAGGCGGATGCTGAGCCATCCACGTATACCTTCCATCCCTGTTCTTCTTCCACTCTGGTAGACTCTTGAATAAAGTCTGCTAAAGCTTGAGCCTTGATAGCTCTCCTTGGTTCATAGTCAATATCATACTCCTGCAACTCCACTGCCCACCTGACCATTCTTCCTGATAAATCTGCTCTCCCCAGTGTCTGCTTCAACGGAAAGTTAGTCCTCACCATCACTTTATAAGATAGGAAGTAAGGGCGTAATCGCCTAGCCGTCACCACCACTGCCAGGGCTGCCTTCTCTACCTCTGAATACCTCGTTTCTGCTCCTTGGATGACCTTGCTCACATAATATATGGGCTGTTGTGTGGAGCCTTCCTCTTTCATCAGGGCTGTACTTAGAGAGTGTTCCCCTACTGAGAGGTACAGGAGTAGAACATCTCCCTGAGTGGGCTTGGTCAACTTCGGTAGTTGTTCTAGATGGAGCTTCAGTTCTTCAAAGGCCTTTTGACACTGTTCATCCCATTCGAATCTTGACCCCTTCCTTAGTGTTCTGAAGAAGTGGTGGCTCTTCTCCGCTGATTTTGCTATAAATCTGCTAAGGGCTGCGATTCTGCCGTTCAAGGTCTGCAACTCCTTCAAGTTCCGAGGGGGTTGCATGTCAAGGACCACTTTCACCTTGGCAGGGTTAACCTCTATTCCTCTTTGCGTCACCATATATCCGAGGAATTTCCCTGACCCTACTCCAAAGGAACATTTAGCTGGGTTAAGTTTGATACCGTTCTCTCTAATTACCTGAAATATCTCCTTCAGATCATCAATGTGTTCCTCTGCCTTGATGCTTTTAGCTAGCATGTCGTCTACATAAACCTCCATATTTCTCCCTATCTGTCCTCGGAAAACCGAGTCTACCATCCTTTGATAGGTGGCTCCTGCATTTATTAGTCCGAACAGCATACGTACATAACCAAAAGTACCACACGTTGCAATAAAGCATACCTTTGGTATATCGAGGGGGTTCAACTGGATTTGATGGTACCCTTGATAAGCATCCATCATGCTGAGTAATTCAAACCCGGACGTGGCATCCACCAGCTGATCAATCCTAGGCAGGGGATAGTGATCTTTAGGGCACGCCTTGTTCAAGTCCCTGAAGTCAATGCACATCCTCCATTTGCCGGCTCCCTTGGACACCAGTACTGCATTCGAGAGCCACTCAGGGAACTGCACTCTCTTCACGTGCCCTGCACTCAACAATTTATCGATCTCCTCCTTTACAATGAGGTTCTTCTCTTTACCGAAGTTCCTCAACTTCTGTTTCACGGGCCTAGCTTTGGGATCCACATTCAGATGGTGCACAACTATTTCTAGAGGGATACTCGTCATATCCGTCGCTGTGAATGCAAAGATGTCTGCATTCTCCTGGAGGGTGAGTATCATCTTTCCCTGGAGCTCAGGGTTCATGTTCGTACCTATCCTGGTTGTAAATCCCTCCTTTCCTGGGTAGAGCTCGATGCTCATTAACTCTTCGTCTGCTTTAGCTTTGGGCTGCTCTTGTATTAGCTCACCCACTTTCTGTCTCTTCAACTCAGGGTCTTCGCCTTTAAATCTCTCCATTCCCCGGAACACGGCCCTGTCTGCTATCTTAACCGATTCCATGTAACACTTCCTTGCTTGATATTGGTCGCCACATATCTCTCCCACACCCCCCGAGGCAGGGAACTTCATCTTCATGTGGAAGGTGGAGATCACTGCCTGAAAAATATTCAAGCTTGGCCTTCCCATTACTACGTTGTAGGAAGATGGGACGTCTACAATCAGGAATTCTATGACTTGTACTCGACGGTTAGGGGCGACTCCTAACCCTACTTGCAATAACGCTGAACCAAGGGGTTGAATGGCTCCCCCTGAGAATCCGTAAAGAGCGGTTTCCACCGGTCTGAGCTTTATATTCAGGTCCATCTTCTTAAAGCACTCCAAAAACATGATGTCGGCAGAGCTTCCAGTATCTACAAAAATTCTTGCTACATCGTATCCTGCTATATCCGTGGTAATGACTAATGCGTCATTATGAATTTCTCTAGGTTCCCCTGCGTCTTCTGGCCCGAAATGAATGTCTGGACCTTCTGTCATCTTTCCCACCTCATGGTGCTCTACTTTCCTCTCATTTTTCAGTGACCGAACGCTCTGCTTTCTTTGCCTGAAGGAGTCCCCATCAGCGGGGCCTCCCATAATCATGTGGATAGTTCCCCTCTTCTGGGGAGGGGGTGGTGGCTCCTCATTGCCCTTCCTCTGATCTCTTCTATCATCTTCCTGCTTCCCCTCGGGGTCCTTTCTCTTTTGACCCCTGGGGCCTTGTCGATCTCTGAAAATAAACTCTTTCAGGTGACCTGCCTGAATCATCCTCTCTATCTCATCCTTCAGATGCCAACATTGGTTGGTATCGTGGCCATAGTCGTTATGGAACCTGCAGAATTTGTTTGATTTAGGATTTTGGGGACCTCTGCTTCTTGAGTAGGGGAATTTCATATCCGGATGGTCCCCTGCCACCTCTAGGACTTCGGCTGGCTCTATCCTCAAAGAGGTATATCTCTTCGCCCCTCTCCTGGGGTTCCAGGGTGCGGCTTCCTCTCTTCTTACATTTTCCAGCCTCCTGGAGCTTCTATGTCTCTCCGGACTTGGCCTCCTAAGTGGAATTTCTTTCCTCCTTTCTCCATTACCCACTATGGCCCTGGTCTCTGATCGCTTAGCTTTCCTTACCTCTTCCAGGGTAAGGTATTTCTCTGCTCTCCTCAATAACTCATCAAAGGTTCGAACTGGCTTCTTGGCTAGAGATGTGAATAGATCCCCATCTCTTAACCCGTTGGTGAGGGCGTTGATTTTGACCTCTGAGGAGGCTGTAGGTACTTCGAGAGCTGCTTGGTTGAATCTTTTTAAGAAAGCCCGTAAGCTCTCGTTCTCTCCCTGGCGCATGTTAAATAAAGTAAGGGTGGCTCTAGGCTGTCTCCTAGCACTGGCGAATTGATGCAGGAACAATTCGCTGAATTCGGGCCATGAGTGGACAGTATCTGGTCCCAGTTGTGTGAACCATTGCTGTGCAGCCTTAGATAGTGTGGTCAGGAATACCCTGCACTTAACGCCCTCTCCATACCGATGTAATAGAGCAGCATTCTCAAACCTCATCAGATGCTCGTATGGGTCCGTGGTGCCATCATATTCAAAGTTTAAAGATTTAAAATTAGAGGGCAGTTCATCTTGCAAAATACTACTCCCTCCGTCCCACAACTGTTTGCACACTTACCTTATTTGTCCGTCCCACAATTGTTTGCACACCCATAAAAGGAAACTTCTTCATAAACCCCACCCTCACAATATTCACATATTTACACAAAATGCCATTACTTTTACTCTCTTTCCAATCACCTTTTTACTTTATTCATATAACTTTACAAAATTACCCCTCAACACTCCACTCATTACACTTTTTTCTTAAAAAGTGTGCCCACTTTGTGGTGCAAACACTTCCGGGACGGAGGGAGTAGATGAGAATTGATATCCAGTGGTATAAGAGGGTTTACTTACATTGTCAGTAATATGTTTCTGCATATCCCTCATCTCCTTCCGCAAGGCCTGTATCTGATCACTGACGGCTCCTTGATACGTGTCGTCCGTGCTCTCTCCCATCCCTGTATCCAGGGTGGTATCCCCAAGGACCCTTTCCACATCCCTCCGAGGGGGTCTTTCCAGGATGCTTCGTTCAGCCTGGGAAGGTACTTTTTCTTCTGGGTTTCGAGGGGGATCCTCGTTCCTGGAGGGGACTGGAACCGAATCAATGACATGCTCTGGTGGATTTGGTCGTGTGCCCTTATGAATAGGTTCGGGAGGGCGAAGTCCTCGAGTAGCAATTATCCTTTCCACTGATTGTGCGATCATCTCATCTAACTGATCTCTAGAGACAGTCAAGAGTTCCGGTTGAGCGTTAGGGTTATCCCTATTGATCCCACTCCCCGAAGCTCCTGAGGTGCCTGGCACATCTCCCTCTGGAGCGGGAGGGATATCCTCTTGTGCGTGATCTACAGGTTGCTTCCCTAGATTTCGATTTGAGGGAAAACCTGGAAGGGGAACATCTTCTGGTGTATGATCCACGGGTCGTTTCCCTAAATTTCGATTTAAGGGGAACCCTGGAGGAGGAGGAGGAGTGGAATCTCCTTTCTCCTTCATCTGCTTCGATAGATCGTGTCCTCCACCCATTTAAGTACGGAACTTTTCTCACGCCTTAGCTTGAAATGTTCCCACAGACGGCGCCAGTTGATGCGTCGAAAAAGAACGCCTTTAGATATCAGTCGTTCCTCTACGAGCACTGCTAATCACGAATCAAATCACTCGTTTTATCCTTGGCAGTCTTCAAGTAAATCTCCTTGAGAATCCGAAAATGACCTGCAAAAGTACGCCGGAGGGGGGCTCCGGCGTAGAAGCTCCGACGCTCAAGTCAGATTTGATCTTAGGAGAAATCAAAGAGGAATTCCCCTGTATATCTAGGGAAATTCCGGCGAATATAGTAATGTTTCTTCTCAATTCAGTGTCTAGTTCTTGTGAAAGTGTGTATAATATGTAAAAACGTAAGTAAGAATATGGAATCAACCTGTTTAAATACCTGGCCTCCCTATCCGGAGAGGGAAAGGCTCGTTCTCCCTATATTCTCGGCCCATCCCTAAGAATCCGGCTCCCAAGCCCCTGAGGAATCGGGCTATCCCCTAAAGACTTGGTTCTTCAGCATATCATTCCCTATATTTTCGTGGATTTGACCCATTCTCTTGACTTAGTTAAGAAAGATTGACTAGTCGTCCCCCACTTGGACCGAATCCTTTCAGGCCCAAGGCTATTAATCTCTCCAAGTTTGGGCCGAAGGCCCAATCACCCTGACTTCTCTAATTTCCCTGTTTAAGCCTGGGGGTGTATTAATCCTGTTTCTTCGGTGTATTGACCTAATCACAACTATCATAATTTTATCCCGTTTCCACGTGTCGACTTCTCAGAGAGCGACATATTTATCTACATCACTTTAGCATATTTTTTTTAGTTAAAATTGAAAGGATTTTAAATCTCCCTTAAACCATATCATTTGAAATTCATCTATTTTCAAAACCTTTCATTTAAAATACCTACTCAAATTAAAACCCTGCATCCAAACACAACCTAAAGGTAGATCTTCATTCTAGTCTTGCTTATAAAAGAGAAGTTGTACTCTCTTTTCATTAATATTCTGGACTTCGGTCAATGCGGTAAAAATTATTTAGGTTCCATTTGAATTCATTAATTTGGATTAAAAAGTAAATGAATTGATTTTAAAATCATGTCATTTGAAATTCATGTATTTCTAAATACATTCATTTCAAATGTCTTTTTAAATCAAATCCCCTCATCCAAACACAACCTTAATGTTATAAACCTGCGTTCGTATTTAATGCACGACAGGATGGTTTACTTTAATTAAAACAATGAAAAATTTGACGCTATTTAGTGATAACGTACATATTAGAAGATAAGATTTAAATGATACGCAATTAAAACAAATGGATTAAGTTAACGTGTAATATGATATTGTGATATGAATATTGAAGTCTAACTAATGTACATTGTTTTTTAAGTATGGTGGAAATATTACAAAATATCGCTAAATGTCGACATCGTTCAACTGTAATTTAAAATTGGACGAAAATTGAATGAGAATTTAGATTTAATGATAATCATATTAAATCGTGTATTTATTTTAAGTTCCTTATTTTTATTTAAATCGTTAAAATGATACTTTATTATGGGACGGAGTGGATACATTATTACGGAGGATTCAAAGATGCATGAATGATGAGTAATTTGAAAGAAAATGACATAATTCAAATAAAATAAATTCGATCTTGTGTGTGATAGTGTAATATTGTGGGACAAATTCAAATTAAATATATTTTATTTACTGACTCAATTTAAATTATTTTTTTCTGATTAATAAATGAATTTGGTTCGTCTAATACGGATCGTCACACAAAAGAGTCTTTAAATGGGAATATCACTTCTGTGGACCAATTCAAGTTAATGTAATTAGTACGAATCCAGAAGGTCTAATTTAGTAGGGGTTCAAATGTTCAGCCCAATCTAGCTTTTTTTTATCCGTACGTCCAAATTTTCAGCTCGATTTTCCAGTTTCACTTTTCACTGATGTTTCATTCTACTGAATTTTTAACACGTATCGTCTCCAATATTATAGAACGTTGATTATTTTTTAATATAATATATGTCAATTATCCATATAGTGAAATAAGATGTGGAACACAAAAAGTGGAACAAGTGATCTCATCCGCCATAATACACATACAAAGTTGGAACTAAAGAAAGAAGTATATATTTTTCTCCCAAATAGAGTAAATTACTTAATTAGTTTCAATTATAAGCTGCAGTCATATCTTCAAACATAGGAAAATTCTTCATGGTCCAAACAACCTTAGTTTTCAATGAGGCCAGGTCTTCTCGTGGACTTCTTGGATGAAAAACTGCTTAGATTTTTATTTTTTTTCATGGTCCAAAAAAAAATCTTCTACTAAGAATCAAGACCACTGACTTAGTCACTTTTTTCTGAAGTTTCTTCTACTCACCGTGTTCAACTATGTTAAAAATACTTTGAATCTTGATTAATTCATTTTTTTCCATATTCTTCTTAATTTCCTCCCCACTTCCCATATTTATATATATATATGTATCGTACATTTAAAACCCTATCATCAAATCAAAACCCACAACAAAAAAGAGTTTAGAAAAAAGATATATATAATTATTAATTTCCATAATGGATGAAAATTTTCTAGCATTTATTTTATATGGGTGCAAGTTAGCAAAGGACTTAGAACAGAATCTACCAATGTTGGCTAACCAACAACATATTCTCCTAGCATCTTGTGAAGAAATTACAAGAGTATTTAATAGCATTATAGAGAGATTGCTTTCTCAAGGGCAGATGAGTAATATTGGTGGTGGTGGTGGAATTCAAGATTTGCTAAGAAGTGGCGGCGCCACCAGTTCCACCACCACGGCTACCACGAGTCATGAGTCGATGGATTTGCTTGGGGTGAGTAGGTACTTTGAAAGTGGCAAATTGAAAGAAGTGCTCGACTTCACGCATCGTGGATTAGGCGGTGGAAAGGACATCGGTGGAAGTTCGAGGGGGGCCACTTTTGGGAATGTTCGGGGAGCTGCGGTTGATGCACCAGATCCCAACAGAGCTTCGCAGAAAAGGAGGTAAGAAAAAAAAATCAAATAAGCATTAGGTTAATTTTTTTTTATTTTTTTTGAAGGTAGGTTAATTTAATTATACAATGCAAAACATGCAAGGATATTGTCTCATAGGCTTAAAAATGTACTCCATATCTAAAATTAAAATGTTGTCATACCCTTATTGTTCTTTTCAATTTCAATTTCTAGCATAAAATGGTGGGAAATTATCGTGTGTATATGCATGCACACAACATAAACATATAGTAATGATATGGAGCTCATGAATTTCTTATAAAATTAATATTAGCACAAAGTCTATATTTGTACACACATGTAGTTTTATTATTATGTTGACATTAATTGTGATTCATAAGTAAGGAATCCATGATCGAGTTTTGTATCAAAACCGTAATTAATATGCTATTATTGTTTGATTATTAGAAAGGATGAGGGTGAGAAAGTAGTGACAATGGTTTCGGCACCTAAAATGGGAAATTTGGACGCTCCTCCAGAAGATGGCTATACGTGGCGAAAATATGGTCAAAAGGAGATCCTCGGATCCACATATCCTAGGTACTTTTTTATGCTACTGTTCAATTCTTATATTTCACGTTTCATGTGTTTTGGATCTTTAACACGTATAGTCTTCATTATTTTGAGGTGTTGGTTATTATTTTACAAGACGCACGTCGTAATCGGATAATCATATTTACTTAATTGTTAATTACCATGTACTATTCCATAATGGGTCAAACAGAGGTCATTGACTATATATTGAAAGTGTCAAGAGGGACGTGCGCTTTCGTTTTCATGCTTCGTGAGACTTCTTCTTACAATGAAAAAAAAACGTAAGTCGTGGTGCATTAAACACGATTCTAATGGTAATGAAAAACAGGGTGATTGATATCTTTCAATCAGTGAAGATACTTTCCACTGAAAATGACGTGTAAATAACATGCCTTCAATATATATTAAAAAAAAATTAAGGGTATTGAAAAAGTCAATGGCTTGAACCAACTTTTTCCTTTTCACATAGATATGTAGGAAATCGCAAGTCGACTTTTCAAACACGACTTTGAATTATAGAATAAATATTTTAAAAGAGGTAGCTCAAGAAAGTTCAAATTTGTATTTTATTTTCTCATTTGCTAACACTATAAACTTTGTTATGTTAATTTTATAATGAAAAAAAAACTCAATAATACATTCTCCATTACCTACACAAACTAAAGCACTTTTACCATCAGGGAAAAAAAATCTTATAATAATAAAATTCATGTTAATTGAAAAGAGTAAAACACCCTTTAAAACTAATTCAAGAAATGTTTGTGCATCTTCTATTTTTATCATATTTCAACTCTTATATTTTATCAATATATATATAAATTCATGTTAATTGAAAAGAGTAAAATACCCTTTAAAACTAATTCAAGAAATGTTTGTGCATCTTCTATTTTTATTATATATACCTATACAATCAGGAAAAAGATTCTCGGATTTTTTTAAAATCCTAAAGACAATCAATTGTACGTGTACACACTAACTATGATTCAATAATATCTACCAAATGAAACCTATATCTACCAAGGGTATATAATTAATTATGAATGGAATGTTTGTTCAGATTCTGGACATCCATAATGAATATAACTCTTAAGCTCCGTTTGGATGGAGAGATTTGAATTCTACCTCTCGATTTTTTTATAGGGCTTATTACAGGTGCACC